>JAKWJC010000364.1:3451585-4200937 GCA_027704865.1 Solanum neorickii
CTTCAACTACTTTATTCATAATTATTTTCATTCTTTTTCTTTTTATTATCTTTTTTTTTACATGGAGGGCTTCCTTCTTTTTCAAAATCATTTCTCTATGCAGAATCTTTCATACTTCTTGATTCACCTTATCTTTTCATCACACCCCTAACTTAGGCTTTTGGCCTAAGTTGGCTATTCAAACACAACACACTTCATGAAAGTTATGGGTGAATGGATAAGAGAGATCACAATTGTTCAAGTTAATTCCAACAAAATGATAAGGCTCAAGGGGGTTCAAGTAGTTTCACACATCTCACAAGGTAGGCAACAAAAGAGGTATAATGTTAATTTATTTCACTCATCAAAATTGTTGCCTAAGATCATTTCAAGACCTTGCATTCACTTAGTCAACGGGACTTACGGGGCAAATTCTAGGTTTCATCACACACAACATTCAAGGTAGATTATCACACAAGACATTAACACATATATCAAACGAGACTCCACACTTTCTAGCTTGTGTGCAATGTTAATCACAAGTGACTCTTTCGATAACCGACTAGACACAACGAGATGCAAAAAGTCCATGCATTGTCCATGCAACTTCATTTGGCCTCATCTTATCCTCATATTCATTTCTTTCAATTAAGAGACCTATTCAAGTCATCGGTATTGATCATAACTGATAATCAAATTGCATAAGAAAAACCATAATCATATAATAAAGGTGGCACAAATTTTCAAAATAGGTCAAAAACCATCCATTAAAATAAGAAGCCACAAGCTAAAACATCCACAAGAGAAGATCAAAACACAAAAATAGATCACAAAACCCAATAATACAAAAAAAATGTAATTAGAAGAGGTAGATACAGAAATACCTCACCCCACCCACAAAAGAAAATTAGTTGTCCTCAATTGCAACTAAAACAACAGAAATAAATAAAAATCGTGAGTGGATATCCAGCTCATCTGAATATCCACGGTCCTTAAAATCATTAACATATCAGTGGACTTCAGTTTGTCCACATCTTTTCTCAACATTACCATTCTGGTCTTTAAGGTTATCACCTCATGAACGACTCCCTGACCTCTTTCACACACCTCTATCCTTGTCGTAAGGGAATTAATAACATATCTAAGAGGTGTAAAAGCATCGCTGAGATCTCCCTCAATAATACCAGGAACTGGAGTCTCTACTCTGGAGGCACGCACATCAACACAATGGGCTAGGTTCCCTATCCGTAATAACATGGCTTGGGTGAGTGGAGGTCGGAATGCAGTACTAGCAATAGACCTAGGATTGTAGGAAAACAATAGAAGAACTCAGATTCATATAAAAATAGAGCTAGAGATACCTAACAACCTGGTGGTTGGAGTAGGAAATACTTCCTCTACAAGTAGTGTTTGAATATCAATAGTTGAGGATGTCTCCACTGGGCTGCCCTCTTTTTCTTAGCCTCATCCTTCAAATACTTAGACTCAATTGGTCGGATGTCATTGTACGGTTCCACCATGCAGTACTAGATCGCCCAAAGTTACAAAACTTGAAGATGTTGAAGGCCAAAGGAAAAAGGCAATGAAATTGACCAAATGGGCGAATCGCTGAGTAGATTGACGATCACGACTGATTGCATCGAATGGTACTTCGCATCACATTTTTTGCGACATAAATACATTTTTAAATTCTTAGTTTAGTATCAAGTTTTCACTATAGAATTAGAATTATCAATTTTAAAAAGGAGAACTCTGAATATTGAGACTAATTTTTCCTTAACTTTGAAGATTGGAAACTTTCTATTTTTGAGAAATTGAAAGTGGGTATTGAAGATTCTTCAATTTGGACCTTTGTAAAGATGAAACTAATCTTACCCAATTGATGGAAACACAATTTGGTCCATCAATTGGGCAACAATTTCTATCTTTTTATAATGTCTAGCTAAAACACCAATTCTTGGGGTGTGATTATGGTTTGATTTAGCTTATGAGTATTGCTAATTGATAGTGTAAATGTTGTTTAAAAGTGATTTCATTCATTAATTATGGTTTGATGTAAAGGGTTGTAGTTGCAAATTCGATTCTACCTTCGTGTTTTTTAGCTTGCTCGAGATAGAAGTTTTAAAATTAAGATTATTAATTCATGGTTTATGGGTATTGGGATCAATTCGAGAGAGTGAATGGAATAAAGTGTAGGTTGTTCTCAATTGTAACTTGTTGGTGTTCGAGAGAAACCAACTTGATTTGGGGTAAATTGTTAAACTGAGAGTTTATCCCCAATAATGTCTAGCTTAGTTACTAATTTGCAGTTATTTAGTATCAGTTGTGATTACTCATTTGTTAATATTAGCTTATAATCCAATCATATCCCAATAACCTGTCTCATTTCTTGTTTATTTCTATTATTAGATGTTGATGTATTTAATAATTACAATCAAAAACCCCATATTTGACATTTGTGTCAACATTTAACTTGAATTATGTTTTTATTCGTAAATATCTATTCCTATTATTGATTTGAGCATATTCATACTTTTCTATCTTAAACACATATCACTCAATGTAGGAATGACTCCAACTCATTTAGTTGGGTTATTATACTGACTAGCGATTGTTGATACTTAGAATTGGAAGACGTGTTCTTGAAACATTAAATTATGCATCGAGTAGTGACTTACCTTGCCGAGTTTACAAGACCTCCAATCAATTTAGGGGTCTAAACCCTGGACAAAATCAAGCTCGTCGACCTGTTCAATGAGTCGTTGATTAAGCCATTAGGCCTACCGAGTTTTACAAACTTCCACTTCATGTTTTTGTGAATCCAACGACGGTCTGAGTCGAGCTCGCCGACCTCTTCAGTGAGTCGCCAACTAGACTCTTGTTTCACCAAATGCACATTCTCAAACACACTCCATTTTTCAACCTGCCCAATCAATACTCATTATTCAAAAATCAAACTTAAACCATTAAAAACTTGTGTTCCCTCCTAAGAAGCACCTTAATTAATGTTGTGGCACAACACAGTACCCATTCAAGCTTTATTTTTGGGGTTTGTTGTAGTATTACTGGGCAACCCCCCTTGTTACCTTGGGATCAAATGTGAATAAATCTAACCCATTTGGGTCTCAGACTACTTAATTAAGAATGAGTGAGATGTCACCATTTGGTTAAGAGTCAAAACGTCCTCTTTCATTTCCTTCAAAAGTTTATCGGACCCTTCAACCTTATTGAGAATGTGTGCGAGCATATCTACCGTACGGCCACGCTCAGTATATTTGGGCTTTTTACGCTCACTGGAAGGAATATACCTATTGTTCTCCCTATCTCTTTCCTTCCAAGTAGCATTACGATCACGCTAGTCTATATCACGGTCTCTCCAACCCGCATCTCTATTCCAACCTTGATTTCCACACAGTCGTGGGTAGTTAGCACAATAACCTCTTCCTTAGTAGGCTAGGAATTTCACTTCCTCATTGTAAATCGCTTTAAGTTAGTCTCCATCAGGGTTCACTCCACCAACACCCACAACATTAACACTTTTTGTACCAATACCCATGACATTTTTAGCCAAGATATCCAATTGGGTCATCATCTTTTCCATTTTTTGGTCTCTCTCGATCCTTCTTGATCTGCTCTTTTGTCATTCTAAAGTTGAGAGGAGATACTTGGTCCTCATGAGTGTACCATTCCCTGTTGATCTTGGTCATGCAATCAAAGGGCTGGGAAGCTACTTCATATGGTTGTTGCATTATACCACCAGGAACAAGTTAATCAATACCTCTTTTGTTCATCGAGTTGAGACACCTACAGAAGTACATGAGCAACAGGTTGTTGGGCAGTCCATGAGTTGGGCATTCTAACACAAAATTCTTAAAACTCATCCATGTCGCGTGAAGCTTTGGATACCATCCCTAAGTGTCAACATGTTAGATAAAGGGAAAAATCTCACTTGGAACAATGTGATCAGCTCCTTCCAAGAAGTGATAGAATCTCTTGGCAACTCAGCCAACCACTTGCTTGCCTCGTCCATTAAAAAAATGGGAACAACCTTATACGGACCAATTTTTGCGATATGTTCTTAAATGAGAACGATCCATAGACATGAACAAAATTTTTCCTATGCTGATGAGGATCGCATGACCTAGCCCCAAAATAAACCATTAAATCATAGGAGCTAAATCATGACTCTTTTGATGTGAAAATAATGTTTCCTTCAGCTGGAGGTAGATGAATGACCCCAACACCACCTATTTGGGTTGGGTCATTGATATCATTAAGGTTTCCGACACCTTCTTGGTGGACCACTTGGATACCATTACTTCGATTAGAACTTATCACTTCTTCTGTTTTAACACAAGCAACACAAAACCAAAAAGTAAGTAAATTCAACTATAACTAAAAAGAACACAATTCAACTTCACCAAAAGAATTTCAAACAACACCACTCCCTGCAGCGGTGTCATTTTGATTTAAGTTTCAAGTAGACCTCATCCAATTCTAGGTGTCAAAGATCGTAAATCAGTATAAATCCAACTAAATGAGTTGGGATCAAATCCCATAGGGATTTAGTACGTGTCACATCCGGGGAGCACCCCCTCGACGTAACTGTGTCGTCGTCCTCAAAAGGACTAAGACTATCCTCTTAACATTTATCATTACATTTCATAGGTTAAAAAGTGGGGGAAATTAAAATTTTGATCTACATATAAATTATGAGGTTTACTTAGGTAATTTATATAGACTCCTCGCATAGGAAATTACATAGGCTTCTACTTTTATTACACATATACAATATACACAATACAGAGTCTAATATAGATGTCTCATATAAAACAATCTAAGTCGGAATAGAAGAATTAGGGCATAGACCTTACATAAATGTATAAATGTCACTTAGGGCGTAGAACAATGTCTTGAATAATAAGAGTGAAATGAATGTCATAAGACTATAACAAGTCACATAGGTAGAATGAGAAAAGGCATCATCCTCGGATCTTGAGGACATACCCATACTTGGAGAAATGATCCAGGCCAACCTTGAAAATTGGCCATGAACCCTTCAACGACCAGAACCTAAAATGTTTGGGAAAAAGGAGAAATAGGGGTTAGTACATCACTCGTACTAAGTATAGAAACATATGCACATGCAATATAGAAGTCATGCAAAAAGGGATATTTGTTCAAACCATGCCAACTTACTTTGAAAAGCCTTATGCACAATGAAGAACACATATAAACAATAATCATATATTATTTAAGACAATAGCATATTCAACACAAGACCAACATCATCAAGTATAACCAAGTCAACATGTTCAATAACATATTAGTTATCCAAAGCAACTCCAACATCATGTTACAACAACAAAGCATATATAAGATTTCATAACATAACAACATATACAAGACCCTTACTTATAAACCACCATCAAGTCTACAAGTGCAATGGCCAAGTAAATCCCCATAAACTTACTCAATCAAGCAAAAAAAACAAAGGATCATAAGCAATGCCTAACATCATATAAAATAGCATCAAGAGTAGGCATCATCATAGTTACCAATATAGACCAATAGCATGTTCATACATGAAACCAACATCTTATAGTATCATCAACATGTAAAGTCAACATATGCATATTATTCACTCTATAAGAGCATAAGAACATAAGAGCATCCTTCTAATACTTCCCTCAATGCTAACTAGAGCAATGTATAGGTACAGTCTCATACCCCTACCTAGACTAAGTCAAACCCCTTAAGTCATCCTAGTTAGAGTTCACTTTATTACTTCATTGTACTTTCGAGAACACTTTTCTTAACCGACATAGGCCACATGATCTAATGATCCGGTGAAACCCTACAACGAAAGAAGGTGGACAAGTTGCAAAGGTAGTACCAAAGCATGAACATAACATCTAGGTGGATCCACTAGCTAGTATTCCTATGGGAGAAACATAGTTCAAGAACTAGGAGATGTTCTTGGGACCCTCTTTATGCCTTTGGAATTATAGACTCCAATCTCATGAGTACAATAGTGAACCTACCTTTCCTACTTGGGAAGGGACACTCCTCACTACTAGTTCACTCGGTGCTAAGCTAGAGTCTCTTTTGAAATGTCTTTCTTTAACAATCATAACTTAGTTTAGGTCATAGGACGATAAATCCTTGTATAGTCATAGTCATTAGCTCAATAGAAACTGCATGAGAACACCTTTCATTACGACCCTCATATATGAGATTAGCACATTAACACCATTATATCATAGTAAGGCAAATAGGTACTTCATAACCAACCTTATATCATTACATCTTAAGCATAATCTCAAAAACATAATCATGACATTTCAATTACATCATCATACCACACCTAATTAATCCAATTACAAGACATACTTCAATTGAACTTCATCACCAAGTACAAGCCATCATAATTGAAGTAAAGGTTTAGGATATCAAGACTTACCCAATCTCCTTCAAAAGCCATCATCATGGTCTTAACATAATAGGTATAATAACATCAGTCAATAGTAATTAACACAATAGCTAGGTCAACTACATCAATACAATTCAATTATATACTAATTCATAACCAAGGGTTAGGGAATTGGGGTTGATTCATCACCTCTACCACAATACTAGGTTAAACCATCAAGAACTAACATAATTATACAATAATGCATCATAATATAATCATAATAAGCAAAATAAACCATAGACAATACAATTTAGAAGATTAAATTCGTATTAGGAAGAAACCCATATGAAATCATCTTTTTGAAAACCAATTTTGGAAGAACCCTATGGAGAAAAGAATCCCAAAGGTGAAGAGTTTTCAAACCTTGTTAATATTTGAATATTGATGATAAAAATCACGCTTATTGTTGCCTTAGAACCCTTAGAATTTGGTCTTCTATGGAATTTCTTTGGGAGAGAGAAAGTAGGGAGAAGGAGGAGTAATTTGGGTTTGGGAATTTGGGGGTGTTAAGTTGTGTTTGTAAGTTATATAGTTAATTAACTAACCTAATTAACCACCCGCTAACAAATCATTAAACCCCTAACCAATTAACTCAATCAAATGACCCAACTAAATTTTTACAGTAAAGTCACAAGCCTAATCTACAAGACCCCGACCTACGGGTCGTAGGTCTACCTATGTCCCCTTCCCCCAACCGTCATGCAGGTCAGTCGATAAGTTTAGAGAGTTGTCATTTGGACACTTTTGGGAAAGTGTCTAAGTGTTGGTTGAAAGAGGCATTGACGCCCTGTAGATTAGCCCACGCTCCGTCACCTGCGACCGTTGGTGCACACTGTCTTGTGACAGTTTCTTGGCCAAAATCGTTGGGTCCTCTTCAAGGACCCCTAGGGTGGTCCTTGGGGAGTCTTACCCAGAAGTTTTGACACTAAACCTACTCTAATATGTGTTAGACACCTGTTAACCAAATTTTATCAATTTTTGACTCCTAAAACCCCGTGACATAGGCTAAGGCACACTAGCACCTTTCACACTAGTCTCCAAACGTCACGGACGTTCCTTGACGTTTGACTCTAAAACATCATAAATGAATTATATACATTATTTTTTTAACCTTAAAACAGTCTTAAAAACATTAGTTAATGGCACAAATTAAGCACTTGAGGATACTAAATCAATATAAACAAACCCCCAAATGAATTCAAATCTTGGACTCATCAATCCCTATCCTAGACATAAATCAATTCAATAGATATGCAAGAAAAGATCATTTTCCTTTAATTCCATCTTCTATCCCTCTATTCCTCTCCCAAGTTCAGAAAAAGACACTAAATTTATTCTAATAGTGGTCAAACGTCAAAATAGTAATCACAAGAATATCAGAATAACTAATATGATAAACACGTGTGCTAAATCAAAAATCACTAAACAATCATTTTATAAACTAACATTATTCTAGAACGAGAAGTTTAAGTGTACATAGATTAAGACAAATTACAAGGGAATCATTCAAACAAAAGATGTAAAATAGCTAAAAGAAAAGAGAAGAAAAAATGAAACCCTAGACAAAAAGTTTTTTTCTACATTGTGTCCTCCTCCCCTAAAAAATATTCTTATGGATTATTTATAGATATAGAAACTCCTAAATGAAATATTTGAGTCCAGAACAAATTAGTAACTCAAAACCTAATAGAATTAAATTATGCACGCTCTGCATTGTCCAATCGCCTCATAGAATTGGGTCTTTCATATGATGCCACGTGGCAGCTTGTGAAATTCTCGTTCCATTTCAACTTCTTGAATTTGCACTTTGACGATAAACATACTTAATATTATTATATTCAATTTAATTAATTAAGACACTTACTTAATTGTCTTTTATAATCTTTCATCTTTAGTTTGTTTTAGGTCAAAATTTATTCATCTTTAATTCGTTTTGGCTCCAAATTTCTTCATCTTTACACCAATTTACTTCTACAAATAAAATATACTATTTATCACAATCCATAAAATCTATGCTTAAAAAGGACAAACAAAAACACTAAATATGAGGCAAATAATGATTAAAAATATGTATTTTAGCTTCACGTTACATTCAGAATAAGTTAAAGGCCAAAAAGGTGTGCTAAAGTGATGATCGGCGATTGACCAAATGGGAAAAGAGAGCTTCGTCGTTTTCATCAACAATGCCTAAAGATGAACACAAAGACGACTTGCCAAATGTAAACGATGAGTTCAGCAAGCTTGCCAAAGTAGACAAAGCACTTGAGAAAAAATGATGAAGTAAAGAGCGACGAAAAGACCATGTCGGTGACCCACTGATCGAGTATGCAAGTCTAACTAATCTCGCCAATCTAACCACGTGCTGAGATTTTTGCCAAGTTTTGGGGTAAGTATAATAGTTAGAAAGAGAGAGAAAGTTCGTCTTCTGCATTTGGATATTTTTCAAGATAGAAACTCTTCTTAGTTTTTGAATTTGAATAATTTTGTGAAGTAATTTTGGAGTATTTTAGCTATGTATTTGAAATTGAAGTTGTAATCTACAAACCAAGATGACCGATAATGTTTTCGATATACTTTCATTTACTTTTATGATAATTGACTAAAATTTCAATTCAAGGGGCGTGTAAATGGAAGTTGGTATGGATTAATTTGGTCGAAAAGTTCATGTTGCCCTGTTTATGTTTTTTAATTGGTTTGAACTAATTGTTTTGTCTTAATTTATAAACTGGGGTTGTAAACTTAGTTCTATTTTAGATCTTCATATTTTGCTTGAAAATGATGATATGCGGTGAATGATTAGTTCAATGATTACATATTGAGTTTGAAATTCTTGTTTGCTTGAAAAAGGAACTGTATAAGGGTTTAACTTCTAAGTGTTGAGTTTGCTTGAAAGAGAAAACCCAAGTTAAGGTCATGATTGTTAAGTTGTTTTGACATGGAAGGCTTCGAAAGAAGCTCCTATGATGAGCATGTTGCAATTGAAATATTATACGTGTGTTTGAGATTAATCTTGTCTATCTATGAGCATCAACGTTAATGGGCAACCATATAGATCCTCAAATTGAAATCTAATCTCATTTCGGCACACTTTTAGACTATTATTATACGCGTGTTTGAGATTAATCCCGTCTAATATCATTGGTTTGTAAATCACTCTAATTAATATTTGGAATTATCCACCCTTGTTATTATTTGCTACGATATAGTGGATCACACTTTATATTCTTTATTGAATGCTAACATATAGCACTTCCTATGAGATTCAACCCTGACCTAAAACGTTAAACAAAAATTATATAGCTAACAATCACCTACTCATTGAATTGTTATAGGAGTAAACTGAGCATTATCATGTACAAATATTAGAGTATATTGAGGTATTTTAATTAGCGATTTGTTAGCATTAATGGATAAAATATATTGATGGTAGTTTAAGTAGGAATGTAAGCATTGCTAAAAAGAATACAATTAAAAATTGTGAAAATAGAAACATGAAAAAATTGAATGATAATATTTAGTTATTTAGGAAAGTGATGATACTAGTGAGAATGAAAGATTGTGGTGGTAACTACAATATAAAAATGGAAAAGTTTGAAGTAAAGGTGCAAAAGAATGAAGCCAAACATAGGTAACCCGTCCAGAATTTTAAGAGTTAGTCTCAAAATTACTTGAATTGGATTCAATCTCAACCCATTCAAGCCTAAACAATTATAAGAGAATCTTCAATTGAGCCAATTCATTCTCCAAATTTAACCTGTTTTAAACTTTTTACTAAGATATGTTCCTATATTTAAGGTATGAATTATTATCTATTTAGGCTTTTTGGATTTATCTTTCCATTTGTTACTTGTTTTAAAAATATTGAGCGGAAATTCGAATAATTATTATAAAAGTTAAATATCACTATATTAAAATTATTGAGATTAATTGAGTTAAATTGGGCAGGTCAAGAGCCAACCCGTTTTTAGCCCATTTGGACCCAACTCAATTGAGCCCAAATTCAATTTGGGCGGGTCAAGACCCAACCCAATTTCTATCTCGACTCATTTTAATATCTCCAACTTCAATCTAATCTGACCATTTGACACCCCTAGGTTGAAGGTACAAGAAGGAATGAAGTGAAAACAAAATAGATTTCTTTTAAAAAGTAATAATAAATTACGTGTCATTTAAGATGATATAATTTTTGTGAACTCACACATAGTGAAAGGAGTTTGATGAGATTTTTAGAATATGGTGTCAATAAGGTTTCAAAATAATTGGGTGGTGGTATAATAAGTATAGGGTGTAGGTGACAATTATGTGATTAGTAATTAAGGATTGTGGAGTTGCCCTCAAGTTTATAGGTTGACAGTTTGGTCCACTGAATTAAATGAAGGGTAAAAGGGTAATTTCACAATACCTAATTTAACCAACTTTTCTGGGAACTAAATGAGGGCTAAAAGGGTAAATTGACTAAATCAAACCTAATTTAACCAATTTTGGTGGGAAATACGAGCCAAAAGGGGAAATAAAAGTTTTTACCTCCCTCCTTCAGCCGTCGTATTCGTCCTCTTCTTCTTCTTCTTCTTCTTCGTCTTCTTCTTCTGCTGCTACTCTCGTCTTTGCTTGCTTGCTTGCCTTTCTTCCCGCTCTCTTCATTTTCTTCTTCTTCTTCTTCTTTTTGTACATCGTGGGTCTTAGCTACTAGGGCTTGTGCTTTCTTCTTCTTGAATCAGATTTACCTAATCTGTAACTAGTAGACAAAATTTCATTTTGTTTCAATTGGAATTAGTTCATAAGCGATTGGGTCACACACCATTGTTTCTGGTAAGTAAAATTAATAGTTATTTGAAATGAATTCATTATCATCTGATCTGGGTACCTGCTATTTTTTCAATAATTTGCATTCGCATTTCCAACATATTGTTATATATGTTGCAATAGTTGACTATTATAACATATTATAGTCATATGTAGCAACATAATTGTTATTTAAATCGCAACAGAACAATCATATAGCAACATATAACTTACATCTCGTAATAGAAAAGTCATATATAGCAACATATGATATAATAAAAACATGTTGCCACATGTGATTTATTGTCACAACAGAATAGTCATATGTAGCAACATATGAGTAACATTTTGCAACAGAAAAATCATATGTGGCAACATATGATATAACATAAAAATGTTGTCAAATGTGCTTTATTTTTCACAACAGAACAATCAAATGTAGCAACATATGACTTACATCTCGCCACAGATATGATATAATATAAACATGTTGTCACATGTGATTTATTGTCACAACAGAACAGTCATATGTAGAAACATATGACTTACATCTCGCCACAGAATAGTCATATGTTGCAACATATGATATAAATATAAATATGTTGTCACATGTGATTTATTGTCACAACAGAACAATCATATGTAGCAACATATATATCTCGCCACAAAATAGTCATATGTTGCAACATATGATATAAATATAAACATGTTGTCACATGTGATTTATTGTCACAACAAAACAGTCATATGTAGCAATATATGACTTACATTTCGCAACAGAAAATCTATATGTGGCAACATATGACATGACATAAAAATATTTCATATGTGATTTATTTGTCACAACAGAACAGTCATATGTAAAAACATATGACTTACATCTCACCAAGGAATAGTCATATGTTGAATCATATACTTATTCTTCATAATTACTAAATCTTTTTTAATTAATGTCTTCAAGTACAATGTCATTATTTGTAAGATTGATTGTCTTGGTGAATGTGTCGAGAAGAAAAAATCTATTCATATGGCGTTGGGAGATTAGTAAAAAATAAGGAGTCGGTTCAGTAGGGATGTATGTTGAAAGAAACATTTTGTATGATGAATTCTTAAATTTAGTCGTGCAACAATGTGAATACAATTGTAAACCGCAAGATCTTGTCATGAGTTACATCTCCATTTTTTCATAATGAGAAGGTTTTACCTTTTAGATTAACTAATCAATCTAGTTTGATTGTTTATTTGGGAGGAACAGAGAAACCGCCCATATTAAGAGTCTGCGTGGAAGAAAATTCTATTGAGGAGGATCATAATGTAGACGAAGGCTAACAAGATATGCTTAATGATGAATTTGATCCTGCGGACATGAATAATCCCGATGATGAAGTTGGAATAGGCGAAGGTGATGGTGAAGGTGAAGATATAGGTGAAGGGTCGGACCTTGAGAGCAACTTTCCTCCTACACCTATAGTTGGCAGCAACAATACATGTGTTTCTCAATCTTCACGTGTGAATAATGTTCAAGATGATGAAACATGTTTTTATAAATGACATTCAAAAACAAGCAAGAACTGGCAAATTCATTGAAAATTGCTTGCTTGAAAAAATATTTTAGACTGAAAAGGTTATCAATTTTCGTAATGTGTTTTCCTTTAAATGTTCATATCCGGATTACAATTGGTGACTGAGGGTTGTGAAATTTACAAGTAGCGACAGGTTTGCCATTAGAATCTATGAAAAGTACCATACGTGTGGTTTAGAGCATCTTATAATACAAAATCCCCACGCCACGGCAAAAGTTATAGGTAAGTACTTTGAAAATAGGTTTCCCAATGGTGAAGGACCATCCACAAGAGACATGTCGAATCAACTCCGCACAGAATAAGGTTGTAAGGTAAGATATTGGAGTATTTACAAGGGCATGGAGCATGCTAAGTCTAATGTTAGGGGAACACATGACCACGGGTATGCAGTGCTTAATGTGTATCGTTATATGCTTGAAGTTGCGAATCCATGAAGCAAGACGACATTGTCGATCGAAGAAAATGGGGGGTTCCAGTACTTATGTGTATCATATGTTGCTTGGATAGTTTTCAAGAAATAAGAAAAGTAATAGTCGTTGATGGCACATTCCTGAGGAGAAAGTATGGAGGAGTTCTGCTATCGACGGTGGCAAAAGATCCCGAGAATCATATATTTTCAGTGGCTTTCTGTGTCATGGACAAGGAATGTGATGCCTCATATAAATATTCTTTTCAAAATATGAAAAGATTTGTAGATGATACTGATGAGTTGTGCATTATATCTAATAGGCATCCAAGTATTCGAAAGATGGTTACGAGAATCTACCCTGCATCTCATTATGATTGTTTCATGAGACACCATGGGTAAACTATTTGAACTAACTTTCACAATTCGAAGGTAGTGTCTCATTTCTATAAAGCAGCAAAGGCATACGATATATGTGAGTTCAATGATCATTTCAATCAAATAAGAGATTTCGTACCAAAAGTAGTTGAAGCTCTTGAACGTATTAGATTCCACACTTGGAGTAGGGCATTTGTCCTGGAAATAGGTTCCATGTCATTTGAGTTTACTCTTACTTTATGTGCTTTGTTTGATTTTTATCTTTTTGTGTGTAGATATAACATAATGAGGTCAAACAACGCAGAGTCGGTGAATGTAATCTTTGATGTTGAAAGAGAATTTCTCATTGTCGCACTATTTGATGAAATAAACAAGAGATTTGCATTGTTATTTCACCAGAGGCGTATGGAATTGGTGCACTCTGCAAATGGATTTGTTCCTTCAATTGAAAAAGACTTATCAGAGTTTTTCAACGTGGTCAACATGTTGTTGGCCCATCAAATCTCTAACTACAAGTTCAGTGTCACTAGTCATGGAGATGTTGCTACTCTGGATTTACAAGGAAAAACTTGTACTTGTAGAATTTTTTACTTGGACAAATACCTTGTCCACATGTCATGGCAGCGCTTCGATCCCAACATGGTGCCGATTTTGAAAACCAAATTTACTTGTACTCCTCTCCATATTATTCGATTAAAAATTACATAATGGCATATATTGTCAGGAAATTCACCCGGTGCCACCTGAAGATTCTTAGATTGTCCCTTTGGATATCATACAGAGAGAAGTACCTCCTTCATATGTTAATCCAAGTAAACCCAGAAGAAGGATATAAAAGAGACGACGTGGAGTTGGTGAATCATTTCCAACAAGAAAAAAGAATTGTTATGTATGTAGGGACTTTGTCCACAAAAAAACTACATGTCCCAATCGAAATGCCCCATAAGAAATGTTGTTGAATTTTAATGAATGTTCTTTCTTATTTGAGGATGATCCCTACCTTCTTATCTTATTTATAATCAACTTATGTGATGTTATTTATATATAATGTGTGATTTATTTAATTATGTGTTGCTACTTACAACAAAATATTTCATCTGTTGCAACACATGACAATTATGTGTTGTCACTTAACACAGAATATTGCATCTGTGGCAACATATGCCAATTATATGTCAGAATATTGCATGTGTGGCAGCATATGCCACTTAATGGTTAGATCTTACAACATAAAATTGCATATGTGCCAACATATGTCAATTATGTCTATTAAGTACCACAAGAAACGAATCTGTACCAACATATTTTTAAATATATTTTCGTGTAATATGATGATATCATTAGGAACTATAATGACGCGACTCTTCAAATTTTTTTTGAAAAAACCTTTAGTGACACGAATCTTCAATTTTTACCAAATTTGCAAAAAAAATAAGTACATGCATTTGAATTCAAATTTTACTTGTCTCTTTCTCTTCTCTTACAACTTTTCAAAATTCACTGAATTTTCAATATGAATAAGAAATCTTCAAAAATCACTATGACTAAAAAAACTTCATTGATCCCTTTCGAGGGATCTACTAATTGATATCATTTAAAGGGTTGCTTCCTACTCCATACAAGATTTAATGAGGGCTAAATTTTGGTATGTATGTATTAATCAAATTTTCGCTCTTTAATTTAATTTCCTAATCATTTTATTTCATTTCTCAGCTCCAGGTTGCTCAATGAAGTAGATAATGAACGTTCGGTATATAAGAAGGTAACATAGGTCAGGTTTCCTTATCGTACATGGTCGATTGTTCAACAAGCCCTTTCTTTCCTTGAAATGTGCAGAGAATCAGAGAATTCAGAAGCCTTATACAGAAAAGGCCTGGGAATTTTTAATATTTTTCAATTGTATTCACTTTTTTTAGCTTTGCATTTTGAATGTGTTATTTGTTCTGTAGTGTGATTTTTTCAACTGTAGCGATCCAACTGCATTGGAAATGATTATTCAACAAGCAGACGGTGGCCACACTGGAGCTGAGTGTGTACTTGCCATAATTTCAATCTTCAGTGGGGGTGAAACAATGCGTGAAGGCTTAATGTTCATTGCCAATATGAAAAAAATTAAGCCACATGTAATGAGAAGACGTCGAAATCATCTGCGAAACATTTTAGGTGGAATATATGTGGCAGGACCTCATTTATTGGGAGGAAGATCCATTTGCTGCACTCTTAATCAATATGAGCGAATCGGTCGCAGAATTAATTATCCATGGGGACGACACCCAAGACAGTACACGAAGATGATGTTCATTGTGATTTGTGTAGCTGTGATATAGAATTGTATTATCTAGTTAATTTTCTGCCTCATACAAGGGATTAATTAAATTGTCATATGTGGCAACACATGTAATTTTTAACAAATATGTGTCAAAATATGTCAATTATGTGTTGGATACTACAACAGAATATTGCATATGTCGCAACATAAGTCAATTAAGTTATAGAAAATACAACATAACGTATCTGTGTCAACATATGTCAACTATGTGTTACATATTACAACATATTTCATATGTGGAAAAATATGTCAATTACACATTTCAAAACTAATTATGAATCCGTCTCAATATACTTTTAAATAATGATTGCGTGTAATTGTTTTGTTGTCAACAATTTAATCAATAATTATGAGAGACCCTAATTACTGTCATCTCGAAAACAGGTTTAATAATTACAACTCTTCAATTTTTTACTCTTTGTTGAAAGTCATCTCTTGCAACTTTTCAAATTTGTTGGCATTTTATAAAAATACCACACAAGGGAGCGATAAGTCAAAAGTTGTCTCAAAAATGGTTTCAAATAGGAAAGCTTCATTGAATCCTTCCCGATTGAACTAGTAATTCTCATCGTTGAAAGGGTTGTTTCCTACTCCCTACAAGATTTAATGAGTGTTAAATTAAATTACAGGTTCCTCAATGAAGTCGCTAATGAACATTTTGTATATCAAAGGTTAACGTTAGTCAGCTTTCCCCCTGAACCTAGATGGATGATATATCAATAAGCCATCTCTTTCATGAATATTTGCATAGCATCGGAGAACTTAGAAGCTTTATACAAAAAAGGCGTGGTAATTTTAATGTTTTTCATTTATTTTCACGTTCTCATCAATGTATTTTGTATTCTTAATGTGTTCTTTCTTTTATAGTGTGATTTTTTCAATTGTAATAATCCAACTGCATTGGGAATGGTTAAAAAAGCAGCAGAATGTGTCCACCGTGGTGCAGAGCATGTGTTTGTCATAAATTCAATCTTTGAAGACGGTAAATCCATGAGAGAGCCTTGATGTGCAACGCCAACATGAAAAAAACGTGCCAGTAATAGTGAGAAGATGTCGACACCATTTGCGAAACATTTTAAATAAAATGTGGGTGCCAGAACCTAATATATTGGGAGAAAGACCCATTTGTTGTGTTGTGCATCAACCCCATCAAATTGCCCGCAGGAATGGTTGGCCCAGGGGAAGCGACGATGAAGACAATATTTATTGTGAATTGTGTAGTTGCGATTTAGAACTAGATTATCTAGTTACATTTATTCCTCATACGACTGTGTGGGATTAACTTAATATGTGGCAACATATGACATATGGTGGAAATGTTGCCTTTTTGTCTTTTGTACTTATTTTTGAATTAAATATGTGGCAACATATGACACATGTTGAAAATGTTGTCTTTTTGTCGTTTGTACTTATTTTAGAATTATGTGGAAACATATGTACTTATTTTGTAATTTTCGAATCAAATATGTGGCAACATTAAGTACTTGCAACTTTTCGCATTCTTCAGAAGTGCCTCTTCGTCTTAAGAAGTGACTCTTCGTATTCATTACATTAGAATTATATTATTATATATATAATAAGAACACAACTTAGGTCTTTTCATATAATTATCTCCAAGATGGGAGGCAGAATAAGAAATCTTCGAAAATGACATTGAGGAAAATAACTACATTGATCCCTTCCAAGGGAACTAGTAATTGTTATCGTTGAAATAGTTGTTTCCTACTCCCTCAAAGATTTACTGAGGGTTAAATGAAGGTATGTATGTATCAAAAACAATTTTTGTTCTTTAATTCGATTTCCTGACCATTCGATTTGATTCTTTCAGTTTCAGGCTCCTAAATGAAGTCAATGATGAACCATCTGTATATTGGAAGGTAAATTTGCGCAGCATTCCAGTGTTTATATGGTCGTCTTCATTTTATCGGAGATGCACTTCTTTCATGGAAAAGTGTAGAGAATCAGGGAATTTAGAAGTCTTATACAGAAAAGGTGTGGTAATTTTAATGTTTTTCGTATGTATTCATGTTTTTATCAATGTATTTTGCATTTTAAATATGTTATTTCTTCTTTAGTATGATTTTTTCAAGCATAGCGATTCAAATGGATTGAGAATGCTTAATCGAGCAGCAGACGGTGGCCACCTTTGTGCAGGATATGTCCATGTCAAATTTTTAATCTTCAAATGCGGTGAATCAATGAGAGAACGCACAAGTTTCATTGGCAACATGAGTATACCATCGCTCCGAAGATGTCGAGACTGTTTCCAACATAGTTTACACGGAATTTCCCACACGAACCTCAAAAGATTGGAGAAAGACAAATTTGTTGCATACTCAACGATTCTCTTACGGCCGATATCGTTGTGACTTATGTCGTTGTGATTATGAATTAGATGATGTAGTTAATTTTATGGGATACGTCCTAAATTAATAAAATTTGGTCCAACTTGATGTTTCTTCGATTAGTCCCTCCTTGATTTTTCAGATGTGCCGACATATGCAGGTTCTGTTGGCAAAATTGCAACAGACTTGGCATATGTGGCAACATTTTATAACATAAAATGTGTCTTTTGGGGGTTAATTCAATTAAATGGTAACCCAATTCAATATGTAACATTAACATATAGTCCTACAACATTCCTAAGTATCAATTTATGGTTCAATGCAACAACTTTCATTCGATTCTATCAATTATATTTAGAAAGACTATCATCCCACTAGTTCGTCATACAATGATCAAGTAAACTCATATGATAGTTATATGACACCCTAGTAAATTGTTGTTCCAAATGTTATACCTTATCTTATTGCTTAATTATGGTCTAAATCACTAAAATTTGGTCTAAATTTTCATTTTTCAAGTACTAAATCGATTAATTCTTCGATTAGTCCCTTTTAGATGTTTCATATGTGCCAACATATGCAGGTTCTGTTGGCAAAATTGTAACAGACCTGACATATATGGAAACATATAAGTATAAATGTGTAAGTACTTTTTAAAACTAGATAGTACTCCTTCACTCTATCTTGTTCTATTTTGTAATTCTCATATTAGGTTCTAGTTTTAACTTCCCCTTTTTTTTTTTATGGACTCTGTCCATTCATGAATCTAATATTACTGTTCATCTCTTTCTCTTAGCTTTTGTTCTTAAAATTAATTTTCTTTAACTCCACCCCGGATTTGGTCATTCATAGTTCATCCATGAACTTTCGAACTGACCCCACAATTTCCTAGGAACTTACAAGTTAATCCATCAATAATTTTAAGAGGCTAAGAGACTAACCATATACTAAGTAAAATAGATTCATGATGATATATAAACTTGACAAAATTTAAAATATATAAAACTCATATATTTACATGAACTTAGCACACATAATTTACATATATGGGAAGTTGTACTAGAAACATAAATATGAAACTTACATTATAAGAACAGAGTGAAGTTTCCCTTTCGGGAAACCCGAAAAGCTCCCAAGCTTACTTCAAACAGACTTTAAAAATACTTAAAGAACCAAAAACTGAAAAATATTTTTACAATGTCTAAAAGATAGTTTTATGGAAAAAGGTTGTTCTGGGAATTTTTTGAGAGCGTTTGTAGTGAGTCTTTTCTTTCTTGGCTTCCTTCCACTCCCCTTGTCTTCAGAAAGTTTGCTTTTATAAATGCCTTCGGACTTCAAATTCCGGATTTCAAATGGGAAAGGGAATCTTATCACTTCAGCCGGGTACACATCTGGGCCCCATCGTCACGTGAAGTTATTGTCCCTTCTTTTTGCATTATTGTTTCTGGAATCTGATCTGACAACCCTTATCATCTTATCTCTTTTTCTATATACGACGCGTCCCAACAGAGAGAGAATTTGAAGAAGAAAGTACTATAGAAGAAATGTCTTTAGAAGGAATGAATATGGAAATAACATTAGAAGAAGACTATGCAGTAGATATAGCCATAGAAAAAGCAAAAGAAATATGCAAGAAAAATAAAAATAGACTTTTTACATGTAAAGGATGTAAATTAAGAGACCTAAATTTAGAACAAACAATATCTCATTTTAAAATATGTGAACAAAGAATTGATAATAAAGGATATAGATTAGAAAAAGATTTGCAAGATAAATTAGATAAAAGCAATAATATAATGACACAAATACAAGATGATGATAGTGAAATATCTGAATTAGAATCTATACTTAGTCAGAAAGAATTAATGGAAACAGCTAGTTCTAGTAGTCCATTTCAAAGAACAAATGAACAAGGACATACTGCAGACAATAGCACAGGAAATATACCACGTAGAAGAGTATATAGACAAGGAGATACTCCAACAATAGACGTAAAACCTATGGGAAAAAGAATGCCTATAGAAGAACCAATAGTACTCCAAGAAGGAGGAAGTAAAGGAAAAATTTTAAATATAGCAGCACATGATCCACAAAGATGGAATTCAGTAATAGACTTATGGAAAGGAATAGTAGTAGCAGATTTCATAAAAATTATACAGAAACTGATGCAGAAACTATGTATAAATATTTAGAAACCTTTTTAGGAGAATCAACTAAAGCTTTATGGGAAGCTTATAAAGTAGAATTCCCATCAGAATTTCAATACTTAGTATCATTAGGACCTAACCCATATAACTTTACAAATAAAATACATACTTTAATAACAGGAGAAGACCCAAATAGTGGATTAATAGCTTTACAAAGAAATGCAGTAATAAAATTAGAACAATTAAGTATAAGTAATTGGTATTATATAAAAAAAAATTTAAATGACTATTTCTACTATTGTACAATTAGTGGAAATGCCTTTGACCAAGACTTAGGTAAAAATTATTTAATAAATTACCAGGAGCTTTAGGTAGAGAAATAGAAGAAAGATGGACTAAAAGAGACGGAGTAGCCCAAAATCCTCAAGCAAAATGGTCAATAGGACATAGAATACAACATATAATGGAAATACTGCAAGAAAAATGTACTAATCTACAGATACAAAAACAACTAAAACAGAATGAAATGAACTTCTGTAAAGATGTAATATATACAACTCAAAGTTATGATAAAGAACAATATAAAAGGAGAAAGTATAAAAAGTACCATCCACAAAATAATAAGAGATATAATAAAAAAGGATATTTTCTTAGAAAATCCTCAGCAAGAAAACCATATCTAAATAGGGATAGACATGTTAGAAAGTATAGAACAGATAGAAATTATAAAAATAAGTTAGAATGTTTTACATGTGGAAGTATAGAACATTTAGCAAATACTTGTCCTAAAAGATATAATGCTAAAACTAGAAATGCACAATTAGTAGAAGAATTTAATGAAGCATTATTAAATGTAGATGAATATATGTCAGACAATGAAAGTATTTACTCTATAGTAAGTATTGATATAGACGAAAATAACAAAGAAGAAGATTCTTCTAATTCAGAAGGAGAAAAATTAATTAATGAAATAGGAATAGAAGACTTAAATATAGATAATCTAAAAATAAATTTTATGAATATAGTAGAATGTGAACATGATTTTGAAAAAGATACAGGATTAGAGAGTAATCCATGTAATTGGTGTAAATGGTACCCAAGCAAACATAAAAGAGCTAAATGTAATAAATGTTTTATAGAAGGATGTATAAATTGTATAGAAACACAATTGGGAATAATAACTCAGAAAAGAAAAGAAATATACACAAATGAACCTTTAGTAAACTTAAAAGTACTAGTATTAGAAGCAAAAGTAAAAGAGATAGAAGAAAGAATAGTAAGGTTAGAAAAAGGAAAAAATATACAAGAAGAACAATCAACAGATAATCAAGAATTAATGAATGAAGAATCTAACACCCTAATATGTAATGAAGACAAAAATATAAATACTGTTAAAATATTAGCAAAACTCCAAATTGGAAAGTATGAAATAGAGGCCTTAGCACTAATAGATTCAGGATGTACCAAAAGTATTTTAAATAAAAAGATTGTACCTCCAGAACTAATAAAGACTTTAGAAAAACCACTTGCAGCTATGCAGATGGATGGGACACATAATATATATAGACATTACATAGATAAAGCACAAATAAGTTTCTTAAATACTTGTTCAAAATTTTATAAACCCACTAATAAAATGGATAAAATATGGGTACGAGACCTAGACATAAGAGTAGATTTTGTGCTAGGACTAGACTTTATATTATATAATAAAGGAGGAACTTTAATAACCAAAGATGGAATACTTTTTATGAAGAATACAACTTATACTTCAGTTTTGACTAACAAAATTGATACTAAAATAAGACAAAAAGAAAAATGTTGTAAAAATTGTGAAAATAATATAGAATGTACTAAAAATAATTGTAATATACTATATGAAAATATACTATAAATAGAAGAAGAAGACGAAATAATTAATAAAAATTATGTTTTAATAGAAATGGAAACAGAACTATATAACTTTAAGACAGGAATACAAAGAATAGGGGAAATAAAGAATCAACAAGACTTAGATAATATAGTAAAAATCTTAGATGAAATAGAAATAATAGGAGAAAAACCCTTAAAATATTGGGAAAATAATCATGAAGTATGTAAACTAGACATAATAAATCCAGAATATATAATAAAAACCGCCTCAATAGAAGCTACAAATCAAGATCTAGAAGATTTTAAAATACAAATTAAAGAATTGTTAGAATTAGGAGTAATAAGAAGATCTACTTCAAAACATAGATCAACAGCATTTATGGTAAGAAATCATAGTGAAATAATTAGAGGAAAAGCTAGAATGGTTATAAATTACAAAAGATTAAATGACAACACTAGAACAGACGGATATAAACTACCAGACAAGACAGACAGAATTAATAAATAGAATACAAGGAAAAACAATTTTTAGTAAATTTGATTGTAAATCAGGATATTGGCAAATAAAGATGCATCCAGACAGTATAGAATGGACTGCTTTTAACTGTCCTGAAGGACATTTCGAATGGTTAGTAATGCCATTTGGGTTAAAAACAGCACCTCCAATTTTCCAAAGAAAAATGGATAAAATATTTGGAGAATATAAAAGATTTGTTTTAGTATATGTAGATGATATTTTAGTATTTAATAGAAATATAAAAGAACATTTAAGACATTTACAAACAGTTTTTAGATTATTTGTTAATAACGGAATAATAATTAGTAAAAAGAAAATGGAATTATGTAAAAATTATATAAATTTTTTAGGAATTATTTTAGGAGAAGGAAAGGTTAAATTACAACCTCATATAGCTAAAAAAGCATTAGATATGCCAGATAAATTAGATAATTTAAAAGACTTACAAAAATTTCTAGGTTTTAGTTAATTATGCAAGACCTTTTATAAAAGATTTAGGAAAAATAGCAGGACCATTATATTCTAAGACAGGAAATAAAGGACAAAGAAATTTTAATATAGAAGACATAAAATTAGTACAAAAAATAAAAGAAAGAATAAAAAACATTCCTGATCTAAATATGCCACTAGAAACAGATTATTTAATAATAGAAACAGATGGAAGCTTTGAAGGATGGGGTGCAGTACTAAAATCAAAACCACATAAATATAATATTAAACAAGAAGAAAAGATATGCGCCTATCAAAGTGGAAAATTTAAAGAAAAAGGTAATAAGGCTAGTATAGATGTTGAAATTTTAGCAGTAATATATGGTTTAAATAGTTTTAGAATTTATATTTTAAATAAACCAGAAATATTAGTAAGAACAGATTGTGAAGCAATAGTAAAGTTTCATCAAAAAATTAATGATAAAACTAGCAGTAGAAGAAGATGGTTAAACTTTTTAGATACAATATCTATTTACCATTCTATAAATTTTGAGCATATTAAAGGAAATGATAATAATATAGCAGATCAATTAAGTAGACTACTAATTAAAGTTTAAATTTTACAGAATGAGACCTCTACTATCAGACAAAGGTAAAAAGGTTCAACCTTCAACCTCAGGTTTGGCAGACTCTTATAAGCAGACAGTACTAGCTAATTTACATTTTAAATCATTAGATAAAATTGACGATGTTAGAGTAGAAAGAATGCAATTTGGAGTACAAAACTTAATTGCATATGGACTGTCAAACTTAACTTTTAGACATTTACCTAACTGTCAATTAGACAAACAACCATGTCTTATAGATAACATATGGATAGCACATAATAAAAAAGACACTAAGTATATAATTGCTGTTCTAAATGCTTTAGGATACTATTTTACTATTAAAAATAAAGACAATAAATTTAAATATTATGTAGTAGTTCATGGTAAGACAAACGGTGTTTTCCAAACATGGATAGAAGTTTTAGACTCAATCAAAGATTTTCATAAACCACTTTTCAAAGGTTTTAACGATTTTACAGAAGCTTTAGACTATGCTAGATGAATTTTAGGACCAAATTATTATATTTCTCCAACTCTCAGACAAAAACCAAAAAAAATCCCACAATATAATATCCAAAAAGACACAGATAAAATCATATTTTGTGACCATTGCTCATCCATGACTGAAGCATTCAAAAGGCTGAATTTGAAAAATGAGGCCTTAATGGAAGAAAATGTCAAGCTCAAGGAAAGACTCAGCAAATTGGAAAGTAAAGGTAAGAATACACAAACTCAGATATATACTTAGGGTTCTCCATCCCAAACAAAAATGGATGAGATGGGTGTGCATTCCCCACTGAATGCTAAGAAATCCACTGTATCGGATAATGATACAGCTAGTCCGGTTCAAACGGTGACCGGTAAAGACTTCTCAAATCCGTTAATGGTTGTCACTTTGCCAAAAAGTGAAAGAGACGAAAGTTCATCTTCGAGAAGAAAATTACCACTTTCCTTTAACCAGACAATCAGACGAAAAGTTAAAAAAGCCCAAAAAAATAAGGAGTTAGAATTCCTAATAACCCAGACTGTAGAAAAACTACTCAAACAAAAACAAGAAAAAGACAAACATATAAACCCAAGCCCAGTACAAAGCCCAAGACAAATTTCTACACCTAGCCCAAATAATTCAGATAATTTTGAAGACTCAATGCAATTTGCCCAAGACCCAAATGATGATGATTCAGGAGCAAGTTTCGATTCTATTGCATTGCATAATTTAGACACATAAAAAAAATAAAAAAAAATAATAAAAATAATAATAAATAAATAAATAAAATATATATAAATGTTATTTTATCATATTATTGTACAAGTAAAAGAGGGATGCCTCTTTAGTCAAATATGTGAGTCTCACTTTACTCACTACCACACGTGTGGAAAAACTGTTGGGACGCGTCGTATATAAAAAAAGAGATAAGATGATAAGGGTTGTCAGATCAGATTCCAGGAACAATAATGCAAAAAGAAGGGACAATAACTTCACGTGACGATGGGGCCCAGATGTGTACCCGGCTGAAGTGATAAGATTCCCTTTCCCATTTGAAATCCGGAATTTGAAGTCCGAAGGCATTTATAAAAGCAAACTTTCTGAAGACAAGGGGAGTGGAAGGAAGCCAAGAAAGAAAAGACTCACTACAAACGCTCTCAAAAAATTCCCAGAACAACCTTTTTCCATAAAACTATCTTTTAGACATTGTAAAAAGATTATTCAGTTTTTGGTTCTTTAAGTATTTTTAAAGTCTGTTTGAAGTAAGCTTGGAAGCTTTTCGGGTTTCCCGAAAGGGAAACTTCACTCTGTTCTTATAATGTAAGTTTCATATTTATGTTTCTAGTACAACTTCCCATATATGTAAATTATGTGTGCTAAGTTCATGTAAATATATGAGTTTTATATATTTTAAATTTTGTCAAGTTTATATATCATCATGAATCTATTTTACTTAGTATATGGTTAGTCTCTTAGCCTCTTAAAATTATTGATGGATTAACTTGTAAATTCCTAGGAAATTGTGGGGTCAGTTCGAAAGTTCATGGATGAACTATGAATGACCAAATCCGGGGTGGAGTTAAAGAAAATTAATTTTAAGAACAAAAGCTAAGAGAAAGAGATGAACAGTAATATATATATATATATATATATATATATATATATATATATATATATATATATATATAACTTAGAGTTTTCATTTTCATTTCAAGAATAGGGTTTTCAATTTTTTCATCCGTGCCGTTTCAGTTTTGGCGTTTTTTTTCTCTGCCTCTCTCTCTCTCTCTCTCTTATATGACCTCTCGCTTCGCATAGATCTCGAAGTAATAATATTTTTTCATTTTCATCAATCTTTTCTATTCTTTTTTTTTAAAACGCAACTGATTTGATTGGCCTTTGAGTCTCGGGAAGAATATGGTTTTTTGAAATATAAATCTAATTAATGATTTTTGTTTGTCTTATTACTTTTGATATGATATCAAATGCGATGATAAATCAAATTTGTAATGATGAAAATGATACCATGTTGCGTGTGAAAATCTATTGCAAACACGGAGACTTACTTTCAATACAAACTTCATGGTCAAAGGACAATCCATGTCGAATATTTTGGTCTTGTCCACACTATCGTGTATGTTCATTTCTACAGTCTTGGAGACTTCAGATCTCAGATCTCTTTATTTTCTTTTTTGTTAAAATTTAAATTTCTTTCTTTGTGGTGTGTAATTCAGGAGAATGCATGCAACTTCTTTAGATGGTGGGATCATGAAGATGTTGATATACGCCAAGTTTCATATTGGCGGACAAAATTAAAGAGTTGTAAAATATTGATGAAAGTCAAATTAAAAGAAGTACGGAATAGGGGATGAAGGAGAAGAAGAAGACCAAATGTTGTATCATGTGGAAGTTAATCTAGGTGTTTTTTTTCTCTTGTATTATTAAGCATTACCAAGAAGAATATTGTAGAGGATAGAAAATTCTTATGTAGTTGTGTACAAACATTAAAATTATCTTAGTTGTGGAAATAAATAAACGTAGTTTTGCATTCCTGATCAAATGTATGTTTGTTTGACACTTTGAGACCAATGTTCGACTATTTTGAGACATATGTTGCTACATATGCCTGAAATGTTGCTAAAGATGCCTCAAATGTTGCTACATATGGGTCTATAAAATAGCAATTGACCACAAATATGTCATTTGTTGCTACAGATGGGTGATATGTTGCCACATATGTTTCATATGTTGCTACATATGTGTGATAGGTTGACACATATGGGCATCTGTAGCAACATTTATGTCAAATGTTGCCACAGACGAATCATCTGTAGCAACAGATGCCTCAAATGTTGCTACAGATGACCATTTGAGGCGAATGTTTGACCATTTGAGGGATATGTAGCAACAGATGCCTCAAAGGTTACTACAGATGACCATAAAATGTTTCTACAGATGACCATTTGAGGCGAATGTTTGACTATTTGAGGGATATGTAGCAACAGATACCTCAAATATTGCTATAGATGACCATAAAGTGTTGCTACAGATGACCATTTGAGGCGAATGTTTGACCATTTGAGGGATATATAGCAACAAATGTCTCAAATGTTGCTACAGATGACCATAAAATGTTGCTACAGAGGATCATTTGAGGAGAATGTTTGACCATTTCAGGGATCTGTTGCTACAGATGCATCAAATGTCGCTATAGATGTGTCAAATGTTGCTACATATGCCTCAAATGTTGCTACAGATGACCATTGAGGTGAATGTTTGACCATTTGAGGTATATGTTGCTACATATGGGTCAAATGTTGCTTTAGATGACTCAAATGTTGCTACAGATGACCATTTGAGGTAAATGTTTGACCATTTGAGGAATGTGTTGCTACAGATGCCTCAAATGTTGCTATAGATGACCATTATGTAGCAATATTGCTACATTTAAAGTGTATGTTGCTACATATGAGACATATGTTGCTACAGATGCCTCAAGTGTTGCTACATATAAGACATATCCACATCACATACTATGTATGTATTTGATCTAAATATAAAATAAAATAAAACAACATAATTGATAAAATAAAACATTGTCTTTAATTACAAACACATTGCCTTTAAGGCTTTAAGCTTCGAGATATTATCCCATAAGCCTAATCATATTGCATTTGTTCAACTAAATTGTCACACAACAGGGTTTTGGGAGGTTGAATATATGTCCCGCTAACCAAATGCTCAATGAATGCAAGGTAATATGACCCCCGCATGCCGCTCCAGATTCATTTTTTACCATGGGATCCATTCGACCTATAAATTCCCATGGTTCATTGAGAAACTTTTCTGGCAAATGTTCCATTATTCCACTCTTCTTCAACAATTTAGGTAGTAACTCAAAGACAGGTTATATATCTGTCAAAAACTTGGCATGTTCCGTAAGCATCAGCTGGTAGTCATAAACATTCATGTGAGCCTCGTGCAAGAGATTCTCGAGAGTCACAAAATGGTATATTCCATGTTCATGATTGTCAAAATTCTTTTTGCATCAATCCAATCCATGCCTCCAGGATATGGACTAATGCCCCTGACATAGTCAATCATATCTTCATTCCATACAAAATCATCTACTAAATTTTAATGCTTCTGCCACCAACAGTTGTTGCCTCATCGCTCAATTCATTATATCTTTTCTGGAAGTTGGTATAAAAGTTGAGATCCAGGATTCTATCTCTGGATCATAGTAATCTAATTATGTCTCATGCCTCTGTCGCATGAGGTTAAGAATTTCGTCAATATACTTAAATAAAAAATAACATTAAAGAGTAAAGAAGAGTAGTCATTGAAAAGATAAAAGAAACATGTCATTATAAATTGAAGGATTACCCAGTCTTCCCACCAAACTTTTATGCTTGTCATGTTTCTGAAATCTTGTCCTGTAAAAACATGCATGCCGTATTCTATTTGAATATCCTTTGTACTTGTTAGAATCAACACATTGGTTCTTTCTGCTACAGTCGCACGCTTATAAATATTCAACTTTTTATACTCCTTCACTTCCTCTATTACGGCCCTTGACAATTCTATAAACATCTTCTTCTTCATATTGCCTTGGCAAATAATTCTTTCCTCCTCTTGGCCTGTGGAGTATATGGATGCCGAACATTCTTTGATAGAATGCCCTTGACCCTCCTCTTGCTTTAAATTCATTGACAGTTTGACTCAATGTTTGAAGATACATCATAGAATCTTCATCATGTTTCTTTCACTTCTCACAGAGAAAGCCACAACATCTTCTAGAAGAGGTAGCCCCTTGGTCTTGTCCAGCACCCACACCAACACCAACATCAACACGAACACCAACACCAGCACCAACACCAACACTAGCACCAGCACCAACACTAACACCATAAAAACAACTACTTCATTAACAACTATATCTTATCTCTTTTGATGGTTGTTACTCCAGCCAACTACATTTTAACTCTATCCACAACAGGATCAAAAATAGTTTCAATCAACCCTAGAGTAATTAGATATGACATTTGCAATTCCTCATCTGTTGGGGCATCTATGGATGCACAACCTAAAATTATAAAAATGAGTCATCAATAAGAACATTTGGGTCATATGTTGCCACAAAATGTCATTTGTTGCTACAGATGGGTGGTATGTTGCCACATATGTGTCACATGTGCCATATATGTATCACATGTTGCCACAAATGAATCATCTGTAGCAATATTTGTGTCACTTGTTGCCATAAATAAATCATTTGTAGCAATATTTGTGTCACATGTTGCAACAGACGAATCATCTGTAGCAATATTTGTGTCACATATCGTAACAAATGAATCATCTGTAGCAATATAAGAGTCATCTGTAGCAACATAAGAGTGTAATATACTAATAATAACTTACTGCATAAAGGGGAGGGTTAAAATGATCTGGAGTATGCCCATCTTTGGTAGTTTTTGTTCTTGATCTTAACCATCTCAATATCCTTGGAGATGATTTTTGTTCTTCTGTAATTACTTGATGGGTCAAATAAAAAATGAATTCAAATGCCCAAGCCTGTAAAAAAAGGAAAATATGTCACTAATCAAATGTTGAATTGCTTAATATAATGTAAAAATATTAAGAACATTTAGTTTTACCATGAAAACCCATGGAAAGCCAAATAAGTTACTGGTCTTTTCTCCTAAAGGTTTCAATAAATATTTGAGAGTTAATTCAAATATCTCATGATCTTAATGGGTAGTTGTTGAAAGCCTCAATATCCTGACAGAAATTCACCCATTTAAATTGTATGTTGTTGTTGAGATCCCTCGGCAAAAGTATATTATGTGTAAACACAATGATTCCTTATGCTTCCTTGGTGTATCCTCGTGTTCAAAAAATTTTACTAAGTCAGGATTTTTTTTTGCCAACAAGGGACATCAAGTCCTACTCCTCAGTTGGCAGTGATTGTTGTCCTGCTTCTGCTACTTCTTTTACTCCTTTATTTCATCTTTGTGGTTCTTTTTTGACAATGTATTCAGGAACGGCTCAAGAGGAGGATAACATTTTTACCCTGTAACTATGACAAAATCTCGTTTGCTAAAGAAAACTGGCATTTATTACAATCTCATCCTCTTTTTGTGATTTTAAAAAATGAACCTTCTTTTTAGAAGTTCATACACAATGGTCATTTGAAAACGTGGAGTTGTATCGATGGGTAAATCAAGAAAATGACTGAAATAACTATTTCTGAAAGTTTTTCCAAATGATTTCTCTTAAGGATATCCCTGAATTTGATGAAAGGTTTTGTCAGGACTAACCTAATAATGCTATCACCATTAGCATTAGGCTGCAGAAGCACAGGGAAAGTGTCTGTATTGATGATTTTAGTCTCATCATCACCAGTAGCATTGAAAACTTCATAAGTTCTTGTTCTTCTTCAACTTTATTTATTTTTTCTTCTTGTGCCTCATCTAGTTCTCTATTAACTACTTCTATATTTTTCCCTTGTTATTCCTCAACTTCATTTATTTTTTCTTCTTGTGGCTCAACTACTTCTCAATTAACTACTTCTATATCTTTCCCTTGTTCTCCCTCAACTTCTTTTTGTTTTTCCTCTTCTTCCTCCACTATTTCTCTTTCTTCATATTCTTTTTGAGAAATTTCTAGTTCTACTTGAGAAGAAGAAACTGCTTCAGATGCAAGATCTTCTAAAAGAGTGGCATTTTCATTTCTCTTCCTAGAAATTTTAGACCTAGTCTTCTTCTAGATCTTTGTTGTGCCAGATATATCATATTTTCTTTTGATAGGAGTCATTATATTTGTATCTGTAACCACAAAAATAAAATATTTGAGTGTCACACATAAGCTACAAATAAAGCTTTTTGAAATACACAACACAATATACAACAGACAAACAAACAAACCACAAAATCCTCCATAAACAATATATAACGTACTACAGTGAAGTTTTTTGAAATCAAAAAGTATTTCAAAAAATAACAATTACAAAACCAACCAAAAAAGTGATAAAAACCACTCAAAGCAAAAAAAATAAGTAAGCATATAAGCACATGCATTTCAAACCCTAATTAAATATTACCTGAGAAGATATATAAACAATAAACTAGAAATGATGAGGACAACAACGACTTGTTGTAGAAGAGGATCGCAACAGATTACCACTAATGTTTTAGAAAACATCGCAAGAATAATGATTTGTGAAGGAAGGAATAATGGAACAATAGATTAGAAAACTAAAATTAGTATAAATAAATAAAATTTGAAATATGAAATGACTTCAATAGAAAAGAGGAGAGAGGAGAGAGAGGAGAGAGAATGAAAATGAAAATTAAAGTCGTTTTAATTTTTTTTGAATTATGACAATACAAACTCTGGCATATGTTGCCACATATATACTTTCTGTTGGCCACATATGTTATATATATAATATAATGTTGCCACATATTTCATTTCTATGACATATCTTACCACATATCTCTTTTCTATGTTATATGTTGCCACATGACCCCTTTCTGTTGGTACACATGCATACTATTTAGTGAACAACAAGAAGAAATACTAATAATAGTTGAACGACTTTACTTACTTTTTTGCATGATGCTTGTAAAGACCCTCGTTTAGTTATTGCGAGAAGGATGACATTAGTTCAGTTGGACCCTCACTGTCAATGTTAAAATCTTCAAATGGATTTTGTCGCTTCACATCACAACTCACAACTTCGACTTTCTTCCCTTTCTTTTTCGCTTTCGTTTTTTCTTTCTGCTTCACTTTCTCCTTCTCCTTCTCCTTTGCATTCTTCTTCTTCTCCATCTCCTTCTCCTCTTTTGCCTTCTTCACCTTCTCCTTCTCCTTCTCCTCCTTTGTCTTCTCCTCCTTCTCCTTCTCCTTCTTTACCTTCTTCTTTTTCTCCTCATTTGCCTTCTTCTCCTTTTCTTTCTTCTCACTAATTATAGAAAGTGTTTGGGAAATATATTTTTTCAACCTCTTACACTTCAAAGGCTGTAAAATTTTCTAGATCTCTGTAAATCAATATTATGAGACATTTCCTTAAATATATTAGTGAATTTTTTAACACAACTAATAAAATAATCATGTTGCTGCTCACATTATTTGCATAGACAAAAAGAGCATTTGATGTTAGATCATGAAACAACACCAATAAAAAAAGATTGACTTGTTGTCATGGATGAAGCTTCTTGTATCATTTCATCTACAAGGTAAACAAAAAAGATTGAGATTTTACAATTCATTATAAAATAATAATAACAGTATGTTGCCACAGATGGATAGTCTGTTGCCATAAATTAACATTATGTTGCCACATATGTACCTAGTGTTACAACACATAAAATTTCTATTGCTACATATGTTGCAACAGATGAATCATATGTTGACACAAATATACCTATTGTTGCCACAAATGAATTTTTGTTGCCACAGATGAATTCTAAGTTGCCACATATGAATCTTATATTGTCACCGATGACCATTTTGTTGGCCTAAAGTGAGATGTTACAAAATATGATGACTATTGGAATATGCACCAACATATTACTAAAATGTGGCAATATACCATACATCTTTCAACAAATGAAATAATGTCGGACTATTGAACAAGACTATATTTCTAAAAATCATATCAACAAAATGGCCACAAAAAGAACAACAAAAGAAATAAAAAATGACTTTTCACTGAATGTTGACAATACATATATATTTCTTCAAAGTGAGGATTTTTTGAGTTGGTTGATTTTCTTTAAAAAATAATAAATAATAGACACCATTAAGTCGTTTATTCAATTTTTACATCTATAAAACGTTTTATTGTTCATTAATTCAAAAAAAACTTCAAAAATTGTAAAATATTTCAAAAATAACTTATCCATTTTTCGTCGAACATGATTTCAGTTCAGAATGATAAGAGAGTAATGACTGGAGAGAAGAGAAAAATAATGGAGATAAAGATCGGAAAAAAAAGATAATGAAGGAGAGAGACGAATTTTTGAATTTCTAAAGAAAAATAAGAACAATCCCTAAAAGAGAAGAGAGAGGAAGAAGAAAATGAAAAGATTTTGGATTGAATTATAAAAATATGCTTTTTTATATTTTATAAAAAATTAGAAAGTTTTAAAAATGTTAATTTGATTCCATATTTACTTAATTTTAAAGAGATTTGAGCTGTTGGTACCAAAAACAAAACAAGACTTAACAGCTCTCCCTTAATTTTCTCGAGTTCGATAGAATTCAAGGATTGAATTGATAAAACAATTTTACATTTGGCGTAAATTGAATTGAAAAGCATAATTATCCGCCGGAAGGCGGTGGATCTGAAGGTGAGAAGTAAACGGGAAGAAGGAAGATGGAGAACGAGAATAGAGTGGAGAAGAATAATGGCAACGAGATAAAGAGTTTGCTAGCGTTGAAATCCATATTCTCTTTCAACGGAAAAAAGCGAAACGGTGACAGTGAAGGTGGCAATGATGCACCGGCTTACAACCCTTTACCTTTTCTATCTTCACTCGCTAATTCTGTTGTCTCTCGTTCTTGCAAGTAAATTTCTTTTCATTCCATCTTTAAATATTACTATTATTTTGGTGTCTTATTGTCACTGCACTTGTTGAATGACTGGAGATTAAGGAGAGGAAGTTGAGGAGGTTCATATCCATATAATGCTTGCTTGAATAGGAGTGCTTGGGTTTAGACAATACCATGGCTCTCAAGTACCCTTGAACACATCTATTCAATAGGTTGATTGGACACGGTTGAGACTTGAGTCACTGATTCCTCGAGTAAATGTTCGACTAGTGAACACCTTATCCTTGTCTGATACCAGAGTGTAGAAAATTCATGTAAGTTTTAATCTCCCCGAGCAATAACTCTGCTACTTGCACAGCTGTAAATGGAAAGGAAGTGCCTATACTTGTAAATTTATTAATAACCACTAATATGACATCTCCATCTTGTGACTTGGTTAAACCTTCTACGAGCTTGTGAATGAAGTTTTAGAGGTCTGCCACAATTTCTATTTGCTTCTTTTGTTCATCTTTTTTCATGGCTGGCTTATAAAATAGACGTGTAATCTCTTCAAAACTGTCCTCCAAGGGCGTATGTTTGCAGGGTCTATAATTTGTTACCTTCTGCTGGGGTTTTCCCTATGTATATCGTGCCCTTATATCTCAGCACTCCTTGTGACCAGATATACTGAGAATTGGCTCCTTAGTTGACTACAACTGCTGCTATAATACTTCCAACCTTATCATTCCCTTCATAAATCTTTTCCACCTCCTATACATGTAGGAGAACACCATAGATTGCATAAGTTTCTCCTTGGTCCTTGGGTGTCCTGAATAGTGCATCAGCCACCCTATTTTCAGAACCATTCCGATATTGGATTTCATAATTTTGACCAATTAATTTAGTTTGGTCTTTTTGCTGAATGACTGTAGTTACCTTCTGCTGAAGTATTTAAAACTGAAATGGTCACTCTTAATGATGAAATGTCTGCCTTGAATGTACTCAATGTAGTGCTTCCATCTGTCTATGGCTGCTATTATTTCCAGTTGTTCCTTCTCATACATTGGCTCCTACATGTCTTGGAGCTAGGGGCTTGCTGTAGTAAGCAGTAGTCTGTTTTCTTCAGTTAGTACTGTTCCAATTCTCTGGTGGCTAGCATTAGGTGAGCTAACAAAACCTGGCTTTTCCTCAGTATCTTTACCATTGGTTTAGCTGTGATCTGATTTAGCATTTCCATTCCTGTATCTCCATTATGCTCCACCAATTTCCCTAAATGTTTGACTATGATCTTATAGTTATCATAACTGCACAGTGTCTTCTGATCCCCTCCAAGAACCACATGACAACCTTCATTTTCAGCAGTCTAAATTCTTCAAGGGACTCTATCCTTTTTGCATTCTACTATGACATTTGCACGACTTTGATGACCTAACATTTGATTTCCATCGGCTACTGTTACTCTCAAGGGAATCTTCTCTAATTATTCAGTCACAAGCTCCTTCACAGTTTGGTAGTATAGGGTGTTGTAATAGCTTCCTCAATCCACAAAACCTTGAGTGATAAGACTAAGGTTAGTTGAAAAAAAAGAAAAAAATAACGTGCATCCTTTTGTTCAGCCTCATAATCTTCATAACTACTTGGAGCACAATTAAAAATATGGTAATCTTCATATGTTCTTAAATTCTTAAATCCTTTACTAGTGTCCTTGACTGAAGTAATTATCCCCTTGTGCAGCCACTTGTTTTTTCTCATCCACAACGATCATTACCTTCTCCTATTCTTTGATCACTGCTTGTGATAAAATGAAGTTTCTATATCTGAGTTCTTCCTTGAGACGACCAGCAAAACATGTTAAAAGGAAATCTTCTGAAATGGTTGAGTTCCTCATAAGAAGTACATTGATATATAACTTTCACCTTCTCAGTCACATTCGAGGTTCGCTACCATCAAACATTGGAAACAGAAAATTAGGTGAATGCTACCTTTGAAACCCATCGTATTAACTCCTCCAGGATGTGAGATCCTAGGCCATAGAAGTTTGTCATCACCCCTGCTGGTTCACTCATTCTTTATGGATGCCTTCCCACCAGAGTGGCCAATCATCATACTTAGATGTTCAAACATTCGTATAGTTGAGTTTTGGAACTTCTCCATTTGTTTGGCTTTATTGGATAGCTTAGAGTTCAATATTCATTGTTCTTATCTGTCCCTTTGAATCTCGCTCGTGTTTCACCCATGACTGCTTGCATCTTCCTATCTAGCTGCCGATAGTTCTCACCCGCCTGTTTGGTTCTCGTTGATTCTGCTCCAGTCATTTCCGCCACTAGTCAAGTTCAGGTTGGTCGCGCACATACTGAAAGTATTGGGCTTATCAAATTGAGCTCCAGATGTTTTAGGTTCCTTTTAAATATTGCTATAGGATTAAAGATCTTCCTGCGACTCTCGAAAATTGTAAGTAGGGACCTGTAATTTGTTATGGCAGGTTCTGGTTTTTGTTTTGGAATAGAATACAAGTTGTTACCTCCTCAAAAAAAAAAAAATTGAGTTCTAAATTTATCAACTCGGCTGGATTTATCAATCAAATTGGAAATTACTGGAGGATTGCAATGCACCACAATATAGTCTCACAATTCACAGCTGAAACCAGTTCAAAACAATGTCTTGCCGATGAAACTAGAAAGGGCCATAGTCTCTGAAATTGTGCCTATCCATGACCAGCATAGTTGTTGTTATCTGAAGAACATAATTTGGTAGGAAAGATGAAAAAACGATGAGAAAAAATGTAGAGGAAAAGAGAAGAACCAGATAGAGAGAAGTCCATTGGAAAGGAACGAAAGTAGCCAGATTTGACACACAACATACCTTTGCAGGAAAATCCTAGCCGTCCACTTCATTTATTTAACCAGTGTTTGGATTTTGTATTACTGTTAAAACTAAAACTGAATACCCTCTAAATGACATCACTTCATTATTTATGTCCCTCCTTTTCTCTTTTCTAAACCAGGTCATTACTGAGAGTGAGAGTGATGAAAACTTTTTGTCTCCTCCAGAATTCATACGAAGTTCAGTTAGTCTTTTAGGTACTATCTTGTGCCTCAATCAAACCTATGAAGAATAAATTTTACATTTTGTTGATTGGAAGGAATCTTATATGCTGGAAATATTTTCTTGCATATTGTCCTCTGGTTACTTATAGAGACTCTTGCAATTTGAGGGAGGGATTTGACCCTAATTATTTGCACCTTATTCGATATGCCAAAGAAAATTTGGAATTGACGTACTTTGGATTAGACATGCAAACCCAAACAAATTTAATTTCAACCTTGTCTTGGGTTCATTTCAATGAAACTTGAAAACATGTCATTTGAATTTACTTGAGGATAGCTTGCACGGGATTAAAATGCCTATATGCAAGCATGTTAGATATCTAAGCTCAATGTTTTTAGAGAATGAATGATAGATGAAGATGTAACACAGAGAATTAAAATATGATGATTGAACTAGATGAGTGCTACGGGAATGTTGTATGATACAACGGTACATACCAAGTGAATGGAAAGAAAACACAATAATATTGTATGATACAACGGTACATACCAAGTGAATGGAAAGAATATACAATGGTTGCTAGGCTAACCATGTTATAAGAGAGTGATTATTGAGATTTTAAGGCCCAACATATCTACAAGGTGAGTTCCTACGGAAGAAAAATGCTACGATGGATGATAGATCTGTGGTTATACAAGGTTAATTAATATCAGAACATATCACATCCAATAGAAGGCAAGTAGCACACGTAGAGGATGAAGTGATAGAAGAAAATTGAGATAATTTCATCATGTCTTATGTTAATTGAAGATGTTGATAAAAGACAGGTATATCTAAATCATATGAAAGGAAGTTGTGTAAAAAAACCTAAAATCTCTCACAGTACATACAAACTTTTCTTTTTTGATGACAAGGAAAACCCGCATCCGTTACCCTTTGGGTGCGCACATGGTAAAACCCCCGCTCCTATGCAATAGCTCGCAAACCACATAGGAGAGGTAAACTCGCACTAGGCAAGCCCGATGCGACGAGCTCGACCCAGAAGGCAAACCCTTTGCTTTCGCTAGCAAGGGATTTCGAACTTGAGACCTCCAACAGGGAAGTCCCAAACCCTAACCATTGGGCCACCCCGAAGGGTTCACAGTACATGCGAACTTAGAGAAAACTAAAACACAATGTATGTAAAGGATCTACACATGCAACCCCCACAAGATGGATTAAGTCTTAATGAGATGAGGTTCAATGTTTGTTAGGATTTTTCTTTAATATGTCTGGGGTGTCCATAGAAATTATGTAGAATTGCTAGTGTTAAAGAACCTCATGTAACTGATTATAGGTATGAAATAGATACAACAAGAAATGATCTAACCAATTCTCAAAATTAAAAATAGATACAACAAGAAATGGATTGAGAATTCATGTAGCAGTCATCAATCTCAAGTAGATTAAAATGAGGTGGTATTTTTTTCTCGTTTCTAATATCTGAATGATGTATGAAAAATCTCTGGTTTTTGGTCAGCAAGCTGTGCTTTGTGGTTTAAATGATCAAACATACTATTATATAAGGACATTATTCATTAATGATGTTTGTCTGTAACGTGATCTCATTGTTATTGAAATTTAAGATCATCCTTAACCTATAGGATGCTAGAGAACATCTGCCTCTTAATCTTCTTTCTTGATGATTGATTAGAGTTGGCGATTTTTCTTGGTTTCATGTTCTCTATGTCACTTTCTAGGGTCCTCAAGTCTGTTGAATAGTGTCAACTGTACTGGATAGTGAGATAAATGTTTTGTATCCACATTTTATCTATTACTTCTATCTTGCAAATTTGTTTGGTAATATGCTGTCTTCTTTCAAAGGAAGTTCTATTTAATAAATCTTAGAATTTAAATTAGTAATCTTCTAGACCTTAACCATTTTATCGTATCATAAATATACATATACCAATTTTATCTTCTTGTGTTATACAAATTTTTTTTGCTAAGAAGTTTGGTGCGTGTAGATCTTAGAGATCTACATTCAACTCTAAAGTTGGATGTAATTTTGTATAGCAACCAAGCAGTGTGAGCGAGATACCAAACAGTATCTTACCTACAAGCAAAACGAGAAATCTGTCATTGTCCTTCCCTTGGAGCTTAGATATTAATGTAGAAAACGTGAGCACTCGAAGAATTGACAATTTAAGGTGTTTGACAATTTAAGGTGTTGTAGTGCCTTCTTTTCTTAAAAGGTGTTGGCTAAAAGACATAAAATTCCTGTCTACTAACTTCAGCAGATTTGTTCAATTACTAAGAAGGTATAGCTGGTCCTTCTAATATAAAAGTGTCCAGATCCTCTTTGTTATCTACCTTCTGCTGGGAGAGAGCATGCTTGGTGCATGTTTTCTGCAGTACTCTTATATCTGTGACTACCATTTACTATAAGTTTTAGTAAAGCCAGAGATGGATAGGAAATAACATTTTTTTTTCATCAGTTAGGACAATAACTTTTCCACTAAAGCATTTGTTTCGCAAGGTTAGTATCTACTAACCTTTCAATTCAAGGCCACAACATAATTCGATCAATCTCTGTCTGTACTCTTCTGGATTGTGTGTTGATAATTATTATATTGGTATATAATTTTATTACTATACCAGTATACCAACACTAAGGTAGTGCTTTCAGAATTACATTAAGGGTCTGTTTGGAAAGCCACCAGGTGATTGAATTGGTGGTGTTACTAGGGTAATAATTACCAGCCTAGTAATTACACAACTCCATAATTACTTTGACCTATTAGTTTGGCAGATGGTAATGGTAATTACAAGTGTCCTATTTGGTCGCACAGGTGTAATCATAAGGTTATATTGAATCTTAAAAATAAAAATTAATTATCTAAATTTTTTTTTTTTTTGACAAATACGAGACCTTATAAATGATATTGAATTAATGATTTAAGATATCTATATTATCTTTTAAGAATATATTAATCAACAAAATATGTTCGTATAACTAATATTATAAAAAAAATAATTGATTTATTTTTCAAATAGTATATATTATAATAAAAGTGTACAAGGTTTATACGAACATGATAAATACATGTTTACAAAGAGAAAACACATAAAATCTCCCCGAACTTGGCAGGTCAACTTACTTTAGCACTTTAAATTTACATATAATTATTTACCCCCGTAATCTTATTTGAAGTGATTTTAATATCACCTTATGATTATAACACCAGTCTCACAGTGGCAAGTGCATCTCACACGCGCCATGTCATAGACAAATCAGCGCCACGTCAATGCTACATTGATGCCACCTTGAAAATTATTTAATTTTTTTTTAGTTCTTCCTTTGTTTCTTTTTATTTATCAATAATTCTAAAAAGGAAAAAAATTAGGAAAAATGAGGACTAATCTAACATTAAAAATTAATTCAAGTTTATCACCATTAATATAAACACTGCCATAAATAGTGATGTTAAAGCAACAATTTTCAACACTAACAATCTTCTATTTTCAATTCTAAAAATTAGTGATCAATTTTGATTCAGATCTTGAAAAAAAGAAGACCCTCTTCTTGAAATCGAAATTGATATGAGTGAAAGATTAGAAGTAAATAAAAAGATGGTGTGTGTGTGTGTGTTGGGGGGGGGGGGGGTTCGACGACAAAGGAGAAAGAGGGTGGGTGGGCAGTTTGAAGAACAAGAAATGGGGTGGGAAGTTTCGAAGAAGAACAAAGGGTGTGTGTGTGTGTGTGTTTCGAATAAGAAGAATGAGGTGGTGCAATGGTGGCTGAAGGCGGCTGGGGGTGGTGGGGTGTGGGGAAAAAGAAAGGGTAGGATTGCTAGTAGCTAAGGGTTGGGTGGTGGGGTGTGAGGAAGATGAATAATGTAAAATAATTGGCTGAAAAGAAAAAAAGGGGACTCGCTTATATTTTTTCTCTTCAATTTTTTGCCAATACGTGCTTATATTTTTTTAATTTGCCTCGTCAGCGATTTGGGTGCATTTAAGTTCACTTGATATGAGATTAGAGGGGTAAAGAAATACTCGTGAAGGTACAGTGCTAAAGTAAGTTGTCTTTCCAAGTTTAGGGTTTTTTTATGTGCTTTCTCGTTTACAAAAAGATTAATACTATAAATATAACGTTATAAATTATGAAAATATTTGACAAGAAGATCAAGTCTAACTGAAAGTTAATGACCTGTAGCATGACATATCAAGTTAATACCACTAAAACAAAAATGGAATTGAAAATATAACCTAATATCTAAATCTGAAAAGAAACTTAATGTACTACTCTTATGTCAAATTTCAACATGATATACATGAATGTGATTTAAAAGAAAATAAAAACGTAAATCTATAACCTTATTTAACAATTCGTTTTCCTTCAATTTAAAAATTAGAATATTAACAAAATCCTGCTAATGAAAATAAATAAATATAGAATAAATAAATAAAAAATAGATAATACGAAAAATCTCATGGAATCACAGGACGTAAAGGTTGAGAATGAAACTGAGAAGGAAATGAAATATAAATAATAATAATAATAAAAAATATATTTTTAGAATGATAAAAATAAAAAAGAATTTAAAATAATAGAACTAAAAATATTTTTTTTAAAAATCAGCTTGTAATTACACCATGTAATTACTAGCAATTCAGAGCCCTTCATTGGGAATTGGAGACTGTAATTACCCACTGTCAATTACACTCGATATCCTGCCGATCAAGTAATTACATGGCCAACCACACAGGACAGTGTAATTACACCCAATTATACCAAATCTAATTACGAGGGTAGGTTCCCAAACAGACCGTAAGAGCCTAGACGAAGTCCTTTCATCACTGCAAGGAGTGTATCATATTCAAAATATGATCTAACATGTTAACAGGAATCAAGCAACAACTGAAGAGATTTTGAAAACATCTCTATACAAAATATATGATAAGTCTATTCCATCAAAAATCAACTGTTGCTATCTATCAACGCTGTCCATTTAATGCAAAGAATAATTTCATAAAAGTTAAAATCAACATGAAGGGGAATTTTTCTCCGATCTGGACTCTGCATCTTCTTTATTCCCTGACCCACCGGCTGCATAATGCTTATTTTAATATTCCTGCCTATATTACTGCACCCCCAAACAAGTTCTGAGACATACACCAAAGAGGCCAGGGTTAGGTGCCAATGTTGAAGAAGATGGTTTACAGATTCTATTGGAGATTTACGTATAGCGCCTATGCATAAACTGAATGCTCATTCTTTGTAGATTATCTTATGTAGGCACACAAGATTTGATCCTGTCTTCAGATTTGTCAGCAACTTTGTGACAAGATTTTACAGGAAACCTGCTTTAATTGGAAAAGAATCTGCCCAATCAGCTTGGCTACTACAATCTCCAACTTCTTCAAGAATAAATTAACTCTATCAATTTCTAATATAAAGTATTCCTTATGATTTTCAAAAGATTATAGATTTCTGTCACTATTCTGTCCATGATTGTAAAGATATGACACTTGAGCCTACCTGAACCCCAAAAGCTAGCTTACAAGGCTAAGATTCCACAGGTCCTTCTTAGCAGACCAGCAATCCCAAAAGCTTGTTTAGAAGCGGAGGATTACCTAGGTACATCTAAGCAGACCACCAGTCCATTTTCCAACCAATGCGGGACTCTCAATAATCCATAGACAAACTAAACAACATTCTAATTGCATCCTAAGCCTTTTCTGAGAAGACTTCGATGATATATTTTTTCTTCTGTACCTTTTTTCAATAGAAATCAAACAAGAGGTGACCTGATGAAAATCTTGTCGTGATGCCATTAGAGTTCTTATATTTCCTGTAAGCTAGGATATTGGTTTATGAAATATCTTATTACTTATTGCCTATCGTGCCTCAACTGCAGGATTTTGCAGGTAGAGATTGAAGAGTTGCAACATCAATTTGATTCAGATCTTGTTGATGATGTTAAACAACCCTTAGTGTATGCAAGGAACTTTCTGGAATTTTGCTCCTTCCAAGCTCTTCAAGTTGTAACCATCCGTCCTGATTATCTGAGCGATAAGGAATTCCGTCGGTTGATGTTCGACATGATGCTAGCATGGGAGGTCCCTGGTGTTGGAAATCAAGTACTCTAAACTACATGAGATATACTCTATTTCAAGATTGCTTTCTTTTCTAAATTACTCTTGCTATGCCATAGATTTGGCTGTCCATTTGAAAGTCTTAACTGTCTAACAATACCGTAATGGAGATGTCTTCACAGGAAACTACAGCCTCCGATAAGAGGGAAGTGGAGGATGAAGATAGCTGGTCATTGTTTTATTCGGATTCCACAGACATGGCTGTTCAGGTGGTAATTGATTTAACATTTTCCTTTATTTAGTACTCCCCATGTCTTAATAAATGTGATGCATTTTCCTTCTCAGTCTACCCCAAAGAGGATGATACTTTTCTATATTCATAAACAATTTTTACCTTTAACTTCCCATTTACCTTAATGAGATGGATTTTCAGCCAGACAAATATCTATGACTTGTTTTAGTCCACTAAGTCTTAAAAATCTTTCCATGTTTCTAAACTCCACATAGTGAAAGTGCATCACATATAATGGAAAAAAGGGAGTAGGGATGACAATTTCAGCCCATATAAGTGAAATGAAACCATTTTGCCCATATTAATTAAATGGATCACTTATATTTTCTTTTATTTTCTTAAATGGTTAATATGATCTTCAACCTATCTAAGCTTATACAAATATGGACAAAATGGGTTAACATGAGAATCCCTATTCAGCCCATATTTAGCCCATATAAGTGAAAAATGAAACAAATTTTGTTTTTGTTTTTGGAAAACAAAAAAATTTAGGAGTCGGTGGTGGAAGGGGTGTGTGTGTGTGTGTGTGGAGGGGGGGGGGGGCGCCCGTGGAAGGGGGTAAATTTTTTTTTTAAAAATGATTTTTTTTTTTGTTTTTGGCAAACGAAAATAACTTAGGGGTAGGTTGGTGGAATGGGTGGGGGTGGGGGGGCGCTCGGGGGAAGGGATAATTTTTTTTTTTGAAAATATATAGATTTTTTTGTTTCTCGAAAACAAAATTTTTTTAGGAGTAGGTTGGTGGAAGGGTCGGGGGGTGGGGGTGTCTGTTGGGAGGGGTAAATCTTTTTTTTTTTTGAAACTTTTTTATTTAAATGGGTTAGAAGCATTTTTTCCAAATCATATTTGACCAAATCCATATTTGCCCATATTATATTTGGATGGATTGTAATCCAACACATTTTTTCTCAATCCATACTCAACCCATCCAAATCCGATCCAACCATTTGTCACCCCTAAAATAGAGTCTATTTTTGGAGTAAAATTTTGCAGATTACTACTTTTTAGATGTTGCGCGGACTCTTCATATTTGTCGGCTAACCCGTCTCGACACGACAATGGTGCGGGTGCGGATGCGGGGTGCGTGTCGGATTCGGTCAATCCGATCTGGACACTTTCACCAAAGCCGAGAAAAGATTTGGGAAAAAAGATCAGTTTCTGGCGACGTCTTTGGAGAGTAGGCGGAGCTATTTTTATGATGAAGCTTGAGAAAGTTAAGAAGAAATACAGATTCTTTTTCATCTTTCTTGAAGAAGTACAGAGTTTTTACTTTCTCAAGCTTCGTTATAAAAATACAGATAAGAAAGAAAATTTTCTTGAAAAAGTACAAGGAAATCTAGAGTCTTTTATCTTTCTTGAAGAAATAAAGTCTTTTTTTATCTTTCTTGAAGAAATTCAGTCTTCTAAATTTTTCTTGAAAAAATATAGTCTTTTAAAATTTTCTTGTAAAAGAACTCCCAAAGATGAAGGGTTTCTTGAAATAAGTGTCATTTTTTATAAAATAAATTATATTTTTCAGATAATTTATTATATTTTCTCTCTTCCTTGACAAATATTTTTAGTGATACTTTATGCAATTGTTTAGTACTTAGTATGCATGGTATTATTCAATTATATATATATCCCACTCAGGGCCACTAGAGGCATTACAAACCGGCCGCGTCTCCAGGGCCCCGTGGAGCTAACCGTGGTGCACCCGCCTTGAAACAGCGGGACCCGATGGGTACAACTAGTCTGGTTCGCAAAGCGATACTCGGAAACCACGACAAAAAAAAGTATATAAATCCCACTTACTATTATTGATATAATTATTTTTAGAGTTATGCTAAAAATAATAAGTTACTTTCAAATTTAGAATATCTTTATAACTAGAGTTTTATAATACTGAAAATTTTAAGCCGTATCCCCCACACCCATATCCATACTCGGATTCGCACCTCCGAATCTTAATATTTGGATTTAGTCGAATTCGACTCTCGGATTCGCATCCGTCTCGGATACAGGCACCCGAGTCCGAGCAACTTAGACCTCCACTATAGAAGGTTCTATCCTCGTTGAAGGTCATAGAAATAAAAAGCCGTTTATAACTGAAGAAAGAAAAATATGTTGTTTGTTATGGTTGTATTGAATTGCCAAAAGACTTTCTCAGAAGGGGTATCATATGATATTGTCCGGAAACTTCTCAACTGGCTTTTATTTATCCATTTATTTCTCGTCTCTGCTCAGGTTGATGATAAAAAGACAGTTGGTGAAGAATCATTTTCACGAATTGCTCCTGCTTGTGCTATTGTTGCAGACATTATAACAGTTCACAATCTTTTCGATGTCCTAGCAAGTTCATCAGGTCACCGGCTCCATTTTCTTATATACGACAAGTACCTTCGGAGTCTTGAAAAGTATGCTTCATTATTTGAGCATTAATTGCTGGAATCCACTTTACCTTTTTGTTCTTTTGGTAGTTTACTTTCTCACAAAAGATTGAAATCAAGCTGGTTACAGATTTTTCGAGATTACAGTCTAACCTTCTTATAGAGGCAGGGTTTGTATGAAAATTTTATGGCTGCTATAGTGAGGTGACGTTATATATTATACTGACATTTGATGTTTTGATCTCATTTATCTGTTATAAACAAAATTACCCTAATTTTTTTAAATAATTTTGTGCCAAGAAGAAGAAATGCATTTGTTAACAAAAATATAGAAAGAGTATGAATGTAAAAAAGGAAAGACCAATAGTTTTCTCCTGAAGTAATGACCATCACTGCTGGGCACCATTTGAGTACAATTTTTTTCCCTTTTGGATATCTGTACTTGAAATTTACTATGTACATGACATTATTCATTAATGATGATTACGATAAATATTTTAATATTTATTCTTATACATAATATACTTTTTACAAAGTAATGTTACACAATTGAATTACTGTTATAGAGGGGTAACTTTAGGAAGAGCGTACTGCTACTACAAATGCCACTGCTATTATAGGTATAATGCTGTCATAGAGAAGTAAAATATAGCATGAAAAATCGGTTTTGAAGAAAATCAGGCCCTTATTGTGAAATTTTGTTATAATGAAGGGGTGTATAACGAGGTTTGACTGGTTGATAGAATGTCTCCTGATGCTCAAAAGATGGTAAAGCATTAGTTTGATCTAACTTGGAAAGCTGCTTAAAGATATTGTTTGATATGAAAATTTCATGCATAGTGATAGGCTGATAGCGTAGCTAGAAATCTCGGGTATGCCAATTTGCATTCTCTTCAGTGTTGCTTTTCAATCTTGATGATCTTTGGGATCAATGCCATGCTTGTCCTAGCTCCATTATTGCAACAATTCACACATCCCCCGAAGTTGTCGGATTTTTGGAAGACAATATTCCTGCACTAGTCCCACTTCTCCTTCTCCTGCAAAGTTTACCTGTACCTTTTTGAAGTTTGCTGTAGGGCTTGATAAGGCAGATAAACATTGAGGAGTTAATCAGAGTTCGACTAACATAGTTTATCCTCCTTTGACCCACTTGTCTCAGCAATCTATCTCAATTTTGTTTTCTATGATCTATAACGACCTGTTCTGGCAACAAAAGTTAGATAGAAGGCGGAGAGTCTCTCACTCTAGCAAACTATTTTCTAATTTTTTATTCTGAATTTGGTCCAAATGTTACAGTTTTATTGGTTAAGGTATGGCTAGAATATACGAGAGAGGAATTCGTATGGTTATCAAATAGCTATCCTACTTATGAAATTAATTATCTTAACAAAAGTATCAGAGAAAATTTGTTGTGATTCTGACCTTATAATTTATATTATAAAATATATGATTTAAGTTTCTGTCAGGATCAAAAAATGAGATATTTGTCTCCCGTTGGGTGCTGTCTCTCCCACCCTCCCGTGTTAACAGAAGCGTCATGATAATTATGTTTTTGAGGAATTTTACATACATTGTTTGGATGCACTTGTTAACTTGCTTTTGATATGAAGTCTTGGTATATCTAGAGTAAATCTGGGGCTTGATGAATGATTACTAATAAGTTATTTCCTCATTCCTTTTTATACTGCAGGGTGATAAAGGCGGTCCAGAATTTCAGTGGACCTCAATTGGTGTCCAACCTTTCACTTGCAGAGGAAGAGATAGTGCTAGAGGTGGATGGTACAGTTCCCACACAACCAGTTTTGGAACATATTGGAATATCTGCATGGCCTGGTAAGCCATAGCCGTTTTTTCTCAAAGGATGATTGTATATCTGATGCTTTGAACACTATAACTCTACTAAAATCATCTCTGATAGTTCATTTCTTTTGAAATATGAAACAAAAGATGCTTCTGAATTTTAATGACTTCCTCTGCTCTGAAAATTTAAAATTGCATATAAATGAAGGAATTTCTGATAACAATTGTTTTGCAAATGACAGTTTCTTGTTGTGGACGCATTTGTGGGCAAAACATATGTGCGACAGAGAGCCAAAGCCCAATAAATTAAGAATTTAATTATATTGTTAGTAGTTTTCTTACTATTGTAGAATAGGAAGAGTTTGATTGTGTTCTTAGTCTAGAATAAGATTTATGTTTCGTAGTTTCATAAGGCTACCTATTGCTGGAACAAGATTCCTATTTAAAGGAGGATTTAGAGGAATAAGAAGTACACAGATTTCCAACCAAAAACAAGAGGTAAGTGTACTCTCTTCCATTGAACTCTAAAGTTTCCGCTTTCCTTGATGAGCTAAATTCATATACAAAAATTGGTCGATCTAGGAATTCAAACAAAGGCAAGGGAAAAATCATAAAGGCAATTGATTTTGATTTTCCTGTTCATCGTCCTGTGACTGTGACGAACAGTACTCGTCCACTCACAAGTGCAAACGACTTCTCTAACTGGAATCAGATGATTCAGTTGACGATGGATTACGAAAGTGCTAGATGACTGCCCGGAAATTTCTTTACATGCAATTACTGGTCAAAGGCATGCACAGACTGTGCGATTCCCTGCTCTCATTACTGGACATCACATGCTTTGTCTTATTGATTCTAGAAGTACCCACAATTTGACAAGTTCTATAACTGCTACTTGATTACTCCTTGATATTTTCTCCTTGCACAAAAACAGAATCTCCATTGCTAATGGTGAGAAGGTTCCATGCTTTGGGATCTACAAAAGGGTAACAATTTCTATTGGTGAACATAACTTTTTGTAGGCCTTTACATTATTCCATAGGGTGGATTTGATATTGTTTTGGGAGTTAAGTGGATATAGTCCTTGGGTCCTATACTTTGGGATTTTGTGGCACTTACTATGGGTTTTTTGGCGGAAGGGAAATCAATGTTGTTTAAGGGACAACAATGGTATTGTTGGAAGGTGTTAGGCATGCATTGGAAGTCATTAATTTAAGTATTTAATTATTTATTTAGTAACTATTTATTATTCTAGAATAGGGTTTATATTTCATAGTTCTATAAGGATTAGTTTTAAGTTATAGTTATTAGGGCCCGTTTGGATGGGCTTAATAAAAGGTAAAAATGTGGTCAACTTAAAACAACTTATAAGCTGGAAAAAAATGCACCCCTACTCAGCTTTTAACTTTTGGCTTAAAATAAGTTTTTTTTAACTTAAAATAAGTTATTTTGAGTATTGCCAAACAACTAAATAAGTCAAAAACCAGCTTTTAAGTCAGTTTGACCAGCTTTTAAGCTGAGCCAAACAGGCTCTTAGTTTGGAATAGGATTTAGGTTTCCTACTTACATAAGAATTATATTTTCTATTGATGTAATAAGACTCCTATTTAAAGGGGCTTTTGATGAATAAATCAGTAAGTCATAATTCAACAAAAATCAAGAGATAAAAGTTCTCCTTCTAATGAATTCTAAGGTTTCAGTCTCCCTTTAATGAGTTGATTTATATATCGCCCTGTGAATCGATCCTTCCCTAAAGATTCATAACGATTTGGAATCAACACAATTAGAACCCATGAGGAATTGATTGAATAACTAATCAATTTTGGGTAATTGAACTTGGAGAATTTAGGAAATCTTGGGGCTCAGTGGGTAAATGGAGCCATTGATGAAACCCTACATACGTCGAGGATCAAAGCCCAAAAGCAAAGGATCAAGAAAACCTTGAAGACAAAACCCTAGAAATCCCTTGAGAGCTTGGAGAGAAAACCTTGCAATTTTTGGGGATTTTGGGGATGAAAGGGAACAGGTAGTTTTCTAGGAGTAAAATCAGTTATAGGGTCTATCTATGTATTAAAACTACGTAGTATAGATATTAGATGCATAGGATAAGTCCCAAATACCTTTAATAAATGTTGTTCAACTTTGGCATGAGTTACTGCGGCCTAAAATTGGCCAACTTCCTACGACACCATTCTACGTACCTTCTAAATAACTCATGGTCCGTAGACCTCAACTTTTAACCGAAAATTTCACTAAGTTTGAATCACTTCTGTGGGTGCTTCCTACAATCCGTAGAACGTTCAATGATCCGTTAATCCTTCTCGTAGACTAAAGTCTCAAATTAATTTTTTTGAATCCTCATGCAAATCAGTCCTACGACTCATCAAACTTTATATGACACTTCGTGTCGAGCGGTAGGTCCAACATTAGGAACTTTAAATTCCAAAAACTCACACCCCAGGTCTACGACTATCTTCCCACGACTTGTAGGACTTCCTACAATTTGTAGATGATACTAGTAGGCCACTGCATCAAACAAATTTATGCACTTCTCTTTTCTTTTCTGAACTTTCCAACTTCCAAGATGTTATAAAAGGGTACAATGAAGGTTAGTATTATGAGTGAACTATATACCTTTTTGAAATGCAATATGTTGATTAAGAGGAATAAGTTTGCAGTTGGTGTTGCATCTGGTGCAAGACATGAATTTTCTAGGCATGATGTCGAATGTGGACAACAACAAAATAACATACCTCATGAAATCCCACTAGGTGGGGTCCGGGAAAGGCAGAGTGTATGCAAACGTTGTTGCTACCTCGTTGAGGTAGAGAGACTATTTTGAAAGACCCTCATCTCAAGTGCATTAAACCCAATAAAGAAAGGAGAAAACAATGAAGTAAACATAGCAAGGAAAGTAGTGCAAAGTCTACAACAAAATAGTGTGATAATTGAAACACAATATAACAACATATGACCACACATATAAGGGTAAGACTAGCCAATGTTGTGAAAGCTGATCGCCTCATCGCTAATGGTGAGAGGCAAGGCAACCCTTCATCGTCTTTTAGCTTTCAAGCAACAATTTTCAAAAGGCGACGCCATGATGATAATGGTGGCGAGAAAGGCGTCGCTTTTCTTATAAAAGGCGATCAATTTAGGGTTTTAAAAGTCAAAAGGTAATTTTAGGTTTTCTTTTCAAATTTGCACGATTGCACTCTTAGACTGTGACTGCTACTCCAACCACTTGAGTAGACTTCTCGAGGACTAGCTAGACTAATTAGGCAACTCCAAAACCAACCAATTCACATTTCTTCTTTTCTTCTTGACATTTCTTCTTCCTCTATTTCTTATGTTTTGTTCTTTTCTCATTCTAGTTCTAGACTTATAATATTTACGGTATATTTTTCGGTTTTTGTATTGGATATTTGCTAATATGTTATTGCTATTGAGATTTTTCTTATTTTTATATATGCAATTAAATATTTTAATTTTTTGGTATTAATTGGAGCCACACTTTAGAAATGCGAGCGCCTCACCTCTCGCTCACTTTGTTGCAAGGCAGGCCCTTGTCGCCTTTTGTCACCTTTCGCCGTCCAAAACACCGCGACTGGTACTAGGACTTGCACTAACAAGCCTAAACCTTCGCAAAGCAAGACACCAATCTATCCTCCTAGCCTTTTACCCTAATACGCGACCTCCACTCCTTTCTATCTAGAGTCATGTCCTTTTTAATAAGAAGTTGCATCACCTCATTCTAATAGCCTCTTCCCAATACTTTTTTGGCCTACTTTTACCCCTCCACATAAGTCCGACATCCATTCTCCCACACCTTACTGGGGCGTTCGCGCACCTCCTCTTCACATGCCCAAACCATCTCAGCTTCGCTTCTATCATCTTGACCACCACAACGGCCACTCCCACCTTCTCCGGAATACCTCATTCCTTATCTTCTCGTTCCTAGTATGCCGCGGATGCTTCTCCGCAACATGTATCTTTAGGACATGTGAGTTCTTGACTGTCTAATACTCCACCCTATACTACTAGGACGGTCTAATCACCATTCTATAGAACTTAGTTTTAAGTTTAGGTGGTACCTTCCTATCACAAAACACACACACAAGAGGCCCGAGGCAAGCCTCCATTCCATCCCTGCCTCTTATATGTGATGTGTGACATCATTGATGATGTCCCTACTATCCTAGATTACACGGACTCAAGATACTTAAAACTATCTTTTTTTGGAAAAATCTGTGGCATGCCTCACTTCCAAGTTTGTTCCAGAAAAGTTGTTTTTTCAAAATAAGAAAAGCGACCACTTAGTTGCTATCTCGCTTCACGCTTCAGGGATAGATACTACCGCTTCATTCACTTTGCATTGCTCAACGCTCGCCTTGCTTCACTTCATCGCCTAAACTGGTATTTTCACAATACTGGCTTAAGCTGCTAGATCCTTATTATTTACTTGATTTTTTCTTCAACTTATCCATTCACATGAGGGTTTGATTCTTTTTCATAGAGCAATCATGTGAAAATTCTTTTTTGATAATAGTCAGCGGTGAGGCTGGATAGATGGACCTTAGTGTGTAACCATTTCATCTAAAAACTTATTTTGTATTAGTTGCTAAGATGCTTTATTCTTCCTATTTCATTTTCATTCAGGAAGGTTGACATTAACTAACCATGCTCTCTACTTCGAGTCTGGGATGGGCTTATACGACAAGGCAGTGCGGTATGATCTAGCATCCGACTTGAAACAGATCATTAAGCCTGAGCTTACTGGACCTTTAGGTGCTCGCCTTTTTGATAAAGCTGTTATGTACAAGTCCTCATCTATGTAAGCTTAATGTTTTCAGTTGAAGCTATATACCTTAATTCACCAGGAACTTCTAACTTTAAGTTAGTACAGGATGGATCCTGCATATTTTGAATTTCCAGAATTTAAAGGAAGTTCAAGACGGGATTATTGGTTAGATATTTGTCTCGAGATTTTCCATGCTCACAACTTTGCTCGGAAGTATAAACTCAAAGAGGATCAGCAGTCCGAAGCACTTGCTAGGGCTGTTCTTGGAATTTACAGATACAAGGCAGTCAGAGAGGCTTTTAAGGTATCTTCTTCCAATTACAAAACCCTACTGTGTTTTAACTTAGCAGAAAGTCTTCCTAGAGGAGATGCGATCTTGGAAACGTTATCAAGCCGCTTGAAACTCATGAACTCTGCCGGCAATCGACGTGGATTATTGGGTTCTCCTAGTGCAAGGAGACAGGTGATACACCCAGTATCACGGGTGTCACTTTGTAGACTTGGAATTATCTCATGCAAGGACGTCGATATAATTGGAGAAGCAACAATATTAGTAGGAGATGTCTTTGTTGGTGAGGTAAATCCTCTGGAAAATGCGGTCAAGCAGTCAATGAAAAACATTGGAAGAGCTGAAGCTGCACAGGCGACAGTTGACCAAGTCAAAGTTGAAGGAATTGATACTAATGTAGTGGTAATGAAGGTATAAATGAACCCCTTAACCTTTTTTTTTTTTTTTGCTTAATGTATCATTCCTCTGTTCAGGAGATTGCTGCTGCTTGTTCTCTTATTGATAGTTGATCCTGCTAAGTACACTTCTGCATACAGGAAGACTGTTTTATGTAGTGAGTTACTTCAGCTCATCCTATGTTTAAAAGCTGTGCAAAGTTGGAATACTGCACTCTTTTTTCCTAGGGAACTAAGAAGGTAGCATGATTGTTCTTCAGCCGTTCGTATGTCTTCTGTACATCTTTTATTTTAGAGTAGTAAGTAGTTAGCTGCTCCACTTATTTGTGGCTCCCTTTGTTGCATTTGCTTATTATTCTTAAATTAGAACTAAGGAGTTCCTGCACCCTACCTTTGAAAGTATCACATCATAAATGGGGTATTTTGCATCTTTGCTTCTTACTGTAAAATGTGAATTTTGAGATGAGTAGTACTACATGATCTTTCTTCATTCCTCAGGATGACATAATGTTTGAGTTGTGATATGTTGTTGCCGCTTACTGCTTAGAAGCTTATTTAGTTGCTTCATTCCTCAATATTACACTTATTTTTTTTCCCGCAGGAGCTGCTTTTTCCTCTCATCAAACCAATGAACCAACTTCAACTATTAGCTTCATGGAAAGATCCGTGGAAGTCGATTTTATTTATGGTGTTTGTAAGCTATGCTATAATCAGGTATCGAATACTTAATTCTTCCCTTGCTTTTTTGTTAGACAGAAATCAAATCCAAGATGTCGTAGGATTATACAAATATTTTCTTGGCAATATTTCAATAACAACTCTCTGTCCCTTGAAATTCTAGTTCTATAGTATTTACAACATGAACTTCAAATTCTACTATCTTTAACTAAATTGAGTCTAGTACATCAATTAAGGATATAGTATCATTTGAGTATAGTTGATTACACCAAAAACATAGTAGCATAAGACAATTTAGTTTGACTTTTTGCATACTATTCTCAACACTATCGAAAGCTCTAGAGTTCCTTTCCTTCCATATTGCCCACCATATGCTAGCTGGGACAATTCTTCATCTGTCTCTATTCTTGGATTGCTTTCCTGCTTCCTCCCAACTCTGAATTGTTTCTGTGATCTTCTTGGCAGGCATGGTCCATGACATACCCTTAAGGCTCAGGAATAACCTCCATAGTTGACTTATCATCTTGCAGTGTAGAAAGAGATGGTTAACTGTCTCAACAATTTCCCCACAAAAGAAACATCTAGAACATATTCGTATCCCCTTTTCTTTAAGTTGTCTTGAGTCAGTACAACCTCCTTGGCTAACAACCAAACAAAAAGAGCCAGTTTGAGTGGAATTTTTGACTTCCAGATTCCTCTTCATGACCAGTGACTTTGAGGCTGATTGGTGTGGTTCAACCAGTTGTATGCACAACCCACCTTAAAGCTGCCCTTTCGATTGCCTTTCCACCACAAAATGTCTTGACCTCCTTCCAGTCCATTAAATTGCCCAATGGTGTTGAAAAAATCTGCTACCCTTTGAATCTCCCAATCATTTAATTGTCTTCTAAAGATGAAGTTCCACCCTTGAGGAGTCTAGTGATCTACTATAGTTTTCTGTTGGTGAGATACCAGAGAGTTATCACGATACAAGGCCTCTAGCCTACCTGGCTCATGCCGCGCATCTTTCCAAAATTCTGTTCTCTCCATTCCTCAGTTTGATCTGTGTGTTAGCCTTAAACTTGGACCACAGAGATCCAATGGATCTCCATACACTAACCTCATATGCTGTAGTCACTTCTTTGGTCATCCAGTTATCTTCCTCTTCACATTTAGCTTTAATGACTTTCTTCCAGTAGGTATGCTCTCCATTGTTGAACTTCAATAACCATTTCATCATAAGGGCTTTGCTTTGATTCAGCAAGTTCCTTATTCCGAGGCATCCATGCTTCTTTCCCACTATCACAGCATCCCATTTAACCAAGTTGTAGCCTTTCCTCTCACTGTTTCCTTGCCAAAGAAATTTTCATCTGGTTTTATCCAACCTAGTGATTACACTTTTGGGAATTGGAAATACTGCATCATATAGGTTGGTAGTGAATCAAGAACAGAATTAATCAAGGTCAACCTGCCACTACGGAGAGATATTGTAATTTCCATGTTGCTAACTTCATTTCACATTTCTCAACCACATTGTTCCAGATTTCATATGACTGAGATTTGGCCCCCAAAGGCATCCCAAGATATGATGTAGGCAGTGCTCCAATTTCCCCTCCCAGAACCGCATTTAATGCTTCCATGTTGTGTACTTCATTAATTGGAAAGAGGTGGCTTTTCCTCCAATTAATGTGTAGACCAGTGGGGAGTCCATTGCATCAAGAGTATAGAGATTGATTGGGCCCAAGGACCCTTTTAGCAAACCAGGAATATAGTTAACAAAGAGGTATCTAAGTTGCTCCTTTCTTCAGGCTTGGTGAGGGGGAGGGGCGTACGGACCACTCCATTCGAAGTCTCACAAATGTTGCACCCCGGCAGCAAAGCGAACCACTGGAACTAAAGTCACGATTGCAGGCCTTCGGAGCCGGTGATCTGTTCGGCCTAAGACCCTCTCTCTCCTTCAAACAACACTAGGATCACCCTTAACATCTTTAGTTGGCCTTCATCAGCATCATATAATATCAATGTGTCATCCGCGTATTGTAGATGGGTAATTTCCACATTATCAACTTCCGGTCTGCTGACTTCAAAACCTCTAAGCCATCCCCTCACTTTAGCTGATTTGATCATATTATTCATTCCTTCCATAGCAAGTAGGAAAAGGAAAGGAGACAAAGGGTCTCCCTGCCTTAGTCCCCTCTCTGCACTAAAGAAACCAACAGGGGATCAATTCACAAGTACTGAGAATCTCACAATAGTGATACAATGTCTGATCCATTGGATCCACTTCTTCCCGAATCCCAATCTCCCCATTGTGGTCAAAAGATATTCCCAATTAACATGGTCATAGGCTTTCTCCATGTCAAGCTTACAAAGTATTCCTGGTTTCTTTTGCTTTTGTCTGGAATCCACTGCCTCATTAGCCATCAACACTGCATCCATGATTTGTCTTCCTTGGATAAAAGCCACAACTGAAATTCTCCTTTTAGGATGTGTATTGTCATCCCTTCCTATTCCTCATTACCTTGTTATAGAAATCTGTTGCGACTCTTCAAAGGTTTCCAAATAAATCACAATAGCTTGAGTATGGGAGAAGGCAATGTTGTGTATTACCTAGTTCTTGTATTGTTTCAAATTTTAACAATAGTTGAAACATAAGTTGCTCGGACTCGGGTGCGGGCGTCCGACACGGGTGTGATCTACATGTCGGATCTGTCATGATCTAATTTTTAAGATTCAAAGATATAAATCTTGATACGTATACGGGTGAGCGGAGTTCGGCAAAAAAAATCTAAATATATTACTAATATGTTGAGCATACCTACGCCAACATTAGTTTCCATTAAAAATATGTGTCTTCGGAGCATATATATTAATCTTTAATTTACAATTAAATAATTATAATGTTTATCCACACTAATGAACCCTAATTTACTTTAATTTATAATTATAATGTTTATCCTCATTTATAAACTCAACTGAATAGGAAATATTTATCTCATATAACCAAAACAATATGTATATATATTCATAAAAAATCTGAATAATAATAATAATAATAGTAATTAAACATGGCAGCTATTAAAGGACTAAAATTCAATTTAATATAATAAATTAGTCTTCTCGGTCGTCTTCAACTCTTCTTCATCTTTGTTCCTTTGCAGCTCTGCTTCCTCTTCTCGCCTCCATCTTCTCCCCAAACAAGTTCTCTGTATCTTTGTTTTCCCCATTAATATACAACTTAGTACTCACGAGTCACGACATGCAAAGTCTAGAAGTCCACCACGTCATCACCGGTTCTCAGTTTCTCTGTTCCAAAATAGAAATTGTAGACCCGCAACTGCCACATGAACAAAAAGATTTACCAAGAAAAAAGCTTCAAAGGAGACAAAAGGATGTATAAATTACTTTATAAGAGCAGGATTGAAGGTATTTTGTTTCAGGTCTATCTACTCAGATATTTACTTTTGAGTTGTCAAAGTTGCCTTTTTTTCTCCGAAGTCTTGGTCAATACACCCGATCTCGTCTGACAGAATCTGACATAGATCCAACACCCTTACCCGTGTCAGTGTCGTGTCGACACGGTTGCGGCACAAAAATTGCCGAGTCCGAGCTACTTAGGTTAAAAAAAGCCTGTAAATTGAGTTTGACAACATGAGTTTTTCTATTATGTGAATACACATTACTCTCCTTTTTTTAGGAAGCCAAATTTCTCTTGCAAACCCATAAAGTCTCTTCATTTCTCATCTTTACATAAAGACTAGTAATATATTATTATATGAATCAACCAGTTAACCTACATCTATATACGAAAGCATATGAAGATAATATTCAGTTAACTTGTGAATCGTAAAACAAGTAGTTAGCTTGTGAATACTTGAAGTTGGAGAAAATACATTTTTTTTGAGTATATAGAGCACCAAGGGTTGCGTTGGCCAAAAAGGGATGGTCTAGATTAACTATCCCTCTCGACTGGCTAGTAGCTACGGGTTGATGAATGAGCTCACTACACTTTTGTTAAAATAGGAATACGAACAAGAATAATATATACAATCCTTTTTTTTTAGAATAGGAATAGTATATATATATAAATCCTACGTAGAAAAAGATTGTTTAGTAGTGTCCTAGTTGGAAAAGTAGTCTAATATAGTTATTTTTTTATTTTTATACAAACGTACTGCATTTTATTCATCTTAACTAAGTACAATGATTTGAGGGACATACAGAAAGTGGCTTACTTCTCCCTAATCTTAAAGGATTTAAACTCCTATTTGATATGAATAAAATGCAAAAGATGATTGAAACCTTGGTCATCACCAAATGACACCAAGTTTTCCAATCTAGCAATTAGGGGTGGGCATTTGGTATTTCGGTTCGGGTTCGGGTTTTTTTCCGGTTTTTTCGATTTTCGGTTTTTGTAAATTGTGTACCGAATACTAAATCGAAATATTTCGGTTCGGTTTTGTTATTTCGGTTTTTTTAATGGACCTGCTTAGTTGGGCTTTTAAAAATTTATAATTTTTTTGTTTGATTTTCAGCTTAATGGGCTAATAATAGTTATATCAAAAAGTCTTTTACTTTTTTTTTTTAAAGTATAATATTTATTATTTAATATTAATAATTAATATAACATAAATATATATTATAATATAATATATTTCGGTAAATCGAAATACCGAATTACACAAAATTACATACCGAAAACCGAATCGAAATACCGATAAATACAAAAACATATACCGAATACCGAACCAAAAACCAAAAAACCGAAACCGAAATACCAAAAAAATTCGGTTCGGTACGGTGTCTCGATTTTCCGGTGTTTATGCCCAGCCCTACTAGCAATATGTCAAATGGTACCATCTCCTCAACATGGAACATCACGAGACAAAAATGGGATAAGAGTTGGATCAATACCATGTATTGGAACAACAAGTCCCTTTTAAAATGAACTTCATCCTTTGGAGAGCCCTGAGGGATAAAATTCCTACTGATTCAAATCTGATAAGGATGGGCATCCATGCCCCCTGAAGGTGTTGTTGTTGCAAGAATCCCTGAGAAGAAGGTATTGTTCATCTGTTCTGTTCTGGAGAGTTTGCAAAAGAGATATGGTCAATCCTGTGTGGTCAGGAACTGGTGGACCTGGAAAACTAGAAATTCGGTCCTACCCTTAATTGTGAAATATCTCCTTATTGTAGCTACATGGGAACTATAGAAAGCAAGATGTGGGGCGAAGTATGGAAAAGAACAATATAGTGTCAGGAAGTGCATAAATCAGATTGCTGTTACTTTAACTCATCTGGTGGCTAGCCAATTTGTGAATGTGAAGCTGATGCCTAACTGGGAGTATATTGTGTATCTGAAGATAAGTAATATTATCAGTAGGAGGAGAGTTATGGTTAAATGGAGTCAACCATCAACTAGTTTTGTGAAACTAAACTCAGATGGTAGTTGCAACACTGATCTCTGTGGAGGTGGAGGGGTGATTAGGGATTGCGAGGGGCATCTTCTTTTTGTTTGCTTACTAAATCTTGGAGAAGGCACTAGTAATTGGGCTGAAGTTATGGCACTGTTATATGGCATAAGGTGGTGCATCAACAATAAATATGAGTTTATCTTTGCAAAAAGTGACTCAAAACTTCTAGTAAATTGTGTCAATGATCAAAATTCTGCTCCATGGAAGAGCAGAAAGATGTGGAGGAACTAAAAGCCCACATGGAGGATGCAGGTTATATTTTGCGACATTGTTACAAAAGTGGCCAACAAGGTTGCTGACAAACTGGCATTGATTTGCCATACTAATCAACAGAGCACTATGTTTACAACCTTTGCTGAGCTTCCTAAAAGCCTTATGACTATGGATAGATGGAATATGGCTAACTTCAGAACTATCCAAAAAAAGAAGACAAATCATTTTGGACCCGCATTAATATAGTGTCTATAAATAGGGTTGCAATGCAATAATGTAGATACAAAGTTCGGGAAAATTGGAAGATGAATCTTTTCCCGGAGTTGGAACAACTTGTTCTTCCTGACCCGATTCAACGGCAAAAAAGGGCTTGTCCTTACCAAAAAGTACTCATATTTCTTGAAGAAAGGGGCGAACTAAGGATATCGTGCTTGAAAGGAAGCATGCAAGTGGGTGAAAGCATCACCGGCCAAGTTAGTCACTTGGAACATAGGTAGAGAATCGAAGAGCTTCCGCTGCCGGCGGGCGGCTATTACCCATATATACCGTCCATATGGTGAATGGTTATGTTAACAAAAGTAGGGTCATCGACACATGCATTAATCCCATATTCAGGGGAAGAAAACACTATCCACCGTGTGTCAATTTTCGTGATTTTTAAGGGGTTGTTTTGTGTCGAGCTCATTTCTATCAAGTGTTTATGTAAGCATCGTGCCATCTTACTGGTGACTACTTTTTATATCTAATTTGTCTAGCACTGTCATCCTTCCGGTGATTACTTTTTTCCTATCTAATTTGTGTAGCGTCGTGACATCCTTCCGTTGACTACTTTCTCTTATCTAGTTTGTGTTAGCACTGTCCTATACCTTTGATCCTTCAGGTGACTAGTTATCTATATCTAATTCTGTAGCATCGTGTCATCCTTCCAGTGACTACTTTCTCATATCTAATTTGTGTAGACTGTGTCATTTTGACTACTTTCTCATATTCGATTTGGGTTAGATGGGTGTAATTGGGTTGGATGGGTTTTGGGTTCTTATGTGGTGGGTTGGGTTTTTCATTTAGAGTGCCATGTGTTGGTTCTGTCAAATGACATCTCGTCATCATATAATTGGAAACCACGAGTTGGTTTGATGTCTCTTGAACTTGTGAAACCTAAGTTTCTCTGGTTAAGGTGTGGGTGTTCGATACGGGTGCGAATCTAGAGGTCGAATCCTATCTAAATATTTACATTATGGGATACGGATCCATGTATGGGTACAATTGCGCACTAAGGGGTAACCTGAGATAAGGTATGGAAGCAGTCTGATTATTTCCACTTGAGTCGACTTAAGTCTTTCTCTCCTCGAGATTTAGCTTAAAGTAATCGAAATAACTAAAAAGAGTTATAAATTATAAGATATTATGTGGAAAAATTGACAATAAAATCTAGATCAAGTGGAGAATCTTGGAAGGGGATAAAAGGAAATGGAGTGACAATATAAATTTTTATATACAAGGTATTCCATTTTGTTCAATTTCACCTGAGTTCTTGTTTTGCGCTCAAAAACTCATTGAATCTGTCCAAAATTTCCCTCTCGAATTTGGTCGAAGTACCCAAAAACTATTGACCAGGTATGGATCCCACACCCACACCCATTTCTGTAGACAGGGTGTGGCACCAAAAGTGAATATAGTCCAAGCAACTTAGTGTGAAACTGTATTATGGTTTTGCTAAACATGACAAACGTAAAAACAATCTTCGCTAAGTTGGTGGTTGCTACAAAATCTTGTTCAATGGAAGAATCATTACTTGATGCTATCCACTAGGATGAGTTCCACTTGAGATCTGTATCTTTTGTAGTTAGACAAACAATCCAACTCATTGGAATTGAGCTTTGCGTCATTTTCTTTAATTTTTATTTATGTTTATTATTTAATTAGGATTGTTTTAAATGGAGCGACATGGTTTGTTAAGACTCATATAGCCGACCCAACTTGCTTGGAATTAAAGCGTAGCCATAGTTCTTTTTAGTTAAAAATAGAATAGCTACCCTTGTCTTTAGTTAGAAATAAGGTTTGATTCATTAGTTACAGAAGGTTTTACATAATCATATATTCTTGCTTAGAGAGGAGAGTTCTAGTAGTTTTGGACTTTTAGGAGTTTAATCAGGTTATCATAAACTTTGTTTGGAAGATTTTATGAGAAGTACCTGATGTAAAATCTCACTCTTTCTCTCCTGTTCTTGGCTTCTCATCTTAACTTCTATTCTCTACCACCCGTGTCTCACTTTTCTTATTTTTGTTGCTACATCCAGTTTAGCATACAAAAGTGATTTCCTAGCATCATAATGTTGGAGTAAGATTCAGTTCCACTATAATCCTTTCAAGTTGGGATGCAAATCGATCAGGTTCCTTAGGTTTGAGATGACCGAAAACTTTTGTGCTTTTACCTGACAATTCTGACTTTTGGCATTGTTTCTATATATGCTGACTCGATCCTTCTCTTTTGGTCCCTAGCTGTTCTGAAATGTTACATTTTTTATATGCAGGGAGTGGATAAAATATGCATTGCCTTTATTGTTGGTTGTGCTTGCAGTTATCATGTTTTGGCGTAGGAATGTGAGGAAAGGGAAGCCGTTAGAACCACTAAAAGTCATAGCTCCTCCTCCAAAAAATGCCGTTGAGCAACTCTTGATATTGCAGGAAGCTATTACTCAACTTGAGGCATTAATCCAAAGTGGCAACATTATTCTGCTAAAAGTACGAGCTCTCATTTTTGCTGTTCTTCCACAGGTATTATCATCTGTTTCCCTAATCCTAAGCTGCTATTACCCAATCCAATATTTGGGTTTGATATTGCCATTTCTTTATTCTTAGCATAGCTGCAACTTGAAACTCAATACATGTGAGGGGATTACAATTTAATTGTTTGAGATGTTTAATGCATATATAAAGGGATTGTGAAAGTCGAGGAATAGTTGGACCTCAAAGAAGCTCTAGACATTTGATACAAAATTGTTTTCTTGCCATTGATAATGTTGAGAGTCGATATACGCCGGTGTATTGTACTTCATGGATTGCAATATTTAATGCATACATGGAAGTGATGGAAAACCCAGTTGATGCATTTCCTTTGTTACAGGTTTCTTTTTGAAGTGACGATCGATAACAACCAAGATTTGATTCCATCACTCATGGTCGTATTTTCACGATATAGATGATTTCCCTTTGTCCACAACCTAGATATCATATGGTGACAAAAGGAAGTAGTACTAGAGTTGTTATTTGTTTCCCGTCAGAAACTTTAGGAAACATTTGTTTCCCTACACCATAATGGTGTATTTATAGGCAATCAGTTAAAGTGGAAGTCTAACTAATAGTTTAATGACTTACTAGCACCCCTTACTGGTAGATGGGGCACAATATTTTCCCGACCTACCAATAGCTGGACTTGAAGAAGCTCTAGAGATTGAATGCGGGTCCTGTTTTTTTACTGTAATAATTGAAATAATGGCCTTGATAACTTGGAAGGTTAGTTTAGAAGTTAACTAGATATTTACAAGTTCTCCCTAAGCTGAATTATTGAACTCGCTACAAAAGGAATGTGTTAGGATTATTTAAGTTACATTTGTAGTTACACTTGGCTCAAAATATTCACTCTTGGTTTATTTTCTTCATCTTTAGGCAACTGACAGGACAGCTCTTTTACTGGTGATCGTGGCCTTGTCTCTTGCTTTTGTGCCACTCAAATATTTGATTCTTTTTGCGTTCGTGGAGTCTTTCACAAGCAACATGCCTCTGAGGAAAATTAGCAGTGAAAGAGACCTTCGAAGGGTTAGGGAGTGGTGGATCAGGATACCAGCAGCCCCCGTGCAACTTATCAAACGTGACGACAAAAAAGACAAGACGAGTAAAAAACCTATATTCAAAAAGGAGAAGAAGCATGAAGAGTAGGAGTTAATGTATGTACGGTCCTTTATTGCTATATTTCAATGAAGATAGACGGCACAAAGTGAATGAAAATCAATTTGACTTAATAAAAGAGTTCTTGGTTTCTGTTTGTGTTATGCAACTAAATTAGTGATTATATGATATTCTTGAATGTTAATGGAAAAACTAAGTGGGCAGAATTGGACTTTTTTTTAATCAACAATGACAACACTGCTTTGACACAGAACCCAACCTTGACTTTCAATTCAAGACCCGACTTTTGATTGGGGACCAACTCTCACACCCAAATGGGATTTGACTTTTGAACTAGGATATGACCCCAATACTTGACTTTGATGAGCAATTTAGGAACTTAGCATGACACCTGTCTAGGACCCAAAACTCGACTTAGACAACCGATTTGGAACCGCATCCCGGCACCTGACTTGGAACCTAACATGGACACCCAATTTAGGATCTGACCTCGTATTCTGACCAAGATCCTATTGTAGTGCACAAATATCCATTTTAAAACCAAGTAAAAGCGACAACCGTCATAGCTAATAAAAATATCCAACTAAGAGTTGGGTCGAATCCCTAAGAGAATGGTATGTCCCACACAATTCCATTAAGAAATTTAGACTGTAACTCATTTATTTGTAATAATAAACGAAAGTGGGTGGAAGATTTTACCAATTCAATAAAAAAAATTGATTATCAATTGTAACAATTAAACTTAGATTTTGGAGAATACAAGAGTTAACAAGCAATTTAGGGGTGCGGGGATTGAAAATCAATATCAAATAGGGGGTTGTGTTGCTCTATAGTAGTGAACATTCATGAATAGTCTAGGTCATCTTTAATGATACTCATCTTCTTTCAATCTCATAACATCTTTAAATAGAATCTCCTTTTGGTTTCATCTATATACCATACTAAACAATTCATTACCTTACTATACTCTCTTTTTTGATGATATAGTAGGGAAAATAGATCTGATCCATAACTTCTTTTTTCAAGCAAGTTAAAGACATCAAATCTAATTTTTAAGTATTACACTATGTACTCCACTCTAATCAATCTCTTTCGAGCATCTACTATGGAGATCAGAAGTAGGAATTAAGCTTGCAACCTTAATGTAATACCTCTAAAATGACTTAAGTGAAACTAGAGCCTAATTTTTTTTCATGAGGCTCTAAGGTTATAAAATGGTCTATAATGTGGTAATGAGGCAGTGTCTAACAATTTGGGTGAATTAGAAGTCAAAAGTCAAGGGACGATCAAGACGTTCGACGACTAGTCACCTATGAGCTTCATGTGTGTTTTATGTGCTTATGAGTGTGTCATGAGCTTATGAGGTCCTTATATGAGTTATAATAGTGTTTATAGGTAGTGTGTCAAGTTTAATGAAGTTTGGAAGTCAAACTTCCAAGAGCGTCCAAGACATTTGAAAGGTGTGCTTTGAAATGACCTTGTGTGTCTTAGCATATTTCGTCCAGTTTTACGTGTTCGTTTTGGATGAAATTGATATGGGAGGTCCTATCGTATTTGATCATATTTGAGTTGGAAACGTCCGGGAAAACATCCCCAAGGACCAACTAAGGGTCATTGTGGAAGGACCCATCAAGGTGGCCAAAACTGCCTAAGGCAGTCCCACCTACGGATGGCAATCGACGGTCAGTAGCCAAGTCGACGCCCTGTAGTGGAGGGCTTAGCTTAAGACTTAGGTGTGGGAGGATGCCTTCCAATGACCAACCTCTGACCCAAACCACGGAGCAGCAGGATGGTCTGTTGGTTGGGAGACGGCCCGTCGATGGCCAGACGTAGGTGAAGCCTACAACATGTGCAGTTCACTATTAAATGCAAGGGTGAATTGATCCTACATACAAAAAAGAGTTTGGGCGGTTTCCTAAGGGTATTTTAAGTGGGTTTATAAGTCTTAATTACTTAGATGAATGCATTATTCTAAAATTAAAACCCAAATTCTCTATGAAATTCTCTAGAACTCCATTGAAGCCAAAACTCAAGGAAGACCTTGGATTGAAGATTTGATTGGTGATTCTTCATCAATTTCGTAGTTTCGCTTCATTGAGGTTTGGTTTTTAATCCTTGAAACTCTCTTCATCAAGAAGCCAAACTTCTAAGATATTTTCTATGTTTTTCAAAGATGAAATTGCCTAATTTTATGATTAAGCAATGTGTTATTGCCTAAAACGTTTTGAATAATTGATTATTGATTGAGTTGATGTTGCTTTGATGGTTTTAACCTAAAATCTTCATAAACCGTGCAAAACATTATCTCTTAAACTGACTATATTATGGATGCTTTGGTCTTGCCTCAATGCTCATGAATTCTAGTGTAGTTTTATATTGGCTATTGAATGATTTAATAATTGTATTAAATTGATGTGTAGGCCATCTTATATTGATAAGTTTATATTGAATTGACCTAGATTCATTGAGTATTATGATTTTTGTATTGAATTGATGATCATGACCATGGGTAAGAGCCTTTTGGTATTGTATTGGATGATTTAACTATGGATTGAAGTGGTGAGAATGGATTGGTGTTATGTTGACCTAATTCTCTTTATTTTATGTAATGTAGGTTTTGAATTATGTTTTGATTGGTATGGTCCACTCATGGTGGCGGTGCCATGTGGTATAATTGTGAATGATGTGACCTTATTAGCGTTAATTTATGTATTACGATGATCATGACCTTGTCGGCGCTACTTGATGTATTATAATGATTTTTTTAGTTGATTTATGTGGAGTATGATCAAATCTATCTACATGTGATTAAGGTGAAATTATGTGTTCTTCTATTGATGTTGTTAGGTGATCATGTTAGACTATGACTATGTCCCTACATGTCCTTATGTGTGTAGTCTTAAAGTTAATGCATGATTCTTCCTACTTGACTACATGAGTCTATGCTGGTTATATTGATGATGTTATAGTAGTGTATAGGCTGACTTATAGATGATAATGGTTATTCCTATGTGCTTCTAGAATTATATGCTATATGTGAAAAAGTGAATTCTTGGTGTGTCTTGTGTGGTAGACTTGTGTCCCTTACTTGATACATCCATGAATGTGAATATGAGATGCCTTGACTTAGGATGCTAAAGCCTCTTAGTCTTGTATGTATGAATGACATGCAACCTTGAATGTTGCTAAGAAGGTCCTTTATGTGGAACCTTCAACCTAGTTGTAATGTTATGATATCCTTGAAGTTGAAAGCCGTAATGGTATCCTTCTTGTCTGAATGGTGGACTTAAGGTTGGTTGGATGGAACGACATGAAATCATCCTTAGGAAAATCATTAAGCTATCCTCTTCGACATTGAAAGGCAGCCCTAGGGCTCTTTGGTTGGGTGAATGTGATTGGGTTATGAACTAGATATGAAACCTCTTCATGTGATCATTTATGTGAATTACCCTATGAGAACAAAGGTTAGCACCGAATGAGAATGGCAAGGGAAGTAGCTCTAGTTAAGAATGAGGCTGGAGTGCAAAGAACCCTTTCATATTCCTTAACCATGTGCTGGGATGTGTTCAAGTTCTACCATTGGCAAGTAGAGCACATTCCATCGGAGTAGGTTACAACTCCGGACTCTATCCCTAGCTACCATGGTCTAGGTTGTTTATTTCCTATTCTCATCATATGGGATACCTACTAGTGTTGGAGAAGTTCTACGAAGTTTAGGTGGTGGTATGAGACGCTATCTAGACATTGCACAATAGGTTTTGAAGATGTTAGTGAGTGAGTTCATAGGTCTTCTCCAAGACTATTACTTTAATGTACTTATGTGATTAATGACTCTTAAATGATAATTACAAGTTAGAAAACATATTAAGTAAATAAATGCTTACCCAAATTTAGGGGGCATAAGAATAATCACTTCATATCTTACTTAAGGAAGTCTTAAGAAAGACTACAGATAGGGAAGTTGGTTGATACATTAGACATGAGCCAAACTTAGGTAGTCTTAAGAATTGTTTAGGTAATCTTGGAGAGGGTGTATGAGCGTTCTCTTCTTGATTTACTTAAGTAAGTCTTTTGATAACTTTTGTGAGGAGAATGTCATATTATATATATATATATATATATATATATATATATATGCTATTGTATGAAGTGATAATGATCTTACTATATATAGTCTAAAGGATCTAATGTTTATGCGTTTGGTGTATTGTAAGTATAATTATCTCATTATAGGTAATGTTAAGGATCATTTAGGTGTGCTTAAAGAGGGTGTATGGGCGGTGTCTCTTTATCTCTCTAAGTGAGTTTTAGGATACTCTTAGTAAGAAGGTTGCATGTTTAATAGGGTTCACTGTGAAGTTCAAGAACTTCACTGTAACAGTGAATTAATTCACTATAACAGTGACATAGTTCACTGTAATCTCCTTAAATTGTGATAAAATGTTTAAGTGTTATCGTATGTGTTTCTAAGGTGTTAAATGTTGTTCTTATGCTTATACTATGACGTTTCAATCAAAAAGAGCATATTTCCATTAAATGTCTGTTATCATGATTTTTATGCATTATGCCATACTTAGTACATGTGTTTGTAGTAATTCCATGCTTTTATCTATCTCTAAAGTGATTCATAGATGAAGGTGCTTTTGGGAGTGAAGCTTGGATTGTAGGATCTTTCAAGAAAGTTTGAAGTATGTCCTCATTTGACTCGAGGGAATAAATGTCTTTTGATTTTTTATTTCGAAGCATTGTAATAGGCTTAGTAGTACATATTTCTATCGTTTGGGCTATGTACCTAGTATTCTTGTGTCAAGGATTTGATGATATGAGACTTAGTATTTTCTATGGTTTTTATATGAAAGAGATTTTGAAAGACAATTCGGATGTTGTGAAAAGTTGTAAATTCCACTACTTTTCATATATATATATGCAATGAACGATACATAAGAGCTTGTACAAGACCTCTGAGAGGTCAAGTATGCCTTGTCGCACTCCATGAGTGCCCTAGCTTCTAGGGTGTACTCTCGGGATGTGACAAACCCACAAGTTATCTCATGCTAATTAGCTCAAATTCATGGATGAACAACACCAAAAAAGCAAAACACAGTACCCAAAACATTAAACTAACACCCAACGCCAAAACCCCCCTAGATTTTGGGGTTTTAGTCACCCATCACAAAAGGCATAGAAAGTATACCTTTTGTGAAATCAGTCATGGGTAACATGAAATTAAGCAATTACAAACAAAATGACTTTGAATTCAACTTCAATTTGTCAATTTCAAGAGCAAAGTTGAAAACCCCGAAACTCTAAAGTATTATTCACAAGGTTAAGTGTTTCTTTCCAAATATAAGCTCACCAAAGGTAGAAACTAAAGAATTTTCCACCACTTTTTCTCTATCCTTTGGGATATTTGTAGTTTCACAACATTTGGCTCAAAACTCATTACATTACTCTTTGGGCGACTTTAGTCGGGCTCGACAAACTCATTCAGTAAATCACCATTCATGTTTCAACTTGACTTCTCTTTCTCTAGGCTTCAGGTGTTTGAACCTCAACCGACGAACTTGTTTGAGTGTGCCTTTCACATTAGGCAAATCATTGAGTACCACCTTAGTTTGCCTTTCGAACCTTCAATTTTCTCCCTGCATTGTCACTTTGGGTGATGGTCAACAAGGTCTCCTTTCTCATTCGACGAATAGCCCATTCTTTTGGAGTTTGCTGACCTTTATTATAAACACAAGTGGCGTACACTATCACTTTGGTAAAGGTCATGCTCACTAGGCTATCCTTTTTCCTTGCATGACGATCATTAATGTAAATTTTGCACTTCTTTTCATTTTTTTGTCGTTCTTTCAAACATTTCTCCTAGCTCTGTCCATTAACCTTCATAGCTACAGATCATTAAAATATTATAGAACAAGACCATATTAGGCTTTGAGGATACTAATTGTTGAGCTAAATAGGCCTCAAATGAGTGCAAATCTATCACTCATAAACACTCCCAACTTAAATTTTTGCTTGTCCTCAAATATTTGAAGAATAAAATTAGCTCAGTAAGGGTGTTTACAAGGTCTTCAATGCGATCTAACATGCAAGTAAAATTACAAGACTACTCTAAACAACATTCTACAATCAATTATGATAAAAAATCTTTAAATGATGACTAGCCAATTTCAACAAAATCTCAAACTCTCTCTAGCTTTTTATATAATGTAAGACCATATTTGAATAACTGATTAAAGTTCCCTTGCATCAATAACAATTCCATGCCCTCACAAAGCAGATCAACAAAGAAGTAAGGAATCAATGCAACTCTCGGTCTCTTAAAAGAGAAATGCGTTCAAGCTTCATCCCATAGATTGGACATGTTTTTCAATCATCATACAACCTACTTTATGCACGATCTCGATAGTCTTTTAGGTTTGTAATGGGGTTAAGGGTTGAGGTATGTTCAATTTGGCTCAGTGACTTCACCATTTTAAAGCATTATTGAAATCATCTTCTCCTCTTCTTAAGTTCTTTTCATTCTTTTACATTTGAGAACTCAAACTTTAATTTTCACTCATATTTATTTGGAATCCCCTTTATTTCATCACTTCTCTTTTTCATTTTCATTTTTCAAAATGTCTCTATCACAATGGTTTTTTTTAAATAAGGAGGGTTCCTTCTTTGTATAACAATCTTCAAAGTTGAGATTTAGTTCATTTTTCTGTACCCTTCATTTGGATTTCTTACTTCTTCCTTTACACAAGACTACGTTGTATATTCAAACATAAAAACGCTTCAAAAAGGATTTTGGGTTAGAAGGTATGGACAATTTAGCACAATATGTTTTAGTTTTATTTTGTCAACAAATGGTTTAGGCTCAAGTGGTGCAAAAATGATGCGCACCCTCACAAGGTAGTCAGTCACAATGGATTATGAAAATTTGGGTTCCCTCTTAGAATTTTCATCAAAGACCAAGCCTTACATTTACCAAGGTTTAGACAATTAGACTAAAAAGGCAAAGTCTAGGATTCTACGCACATGCTTTAGATTAAGACCTCACCACACATGGAACTTTTAAATACACTTATTTAGTACATCCTAAAAATATTAAAAACCATACATGCGATGTTTATTGGAAAACATCAAAACGTAGCTTGTCAACAAAAATTCAAAAAGATAAGTCAAAAGTGCAAACATATCGATTTTCACTATCACAACACAAACACTATACACCATGATCATCATTAGTACTATTCAAGATATCGATATTTAACATAGTCGATCTTCAAGTCATTATCAATGAAAACTCAAGCATTTAACAATTTTCATAACTCATGAAGGAGTTACAAAATTGAAAGAAAACGAAAGAGGCAAAAAGAATTCAGTTAAACCAAATCTGAAGCTCTAATATAAACAAAACTAAACTGCTAAAGTCATCCAAAATTGAAAAATAACAAATATCAAGTAAAAGGGAAATATTCGCTCGAAGGTCCTTACCACACTAATACAAAATGTGTAGTGTCCTAAATGCAAAAGTAATAAATTACGGGAGGTTGAGTAAAAAGTCCCCCTAAGCCTGTGGAGCACTCTCATCAAGCATCACCCGGGGCATTAGTTCCCAGAAAGAAGATCACCGAAGGAATCAATGCGGTAACAATTAAGGAACCAGTGCCAATAACAGAGGAACAGTGGAGTCTGAAGACACTCCAGTGGTTGGAACTGCTGAAGCCTCCGAAAGGGGAATCTCTACAGGGTGGCCTGAACAATCAAATTCTCAATCTTCTACATCTCCATGAATGTCTCTGCTAGATCTTGCTCATCCTCCTCACTTATCAACTCCACCTCCTTTGTCTCCTCGGCCAAGTCCTGATTAGCCATCTTAATATTTACAACAACATCATCAACACTCACAACTAACTCAGACTGTAGACTAGTAGTAGGATAGGTTATGGGTATCATCGGTGGCATGGAAGTTAGTGCATCTGGTAGCACAATATTGCCCATAACATAGTAGTAAGGTCAACGCTCATGGTGTCCAGCACACCGGAACTACCCTTAGCGATCCCTTCGATCTATAACCTCATCGTGATATTGTCCAACTTCACATCATAGGGTTGATTAAACCCTCAAACCTATTCACTATGTCTCTCGAAAGGGTCAAGGAATGCTTAATAGCCCTATAAATCTGCCTGAGCAAGTCCTTCTTAACCCTTGCGACTCTAACATCCACAAACCAAGAAAAAGTGCCCATTTGATATATTAAGGCATAAGTCAATGGGTATGGGTAATAGGAGTAAGGGTAGGCACACTAGCTGTAAAAAGAATAATAAAAATAGCATGAGTAGGTGCATAAGATAAATGGCACAACATGAGAGAAAGGTCTACTAACCTGCTCCATTTCTCCATAGAAGGAGCAGGCATGTTGGACTTAAATGCTTGAAAAACTTGATCCGCCACGGGCATAGTGTATGGTGGTGGAGGCTTACTCAGAGTCATATTATACCATTAATATTTAGCCTCAATCCTTTTGATGTAAGTGGAAGAGAATGTTGTGATCTGCACATAAGACTTCCCTAGAAAGAAACTCTTGCTCCCTCACACAACAGAGTAATGAAAACTAGAAAACAAGGGAGGTATTATCTTGCCTATCCTATAGCAACATCTCCTCGACCATAATGGTACGGACATTGATCTGTTCCTTCTCCATGATAGCGCGCACTAGCACCACCTTAGGATGTCAAAGGATCGATTAATTTTGAGACGACATGATGTTGCTTCTTGTAAATCCCAACCAATACAGGGCCATAATGTTTATGTATTACTTATCAATCCTTGCACCATAAACCATCCATGGTAGATTCATTAGAAGCTATCAATATTCTATATATCCATGGGTACTCAGATTATCCCAAGATATTTCAAAGTATTGATCAAATTGATGATTTTCCCTTAAAAAAGTCGTCAATCTGTATATCACTTCCCAAAATCATACAATCGGGTAAACATTGGGTTACTCTAACTTCACCCACATAAAATCAAATCAAGACCCACTAAATTTATAGGTTTAGTTTCAAGGTTTAATCAACACATTCTAGATTAGAATTTTGTAGGCAACACGTAGGCAATTAATTAATGACACAGGTCAATCGCACATTATAGGGCTACTCAATGAAATCCAACAATCACAATAACCAAATGGATTTAAGCCCATACACAAAAGGCAATTTAAAGCTCAAAATGCATGATGAAAATCTAAAACCAACCTCAATATGAAGGAAGATATAAAATAACAAAATAATAGGGTTGGGTCGATTTCTTTAGGAAGCCCATGCACTCCACACACTAAAATATCACACAACAAAGAATCACAAACACTTTAACAAGGTATTGTAATAGAGTGTTTCAAAGGGTTTTATTTTTGTAATTTAAATACCTTTGGCCATTTTATATCAGGCACACTCAGTGGTCATGACCAACATCACCAAACATAGTGGCTAATTGTCAATTGGATCTTAAGATTACCGAAGATGGTTGATCAAATACCAAACCTAAAGGTTGATTCGGCAGATTCATTGGTGTCCGTATATTTTACTTTGGTGGATCGTCGTTTGTATCTAAGAATGGAAAAAATTATAGTACATTTCTCCACATTTCTAGTCTAAAATGTGGACAAGAAAGAGTATTCACAACTCCTTCTTTTTAAACCTTTTGTACTTCTTTTCAACCTGCATTCACAACACACGCTATTGAAAGGAATAAAACAAAAGCAAAGACTTAGGTTGCCTCCCAAGAAGCTCCTTATTTAACATTGTGGTACGACATAGTTCTTATTTCCTCAATATTTATTTTTTGGATTTGGGACAATGTCACTAGGTAGTGTTCCCTTTTGCCTCTAATTTTGATAACGGGAGATCTGGCACGATTGAGTTTATAATTGCTTGATTTATACTGAATGAGAGGTACCCATTTTTGATAAATTGGAAGTCATTCTTTAACTCCTTCACCTTTTTATTAGACCATTCAAACTTATTGAAGATCCTTGTAAGCATTTCCTTAGTTCAATTTTCTTCTGGCCTAACTGGGTCTTTATTGTCACGACCCAAGGTAGGCCATAGGTGTAACATGGTATATAAAACCCCGAGAGGTCTCATACAAGTACAAGATAATATTAATTAAGAGATTTAAAAGAAATATTTCAAAACATAGCATTTAAAAGACAAATAACAAAACTTAAAACTTTAGCAACGTCTCAAAGCCATCTATTACAAAATACTAATTGGGATCTAACATTTACATCAAGTTCAAGACTAAAAAGTGAAGACACAATGAATTAAAGGCTCGGTCTTTGGAACATGAAGGCTCACCAATCTTCAGACTTCTATTATAAGATCCTTACCCACTGAAGTGGGAATCTGGAGCGTCGAACCCTACATTTGGGGAAATGTAGGCAAGATTATTCGTTATTAAAAAATGTACCAAGTGTGATAACAATGCGTGAAGTATGACAATCATGCTAAAAATGATATTTTCATGATATGAAATGACCAAGCTAAAACATGAACTAAATGAGTTAGAAACCTAATCAGAATAACGTGGTCAATGCAATCTAACCTCTTTAAAACATTCATGATGTACTAAACATAACCTTAGTTCATTATTGTGGGAAATTTACCATTAATCAAAATAGAGACCATGTGAGCTAAAAACGTAGAATCCAGTGTCTACCTCACACCAAAATGGGGTCCTCTACTTTTCAAGGTAAGACCATGTACTTTTATCTTAAGTGGATCCATTAGCTAATGTATAAGTAAGACAAGGTCCTATGGTGGCACATAGTTAAGGGATAAGGAGATCTATATTAGGAACTCATCCTGTACTATCAAGAGGGCTTCTATCCCGGTATCCTCTCAATACTAAGAGTATATCTCACGAAATAGTCAGTATTACATAATGATCTTGTTCTCTGTGGAAGGGCACATCATATTTCCAATCCAATCTAAGTCAATATCATCTATGTAAATGTACAATTATGAAATCAATTCAAGCTAGGTTTCAATAGAATAACTCCTTTAATCTTGATTCAAAGTTTAGTTTAGAAAACCCTTTCAACCCTAAGAATCCTTTATCTGAGAAAGTCCTTTCACAATCATGATTTCATGTGTATATGAGAGTTCCTTTCACAAAACACAAAAACAACATTGATACATCACTCTCAAAACATTTTCATCAACTTCATAAGAACTCATCTTTTATAGTTCAAAACTCACATAATATCAACATACCTTGAAAAGCACGGGGTATGCATGAGTTCATAGGGATTCATATTAAAATCATAGTGTAACTCAATTCAGACATCATATTTCATAAGACAATCAAATAAATCAATATTGAAAGGAACCCATAAACTGAACCCTATCTCAATTCGGGATTTCTAAGATTGTAAATTAAAGAATCAAGGAACTCCGTGGAGGAAATGGCTCAATGGATAACATTGTCATACTTTAATGCCAAAAGCTTTGAAAAAATGAAGGATTATGAGGATTGATCTTCAAACCCTAGCTTTCTTCGTCAACCTCTAGAGAGAACTATTTTGGAGAGGAAGACTTGTTCTTCTTTTTGAGGATTTGAGAGAATTCTTTCATTTGAGGAGTTTTGAGAGTTAAAATGTTTATATTGGCTTATAATAGAGGAGAAAACGACATATTATTAAGATATAATAATTAAGAAAAAACCCAAAGCCCTTGAAGGAAAATAATTGCTGACCTCCCCCACGGCCTGATCCACATTCTGTTGATCAGACCACGGACCGTCCTGGTTGGTCATCGTTTAAAATCAGAGACAACCCATTTATGGAACCCAACAACGGACCACACCTACAACCCCTGGGTCCATTGACAGACCGTGGACCACAGTTGTAGGTCCTAACTCTCAGTCTCAAAATCTCTTTAAGTACAGGACTCACCTATGACACCTATTTACGACTCATGCATTGAATGAGATACCGTCTTAATGACCTATCAGAAAATGCTAGAACTAATCTTTTTTTGATAATTGTAACTTGTCAATCAGTCCACCACCAATGGACTTTCTCTCCACCTATTGGTCATGATGGTTTCATCTGTGCTGGCACCAAGTTTGCAAAAAATTGAATGTTTTTCCCTTTCTCGAAGGTGTTACATTATCTACCCCTTGGAAACATTCACCATCGAATGAGCTTCTAGACATCATAAGAAAGGTAGGTACTTAATCGAATATCCAAACATGAATACAATTATATATATGGACATATCTGAGGAATCCTTAACTCCAAGATAAATCATGTACAAAACATCCTATCATGAGGTCTATATGTCACTCATACTCAAATACACATAATTATATAGTGATCAATAAAGTTATTTCACTTTCTCAAAATTTATGTTTTTCCATAAATCATGCATAATGAGGAAATCATCGGAATATGTAAGACACATGATACCAAAAGAGTAAATCATGAGGGACTAGATACCTCAATCTAGGGTAGTAATATAAGGAAAGAGATTAGGATAGAGGGACATCATACCGATCTTGGCTATAACGACCCGTAAAATGAATTAGTGAAGCTAGAGCCTAACAAGTGAGTGTGTGAGTTTGTTTTGAGTTTTGAAGTGCTTGAATGTTGTCCCGAGCCATGGTTGAGGTGTTTAGGAGTTAGACGTCAAGGTACGAACCCCCAAGGACCACCCGAAGGGTCCTTGAGGAGGAACCTAAGTTGAAACCCAAAAACCATCAAGTTAGCCAAAACTTGGTGATCTACAGACGGGGTTCACGCCCTGTATGTCAATCCACACCCATGGATGGCCTAGACTCTCATTCATAAGTGTGGTGCACTTTACACTCATGAACAATACTATAATAGACATGACTTATGAGACATCATCCTAGATCATTCTAAGCCTTGTAATATAATAACCAAGTTTGTTATAACCAAAGGTTACCCCCTAGATGTAACAGGGCATATAGAATCTAGAAAGTCCCCATGTAAGCCACTTAGGATATGATGACATAAAGTAATAGAAAAACAAAGAGTAAAGACACATTTATGTTCAAAAGTCATTATAAAAGTAAAGTGGAAGTCTAAAATGTATCATTTATCCATCTATTACAATTCATGAGTCAAATAGCGTCACAACCCCAACAACATAAATCTGAAAAAAGAAAGTACTAAATGAAACTCAGAAGGAAAAGTCCCGTCCTCGAATCATGAGGAATCACCACAAGCAATAATAAAAGTAAATCCAGGATTGAACCAAGATCTAATCTCCTTTAGAACCAAAACCTACACTTTGGAGAAAATGTAGAGAAATATGGGCTAGTGCAAAAATTACACTAAGTATGATAGTCTTGCAAAAAATCATGAAACTTTTCAAAAAGGACATTTTAGTTGAAGAGCATTAACTTTAGCATGTTTGAGAATCATCATGAAAATTAGTGTAAAAGCATAAGTCACAAGCATATTCAATATTTACATATCATCCAAACAAAATGGAAACATATTCTGAATACCGTGAAGTCTACTTGTGGCATGCATAAGTAAGATCCCATAATCCTACACATTCTAAGTAAAGCTTCTTGAACAATCATAGTTAATAATTCATTTCTTCATAGAACATGTGAGCTTAACATTGAATTCGATGTCATTCCCCACACCGAAAAGAGGTTTGTTACTGTCTAAGGTAGAACTAAAATGTATTAACTTTATGTGGATCCACTAGCTAAAGACCTGTGAGGGCACATAGTTATGGGATAAGTAGATTGTTACTAGACACCCCAACCTTGTTTAACAGGGATCTTCCATCTCATGAGATTACCTTTAGAGACCCAAACTTTATTAATAGAGAGCTTCTATCTCATATTCAATATCCATTTAGTGCTAAGCATTACTTCCATAATTACATGTTTAGTATTTTTACATGCATAAAGGAGTGCCTTAAACCTCCATCTCACACAATTCATAAAATAGCTTATAGATTTGATAGGTGATAATGGACTTTCAGTCGTAAAATCATATTGTGAGAAAGACTTTCACATCATGTTCATTATGTGTTTATGTGAATGACCTTTCAATCAACACATCAATAACATTATAATCATGTTCATAAAACATATACAATGATTCCACAATCATGAAAAATTCTCATGTTTTACCTCTTCTGGGTCAATAATCACATTCCGTCCTATACATCTAGATTTACAACATTAGATATGTATAATAACATGATTCAATTACCTAAATTACTGTAAGCACAATCTCCTAATATTTTTCTTCATCAAGTCACCACATCATAAAGGCATAATTTGGGAAATATGGAGTTTCATGACTTCTTAGGAAAAATTCATCATAAATCAACAATTATTCATTAATTTAATCATAATCCATCACATATCAGCCATTAATTTTTTTTTGTAAGAACCCATAAGAAAGTCAAACCCTAACTTTTGGGGAAATCATTAATTTAGAAATTTAATTTGGAGGGGCTCTATGGATGAAGTACTACCATACCTTTGACGAATCCCTACAAATTTGAGTGGAAAAGGTTGATCCTTTAACCCTAGCTCTCACTTTCTTCTTCTTCCTTGAGATTTTCTAGAGAGAGAATTTTTGTAGAAGATGAACTTTTGAGAAATATTTCGGTGTTTTAAGATTATGTCTAAATTGAGGTGAGTTTGACTAAGAAAAGTAACTTATATAGTGCCCCTAAACTTACCTAAAATGACATCACTTCTATTTGATTATAATGTGAAGTCTCTAAAATTCCCCGTACATTAAGTGGGTGTTAATCATATTTTGCATTGCAGCAATGTATGCATTTAAACCAATCATTGCATCTACTTCCAACATACCTACAATTTTCTGTATCACAAGTTTCACCTCTCCTCCGTTCCATTCAAGGATACCTTGTGAGATCCTGTTCAATAAGGTTAATAGAGCATATGTCTTTTCCAAAGCCTAACCAAATGTAGCTGATTTTAAGAAAATTTTTGGTGTTAGGCTCCAATATTTCAATGAAGGTATAGACCGACACCTTATTAGATTGATGATAATCTGGACAACTCATTAACATCGATTAAACTTGTCCCAAGCTTGGTACAATTTTTCTCCTCTTTTTTGCCAAAAACTTAGGATGTCACTTATAAACTTATCTATTTTACATGATGGGAAGAATCTAATAGGGAACTTCTAGTAAGATCATCCCAGAAGGTGATAGATTTAGTGGGCTCAGAGTTTGACCTTTTTTTGCTTCCCCGATCAGAGAAAAGGGGAATAGAGTGAGCCTCACATAATCCAAATTCAGTCCAGCTAGATTTGATTGAGGAAATTCTGTATATGGACTGTTGGATCCTCGTGTGACGGACCAATGAACTGCTTATTAGTGTGCAATAGTTTTACTCTGCTTCAGTTTAAACCTTCACCATCTTCAGGTTGTTGAATGCATGAAGTCACATTGATGATACGTGAGATTTCCACGTCTGGTAACTTCGACTTAACCATTAATGTAGGTTGCTATTTCTTTACTCTTGTTACTGAAGATGTTGGTTCACTAGCAACAAGATTGAATGGGTAAGTGAGTCTTCTTTGTCTTCTCTAGTAGTGAAAGAATCTTTGAGATTCAATTAGAGGCTCTACGAATCCTTGATCATCGTCCAGTTTGGACTTTCAACAAAAGCTGCAAAATGAAATGCTAAGATCAAGATGTCCACACTTGCTTTTTAACTTCAGAAACCAATAAAAACAAATACTTCCTAATTCTAAAGTCCACGGTAGCGCACCAAAAACTTATAGCTCTCAATTGCACACACAAGTGTACGTGGTTGTGCAAGTAATATGGTGGCTCATAATATAAACAGATAATCAAACCCAAAGGACATATTAATTAGTTATTTACTAAGTTATACTAGTCTAATTGTTTATTTAAGAGTGCCAAAAGAATTTGAATTTTTATTTATAAAAAAAGAATGCAAGAATTAAATGATAAAATTACTTATAGTGATTGGGAAAATTTGAGGGTTGTAGTATGCAATGAATCTCATGTATCATATTCTTGTTTTAGAACTAATTTTAGTTGTCAAGTTACTAGTTTACAAGGTTAATTGCATGAGTTGGGTATCAAACCTCTAATTGCCTACTCCAGTTAGTAATCAAATAAATCATTGGGCGAGATAAACGTGCCTAAGTGGCGAGTATTTATATTTCAACTTGTTTCGTAACCAAGCAAGTTGCTCTTTCAGGCATCACTCCTTAATACTAATCAGCTTAATCAAATAGGTCGATCGAGCCCTCTATATTCTCTAGTCTATCTAACCCCTACTCTCTCGATTTTAAGATTAGACAATAGATTTTTCTTATGGTGATCAAGCATAAAATACTAAAATAAGAATATACAAGTAAATAATAATGAAAACCAAAAATTAATTCAAAAAACCTTAACCAATCAACAATCGATTCGTAGCTACAGTCCTAGAACAAAGGCATTTACCCACTAATCTCTAAGAAAAGAAAAAGAAGAAAAGAACCCTAAAAAGTATTAGTAACTTTATTCTTTGATGCACTACAATTGATCTCTTATTTTTTTTATGGACTACTAATAGATGTAGAAAATCCTAAATAAAATAATTGAGTCCAAAACAAATTAGAAATCCAAAACCACAAAAAGGAGTTGAATTCCTTTTTATTTTCTGTGTGAACCTCATGTATCATATTCTTATGTAATGAATCTCATCTAACAAAAATTACAAGGCTGCAACAATTTGCACCCACCCCGTCAAACTCACCTCAGTTTAGACATAATCTCAAAACACCGAAATATTTATAAAAAGTTCATCTTCTACAAAAATTCTCTCTCTAGAAAATCTCAAGGAAGAAGAAGAAAGTGAGAGCTAGGGTTAAAGGATCAACCTTTTCCACTCAACTTTGTAGGGATTCGTCATCAAGGTATGGTAGTATTCCATCCATGGATCCCCTCCAAATTAAATTTCTAAATTATTGATTTCCCCAAAAGTTAGGGTTTGATTTTCTTATGGGTTCTTACAAAAAAAATTTAAATGGTTGATGTGTGATGGATTATGATTGAATTAATGAATAATTGTTGATTTATGAAGAGTTTTTCCCAAGAAGCCATGAAACTCCATATTTCCCAAATTATGCCTTGCAACAATATGTCATGCAATCCAAGATTTTGTGTTTTTGTAGGGAACGCACAACGAGGAGGAGACCAACAGAAATTTGGAAACTCTTACAATCCTAGTTGGCGTAACCATCCAAATTTCTCATGGGAGGTAATCAGAATCTTGGGAAATGCACACGGATATCAACAACAGGTCTAGAGGGAGCAGCCCAATAAGCAGCCAAATAATCAACCAAGTAACATGAGTGTGGAAGACAATCTTGAAAAGATTATGGTTGATCAAGCTCAATTAGTTTCTCAATTCAGAAACATCTAATTAGCTACTCAAAACTTGGAGAAGAAGTTTAGGCAGTTTGCAAATTCTCAGAATTCATGACCTCAAGGAGAATTGTTGGAAATATTGATCCAAATCCTAGGCAAGTAAATGTTGTAGGTACACGTAGTGGTTTACAGTTGGAGGTGTTGGCTCAAAAAAAAGAAACATTGATGTTGTGAGTAAAGAGAGTGAAACAAAGGAGATTGAGGTTGTTTCACAAGAAGAAAGAGTGCAACCAATAGTAAAACCACCTCCTCCATCCTCTCAAATGTTCAAGAAATATAAAAAGGTTGAATGTTTTGGTAAGTTTCTCTCTCTTTGGAAATAAGTTAAAATTAACATGCCATTAGTAGCTGTTTTGCGGGGTGTACCATGTATGCGAAATATGTAAAATAAATTGTGGCAAACAAAAGGAGGCTGACCGAATATAAGACTGTTGCACTTACTAAAGAGTGCAACTTGCGAATCCAAAATAAGTTTCCCACCAAACTGAATGATCCGTGTAGCTTCAAGGTTGTGACCACTATAGGGCAGAGCATTTATGCATGTGGATTGTGTGATCTAGGAGTGAGTAAAAATTTGATGCCAACTTCATTGTATAAGAAGCTATGGCTGGGTAGTCCTAAGCCTACTACCATAATCTTAATGTTGGTTGGTAAATTTATTGCTAGGCCTGAGGTTGTTATAGAGGATGTCTTAGTACAAGCAAGATCGTTGATATTCCCAGTAGACTTTATTCTGATGAATTTTAAGCCAGATCTTGAGGTCCATTCATCTGGGGAGAGCTTTCTTGGCTACTGAGTGTGCTATGATACATGTAAAAACTAGGCAACTCACTATAAGGGCGCATGATAAAGTGGAGGTATTCGATGTGTACAAGAAGGCATTAAAGATACCACATGTATATGAAGTTTTTTCTGCAATAATTGTGATTAAACTTGAGATAAAGGCTCGATATATTGCATCAAGGACCCGTTAGAGAGAGTTCTAGTAGAAGATGATATTTATGGGGATGCAGAGGCACAACAAATAGTATAATTACTAGATGTGTCACTTGTAGGTACACCAAGAGATCTATGGGAGCCTTTAAATAGGGTTTTGGGTCCTCCAACCAAGACCTCAATTGTAAAAGAACCCAAGATGAAGTTAAAAGCATTGCCAGTGCACCTCAGCTATGTATTCTTGGGTGAGAATAAAACCTTACCAATTATTTTGTCTGCAACATTATCAAATTCTAGGTGAAGCAACATTAATCATCTTGAGGAAGAGAAATGCAACCTTGAGTTGGAAAGTGTCTGACACCCATGGAATCAATCCTGCATTTTGCATGCATAAATCAACATGGAGGAAGGGCATAAGAAAAATTGCACAATATCAATGGAGACTAAATCCAGTGATGAAGGATGTGGTGAGAAATGAGGTGATCAAGTGGGTAGATGCAGGGATTGCGTACTCCATATCATATAGTAAATGGGTGAGTCCGATATAGTGTGTACCCAAAAAGAGCGAAATGATGGTGGTAACAAATGAAATGAATGAATTGATCCCCCTAAGAACAGTGACTAGGTAGCGAATGAACATGGATTAAAGAAAGTTAAATTATGTTGAAACGACCTGGGAGTACCCCCTAGGTGTCACATGGCGTACTTGACCTTTCAGAGGTCTTATACATGCATGTTATGATTGATTCATCACATAAGTATGAAAACTAGTGTAGAATTGAAACTTTTAACAATAAAGTCAATAAGACAACTCTTCTATAAAACGTAAGAAGAACTAAGTCTCATTAAAAAGCCATCTTAGACACATCTCATTATCATAGGGTCACGACCCTTACATGAAAAGAAACTTATAGTCTAATACAAATTCATTAATGAAAGAAAACTAGAAATAACATCCACGTCCTCGAATGTATGAGGACATACCAATAGTCTTGAGATAACAATCTAATTGCCAAACTACAACTCTAAGATCCTCACTTCCTTCCACCTATACTTGTAAAAATAGAAAAGAATATGGAGTTAGTACAATTAGCACTAAGTATGGAAATCATGCAAAAACATGCTTTAAAGAGGACATTTCAGTTCAAATATTCTTTTGATGCTATTTTGATAAAACTTTATGAGCCAAGTGCAAAATGATCTCATGCAAGTTAATCATTAACATACAAGGTAATAGTCCCATAATTCTCAACATATAAATATCTTCATCAAGTAACCCATTAATCATTTCGATCCTCTATCTAATGTTATCCTAAGACCCATGTAGGTAAGACATGAAGAGACCGCCCATACAACATCATCAATGCACTCCTAAATGTTCCTTAAGACTTTCAATGATAACAAGACTTCCTTTCCATCACAACTCAACAAGTCAACATTTATTACTATAGATACTAAAGGAAACATTCAAGCATTTAAGAACTTCACATAAAGACCACCCCTAGGATAACTCTAATTTACACTAGTGCAATGTGAAAGTAGCATCCCATTCTACTACTCCCACTGAATGCTCTTTTGGAACCACCCTAGACTAGGCACATCACATTAAGCCATTCACATAACCTTCATTAATATTATATATAAGACCTACATGCTTCATAAAAACTAGGAATAAGGTTAACTCACTTCATTAACATCAAATAGAAACTCAGTCATTCATTAACATTACAAGGACACACCAAGACTCTCTCCAAAGGCCTACTTGTGCAATGCATATATGGCGTCCCAATCCACAACCTACCCTAAGTAGTACACCCTAAAGAATATCTACTTCATTGCATTCTTTTGTGGGGACAAGCTTTAACTGACGTAGACCATGGGAACTTAAGATGGAAACCCGGTTTAACCCATAGCATTTGAGGGATACCCACTTGCCTAAGGTAGGGTCATTTTTTTAGCCTTTACGCGAAACACCACAAGCTAATTCTATATGGGCACATAATTACTAGATAAGTACTCTACCTCTACTCATGGAAAGAATACTCATCCAAACCTATCAGCCATTCATTGGAAAGCTCATTGGAATATGGAGGTTGTTACTGGATACTACATCTCTACTCACGAAGAGTGTCCACCTCCAAATTCCAATTCAATAATTAGAGTTCTATTGAGAATACCTTTCAATAGAACGACATTCATTACATTTTCATTAGCTTCATTCATTCATTCATTCATTCATCTGTGTGTATATGTGATAAAACCTTTGTCACAACTACCATCATTGATGACATTGTCTTTTATACATGATCATACTTTATTTATCATTATCCACACACAATCATACTCTACATTAATATTTTACTTCAATTATTCATACTTTCTTCAAGACTCACATGCATGATTTCATATCACGTCTCTATACATAAGCATCCTAACATTACTTCAGTTCACATCCAATACCTTTAAGGCAATAACCACAATACACATACATATTCATATACTTGTATATTAGCTAAACACCACCATCATATGTTGACCATACCACACAAGAACAATTAAATAAGAATTAGAACAATTTATGTCAACTTACCCTTCATAAAAGCTATGATAACCCGTTAATCAATTCTCCAACAATTCATCATAAATAGTCATGGATAGCAATAGATAACAATAATACAACATAGTATAATCACAATTCTAATAATATCCAATCACATTCATCAAACTCACTTTGTAAGCCAATTTAGGAGATTTGGACAAAACACAGGTTCTTCAAGGAACTCCATTAAAATCATATTAAAAACCTTGATTAAACATTAATACATCAATATCATGACTAAGAAAATATTTTAACAATGAACCCATGCATATAATTAATTGGGGAAATTGAATACTGATTCACTTTTGAAATCCTTTGAATTGGACTTCTAGAATGATATATTATTCAAGAATGAAGGATTACCATACCTTTGTAATAATAAGCCCATAAAAATAGGTTTGAAAGTTTGTAGAATTGACCTTCTTCCTTGGAGCATAAAATTTCTTCAATAGAGGATTTGTGCTAAGAGAGAATTTTAGAGAAAAGTGTGAGCAATTGGATTTTTGATTTGGGGATTTTATTTGGTGTTTTAATGGAGTAAAATGACTAAAATTCTATATATAATTCACCCAAAAATACCAAAAACACCCCTACATTAATTGGAATATTTTAATTAAGTCAAACTTAACTTTAATTTTTGGAATTATCATTAGGGAACAAGTATGCGTCGCTGAGATGTTCCCACAAGTTTATGGAAATTAATTTTTGGACAGAAGGGCCCGCGATGAGGTCTGAAACACGTATTAAATTTTTAATCCTTGGTGGATTAGGTCCGCGATGGCGATTCACTCCCTCAAGGTACTGCCCACATCCTGCCTTGGCAGCTTCTCTCCCGAAGTTTGTGTCCTCCTCAAGGACCTTTAGGTGGATCCTTGGGGAGTTGTACCAAGAATTTTTGACCCTAAACATGTACCTCTAGGTGTTAGGGTAATCCATACTGACTTTAGACTCCAAATAACACATAAAAACATGTACAACATTCTAGGATGCACCAACACAAAAAAGACTAGTTTTCGAACATCTTGGTCGTCCCTTGACATTAGACTTCGAAACTCTTTAAAACTATTTTCAAATGATATTATTTATTATTTTAACAATTAATTAACTCATAAATACCATGTGAATCTCTAATTTATCCTAGTTCATTTTTAGGGTTGTTACAGTCTCCCCCACTTGGAAAATTTTCATCCTCGAATGATACTAAAACACTTAAAATATATTCAAGGACCTAAAGTTTATGACTAGAAGCTCACAACTCAAATCTTCATACATACAACTTCATAGTAAATACACCAAACTTACAAGGAATACCAACTTATCATCATTATGCACTCAAAGAAACACAAACAATTTGGAACTATTTCCACATTTCATAGTGCACTCATATTTCATTATTTTTATTGCATTGTGGAGGAACTACCTTCTCCAACTTTTTATACATGCTCATCATTTCATTATAAGGCGCAATGGGCAATAACTTTCAAATTACACCTAGGCATAATCAATGTTACCACTCATGAGGAAAATAAGAAATTTTACTAGATGCACATTAACATGAGAAGTACATTGATCAATTACTAATTTTATCATAACATTAACAAGAGCATGCAACATATTTTCATAAAAGATACTCATAACATAAGGATACATGCAAATCATACTCATATGCAAGATTCCAAAATATAACAAAACCACTTAGAATTTTGGTCTCATGCTTGAATAAGAATAGAAGGAAAATATAAGGATATCAACCACCTTACTACTCAACTCATTCTTCCCCACTTGGGGTAAACCCATCTTATATACAACTCAAACAACAATAAGGAACTATGACTCACCAGGGCGTTTATTCCAAATTAGCTCCTTTGTCAGTTTGTAACATATGTTTTTCATGCTTTGGTAGCACCCCCTAGGTGTAACCAGCGTTGTCGTCCTTGGAGAGGACTAATACTAGCCTCTTAGCATTAATCATTAAATTTCATAGGCTAAAAAGTGCGGAAAATAAAACTTTTCTTATATAACTATATAGTGAGGTTTACATAAACCTCTCACATACTATATGTGGAGTTTACTTATACTCCTCGCGTATGAAGCATACATAGGCTTCTCATTTATATTACATAAGATACATAAGGATTAGTCTAATACTTCGTATCATATTGAAACATCTAAATGAGTATAAATATTGGACATAGTCAATACAAAGTCAACATGCTAATATAGACTTGCATCAATATCCAAATGATAAAGGAAAGAAGAATGTCTTTAAAACAATAAAACTTCAAAGCTAGTATGTAGAAATAGGTAACATCCCCGAACATGAGGACCTACCAACACTGGAGAAAAGAGTAGGAGTCTTCTTCAATCGTCTTTATAGGAACTCAATGTCTGGAACCTACAATGTTGTGAAAAAGGGGATAAATATGGGTGAGTATAAACCACATGTACTAAGTATGGAACCTATGCATAAAAATCATCAATGCCTGAGAAAAGACACAATTTAGTCAAACCCAAGCTTTATGTTCAATAACTTAATCATACATATATATGGAACATAATAAGTTAACCCAACATGATATAAACCCAACACATAAGCAACCTAAAACAATACTTGTGCAATACAAAGAATGGAACCCCACAACCCCATCCAAAGCTAAGCATCACATTAAGTCACTTACCACATGCATTCACATAATCCATAATCAGTCAACATGCTTGATTCATAAAATCATCTAAATCTTAACATGCATAACATATAAACAATTTGATCATACAACCCACTGCTAGAATCATCCCTTAGGATACCACATGTGCAATGAGTAAGAGAAGTTGCATACCTTCCCTCACCCTATGTAGTGACCGTTAAGACAACCCTAATAATAGTTTACATACTTGAATTATTCATTTACCTTACTTCATTAGGGAAAATAGTTCAATAACCAACATGAAACCATGTGAGCTACATGGAATTCACTAAGCTATGTCCACTAAGCTATGTCCTATGTGGGAACATAGTTGAGGGTCAAGGAGATCATTATTAGAAATGTTGACTTACTAATATGGAGGTTTCTATCTAATGAGACAACAAATATCTTGGGAATCCAAACTTCCTAAATGTGAAGAAACCCATGTGGGAGGCCGGACTAACTAAATGTGATACCTCCATCACATTTACATGACCTTTAGGTACTAAATATATATTCCCTTTAGTAGTCACCATACCTTTCATACAAGATCATATTAATCTCTTCTACACCCCTATTTTAACAATACATAATAATGGCTCATAGATACTCATAAGTGAGAACTATCCTTTCACTTTAGAATATCACATACAAGTGAGTAAACCTTTAAGTCAACACTTTATCATAATCATGAGAAATTACTTTTAATCATTTAATAATCATTTCCTATCATACTTGCATACTTCATAGCCAATTCAATAGTCTAGGGTTAATGATGAGGAACAATTGTTATCAAAATCATAACCACATATTAGGCATAGAAGCATTACAACCTAAATAACTCATACTTCCTAATTCAATTCTAGAAGAATGAATCTTCATATCCTATTGCCCTTTCATTTCTTTCAAACTTCAAATTATCAAGAATTACATAGCCAACACATAAACAAGGTAAATTCATGAAGTAATACATAGAAATTACTATGCCACACATTCATATAATCATCCTCTTTCACAATTTCTATAGAATTACAAGACATAAGAATGTAGGGAAGGACAAGTGTTCAAAAGGAAAAATCATAATTGATTGACAATATTTTACCATTTATACTTGGATAAAAAATTATAAAACACTCTAATCCATCAAAATTTATTGAAAATTTCGTTTGAAAGAAGAACCCATGTCTAAATTGAAACCCTAGTTTTGGGGAAGTTGAAAATCTTCTTTGAAAGGGCCTCTTGGGGAAAGGGATCCCAAGAGTGAAAGAAACCATACTTTTGTAATAATCTTTCCACAAATTTGAGATGAAAAACCTTGGTGAATTCGTCCTTAAAATTGAGCACTAGTGTTTTTCAATGGAGGTTAAATTTTAGGGAAAAGAGAAGCTTGAAAGATGTTAGAGAGATGTGAGTTTGTAAATTGTGGGGTACTGGTTTAGTTTAATGAGGGTTAGGTGTTATATAGTCCCTTAATTCACTTAATTATACCTTTCTAAACCATTAATTAACCAACTAAGAAACTAACTAATTAAATTAACCCACTTAAATTGGACAACCCTTAATAGACCTGACCTACAAGACCCCGACCTACGGTCCATAGGTTAGTTGACGTCTCTTGCACCCACCGTCCTGAACAACCGTCGTTTGTGTGAGAGGCCATGTTTTGGACGCCTTTTTGAAAGTGGATAACGCATCACCTATGGAGGCCATCGATGATTTGTCGGATGGACGACGACTTGTTGACTAGTCTTGTAGGTAGCCATTGTCATTTGACATTTTTTGGCCACTTTGGAAGGGTCCCTCTCAAGGAACCGTAGGGTGGTCCTTGGGGATTCGTACCCATACGTTTTGAACCCTAAACCTATTATAATACATTTTTAACATCTTCCTACAAAATTTCATCGAATTCTGACTCCAAAAACCCCATGAAACATACCAAGGCATACTAACCACTATATAACAATTCACCGAACGTCATGGACGTTGCTTGATGTTTTGACTCTAAAACTTCCTAATTTATTTATATTCACTTTTAGGTATTAAAACAGTAGTACAAGTCTAGTTCATCATGTGAGGCTCTATCTTAGGTCTTAGACTTCTAAAGTGTTACGTTATCCCCCCTTCGGAACATTCATCCCCGAATGACACTAGCATCTTTTGTAGGGAAAGGATAGACTCAATACTACCAGCCCAACCAATCAATAATATATACAACATGAGTTAAAACTCAAATCAACATAACCACATTACATTTACACATAGCAACTCAAATCATACTTTACCGCTTATAAGAGCTCAACATGGTCATCAAGTCAATTATGCCAAAACTTCTTACAACACATTAGCATGCTATATTCCATTACATTAAGGCAAAAATACATCAAAATACATTTAACTGCAATTCAACCCAAAGAGCATTTTCACATCAAAACTTCTTTTTAACACAAACCTTTTACCTCAAAATATGCAAATTTTTGCAAAATAAGTCAAAAACAAATTTATTCATTATCTTCATTATTATTAGGAATAACCAACCTCATTTAGGAAAAAAAAAAGAGGATAACGGGAGTTCATGTTGTCCTCGTCCTCCCATGTTTCTCCCTCAACTAGGTGGTTTCTCCATAAGTCCTTTACGGAGGCCACCTCTTTGTTCCTCAACCTCTTGACTTGTCTATCAAGGATCTCCACCGTAACCTCTTCATAGAGAAGGATCTTATCCACACCTAAACCATTATTAGGAATAATGGATACGGGATAAAAAATGCACTTCTTTAGCATTGAAACATGAAAAACCGGATGAACCGAAGATAGTTCACTAGATAGTCTCAAATCCTATGCAACCTTTACAACTCTTTACAAATCCTCATAGGGACCCACATACCGGGAACTTAACTTCCCCCTTTTTTAAAAATCTCATCATCCCTTTCATAAGTGAAAACTTCAATTACACCATATCACCTACTTCAAATTCAAGATCCCTTCTCCTATTGTCGGCATAAGAATATTGCTGACTATAGGTTGCTTTAAATCTATCCCTTAGCACACAAAACTTCTCCAAAGGTTAATAGATCATCTCGGTACCCGAGCGGAGACCTACATCTCCTACCATAAATTACTTTAAATGGAGCCATTGAAATACTCGAATGGTAACTATTATTATAGGAGAACTCAATCAACGGCCAGTGATCATCTAAATTATCTTCAAATTCTATCACACATGCTCTTAACATATATTTAAGGGTTTTAATATTACGCTCCACTTGACCATCCATTTGGGAATGAAAAGCGGCGCTAAGCTTCACTTATGTACCCAACCCTCTTTGGAATGATCTCCAAAATTCGAGATGTGAATTGAGCACCTCTATTCGATATAATGGACAAAGGGACCCCATGTAAACTCAAAATCTCATCAATTTATATGTTTTCACAATTCTCCATCAAATAAGCATACTTTATGGGGATAAAGTGAGCAGATTTTGTTTATCTATCCAAAATAACCCAAATTGAATTATTTTGCCTTCGAGTTCGAGGAAATCCAACAATGAAGTCCACATTAATTTCTTCCCACTTCCAAGTAGGAACACCCATATGTTGAAGTATACCAATAGGATTTTAATGCTCAACTTTCACTTGTTGGAAATTTGGACACTTGGATACAAACTCCGCTATGTTCCTCTTTTAGGCCATCCGACCACTATACCTCTCTAAGATCACGATACATTTTGGTGGAATCCTAATTAATGGAATATCAGGAAGCATGAGCTTCCTCTAACACCCTATTCCTCAAATTATCAACATCCGATACACATGATCTATTTTGGTACCTTAGCACACCATACCCCTTGGCAGAATGCCTCATTCATCTTACTATGCATAGATTCCTTTAAATCCATCAATAGTGGATAAATATGTGTTTAGACTTCACCTTTACCACCAAAGATGATTGGATGTTATGGTGGACCACAAAACCACCATTTGGAGAATCTTTCAACCAAACACCCAATCTAGCCAACCTATGAACATCTTTCACTAGGTCTTTCTTGCCTTCTTTTACATGAGACACGCTACCCATAGTTATACAACTCAAAGCATCCACAACCACATTGGCCTTGTCGGGGTGGTAGAGAACACTCTTATCATAATCTTTCAACAATTCCAACCATGTTGTTTGACAAAGGTTCAACTCCTTTTGGATAAATACATATTTAAGACTCTTGTGGTCTGTGTAAACATCTACATGGACACCATACAAGTAATGCCTCCATATTTTCAAAGCAAACACTACGGACTCTAACTCAAGATCATAAGTTGGATAATTCTTCTCATGAACCTTGAGTTGTTTAGAGGCATAGGCTACTACCTTCCCATGTTGCATAAGAACAGACCCGAACCCACTTGGGATTCATCACAATATACCACAAAACCCTTGGTGACCTCCAGTAAGGTCAACACTAGAGCAGAGGTAAGCCTATCCTTCAAAATTGAGAAGCTACTTTCACATGTCTCTGATCACTCAAATTTCACGCTCTTTTGGGTCAAGGTAGTCAAAGGAAAATCAAAGGACACAAAACAATCCACAAACGTCCTATAGTACCCAGCTAAACCTATGAAACTCCTAATATGGGTTGGACTCAATGGTCTCATCCAATTTCTAACCGCCTCGTTTTTCTTTGGATCAACCTCTTTACCCTCACTCAAGATGATATGACCAAGAAACGCCACCGATCTCAACCAAAACTCACACATGCTATACTTGGAAAATAGTTGGTGTTCCTTTAAGATTTGTATACCACTCTCATATGACCTATATGATCACCATAATTTTTCGAATATACAAGATATCATCAATGAGTACAATCACAATGGAATCTAGGTAGTTTCGGAACACCAAATTCATTAGGTCCATAAAAGCCATCTGGGCATTCGTGAGTCCTAACAACATCACCAAGAACTCATAGTGCCCATATCTAGTTTGAATTTCCATTTTAGGTAAATCATCACCTGTCACCCTAAGTTGGTGATACCCTAATCTTAAGTCAATCTTAGAGAAGTAGCTTTCCCTTTGGAGTTGATCAAACAAGTTATCAATCTGAGGGAGAGGATGCTTGTTCTTAATGGTAACTTTGTTGAGTTGGCGATAATCGATACACATCCTAAGGGACCCATCCTTCTTGTTAACAAACAACACCGGAATTCCTATGGTGAAATACTAGGTTGAGTGAACCCCTCATTTAACAAGTCTTGAATTGGAGCTTTGACTCTTTCATTTCCTTTGGAGCCATCCGGTAAGGAGGTATAGAAAAGGGATTCATCTCCGGTAATAGGTCAATAACAAAATCAATTTCTCGTTCAAGAGGCATTTCGGGCAAATCATCCGGAAAAACTTTTGAAAATTCCCTCAATACGGGGACTGTCTCTATTGGAGGAATATCGAACTCAAGATATTCTACTCTTACAATATGGTAAGGATACCCTTTTGAGATTATTTTACCAGATTTTAAGAAAAAGATAATACGACCTCTAGGAATTGAATTACCCCTCTTCAACTTTAAGATGAGTTCATTAGGGAAATCAAACTTAACAACTCTTATTTGACAATATATTGAAGCAAAACAAGCATGCAACAAATCCATTCCCATAATAACATCAAAATCGACCATATCAAGTTCTACCAAATCCACCCAATAAACTCTATTGGGAAAATATATAGGACAACTCCTAAAGACTCTTCTAGCTACCACAGAAGTCACCCACCGGGGTCGTAACCAAAAATGGTTCAATCAAAATATCGAGTAGAACATCAAAATTTTTGGATATAAGAGGAGTTACAAATGACAATGTATCATCGACATCAAGTAAAGCATAAATATTTATAGAGAAGACTTGTAACATACCAGTGACCAGTGTTATCTTAAGCCCTAAAGCGAGGCTCAAAATGTGTTGAGCGCTTTGCCTCGATTTATGTGCGCTTTAGTGTCATCATCGAGGTTTTTATACAATCATTTCCCCGCCAATGTGCATCTTATGAAGAATATTAGGTTAAATAATTGATATGATGCTTTTTCATAATTTTTTTCAATTTCTATGGTCATATATTTGTCATTCATACTTATAATTATTAGTCTTGGACTATATATATTTTATTCTTTTCTCCCTTTGAGCCTTTTTTAAAGCCCACACTTTATTTGGGCTTTGCACTTAAAGACCCCACATACTTTAGAGCTCTTTGCGATTTTCGCGTTTGATAACACTGCAACTGACTACATCAGCGGAGAAAGTTAAGATGATTCTTCTTTGGCGCATCGGGATCGGGAGCTCCTACATGTGCTTGAGCATTTTCTATCCCTTGAGCCTTTATCATAGGAGAATCCCTCTTCATGGGACCACTCTTTCCATAACCATAAGAATTTCCCCTACCAACTAGACATTTGCCCTCATGTTTCTTACCACATTTAGCATAAGAAGACTTATTCACGTAAGGACTACTATCTTTCTCCTCCTTAGGTTTGGGTGTAGAACCTTTACATTTGTTGACCCTTGGAATGGTAGAAGGACTTTGACTTGAGAACCTTTTCTTGAATCTTGGCTTTATCTGCACCTCAAATTATGTCTTACAAGAATTTCCATCTTCGACCTTGTCCTCTTAAACTCTCTACCAACCTGCTTGAGCTTTTTCTCCTCAATTTGTTCAGTATGAACCATGAGACGAGAGATGTCCATGCTAAGAATCAACATAGCCGACCTACATTCATTCACCACAAGGTCAGATACCCCCATAACAAATTTGTTCATCTTGGCTGTAGAATCCTCCACAATAGTAGGAGCATACTTGGATAACTGAGTGAACTTGAAGCTATACTTCTTCACACTCATACCCCCTTGGCGTAAGTTGATGAACTATTGCATTTTTCTCTTACTTAGTTTCAAGGGAAATAACGTATCAAGAAAAGTCTTCTTGAAAGCTCTCCAAGTAATCCAGTCTTCTATAACCAGCCTCTCATATTTCCATTGTTCATACCAAACTTGAGCCACATATTTGAGTTGGTAGGCTGCCAGCTTTGCCTTTTCTTGAGAAGATAACCCCATAGCATCTAGTACCTTAAACACTTCATCAATGAACCCTTGCGGATCCTCCTCCACATTAGAGCCAAAGGAAGTGGGGTGATTTATCCTTGTGAAATCCCTGTCCTTGATGTGGTAGTGCTAGCATTAGGAACCACTTGCACCCTAGTATCTCTATACACTTGAGTGGCCAACACTTGGGTCAAACTTCGAATAGCCGCCTAAATCTCCTCATTAGACATAGGTCCTTTTTCAATAGGAATTTTAGGGTTTTAAGGAGCCGGAGAGGGAACTGCCTCATATTCATTCTCCTCAACCTTGCTAGCATTGTTCCTTGCTGTATTCATTGCCCATAAGCACAAGAAAGAGATTTGAAGATAAGGACATGTAGAGTTAATACTCTAGAGGAAGGAATTCAATATTACCAACAAAGTGAGACTTTCTTAAGCATCACATAACCTCTTATACATAAGTATGGTGCGCTTCACACCCATGAACAAGACTCTACATAAGGGTGGTTCCATGAGACATCAATCCAAAGTTTTCTTTAAGATGATTCTCTCATATTATGTTTTTCATGCTCGTGGAGTAACCCCTAGACATAACCGGCGTCGTCGTTCTCAGAGAGTACTAAGACTAGCCTCTTAGCGTTCATTATTACATTTCATAGGTTAAAAAGTGCTTAAACTTTAAAACATTTGGTATACAACTATATAATGAGGTTTACTTAGACTCATCACATATCAAACATACATAGGCTTCTCATTATAAAACATAAGATACATAAGAATTAGTCTAATAATTTTTCTCATATTGAACCATCTAAGCAAGCACAAATCTTGGACATAGCCAATACAAAGTCAACATGCAATATAGTATTACATCAATCTCCAAATGATAAAGGAAAGAACAATGTCTTTTAGACAATACAACTTTAAAGCTACAATATAGAAATCGGTAACATCCATGAGCATGAGGACCTACAAATTCTGGAGAAAAGAGCCGGTGTCTTCTTCAATTGTCCTTATAGGAGCTCAATGTCCGGAACCTAAATTGTTGGGAAAAAAAAGGAGAAATATGGGTTAGTACGAATCAAATGTTCAATGTATGGTTTATATGCATTAAAATCATCAATGGATGAGAAAATGCACAATTTAGTCAAAACCAAGCCTTAATTTCAATAACTAAATCATACATATAATGGAACATTATATGTCAACCCAATATGATATTAACCCAACACATATGCAACCTAAAGCAATAGTTATGAAATACCAAGAATGGAACTCCATAACCCTATTCAAAGATAAGCATCACATTAAGTCACTTACACATGCATTCACATAATCTCATAATTAGTCACAACATGCTTGATTCATAAGGTCATATAATGCTTAACATACATAACATATAAACAATTTGATCGTACAACCCACTACTAGAATCATCCCTTAGGATCCCACATCTGCAATGAGTAAGAGAAGACCTATCCACTCCCTCACTCTATATAGTGACCTTTAATACAACCCTAATGATAGTTTGCATACTTAACTTATTAATTTACCTTACTGGATTAGGTAACATAGTGCAATAACCAATATGAGACCATGTGAGCTATATCGAATCCTGTGTTCTCTTCCCACACACAAAAGAGAGGTCTAACAATTGCCTAAGGTGTAACCAGTTAACTAGCTATCTAGGTGGATTTCCTAATCTATAGTTCTATGTGGCACATAGTTAAGGGTAAAAAAGATTGTTACTAGAATCCTTGACTTACTAACATGGATCTTTCTATCCCATGAGACAACAAATATCTTTGGAATCTGGACTTACTAAATGTGAAGAAACCCATGTGGAAGACCAGACATACTAAACGTGAGACCTCCATCTTATTTACATGCCTTTTCGGTACTTAATATCTATTCCCTTTAGTAGTCACCATACTTTTCATACAAGATACGTTAGTCTCTTTTAGACCCCTATGAAACAATACATTGTAATGGCTCATAGATATTCATAAGTGAGAACTATCCTTTCATTTTAGAAAACCACGTACAAGTGAGTAAACCTTTCACTCAACACTTGATCATAATCATGAAAAGTTACTTTCAATAATATAATAATCATATCTTATCATACTTCCATACTTCATAGCTAATATTATAGTCTAGGGTTAAGGATGAGGAACAATTGTTATCAACATCACAACCACACATTAGGAATATAAGCATTACAATAACTCATACTTCATTATTGAATTCAAGACGAATCAATCTTCATACCTTATTGCCATTTCATTGCTTTCACACTTAAAATTACCAAGAATTACATAACAAATGCATATACAAGGTAAATTCATGAAGTAATACATAACAATTACTATTTCACACACTCATATAATCATCCTCGTTTACAATTTCTATGGAATTATAAGACATAATGAATGTACGGAAGAACAAGGGTTCAGAACGGGAAATCTTGATTGATTAACAATAATTGAAAAAAATGATAAAATACTATAATCCATCAAAATTTATTTACGATTTTTCTTCAAAGGAGAACTCGTATCGAGATTGATACCCTATATTTGTGGAAGTTGAAAATTATCTTTGGAAGGGCCTCTTGGGATAAGAAATCTGAAGAGTGCAAGAAAACATACCTTAGAGACGATCTTGCCACAAATTTGAGATGAAAAACTTAGTGAATTCATTCTTGAATATGAGCACTAGTGTTCTTCAATGGAGGTTGAAGTTTAGGGAAAAGAAAACCTAGAGAGATGTTAGAGAGATGTGAGTTTGGGAATTGTGGGGTGTTGGTTTAGTTTAATGAGGGTTAAGTGTTATATAGTCCCTTAATTTAATAAATTACACATCACTTAACTCTGAATTAACCAAATAAACAACTAACTAATCAAATGAAATCACTTAAAATTTGACAACCCTTAACAAACCTGACCAACGAGACCCCGACATACGGATCGTAGGTCAACCGACATCCATTGCGCCCACTGTCCTGCACAACCGTTCTTTCTGTCCGAGACCATGTTTTGGACGCCATTTTGACGCTGGATATTAATCACCCACGGAATCCATTGACTCCTCGTCTCCTGGACGACAACTCATTGACTAGTCTTGTAGTTTGCTAGTATCATTTGCCAGCTTTTACCCATTTTTGAACGGTCCTCCTCAAGGACCCTTAGGGTGGTTCTCGGGGAGTCGTACCCATAATTTGTGACCCTAAACATATTCTAATATATGTTTAACATCTTCCAAACAAATTTCATTGAATTTTGACTCCTGAAAACCCATGAAACATATCAAGGCATACTAACCGCTATTTCACAATTAATTGGACGTCATGGACGTTCCTTAATGTTTTGACTCTACAAATTCCTAAATGATTTATATTCATTATTTTATGTTTTAAAACATTATTAAAAGGTATAGTTCATAATGTGAGGCTCTAAAGTAGGTCATAGGCTTCCGAAGTGTTACAATAGAATTTGTTCTTCTTTTGAGCATTATGATCTGAGCCATCTTCAGAAGATTGCTTGGTTTCCTTACATTTTGACTTATTGTTTGGGAAATATATCATATTATGACCATTATTTACACATCCAAAACACCCATACATATCGGCAAGACACTTAGCCAGATGTTGCTTTCCACATGTAGTACATCTAGATCTCTCAAAAGTAGAGCCACCTCCATTCCCTCCTTGAGAATTTGGGTTGTACACCCTATCCTTGCACAATAAGGGGTAATATTGAATGTAAATCTCTTCTTAGACTTAGGCTGACTTGATTCATCCGGCCTAGACCTCTTCCCATCTCTATTTATCGTTTTAAGCTTGGTGTCCTTAATTTGTTGGGCATACACTATGAGTCTAGGGATATCCATACCATAATGGATCATTACCGTACAACACTCTTATTCAACCAAACTATAAACATCCATCACAAAATTATTCATTCTAGCTCTAGAATTGGCTACTAAGGTTGGGGAATATTTAGAGAGTGGGGTGAACTTGAGAGAGTATTCCTTCACACCCATTCCCCTCTGACGGAGGTTCATGAATTCCACTAACTTTTTCTCCCGACTCTTAGGGGAAAAACCTATTGAGAAAGGTAACCTTAAACACTCCCCAATCTACTGGGCCTGCCCTTATGAGTCTCTCATCCCTCCATTGCACAAACTGTACTTGTGCTACATCTCTGAGTTGGTAGGTGCCTAGTTCAACTTTTTCCCTAAAAGTTACTCCTATAGCATCTAATACCTTCAATACCTCATCAATGAAGACTTTTGGATCCTCATACACCTTAGTTTCATTAAAAGTAGGAGGATTCATCCTCATAAAATCTTTGATTCGTATAGAGGGAGTAGTTGTATTTGGGTTCACTTGGAGTCCAACTCCTCGATTTTCTTGGGCCGTCATATATTGATCTTTAGTAGTGATGATTTGAGCTTGAGTCGTTATGAGTTGGGACAGAGTTAGGAAAGTAGCCCTTATATCCACATTAGGCATGGCCCCTTTCTCATTAGGAGCTTGTGGACCTTGGGAAACTTGAGGGGGAACCTCCTCATTCATATTCTCTTCTTGAGCCTCCTTGCATTAGACCCTCTTGTATTCATGTTCTAAAAATCACAAGAGTAAGATTAGGATGTCATACACATAAACTCTAAGGCATGGCTTAAAGAATATCAAGTAAGTGTAAATACTATTGTCCAATAGTCTCTTGCCAATAGATGTGTTGCGACTCACACCGATAAACAAGACTCTACTAGACGTGGCTTGTGAAACTGTAGACCCTAAGACTATATCCATAAGCTAGCATTGATACCAAGTTTGTAGCAACCTGGGAGTACCCCTTAGGCATCACACAACATACTTGACCTCTTGGAGGTCTTATACAAGCCTCATAACATTCATTCAGCACATAAGTATGAAAAGTAGTGCAGAATCAACACTTTTCACAATAAAGTCAATGAGTAAACTCTTTTACAAAACTTAAGAAGAACTAAGTCTTATCACAAATCCATCTTAGACGCATCTCATTATCATAAGATCACGACTTTTATATTGAAAAGAAACTTATAGTGTTATACAAATTCCTTAATGAAAGAAAAGTATAAATAACATCCACGTCCTCGAATATATGAGAAAATACCAAGAGTCTTGAAAGAACAATCTAATTCCAAATCTTCAACTATAAGATCCTACTTCCTTCCGAGGGTTTTTTACCCTCACAGTACTACTTCACTATCAGTCACCCAGGAGTAAATACTTGTAGAAATAAAGACGAATATGGAGTTAGTATAATTAAACACTAAGTATGGCAATCATAAAAAACATGTTTTAAAGAGGACATTTTTGTTAAAATATTCTTTTCATAATACTTTGATAAAACTTCATGAGCGAAGTGTGTTAAGACCTCATGCAAGTTAATCATTAACATACAAAGTAATACTCCCACAATTCTCAATATATATATATATTCATTAAGTAACCCATTAATCATTTCGATCCTCTATCTAAAGTTATCCTAAGACCCACGTAGGTAAGACATGAAGAGACCGCTCCTACAACATGATCAATGCACTCCTAAATGTTCCTTAAGACTTTCAATGATAAGAAAACTTCCTTTCCATCACAACTCAACAAGTCAACATTTATTACTAGAGATACTAGAGGAAACATTCATGCATTTAATAACTACACATAAAGATCATACCTTAGGATAACTCTAAATTACACTAGTCCAATGTGAAAGTAGCATCCCATTCTACTACTCCCACTTAGTGCTCCTTTGGAACAACCCTAGACTAGGTAAATCACATTCAACCATTCACATAACCTTCATTAACATTAGACACAAGACCAACATGCTTCATCAACACTATACATAAGACAACTCACTTTAATTAACATCATATAGAAACTCATTTATTAATTAACATTACAAGGACACATTAAGACACTGTCTAAATTCCTACTTGTGCAATACATAGATGGAGTCCCATTCCACCACCTACCCTAAGCAATAAACCCTTAAGAAGACCTAGTTCATTGCATTATTTTATGGGGGAAATCTTTAACTGACATTGACCATGGGATCTTAACATGGAATCCCAGTATTAACCCCGACCGGATGTGGGATCCCCACCTGCCTAAGGTAGGGTCATTCTTTTAGCCTTTTACGTGGAACAACACTACATAATCCTATGCGGGCGTATAATTAAGGGATAAGGAGATTAATTTTAAGTACTACATCTCAACTCACAAAGAGTTACCAGCTCAAGAGGTTGCTTTTGGATACTACACCTTTACTCACTGGGAGTATCCACTTGTAATAGCCCTAAAAATTTAATAGTATTATCTAGAGCTTCCCATTCCTTGTAGAAGTAATTAACTTGTTAAAATAATGATTTTTGGATTTTAAAGTTTGGTTTGAAGAGTTCTAAGGTCAAAGGTCAACCGACAATCAAGACAAAAATAGTCTTTTGGTTCTAGTGTGTTCTAGTGTCTTTTCATTGAAGTTGGTGTGCCGTTTGATGTCTAATGATTGTATAAGTTAACTATCACCTATATGTACATGTTTAGGGTCCATAAATCTGAGTGAGACCCCCCAAGGACCAACAAAGGGGTCCTTGAGGAGGACCCCTCCTTAGAGCCAAAATCTGCCAAAACAACAGTACTTACGGAACCCCTAACTACGGACAGTTGAATAGTCTATGGACCGTAAGTCAGGGTCGTAGATTGGGACTCAGATTGGAGTATTTTAACTGTACAAAATGTAGTGTCTGAATCGAATGAAGCCTATGCAGTACGGGGCGTAACAGCACCTACGGTAAGTAGGTGATGGCCGTAATTGCTGCCAATTTCTACCCTTCTAGTTTTTTAAGTAGGTGATTCGAAATCAAGTTATTTAATTCATTAAGGTATTATGGGGTTGATTATCTAGTTGATTAATAACCTTTATAAAATATCAAGGCCCTAAAATAAGACTTCAAAATAGTCCCCAAAACAAGTTCCCTAAAAACAATTTTTATGTTGTATTTCAGTTAAGGGTAAACTTCAAATGGTCATATCTCCTAGATCAAAATGAACTAGGTGGTGAATTACCTATCCAATTAAATATAGTCCTCTTTACAACACCACCGAGTTTTCCTAATTTCAATCTCGGATTAAAAAGTTATGCTCAAAATAGTGAAGAACTGTCATGAATTACAGAGGACAGTGACGTGCAGTAACTCCATGTACGGTCCATAGGTGACCAACCACAAGTGCTGCCAGTTTTAACAATTTTTTATGTGAGGAGTTAGGGGTTGGGTTATTTATAAAATAATGGCTATTATAGGCCATTTAATAGATTATTTAACCACCTGTATAAGCTTAAATGAACCCTAAACTAATCATTCTAACTAATCCACCTAAAGACCCCAAAACATAACCCTTCTCTCCCAAAAAGTTCTGTCTAGAACTTCATTGAAGGTCAAGGTCAAGTACAGGATAGGGTGATGGATTCTTAAGTGTTCCTTCTTCAATTTTTGTGGCCTTTCATCGAATTAGGTGTGGGAGTTCTTTATCTAAATTTAGCTATCACTTTAGAGCCAATCTCAAATGGTTTTCAATCTTTCATAGTTTATAAAAAAGTGCTTTTATCACTCAAACTCATGGGTTCTTGCATGAAACAATTTCAAATGATTAATTATTATATTATTGATGTTTTAAGAACAATAACTCCAAGAATCCATGTATTCTTCAAATCTCCTAAATTGTTTTATGAAGTGGATTTTATGACTATGGTTTCATGTTGATAGAATTGCTCTTAAATTGAGTAGTATTGTTAATTCCTATTGTTATATAATCCTATCAAAGACTCATTGTTATGAATTGGTGGATAATAGAGAAAGGGCGATCATGGCTTGGATGGAGGTAAGTTGACCTAAATTTATCTAGTTCTTATTGAATTACTCTTGTGTGGCATGGTCCACTTATGGTGGCGGTGTTAGTTATTGTATAAGTATATTTAGTTGTATTGTGATGATGGCCTTGAAGTAATTGAATGTTAAGTTAAGTAATGTTATGATGCATGTGTATAGAGATGTAATATGAAGTTACGCATGCGAGTCTTAAAGATAGTATGACTATTGGAGTATGATGTGAATGTGAAGTATGTTGGTGTGTGGATCATTATAAATGTAGTATGATCATGTTTAGAAGTTAATGTAATGAATGCTGGTGGTTATGTGAAAGGCTTTCTCACAAATACACACACATGAAATAATGAATGAAGCGAATGAAAATGAAATGAATGTAGGTCTATTGAAGGTTTTCTCAATAGAACTCTAAAGGATGGGTGTTGGGATGGACACTTTTCGGTGAGTAGAGGTGGAGTGTGTAGAATCAATCTCAATATTCCTAATATCTTTCTAATGAATGAATTATAGGTTAGGATGAGTAATCTTTTACGTGACTAGAGGTAGAGTACTTAGTAGCAATCCCTTAACCTATAGTTAATGAATGTAATGAAAATCTAATCCTCTGTGGGGATTAATACTTAGCACCTAAAGGATATGAAATGAGGTGGATACTATCCGTTAGTAGAGGTGTAGTATCTAGAAGCAATCTCCTATCCCTTAACTATGTCCCCACATAGGACTAGTACTAGTTTTTCATGTAAAATCTAAACGAATGACCCTACTTTAGGAAAGTGGTGATCCCTCATTCGGTTGGGGTTAATACCAGGATTCCATGTTAAGCTCTCATGGTCTATGTCGGTTAAATCTTACCCCCACAAAAAAATGTAATGAACTTGGTCTTCTTAAGGGTATTCTACTTAGTATGGGTGATGGAATGGGACAACATCTATGCATTGCACAAGTAGATATTTACGAGAAGTCTTGGTATATTCCTTATGATGTTAATGTAATGGGTTCTTGTAATGACTTTGATGAGAATCTGATCTAATTTGTTAATGAATGATGGTGTTCCTAATGTGATGAAAAGTTAATGAAGAATGTTGATTGGTACTTAATGTAAAGATGCATGTTATACTTGGATTGTATTATGAGTTACTTCCTTGTCATGCATTAATGTAGATGAATGTGCCTTTTCAAGGTTGACTTTTATGGAGTACTGAGTGTGAGTAGTAGTATGAGATGATACTTGTATATTGCAAAATATACACTTAGAGTTGTCTTAAATGTTTATCTTAATGTAATATCGTGACCTATATGATGTTCATGTCTCTTAATATGTTGGTATGTAAAGATGAAGGGTTGAATGTAAATGCACTTAAGTGATCCTAAGGTGGTGCCTTAGTATAGATAGTGGTATGGGTCACTATCCTCACATTGCACAAGACATAGCTTAAGGGTTTACTTGAAGTGAAAGTTCAAGGTAAAGGTAAAGGTAAAGGTAAAGGAATGTTTTACATATGATGTATGTTCTAAAGTGATTAATGACTTGTATATTTGTTATGTATGAATGTAATGGATTTTATACTTGTATTTTCATGAAGTTTTATCAAATGGCATGAAAGAATGTTTCTCCAATAAATGTCCCTTTTTGCATGTTTTTGCATGACTTCCATACTTAGTGCTTAATTGTACTAACCCCATTTCTTCTCCTTTTGACTTAAGTGTAAGGATTGGAAATTTTCTGTTTTTAATGATTGATGGATAGACTTCTAAGGTGCTTGAAGATGAAGAATTGGGGAGTCTCATAGATTCGAGGATAATACCCATTATGTTTCCTTTATCTATTTCAGTATTGTTTAAGTATTTTATGGGCTTAGTCACAAATGTTGTATTTAAAAGTATTAGATGGTTTTGAGACATAAGAATATAAAGGTAGAAAACATCCTTTTGTTATTAATGAAAGTATCTACGCGTGTGAATAAAGTTTTTAATTCTTTTCTATTATTAAGTATCGTATGCAATGAATGATCCATGAGGCTTGTATAAGTCCTCTTCGAAGTCGAATATATCGTGTTACGATTAAGGTGTTTTCCCGGGTCATGATACCACACCTTCTAAAATTCTCTCGGTGCTAAGCATTAATCCTCATGGAGTTCTAGAATTTCATTACATTCATTAGCTATATATTAAAGGATTGTTACAAATTACTCTACCTCTACTCACGTAAAAAATAATTATACCAACCTATCATTCACTCATTGCAAAGATCTTAGGAAAGTTGAGGTTGTTACTAGACACTACATCTCTACTCACAAAGAGTGTCCACCACAAAATCCCAATTCAACCATTTGAGTTATATCGGGAAAAACCTTTCAATATAACTACCTTCATTACATTTTTATTAGTGTCATTCATTCATTCAATCATGTGTGTGTATATGTGAGAAAGCCTTTCTCACAACCACCATCATTCATGTCATTGTCTTCTATACGTGATCATACTACATTCATCATAATCCACACACAATCATACTTCACATTCACATTGTACTTCAATTAGTCATACTATCTTGAAGACTCACACACATAACTTTGTCTCACATCTATATACATAAGCATCATAATATTACGTCACTTCACATTCAATGCCTTCAAGGTCATAACCATAATGCACATACATATTCATATACTTGTACATTATCTAAACACTGCCACCATAAGTTAACTATGCCACATAAAAACGATTCAGTAAGAATTAGAACAATTTAGGTCAATTATCCTTCCTCCAAGCTATAATCAGCCTTTTGTCAATTCTAAAAAAAATCATCATAACTAGGAAAGCATAGCAATATATAACAACAATACAACATAATATATTACAATTCCAACAATATCCAATCACATTCATCAAACTCACTTTTTAAGTTAATTTATGAGATTTTGACAAAACATGGGTTCTTCAAAAAATTCATTTAAAATCATAGTAAAAAACTTGATTCAACATTAATAAATCAATATCATGACTTACAAAACGTTATAACAATGAACACATGCATAAAATAGAAATTGGGGAAATTTATCATTAATTCAATTTTGAAACATTTGAATTGGACTTCTTGAATGAGAGGTTATTCAATAATTAAGGATTACCATACCTTAGTACTAAAAATACCACAATATTAGGGTTGAAACCTTGGAGAATTGACCTTCTTCCTTGGAACTTTAAAGTTCTTTAATGGAGGATTTGTGTAGAGTGAGAATTTTAGAGATAAGTGAGAGCAATTAGGTTTTTGATTTGGGGATTTGTTTTGGTGTGGGAATAGGTGTAACATGACTCAAATTAAATATATAATACACCCCCAAAACACCCAAAACATCCCTACATTAATTGGACCTTTTTAAATAAGTCAGACTTAACTTTTATTTTCAGAATTATTGTTGGGGAACAAGTCTGTGTCGCGGATGTGTTCCCAAAAGTTTTAGGAATTTAAATTTTCGACAGAAGGGTTCATGATGAGGTCCCATATGCGAACCAACTTTTTCTTCCTTAGTGGAGCAGGTCCGCTGCGCGGAACTACTTCCTTAAGGTACAACGCACATGCTGCCTTTCCAGCTTCTCTCCCAAAGTTAAGGTCCTTATCAAGGACCATTGGGTGGGTCCTTGTGGTGTCCTACCCAGAAGTTTTGATCCTAAACATGTCCCTCTATGTGTTAGGTTCATCCCCACTAACTTTAGACTCCAAAAAACACATAATCGTGCACAACATATTAGGATGCACAAACACATAAAAGACTAGTTTTCAAACGTCTTGGTTGTCCCTTGACATGTGACTTAAAAACTCTTTAAAGCTGACTTTAAAAGCTATATTAATTATTTTAACAAGTTATTAACTCACAAAAACAATGTGAATCTCTAATTTATCCTATTTCATTTGAGGGTCTTTAAAGTTGCCACTACAAAAGACCACTACCGGTACCTTTTATTTATCAGACGTAGGAAAGACTGGCAGGGAAAGAATATTATTGATTCAAGGATGGATAATCAGGAACAATGAAATCTTTATTGCACCTGAAGACCAGGAGAAGACTACCTTCACTTTTCTGTATGACACATATGAGTTTAAACACATGTCATTCGGATTATGCAATGCACCGGTGACATTTATGGGATGCATGATGAAAATCTTCCATGGTATGGTGGAGAATTTTGTTGAAGTGTTCATGGAAGATTTCTCGGTGTTTGGTGAGTCTTTTGAAATTTGTTTGACTAATCATGAAAGGGTTCTTGCAAAGTGTGATGAAACCAATCTGGTGTTTCATTGAGAGAAGTGTCAGTTTGTAGTTCGAGAGGGAATTTATTGGGGAACAAAATTTCCTAGAAAGTGCTAGAAGTTGATAGACATAAAGTAGAGGTTATTGAGAAGTTTCTACCACCCATCAAAGTGAAGGGAGTTGTAAGTTTCCTAGAACATGATGGGTTCTATTGGAGATTCATCAACGACTTCTCTAAGACTGGAAGACTCATGTCCATCCTATTAGATAAAGAGATGATGTTTTTATTTGTTGAGAAGTGCATGCATGAATTTGAGTTGTTATAGAAAAAGTTGATAGAACCTCCTAATCTGATTAATCCAAATGAAGATCTTTCATTCGAGCTGATGTGTGGTTCCAATGATATAGCAGTTAGGTTAGTGCTTGGGCAACGAAAATATAAGAGGTTTCAATTTCTTTACTATGCAAACAAGACACTTAATTCACCTCAACCGAATTATACTTTTACTAATAAAGAGATGTTGGCATTTGATAAGTTCAAATCATTCTTGGCAAGAACCAAGTTTGTAGTGTTGTCATGACCCAAAGCTACCCGCTAGAATTGACTCCGCATACTTGAACCCGAAGGGGTCTCATACAAGCCCTTAGCATATCATCATTACTTAAGACATAGAATAATGTAGATAAATTAGATCTTTTACAATCGAAGTCAAACTTCTCTTTTAATGTAGACTTGTCTCATGCACCATCTTAAACATAGGAATACAAGTCTGGGAGTTAGACTTAAAATCAATAGAAAAGTCTCAATATACAAAATACAATTGAAACAAAGAAATGGATAATCCCTTCCTCGAACTTGAGGACTCGCCACAACTTGGAGATAAGCAATCTAAGTTTTCTAGGAACTAAGTGCACCTCAACGATCGGAACCTACACTCATATTAAATGTAGAAAAAAAGGGTTAGCTCATAAAGTAATAAGTATGGAAACATGCCTAAAACTCATGAAGTAATAAGTATGGAAACATGCATAAAAATACTTAAACTATGAAATAGGACATTTTAGTGAAAACCATGCATTTCTCAAGTTTGGAAACTATTTATGCATAAAAAGACATAATACAAGTAATAATAGCATTTTCACATAAATCTTCATAACATAGTAGCATCATCACTTTAACAACCTTAAAAGTACACTTGTGCAATATATAGTTGGCACACCATAGTATCAACTATACTAAGTATCCCTTTAGAATCTCCTTAGTATAAAATATCAACTTAAGACCTCATCATGATCCACAATCATACATAAAGAGATAACCATGTTCATTACATATACATAAGGAAAGTCATACCTTAACAATGATCCAATCAATATACATAAATACCTGATCAGTGACATCATAAAAGACACAACTTCCAATGCAAGTGTCTACAATTGTACCAAAGTATAGCAACCCAACCAAGGTTTGGGGTCGTTTCCACAGGGAGTTTTGTTAGAATTAATAGAAAAGTTAAATTATGCTCTAACTACTCATAGCTAAGAACATTGTCGAATGAAAACATACTGAATAAAAAAGGGTGATGCAAGAGTCAATTATGAAATGGGTTTTTTTGTCACAAGTAAGTAAAAAAAAAGCAAAATTAACAAAGAGTGTTGATCAAGGAGAGGGGGATTATTTGGATGTGATAGGAATACAGGATAAACGAAATTATTGGCTAAATGATTTGATGGAAAATTCATAGAATAAATGTGACTAGGATAGAATATAAGTAGGATAAGCTCTCTCTCGAGCGACTTACTCCGTTTCAAATGGATTCCTCTCGGACACCCACATGCCGCATGAAGAATAACCTCTTACTTATCCCATCGATTCTCTTGAGCTGAGTGTGTGGAAATGAAATGAGGGTTCACTCTCTCGAGTTGAACCTTATATAAACCCACTCCCACCGACCATCAATTTAGTAGTCTTAGTGTCATGACGTCTCTCTCGAGAAAGCCAAAAGCACATATATGAGATTATATTTGCAAGTACAACCTCATTATATTCATCCACAACTACTAAACGAAATCACATTTAAACTACAAATAGACTATAAACAAGCAAGACATAACATTTAATTTAACCCATATTCAAAAAATCACACCCCAAGAATTGGGGTGCTACCTACACATGTACAAGAGATAGAAATTTATACCAAAAATGAGCTTGCATTCAAACGGGTATGAAAAATTAAGTCTTGTTACATGCAAAGAGTGAAGAATGTAAGAGAGCCAAGTCCTAATCCTCAGAGATGAAACCATTTGAATATTCAAGTTCCTTTAAAACCCTCTCTAAACTTAGAGTTCAAGAATAGAAGTTCTAAAATTAAGAATATTATGAAACTCTATAAATTTTGATAAAATTCAATAAAATTCGATCTAATCTAAAAGTCTCAACAAGTAATAATTGTTTTTAAAGATATGTGGTGTAATGGATCACTCGGCGCAGTTAGTCAAATTCGTCGATCAAATCATCGATTCACCCTTTAGTAACTTCATCGTTGTCCTGCTGTTAGTACAATCATCTTTGTGTTTGGATCATAGGGTCATATAGTAATGATTTACAGATCTGCTTTTTGATGCGTTGACTACTCCTTTTCACCGCCGATTTGATCCTTTCCTTCAAGGCTCAGCAGATCAGAACAAGTCGATCTTCATACCTATCGAAGACTCTCCCAGAGGACTTGACAATCCTCAAACCTTCATTTCTTGGTTATTTTCCGCTATTTCTCCTTTTTTCCAAGTAGTGTCCATGATTTCTCTAAAACTCAAGGTTATTCATCAGTAATTGAGACAAAATAAGAATTTATGGACACTATCTTTATCAAAATATTGCCCTAGATGAGTCCAATCTGTGGACTCATCAACACCTCCAACTTAATATCTAAAGTTAAACAATTCAAAAAGGATGTCTCCAAAAATTCTACACAAGATTAAATCACTTATCACACAACAACGCTCAACTTTCTCACGCAAGGATCAAATGTGCGCTCACAGTCTCAAATCGTGACACTCCATTATTAACGATTTTAAATCTCACAATACTTGCTTCAGATTAAGTTCAAGCTCAACATAAGTCATCAAATTCTCTCTTAATAAAGAATGATTTCATATTCACACACAATAATACACAATTTAAAGTTCGTGAATCGATTTCAACACTCACACTCACAAAGATGAAAAAATGTATGAATTAACGTATAAGTTTTCCTTTATTTTCCAATTAAATTTTGTTTCAGCTCACTCAAGATCAAAAAGGTCTATCTAGGTTTATAATGGAACTGGGTGCATAGGTATGATTATTTAGGCTCACTGACCTCTATCCTCATAAAGTGTGGTGCTCATAATACTTTCGTTGTCCTTCTTTCATTCTTTTCTCTAGTGCTCATACACCATCCCTTTATTCATTTTCCCTTGATTGTTTGGGGAACCCCAATTCATTTTGTATTTTTAAAATTTATCCACGACTTTGTCTTTTTCTTTTTCTTTTCTTCTTCTTTTTTTCTTCTTATTTCTTTTTTTTATATGGAGGTTTTCCATTTTTCTCAACACCATGGGTTTAGGGAGACTATTTTTGCCATCATTAACTTGCCTTCTCCTTTTCATCATACCCTCAATATAGGCTGTTGGCGTAAGTTGTCTATTGAATCAACTACAAATCAAGAGGACCATGGATATAGGATTAATAGAGGATGTTTTTGTCACACTTCATTCGAAGAAAGGTAAGGCTCAAGGGGGGTGTTAAAAAAATTCACACACTCACAGGGTAAGCCACAAAAAGAGGTATAAGTCAAATTGGTTCACACTCTTTCAACAATGCCTAAGATCATATCATGAGTTCATGTCACTTAGTTGACTGGACTAATGGACCGAATTCCAGGTATCATCACGCATGGTTTACGGTAAGTTTAACAAATAAAGCATCAACACTAAAGTCAAACGAAACTCTACACTTTTGTAAGCTTGGAATGTTCGCTGCAAGAAACTCGATTTAACCATTAGCTAATCACAACGAGATGCAAAAGTTCACATATTGTCTATGCAATTTCATTTGGCCTTATTGTAGCCGTACAATCATGTTCTTTTGATTACATACACTATTCAAGTCATCGGTATTGATCAAAGCGAGACTCAAATTTTCCTTAGAAAACCAACATTTTAAGTACATACAAGAGGTGGCAAAAATTTACAAAAATTAAATTTTTTTGGAAGGGTCTAAATCATTTTTAAACTATATGAAAAATGGATCCATAAGCTCAAATGTTCATTAAAGCATATAAAACATCATTTTAAAGAAGAACAACCCAAATATCAACACAAACACAAACTTCAATAAAACACAAAATTGGGACTCACCGTACCACAATAAAAACTATTTTTCCTAAAATGCAAATGGAAGTATGAAAAAGTGAAAGTACAATAAGATAGAGAGGGACGTAAAGAAAAAACTGTCTATGCAATATCTTCATTTGTCAAGGCTTATGTGACTTGTGTGGCAATCTGTACATCAGCATCGATGCCTAGAGTGACTTCATATCGACCAGATCCACCAACATTAGCACTAGATGCCTTTTCTAAGTGAGCCTACATAACAACATTTATCATGATTGCTCAAGTCTCAATCCTCAATGTCAACTTCCATAGTGTCCTTAAGCATCACTTCATCAATTTTTGCCTCTGACTCAAGATTGTCTCACGATCGGAGTCTAGACCCCAGACAAGACCGGCGTCGTTGACCTCTTAAAGGTCGCAGACAAGCCTACTTACATCATTCTTACTTCGTCTAGGTTAATTTTTGCGGAAAATTTGGAACTTTTTGTTTCTTAGAATACATACTACTCATTCTATTAGATTCATAATTGTTCACCATCAACAATATAACATTAAGATCATCAAATAAAAGAAATATTTTAATATAGAATTAAATGTATACTTGCCAAAATGACACCAATACAATGTCTGAACAAAAGCAGAAAGAAACGCTAGTGGAACATACTCCACTAGGTCAATCCTATAACTAAGCTTGAATATAATGAGCGAGTATCCTTGAAAGCATGAGGACCTACCAAGTTCGGATGAATGCTCCACGTCTGGATAGTTTCAGCGTCAACCTGTAGCTCTGGAATCCACCTGTGCCAAGACCTAACATTGTAGAGTTGTATGGGAGTAGTACACACTTGTACTAAGCATGGGTATATGCAAGCACACACCAAGGACACGCATGATTAAAAACATCTCTTTCCTAACAACATGATTATGGAAAGTCAAGTCAATGGACTTGCCGAATTGGGATTAGGAAAGCTAGTGAGCTTTCCAAATTTGGATTAGGAAAGTGAGTGAACTTTCATAATTTTGATTAGCAAAGTCATGCCATGAGATTAACATGCACCATCATACTTATCATATTACACACAACAGATAACATCTTTCACATAGCACATAACATATTGCATATAACACATAACATTTTTCATATCATTCGTTCATTTGCCATGAGACTTTGGAATGGACTTGAAATCAAGACTTCTCATAAATGAGGTGTCAACATATGGGACCTCAACTTGGGAGACTTCTTTAGCAAACACAGAATCTGCTTCAATCATTCGTACGTACTTTATTTTATTTCATTCATAGGCTAGTGTAAACACCATCTATACCTAGGATTTAATTTAAGACTTTCATCGGGTTCGCTGTGCAATGATTAAGAATGACCTAGTGTCATTACTTAAGTCTAGCTCACTTCTTGATTATCCTATCCTAACACCTTTGGTATCATTCAATTCATTATGTGCATCATTTAAGGCTGGCCTCATTCATTCATGGGGAACTTTAACTTTTACCTACATAGATCATGTGAGAATCATGAAATCCAGTGTTATGAAACCCACACCAAAAAGAGGTGGAATCACCGGCAAAAGTGACCCAAAACATGCTAGCATACATGAGAATTGAACCCCTCCAGATCCCTATATTGGCAGTATAGGTTCGAAAACTAGGAGATATAAGGAGACCCATACCCGGCATGCCGGACAGTCTAATCTCATAAGAGTTACTTTAACCTCCGCCCTTCCAGAAAGAAGGCATAACCGCTCATAGCTAGTCTATCGGTGCTCAGTATAAAGTTCTATTACATTGAACTCATACGTTATGGAAGTTGACTTGTAGTATGAGGACATCATAGCTGTATAGATAATTTATCATCTCATAATTAGTATTAAGTGTGTTAATCTCAATACTTTCATTAGAGTTTTCATAGAGACTGGTCTCTTTATTAACTTACACTATCATAGATGAGTACATTTTGGTAACATTTACTTAGGCTCATTTGAGATTGCATTCATCTTTTACATTAGCCTCATATCATGTTGTCACCACATTCATTAACATTAGTACATTTGCTCTGCATAATTACTCACCCCATTTTATGTAAATGTTCATTTCATCATATGCCAATGCACTTGGCCATTTAGTGTGTTTCAAACTTTACTTAACCCTTCTGATGTTTCATCATTTCATTGTTCATTTCATTATTTCTTTTTTCATTTCATCATTTCATTGTTGATTCATCATACGCCAATGTACTTGGGCATTTAGTGTGTTTCACACTCTTCCTTAACCCTTTTAGGGTTACATCATTTCATCACATACATCTTAGGTTCACTTACTTTTAAACATATGCTAGACTTATGAGTCTATACATACAAGCCATGGGGCTTCAATTATATTTTGTCGAAGTTATTCATATTTACCCAAAATTTTGTGGTACAAGACTTATGCATCTTGTAGATATGCCAAGATATTTATTTAGATCTTTAGAGGCAGCATTCAATAAATATTTACTTACATATGACTTATGTGTCAATACAAAATTAGGCAAGGGAACCCAATTTTGAATCCCTTGGAAAACACTTAATCTTATTTTAATCTTGATAGTCATATTTTTCAGATTTGGGGGACCCTAGTTCGATCCCCATCAACCCCATAATATTTCCTCTCTTTTTCTCTTCTCCTTTTTCGTGTAAGTCAAGGAGGTTGTGGGATCAATACCCCACAAGCTTATTATTTTTATTTTAAATTATCTCTTAACTTTCTCACCAATCCAAGAGGTTGTGGGTTTAATCCGCACTCTCCACATTTATTTTCTGCTTTATTTTTCTCCTAACTCTTTCATCCATTCAAGAGGTTTTAGTTCAATCCCCACTCACCGCATATATTTTCCCATGCATCTTTCTCAAGAAATTTTTATGAATCTTTTATTAAGTAATGTCATGGGTTCAATCCCCAATGACCTCACAATTAATTTTTTTTTAAACGAAGCTCATTTTTTAAAAAGTTGGCCGAGACTACAATTTCCAGCAGGCTGGAAATTTAGTCTCTTCCAATCCATTTATGTCTTAATCTTTTGTTGATTTTTTTGTAGCTTTCATATAATGATGTCTTGGGTTCAATCCTTAGTGATATCACTTATTTTAAATTCATATTTCATTTCATTTTGTACCATTTTGTTTGGTCAAACCCAACCTACCAAATGCTGGAAACTTGATCACTATTTTCAGCTTCTTTTTATCATCATTCATTTGTTATTTTTTAAGGCATTTTGTGGATTATTTGATGCATCTTTAAGTGTAATCTTTTTATGATTATAGTAAGCCAATAATTTCCATTTCATCCAGCAACATTACACTACTTTTAAACCTCATGATTTACAGAAACATTCACACATAGAATTCAACCATAAAAACATATCATCTTTCACATACTTTCGGTTGACATAACTAGAGATGCTAACAATTCCAAACACAAATCAAGAACACATTATCACGAAAATCAAACTACATACTTAAGATACTAGCAAATATACCAACAACATGATCTCTAACCTATTTCACATTGAGATCAAAGGGATACTAGGTACAAGGAGTTCGACAAGAACGGGAACAACCCCAGTTTTCTAGTAAATTCATTAGAGTCTTAAGGGTCTCTTAGGAAAGGGACCAAGATTAAAAAAACCCATACTCTATTTCAAGACATTAAACACTTAAAATTTCTGCCCAAAAACAACCACCAATTAAAATCTACCAACAAATCTCACACCTCATCCGACTAGAAATTTCGTTAACTTTTTGTTTCTTAATTAACTTGTTCGGTTGTATTTTTGTAAGTTCTTCAAGTGTGAAGAACTTTTGTTTTGTTTTATGCTTTGTAAAGTAGGAAGAAAAACATGAAGTTGAGGGAGAATCAAACGTGAGAAAATAGATAGATAGGCGTTAGAGAGAGATGTGAGGTAGTGTCCTCTTAGATCTATGACTTTAGGAAAGACTTAGTCAAATAAAATATCTTAATTAATAAAAAATAATTAATAATAAAAATATGATTTTACTTTTTCTGAAATCATCTATTAAATATTAATTCATTAAATTAATTTACCAATTTAAATAAAACAAATTAAATCATTGCTCCAACCTACGTTCGAGCCCGGGTTGATCAAGATTTTGCTAAAAGGGAAATTTCGGCCCTCTATACCAAAAATACCCCTCCACCTTATTAATGAAATACTTTATTATTTATTTAGTATAATTACAATATTACCCTTATCCTCGGAAAAGACCATTTTACCCCTAGACCCTCTAAACCTAAGATTTTCTCTTTTTAAGTTCAGTAAAGACTCCTTCGAGTATATCTTCTTATTTGAGAGCCCTATATGGTTGGACCCAACCTTTCCTAGATCAACTAACTCCCCAAGTTAGTTGGCTTGGATGTAGCAAGAGTTCCGAATTCTAATTCTATGAACGTCAATCCGTGTGAACCTTGGTCAATCATAGGCATTCTTGACACATTAAGTATTACTTAGTATATCCATTTTTAGGGTTGTTACATTATCCCCCCTTAGGAACATTCGTCCCGGAATGACAGTACACTTTACTAACAATAAGTAAGTCATCTATATGACGTATGCATACATAGGTAATTCAATACTCCCCATTGGTGAATATCTGATTCACATATTAATATGATGGTGTATATCCTTGAAACCTACTAGTAGCTTCACATTCGTAGACCAAGGAGATCTTTCTTAAACTATTCTTATCAAAGCATACAATATGAGTAAACATATAAGTCATAAAAATCAGCAACCAACATGATGACTCAAACATATTAACCTGATACTAGTGCATAAACACCATACACAGTCAAATACAAGAAGGACTAATTGAGGCTACTCACCCGAGACTTCACCAGAAGTGCCTTTCCCTACACCCCTAGATTTGAATTCGAAGAATAGTTGCCTCCTTGGAGCCTCTTCACTTGGACCATTAGGCTGAGCCCTCCCCTTCCCTTGTTCTTGACTTCTCCTATTTGGACAATCCTTCACCATGTGACCCGGTTTGCCACAAGTGTAACAAGCGTTAGAGCCAATCATACACTCTCCACCATGAAGTATGCCACACTTCCTACAAGGTGGCCTCTTCTAAGTTTTTAAGTTTTACGTACTTCAGGGAGTAATCCCTGGCTGACATCGAGCCCTACTTAAGGCTGATGAATTCTTCAACCTTAGCCTCTTTGATTTATCTGGGAAATACAACTCTAGAAAAGTCATCTTGGAAAGATCAAAAGTAATAGGGCCTCCTTCTAAAGCCTTGCTATCCTGCCACACTTTATACCAGGATTGAGCTACATCCCTTAGCTGGTAGTATGCCAACTCAGACTTCTCAACATCAATCAAACCCATTAACCTGAGCTTGTAAAGTGCTAGGTTGGGCCATCTATACCAACTTTGTACTTACTTCTCCATCTGTCAACCCAGTTGGGTTAACATGCATCTCTATTCCAGCAGCTGGAGCCTTCGAAGGAACCTGAATTACTCCAGTAGTTGTTCCTCCAATCTCTCCGCCTGCTTTTCTCCTTGTATTCATCTTTTGGAAACTTAAAGAGTTTATGTTAAATATGCCCTTAACACCAAGAAACTCGACATTAGAGAAGGCCTGATAAGATTAGCAGAAGGGAAATTTTCCTACGCATCATGCAGTATCTAATCCAGCATAGTGGTGCACTTCACTACCATGACTTAGAAACTACTCAATGTGGTTGATGTGAAATTATTTTTCTTGAAGTTTAACCTAGTGATCAGATACCAAATTTTTCACGACCGGATTCTAGTCCCTAGACGAGGTTGACATTGTTGACCTCTCAGAGATCGCAGACAAGCCTACTTACGTCATTCTTACTTCGTCTAGGTTAATTTTGGCAGAAAATTTGAAACTTTTTGTTTCTTAACTTACATACTAATCATTCTATTAGATTCATAATCGTTCACCATCAACCATCTAACATTAAGATCATCAAATGAAAGAAATAGTTTAATATAGAATTAAATGTATACTTGCAAAAATAGCACCAATACAATGTCTGACCAAAAGCGAAAAGAAACACTAGTAGAACATACTCCACTAGATCAATCCTATAACTAATCTAGTATATAATGGGAAAGAATCCTCAAAAGCATGAGGGCCTACCAAGTCCGGATAAATGCTCCACGTTCGGATAGTTTCAGCGTCAACCTGTAGCTCTAGCGTCCACCTGTGCCAAGACCTAAAATTGTAGAGTTGTACGGGATTAGTACACACTTGTACTAGGTATGGGTACATGCAAGCACGCACCAAGGACATGCATGATTAAGAACAGCTCTTTCCTAACAAAATGATTGTGGAAAGTCAAGTCAGTGGACTTGCCAAATTGGGATTAGGAAAGTTAGTTAGCTTTCCAAATTTGGATTAGGAAAGTGAGCGAACTTTCCTAATTTGGATTAGCAAAGTCATGCCATGAGAGTAACATGAATCATCATACTTATCATATTGCACACATCACATAACATATTGCATATATAACATAACATATTGCATATAGCACATAACATTTTTCATATCATTCGTTCATATGCCATGAGACCTTGGAATCATGGACTTGAAATAAAGACTTCCCATAAATGAGGGCTCAACATACGGGACCTCAACTAGGGAGCCTTCTTTAGCAAACACAGAGTCTTCTTCATTCATTCATACGTACTTCATTTCATTTCATTCATAGGCTTGTGTAACACCAGCTAAACCTAGGATGTAGATTAAGACTTTCATCAGGTTCGCTGTGCAATGATCATGAATGACCTAGTGTCATTACTTAAGTCTAGCTCAGTTCTTAATTATCCTCTACTAACACCTTTGGTATCATTCAACTCATTATGTGCATCATTTGAGGCTGGCCTCATTCATTCATGGGGAACTTTAACTTTAACCGACATAGATCATGTGAGCATCATGAAATCTAGTGTCATGAAACCCCACACTGGAAAAAGGTTGAATCACTTGCCAAAGTGACCCAAAACTTGCTAGCGTACATGGGAATTGAACCTTGCCAGATCCCTATATTGGCAATATTGGTTCGAAGACTAGGAGATATAAGGAGACCCATACCCGGCATGCAAGACATTCTCATCTCATGAGAGTTACATGAAACTCCGCCCTTACCAAATGAAGGCATCACCATTCATAGCTAGTCTATCGGTGCTCAGTATAAAGTTCCATTACATTCAAGTCATACATCATGGAAGTTGGATTATAGTATGAGGACATCATAGCTCGGTAGATGATTTCTCATCTCGTCCTTAGTATTAAGTGTGTTAATCATTAGAGTGTTCATAGAGACTGGTCTCTTCATTAACTTTACACTTCATAGGTAAGTACATTTTAGTAACATTTACTTAGGCTCATTTGAGATTGCTCTCATCTTTTACATTAGCCTCATATCTTGTTGTCACCACATTCATTAACATTAGCACATTTGCTCTTCATAGTTACTCACTCCATTTTACGTGAATGTTCATTCATTATATGCCAATGCACTTGGATATTTAGTGTGTTTCTCACTCTTACTTAACCCTTCTAGGGTTTCATCATTTCATAGTTCATTTCATCATTTCTTTGTTCATTTCATCATTTCATTGTTCATTTCATCATACACCAATGAACTTGGCCATTTAGTGTGTTTCACATTCTTACTTAACCGTTTTAGGGTTACATCATTTCATCACATACATCTTAGGTTCACTTACTTTTAAACATATGCTAGACTTATGAGTCTATACGTACAAGCCATTAGGATTCATTTATAGTTTGTCTAAGTTTTTCATATTTCCCCAAGATTTTGTGGTACAAGACTTATGCATCTTGTAGATATGCCAAGATATTGATTTTGATCTTTGAAGGCATCTTTTATTCAATATTTTCTTATGTATGACTTATGTGACACTACAAAATTGGGCAAGGGAACCCGATTTTGAATACCTTGGACAACAATAAATCTTATTTTAAACTTGATAATCTCATTTTTTCAGATTTGGGGAACCCTAGTTCGATCCCCATCGAACCAATAATATTTCCTCTCCTTTTCCATCTCCTTTTTCGTTTAAGTCAAGGAGGTTGTGGGTTCAATCCCCCAGAAGCTTATTATTTTTCTTTTAATTTATATTTTAACTTTCTCACCTATCCAAGAGGTTGTTGGTTCAATCCCCACTCTCCACATTTATTTTCTCCTTTATTTTTCTCCTAACTCTCTTATCCATTCAAGAGGTTTCGAGTTCAATCCCCACTCACCACATCTATTTTTCCTTGCATTTTTCTCATGAAATTTTTATAAAATTTTCATTTAGTGATGTCATGAGTTCAATCCCCAATGACCTCACATTTAAAAAAAATTAAACAAAGCTTATTTTTTTAAAAGTTGGCCGACACTACAATTTCCAACAGGCTGGAAATTTAGTCTCTTCCAATCCATTTTTGTCTTAATCTTTTGTTTATTTTTTTGTAGCTTTCATGTAATGATTTCTTGGGTTCAATCCTTAGTGATATAACTTATTTTACATTCATTTTATTGCATTTTGTACCATTTTGTTTAGCCGAACCCAACGTACCAAGTACTGGAAATTTTTTCACTATTTTCAGCTTATTTTTATTATCATTCATACGTTTATTCTTGAGGCATTTGGTGGATCATTTGGTGCATCTTTTAGTGTAATATTTTTATGATTATATTCAGCCGAGAAATACACCATTTCATCTAGCAATATAATACCACTTTTACACCTCATGATTCACACAAACATTCGTGCATAAAATTCAAACATAAAAACATATTATTTTTCACATACTTTCGATTGAGATAACTTAACATGCTTACAACTCCAAACACATAATCAAAAACACATTATCACGAAATCAAACTTCATACTTAAGATGCTAGCAAACATACCAACAACATGATCTCTAACCTATTTCACATTGATGTGAAAGGGATACTAGGGACAAGGAGTTCGACAAGAACGGGAACAACCCTAGTTTTTGAGTAAATTCATTTGAGCCTTAAGGGTCTCTTGGGAAAGAGACCAAGAGTAAGAAAAACCATACCTGATTTACAGACTTTCAACAATTAAAATTGTTGCCCAAAAACAACCACCAATTCACGTCCACCTACAAATCTCACACCTCATCTGACTAGAAATTTCGTTAACTTTTCATTTCTTAGATTAACTTGTTCGTTTGTATTTTTGTAAGTTCTTCAAGTGTGAAGAACTTTTGTTTTGTTTTCTTATTTGTAAAGTAGGGAGAAAAACATGAAGTTGAGAGAGAATCAGACGTGAGAAAATAGATAGATAGGCGTGAGAGAGAGAGATGTGACGTAGTGTTCTCTTAGAACTAGGACATTAGGAAAGACTTAGTCAAATAAAATATCTCAATTAATAAATAATAATTAATAATAAAAATCTGATTTTCCTTTTTCTGAAATCATCTATCAAATATTAATTCATTAAATTAATTTACCAATTTAAATAAAACAAATTAAATCATTGCTCCCACCTAGGTTCGAACCCGGGTTGAGCAAGATTTTGCTAAAAGGGCAATTTCGGCCCTCTATACCCAACATACCCCTCCACCTTATTAATTAAATAATTTATTATATATTTAGTATAATTATTATATTACCCTTAGCCTCAAAAAGACCATTTTACCCCTAGTTTCTCCAAACCTAAAATTTCCTCTTTGTAAGTTCGGTAGAGACTCTTTCGAGTAAATCTTTGCATTTGAGAAACCTATATGGTTGGACCCAACCTTTTTTAGATCAAATAACTCCCCAAGTTAGATGGCTTGGATGTATCAAGGGTTTCGAAGTTTGGTTCTATGCGCATCAATCCGTGTGAACCCTTGTCCAATCATAGGCATTCTCGACACATTAAGTATAACTTAGTATATCCATTTTAAGGGTTGTTACAGATCGACTACCTACTCCATACTATACTCCGGTCGATTAGTCGTCTAAGGCATCTTAGTCATATCTGGAATTTTTATGGTTCCTAAGATCATGGACATATCGATGGACTTCCAGTAGTCCACATCTTTTCTTAGCTCGATGATTGCTACTTTTAAAGACATAACCTCTTTTGTGGCCCCTTGATCATGTTTACACACAACTATTCTTGTTGTTAGGACATGAATGGTACTTCTTGTGGTCTCACAACATCATTGAGGGTATTCTGGATCATGCTAGGAATGGAGGTTTCATGACCGGCCGCATGACAATCGACATACTGTGCAAGTTATCCCATCCAAATCAATGATGCCTGTGTGATTTTTCTACTGAAGAAAACAACAGCAATAGATAACCTGCAGTTTCAACAAGAGTAGTAGTGGTACTAAATGTACCTAAAGTCTTAGGGGAATGAGTACGCAAAGATGCCTCTGCAGGTATGGGATATGCTGCTACCAGGGTTTCCTTTTTCTTCCTCTCTACTTAATTCTTAAGGTACTCAACTTAAATTCTTTTGATATCAGTGGAAAATGTTGTAGTTACCCCCTTATAGGCATAAATTGAAGAATCAAAGATACACATGTCCAAATCCTTGGAGATGAAACAATTTGAATTTTCAAGTTCCTCTAAAAACCTCTCTAATTTAGAGCTTAAAAATAGATGTTCTAAAATTAAGAACCTGATAAAACTCTAAAAAATTTGATAAAAATCAATAAAATTTGATTTAAGCTAAAACTCCCAATAAGTATTTATAGTTTTCAAAGATTTTTGGTGAAACGATCACATAGCTCATTAATTCAATAAAGTGAGAACTACCTTTAAACCTTATAATAATGAAATTCATGTGAGAAATCCTTTCATATTGCATCTATTGTGTTTTCATGAGAATCAACTTCCAATCAACACCATATCAATATAATCATGCTAGAGAATTCATACATAATCATGTGTAGTGGTAAGGAAAACTAGTCTTTCAACAATACTATAATTCACACTTTAGTCATAGGATCTTCACCTTTCAAGTGGAACATATGATATATGATAAGTAAACACCTCCACTTTTCAAGTGGATCAACCATTCATATATATGAATCTTTATAACACCCCTCAAATGATTTAGGTGAAGCTAGAGACTAAAATGGTTTTAATGATGGTTTAAGGTCCTAAAATGATTTAAAATGTGGTATTGAGGCAGTGTCTAGAATTTTAGGTGATTTGGAAGTGAAACGTCAAGGGATGACGAAGACGTTCGACGACTATGTCACCAATGTGCCTCATATGTGGTTTTATGTGATTATGTATGAGTTATGAGGTTATAAGTCCATTAAATGAGTTATTATGATTTATATAGTTAGTGTGTCAAGTTTCGTGAAGTTTGGAGGTCAAACGTCCAAAAACATCCATGACGTTCGAAAGGTTTTCTTTGAAATGACATTGTGTGTCTATGCATGTTTTGTGGAATTTTACGTGTTCGTTTTGGATGAATTCATGTGAGAGGTCCTAAACTTGTATACAAACATATTTGGGTTGGAAATGTTCAGGCAAACATCCTCAAGGACCATTCAAGGGTCCTTGATGGAGGACCCTTTTCATTGAGCCAAGTTGCCCAAGACAGCCCAACCTACAGAGGCAATTGACGACCACCGGGTCAGCCGACTCCTCGTAGGTTAGGGTTCGTTGATGGAAACATATGAGTGTGGAATTATAAGTCAAAGAAAATCCCAATCCCAAACACGTACCAAAAGGACGGTCCGTTAGTCAAGGGATGGGCCATCGATGGGCAACCGTCGATGGTACTGCATTCCTGCGCAGTCACTGTTAAGTTCAAGCGGTAAATTGGTAAATTCATCTCACATCCAAATAATATAAAACACAATTAATTAGGGGTATTTTGGGTATTTCAAATGTGTTTACAAGTCTTTAACACTTAGAAGAATTCATTCTTCAAAAATCAAAACCCAAAATCCCTTAGAAATTATCTAGAACTCCATTGGAGCCAAAACTCAAGGAAGGGATTGTATTAGAGAATTTAGTGGAGATTCTTCATCAAATTGAAGGATTAGATTTATTAATTTATATTTTTTTATCCTTGTAACTTTATTCATCAAGGAACCCAACTTTCAAAGAAGTTTTGTAATGTTTTCAAAGATGTTTTCAAAGATGAATTGTCCAATTTCATGATCTATCCATGGGTTCTTGCATTAAAGATTTTAAATCATTTGATATTGATTTAATTTTTGTTAATTAGATGATTTAAACACAATTGACCTATAAACCCATGCAATTGATGAACCTTAGTTTTTCACTACTTTATGGATTAAGTGATTTGGACTTTATGCTTATGAATTCTAGTGTAGTTTTCTATGGGCTATTGATTAATGTAATAATTGTAATGAATTTATATCTAGGTTGTATTAGATCGATGAATTTATATTAAATTAACCTAGTTTCATAAAATTTGGACTTAATCTGGGCTTGTTTGGATTTGTGCCCAGCCACATCCCATTTCGTAAATAAAAAAGACTAGGACATCACCTTCTTTTGATTTATGCTGCATCAGTCCCATAGACTTGGGTAGGTAGGAGTTAATCAATGATGGGAGGTCGTTCATTTCAATATCTATAAACGGTTACAATTGCTGAGTTTCATAGTTTTTATATTGAATTGATGTTCATGGCCATATATAAGGTCCTTCTAGTATTGAATTGGATGGTTTAGAATTGGATTGAAGTGTTGAGGATGGATTGGTGGTACGATGCCCTAGTTCAAATTATTTTATGTTGATTAGACTTCAATTATGTTGTGATTGGTTGGTCCACTTATGGTGGCGGTGTTATGTATTTTACCTCGGCACTACTTGAAGTATTATGATGAATTTTGTGGTTGATTTATGTGAAGTATGAGCATATCTATCTATATCTGAAGTAATGTGAAAGTATGTCTTCTTTCAATGTATTCTTCATTTGATGTCAACATAAACGAAAGTTGATGCAGTGTGCTAGCGGTTCTCTTGACGTCGTCTTTGATGCTCTTCTTGATAATTACTTTTATCAAAATAAAAGAATGTAGTTTATGCCGATGGATAAATATTTCTCTTGGAATGCACGATCTCTTTTTTTTAGCTGTGCATTCCTTTTTGCGGGGCGTGAATATCTTCCCACAATACGCATATATTGCGAGGTATGAAATTGTCCCGCGATGCATAACTCCGCGAGGCATGAAATCCTCTTGAGATGCATAAACTTCAACGAGGAATGGAATCTTGTCGTGATGCAGAAATTTTAGCGAGGTATGAAATCCTCTCGCGATGTATTCGACGAGGCATGGAATCTTTTGTGATGCATAAATTTCTGCGAGGTATGAAATCTTCTCGCAATGTGTAAATTCGACGAGGCATAGAATCTTCTCGTGATGCAAAGTTTCTTGCGGGATATGAATATTTTCCCGCGATGCTTGGATAATAACTCGCTATGCTTGATCTTCCGCGATGCATGGATATTGACTCGCGATGAATGATCTTCCGCGATGCATGGATATTGACTCGTGATGCATGATCTTCCGCGATACATGGATATCGACTCGGGATGCATGGATATTGACTCGGAATGTACGAATATTCATATTGTCTCCTATGATGATAATGGTAAAACCACCTCCAGATAATACATCACCTTGATCGACAATAAAATAACTATCCTCTCTAGGTAATGCATCGTCTTGATCGATAATAAAATAAATGACCCCCTCCGGGTAACGACACTATCTTTTTTGATAATGTGATGCAGATAGCGTCCTTTACGGAAACCCTAAACTCTCCCTTGAGATTTTCACTTGATTCACCGTTGAATCTGGCTAGACGTTCTTTATAAATTTCATGTCGTTGGAAATTGATTGAAATAAACAATTCATAATCCTAAGTTTTCGACATAAGTGACATAAGATGATTCCTTCTTCTAGAAAAACTATTGATTCCGGAATGGTTTTCTTCTACTTTGACTTCTCCGTATTCATTCATGGGAAAATTTACCGATTTTAAAGCAAAGATATAAACATGCGTCCACAGAAAAAATTGTTAGCTTTAAAACGAACTAATCTGTGTCGATTTCTTCAATTGTCTGCTCCTGGTCCTGCTATCTCTGGTTGCTTTCCCGCTTTCCCAACTCTTAATAGATAAGACAAAGTGTTTTATGCCAAAACAAGTAAAACAAAAAAAAGGAATTTAAGAGAGAAGTTAATTTTTGAGAAATGGTATCTTAAAAAGGTCAATGCCAAGTCATGTCATATCTGGCCTAACAAAATTCTTTTAGTCTGATGCCTAGAGGTCTATATGATTATTCGCTGAGGAGTTTTCAGAATCGCCCTGGACACGAAGATAGATCCGTGCAAAAATTTTGAATCCATCCTCAAAATTTCTGTCCCAATTAATTGTCTTGCTTATCTTTCCACTGTAGATCGCGGAATTTTTGAGATCTTCTCAAAAATTCTATCCCAATTGCAAATCTTGAAACATCTTCAGACTTCACTTGCCGAGGAAGAATCTTTTTCTCAAGAATTTTTGAGTCCCTGTCAAAAATTCTTTCCCAGTTTCTATTGTAAAGAGGAATAGAAATCTTACGGGAGATATGATCGAACCCTTGTGGCGCATACATATCCCGTTGATGCAGGAATCAGGTTAAACGTAGTTCCCCCCTTAAAGGGTAACAAAATGACAAGAACTTACAAAGAAAACCTTCTGAGGCCGACATAGGCTACCTACGCATCTCAATCTGTAGAATTCAGGTCGAACGTAGTTCAGATATAAAGAAGTAATTAAAGGGGATAAATGGGGTGACCGAAGCCGACATAGGCCACCTGCGTATCTCATTCTTGAGAATTCAGGTCAGACGTAGTTCATTAGAAGAAGGGTAAAATTTTGAGCAAAACAAATACGAGAAAACAGGATGATTACAAGTAAATAACAAAAATGCGAACCGGAAGCTAACCGAAGCTTCACACGTAGCATCTCTTGAAAGAATACGAGTTGATAGGTTTAGGACATACGGTGCCATCCATCTCCGACAAGACCAAAACACCTCCACATAATACTTTTCGAACCATGTAAAGACCTTGCCATTTCGGTGCGAACTTTCCTTTGTACTAGTCTTGATGAGGAAAAATATGCTAAAGAACCAACAGACCTACTTCGAAAATTCTGGCTCTTACTTTTTTGTGAAAGGCATGAACCATTCTCTTCCTATATAATAACAATGATAGATGACAATCATTCACTTCTCATCAATCAAAGTTAGTTTATCAATCCGCTTGCTAAACCATTCACCGTTACTTAACTCAGCTTTTTGGATGATTCTCAAGGACGGTATCTCGACTTCAGTAGGTATGACAGCTTCTGTTCCATATACTAGCAAATATGAAGTGGCTCCAATTGATGTTTTGACAGTCGTGCGGTATCCCAATAAAACATATGGTAACATCTCATATTATCCTTGATGCTTGTAAATCATTTTCCTCATAATCTTCTTGATATTCTTATTGGCGGCCTCTACAGCTCCGTTCATTTGGGGACGATAAGCAATTGAATTTCGATGAGTAATCTTAAATTGCTCACATATCTCTCTTATCAAGTGACTGTGGATATTTGCACCATTATCAGTAATTATGGATTCTGGCCTTCCAAATCTACATATCAGATTGTTGCGAACAAAATCAGCCACCACTTTCTTGGTTGCCAACTTGTGAGAAGCTGCCTCCACCCACTTAGTGAAATAATCAATGGCAACTAAAATAAATCTGTGTCCATTAGAAGCGGCTGGATCTATAGGACCAATGAAATCCATAACCCAAGCTACGAATGGCCAGGGCGAACTCATAACATTATGTTCGTGGGGTGGCACTCGGATCAAATCACCATGCACTCGACATTTGTGGAACTTTTGCACAAATTTACAACAATCATTCTCCGTAGTCATCCAGAAATAACCTGCTTGTAGGATCTTTCTTGCCAAAGTGATCTCATTCATATACGTACCACATACTCCAGCATGTATGTGTTCAATAAGCTTCACAACTTTAACAACATTAACACATCTTAGAAGACCCAAATCTAGAGTCCTCCTATAAAGGACTTCTTCACTTAGAAACAAATAGAGAGCCACACGGCATATCAAATTCTTTTGATTGGACGTAGCATCTTTGGGATAAGTTCCATATTCCAAGTACTTCTTTATATCAAAATACTAAGGCAAACCGTCTAGTTCTTCTTCAACATGGGAACAATGGACTGGATGTTCTTTCAACTCTATATCTAAAGGATCAATATAATCTGTATCCGGATGTTTAATCATCGAAGTGATGGTGGAAAGAGAATCGTCTAATTCATTCTGTATTCTGGGGGTATGTCTAAACTCGATCTTACAGAATCTTTTGCATAACTTCTGTACATACTGTACGTAAGGTATAATCTTTGGGTTCTTCACAGCCCAATCTCCTTGAACTTGATGAATCAGAAGGTCTAAATATTCAATAACCAACAACTCGTAAACATTCATGTCGATGGCCATTTTCAAACCAAGAATACAAGCTTTGTATTCGGCCATATTGTTTGTGCAATTAAATCGGAGCTTAGCTGCCATGGGATAGTGATGACCAGATTCTGACACTAAGACTTCTCCAATACCTTTACCTTGATGATTTTCCGCTCCATCAAAAAATAATCTCCAACCTGGATATGCTTCATAAATAACTTCACCCACAAATGAGACTTCTTCATTGTGAAAATAAGTCTTAAGTTGTTCATACTGTTAAACAACGGGATTTTCTACAAGATGATCAGCCAAAGCATGTTCATTTATTGCCTTTTGAGTCACATATACGATATCAAACTCACTCAACAACATTTGTCATTTAGCTAACTTTCTGTTCGGAATCGCTTTCTGGAAAATATACTTCAATGGATCCATTCTGGAAATGAGATATGTAGTATACGAAGATAAATAGTGTCTCAATTTCTGGGCAAGCCACGTCAGTGCACAACACGTTCTCTCCAATAAAGTGTAACAAAACTCGTATGAAGTAAACTTCTTGCTCATATAATAGATGGCTCTTTCCTTCTTCCTATCTCGTTGTGTTAACCAAGTAGGCATCCGAAGGCACTATCTGAAACAGACAAGTACAACAACAAAGGACTCTGTTCTCGCGGAGGAACCAATACCGGTGGATTGAACAAATAGTTCTTGATAGCATCAAAAGCAGTCTGACATTTAGCAGTCCACTTTGTTGGGGCATCTTTCTTCATCAGCTTGTAAATAGGCTCACATACCATGGTTGATTGAGCTATGAATCGAGTGATGTAGTTTAATCTACCTAAGAAACTCATCACCTCTTTTCTCGTCTTCGGCGGGGGTAAATCTTGAATTGCTTTAATCTTAGAAGGTTCAAGCTTAATACCCCTTTTGATAACTATAAATCCCAACAACTTTCCTGCTGGAACTCCAAAAGCACATTTGGTGGGACTTAACTTCAAGTTGTAACGACACAAACGATCAAAGAATGTCCTTAGATGTGTCAATTGGTGGGATTTGATTATGACGTCATCCACATACACTTCAATATCCTTTTGGATCATGTTATGAAATATGGTCGTCATAGCTCTCATGTAGGTGGAACCAGCATTCTTGAGGCCCACCGACATTACTCTGTAAGGATATACACCCTAAGGTGTAATGAAAGTGTTTTTTTCTGCGTGTTTCTCATCCATCAGAATTGGGTGATAGCCTGCGTAATAATTCATGAATAACTGCATTTCATGCTTAGCACAGTTGTCCATAAAATGTGAATATTCGGCAGCAGGAAATTATCCTTCGGGCTAGCTTTGTTGAGGTCTTTCTAGTCAACACACATCCTAATTTTCCCATCTTTTTTGGCGACCAGGACAACATTGTCCAGCCAAGTTGGATATTGTGTCACTTCCACGAATCGCAACTCTATCTGCTTGGTTATCTCTTCCTTAATCTTTAAACTCAGTTCGGTCTTGTATTTCCAATTTTTTTGCTTCACCATATCGAACCCAAGGTTAAACAGCAGCATATGAGATACGACATCGGTACTCAACCCTTGCATGTCGCCGACATCCCAAAAAAACACATCAAAATATTAAGTAAGAAGATGAATCATTCCTTCTCTATGAACTTCATTTAGGTGGATGTTGATCTTAACTTCTTTAACACATTCTAGATCCCCTAAATTCACCGTTTCCGTTTCCTCTAGATTTGGTTTATGCTGATTTTTGAACTGCCAAAATTCCTCGGTGACATACTCTGGTTCCTCACTTTCTTCTTAGTAATCGTCAACCTCGTCGTCACCTTCCTCATTTTGTTCATTTAGCTCCTGACATGATATGACATTGGCAGGTCTATAACTTATGTTACTGAAATTATAAAAATACAAAATTAGGAAAGTAAGTTATAATAAATAACCAAATAAATAAAGTTGAAAAAAGAGGCTTTCGTTTAAAAACAATGAAAACTTTAGCCATGGCATTGTCCATGTTGCCTTTTTGAACATCATAATGAAAATTCAAAAATTTGAACAGTTAAGGAATGCAAAAAATGGTGGGTCTCGGGACTCTTCCGGAATGCTACAAATTTTAATGTGCATCAAATGACACCTTTCTACCGAAGAGCTCTAGGTATCAGGATCGGCGTGGAGGTCCAATTCCGCAGCACCTCCCCTGGCTCAGCATCGCGGGTACCAGCTAGCTCGACCTCTTCATCGACAAAAACATCGATCTTCTGAAAGAGTTCACAGATTCTTTCCCCAAGGTCTTCATGCTCGACATACTCCCGGATTGGAAATGATTAATACAGATGTGGGATCGGCCTAGTAAATTCTAGATCGTTTTTCTTCTTTACCTTCATGTCACCATCTGTGGGGATGTACCCCAAGCCATATATGGATCCCTTAACGAGGACCAAAACACGCTCAATAATCCCTTGGGAATCTCTTTCCAATCCGAACCCTGTATCAAAACCAGTCTGCAGCATTACAATGGCTATCATCTTTTACACGGCAGGCATTGGAGTCTGTGAGGCCAAGTATTGACCAGTGGCATTCACCAGCTCCACCGTGTAAAAGTATGTACCTCGCGATATCTTATCAATGATCGGCACCTGTTTGCCAAGGTGACTCCCCTCACCATGAATAACTAACTCTTCATTCTTCCACACGAGCTTCATCATATGATGGAGAGTAGAGGGGACGGCTCCAACCATGTGGATGAACGGCCTTCCCAGAAGAAGTTTGTAACTGGTATCTATGTCTAATACTTTAAATTGCACGTTGAATTCTGTGAGGCCCATTTGAATGGTCAAATTCACTGCTCCAAATGTGCCTCTCTGAACCCCATCAAATGCTCTCACGTTGACCTGGTTTTGCTCCAGTTTTCCAAGGACAAACCATAGCTGCCTCAACGTCGACAGCGGGCAGATATTAATAACAAGTCCATCATCTACTAAGATGCGGTTGTCAACCTTTTCATGGCATAACACAGTGATGTGAAGCGCCTTTTTACGTGACCTCCCTTCAGTAGGAAGCTCATCATCACAAAAGTTTATTTGGTGCCCTCGGATAACCTGATGAATCATGGCTACCACGTTACTGCTGCTTGTGCCTGCGAGTACGTATATATCATCGAGAGCTTTCATTAAGGCTTACCGGTGGGATTGAGATCTCATCAGTAGGGCCCATAAAGAGATTTGAGCTAGAGTCTTCTCCAAATGCTTGACGATGGAATAATCTTTTGGTTGCATTCTCCTCCAGAATTCCTCCACTTCTCCTTCCCTTATCTGCCTCTTAGCCTGATCCTTTTTTTGTCCTCCGAGAGAAAGCTCATTAGGAGTGTAACACCTTCCAGACGTGGTCATTCCTTGAGCAGCAACAGTTTCAATAACAAAGTTAGACTTGACGAGAGTTTCTGATGGCACCAAGGCAACAACCTTTGCAGGTGTAAAAAAATAAACTTTCTCTTCTCTTTGACGCTTAAAAAAGCAACAGCCTTTTCCAAGTCATCGTGAATGATGGGAGTAATCATTTTCGTTCCACACCAGTCTTCATCTATCTCAATCATATTGACATTGATGCCTCCATGATTTGGCAACAGCTTTGTGTTGACATTCGGTGCCGCTGGTTGGAGAGAGACTACCTCTTGATCAATCAGATCCGTAATTTTGTGCTTGAGGTTGATACACTCTTTTGTATCATGCCCAACACTGTTGGAATGATAATCACATCTGATCGGGTTTGTAAAATTTTGAATTGACATCCACGTGTTTGGACCCCACAGGGTGGATGTATCCACCCGCAGCCAGTCTCTCATATTTTTTGAATGTTTCTTCTCAAATCTAGGTCGGGGAGGGTCAATTTGCCTTTTTGAGGAGGAGGCACCTGTTGATAATTTCAGGTATTTGGACGGGGATCTTGGCTTCTGGGATATGGATTTGTTTGGTAATTTGGCGATGGATCTTGGTAATCCGAAGGAGGATTTTGGTATAGTGGAGCTTGGACTTGATTAATAGGAGGGGGTGCTCGGTAGCTCGACTATACGTTAGCGCAGTTGGGAGCAACACACTGGTAGGGAGACGAAAGTTTGTAGGGTGGCGGATGATTTGGCTAAATGGGGATGGAATTTGGTAATTGAGGTGTGGACTTTGGTATACTGGAGCTTGGACGTTCAGATAAACAGAGGTAGCATTCTAATTATTGGGATGACTAGATGGCGTATAACAAGATTGGTAGGGCTTTGTGGAAGGTCGGGAACGACCTTGGGAATATGATGAGCTTCTGGGGGGTCTTCCTTCCCCCATATGAGATAGCAGAAACTTCTTCTCTTCTCTTTCTCAATTGCTCTAAAGATTCAGGTGATGCGGTTACACGGGCTATATTTCCTGATTTTAAACCATCTTCGATAGTCTCATCAATCTTAACAATCTCGGCAAACTTTGCTCCAACGAGCAATATGATTCTATCATAATATTCCGACTCTTTCACGTGTACGAACACTTTAACAGTTTCTTTCTCAGTCATGGGTGGCCTCACCCTTGCTGCTTCTTTTATCCACCTCTAGGAGAACTCCCTATAGCTTTCGGTTGACTTTTGCTTCACCTTCTCTAAAGAGTACCAATCGGGAATGATATATATGCTGTAAGATAATCGATCGATGAAATCTTTGGCCAATGCATTCCAGCTGAGCCATTTTCTAGTTTTGTTCGAGGTAAACCATTCGAGAGCTTCTCAACACAGGCTTTGACTAAAGAGCCGCATCAATAAAGCTTCGTCCCTTCCAACTCCCACGAGCTGGTCACAACAGTCTCTCAAATGAGCCATAGGGTTACCCACTCCTCCGACGGTGTCAAACTTTGGAATCTTGAACCCTTCTGGAAGGTCCAAATTTTGGTGGATACACAAGTACTCGTAACTAAGTACAGCGATGTCGGGGATGCATTGTAGCTCCTTCATGGCTTTATTGATTTCCTCTTCTATGTCGACCCTTACATTTTCCTTTACCCTCCATTCCTTTTCTTGCTTCTCGTAATGGTCCAACTCAGAACCGTGCACATCATGCTCGGTAGGGACGGGAACTTGAAAAGTTGCTCTCTTTGGTAGGGGTGGAGCTACAGAGAGACTTTGAGTGTTTTGGGCGGTATGGTAATTCTATGGGTAAGCGTGAGGATTGGTGTTATGATTTAAGTAGTGGTGGAATGTTTGGGGATTGAAAGCATTTTGATTTTGATTTTTGTTTTTGTTTTGTTTTTGTGGGGGTATAGCGTTCTTGATGGTGAATATTTTGAGGATGGGGTGGCATTTGGGGATGGTTGTTTTGAAGGGGAGATGGAGTTTTGTAGGAGTCAAAAGCATATTAGGAATTTTGGGTAGTTAGATCTATAACAGACGAATTATGAACAAGTGTAGATGGCTGATTCTGAGTTTGATCCATATTTGAGGAAGGGAAATAGATTAGAGGCCTTCCATCAACAACATTAGCAGGAAATCCTGGTGGAGGCAGATCCTGTCTCCATTGCATTTCCACCCTCATCTCTACAATCTGCTGCATCAGCTACATAATTTCTACTGCGGTGGGTTGAGCCACCACAACATCAGTAAGACTCACTTCTTCATTATTATTCCCTATAACTGCCTTTCCTCTGTCTGAGCTTTGTCTAGGGCCGGGACCTTTTGATCTGGTGAAATAAGGATGATCTGCTAGCTTTTGATCGACACAGATCAGTTTCTAAGTACTTGTAAAGGAAAACAACTGAAAGGCAGATTTGTCATTGCAGATTCTGAGTTCAAAATGCATAATATCACACAGAGAGCATGTAAACACAGAATTTGCTTTGCTTGAGGACATCTTTAACCCACGAGTGAGGACGCAAACATATTTTCTAACAAACAGGAGTTTGCTTGTTTTAATTTTGACGCTGTCTATGGAAGGGTAAATCATGTCGAGTTACGGTCTTCCTCCGGCTACTCTTTGACGTCTGTTGATCGGATCTTCGTACTTTCTCATAACATGGAGGAGGAAATGAAAAATTTTAAACATAGGGGTCAGGCCTTGAAGGCTTCCTACGTATCTCACAAGGAGAATTCAGGCCGAACGTAGTTCGAGTACAAGATCAAACAATTTCATTCATTCGTTCATTACGATTACAATGAAATTTAAAGGCAACAATTAGATCTTTCAAAAGATTAAATGATGATGACACGTTAGTCATTTCTCTTCTTGTTAGCTGCATTAGCCTCCTCCTTTTAGACGACCTAGGAATGGAGGCTTTTAAGAAATTTCCTCGTCGTCGTCTTCCTTAGTTGCTTCAGGGTGAACGTTGTCGGGACCACTATTGGCTCCTTGCTCGTAGACGGGGTATTTCCTCCTGTTTTCCGAAGCTAATCGATCATGTCGCTATGGAAGGCTTTGTTCTTCTTCCTCAGTACATCTATCCTCATTCTCATGGAAGCAAATTCTTCCATTTCCATTGTCAGCTCCTCATCGAGTGACATGCTTTTAGCTAATAGAGCGGCTCTCTCCGATTCTATTCTTGCTTCTCTTTCTTGCACTTTCAATCGAAGCATGTCCAACTTTTCTCGCAAATCCTCTGTCTCCATCTCAACATCTTTCTTTCTTTTCATTTGTGATGCCAAATCCTTATCCAATTTCACGGTTGCAGCTTTGTAGATTGCAATTTCCATGTCGACTCTGAGCCCATCCTCCTTGGCTTCTTGAATTTCCCGGGTGATCTGTTCGATCTTTCTCTAATGTTCTTCTTCAGTAAGTTCCATCTGGATGTTCTTAACTGTTTCCATAGCGGTGATTTTGCCTTTCATGAGAAGGTAGAGTAATGTTTTAGGACTCCTGGTATAGGAGGAGGTCTTTTGAGTGAGAGACTTAAGACTTTGAAATTTTGGTCGAACATCTTGCAATAGTGGCTTCTGTATATTATTTGGAAGTTTCTGGATAGGAGTGGGTTTACGATATCCTAATTAATAGCTACATAACACATAGGCAAATAAACACACATATATCACGTCCTAATCATGCATGTAACCCTTTAAACCAAGGGTAGGCCTAGCAATCTGAATGATGTATCGCGTCATTTAAACAAATAGTTGTATCCCCAAAATAAAATTCACTTAATATCATAGAGTTCATTACATAATTTAAATAAACGAGATACATTTAGGGAGGAGGATGTGATGCGAATACAGATAGAAAACAATTCCACAGGGGAGTTAAAAGGTTTATGGTTCAGCTTATCTACTGGCCTTCTCCACTTCTCCGCGGATGATGCACTTGCTGGTGAACATGTGCGGCTCAGCGAACACAGCTTTGGAAGATGTTGGTACGGCTCGTAAAGTGTTCATCTTCTCTTCCAGAATCGTGTCCAAATGCATCATACAAGCCCTTGTGTCGGCTAGCTCCTGTGACGTCTCAGCGAAAACCCTCTGACATTCTAACTCTCAAAATTGGTACTCTCGCTCCCTTTGTTGAAATTCTAGCTCTCTCTTCTAAAATTCTTGCTCCCTTCGGTCCCATTCTTGATGAAAATGGTATGCATGGATCTGAAGCCTTGTCTGTATGTCTTCAACTTCTCGACCCGTGCGTGATATCAAATTCACTACACCATGCAGATCATTCTTCTACCATGTCTTGTATTCGTCGACATACCCTGTTTCATATCTCTTCTCAGTAATATCTCACCTTATGTTGACACGTACGACCCATTCCTGTAGTATGATCTTAGCAAAAGGTATTTTTTCGTTCTTGTTGAAATAGACAACAAAAAAGCTAGCAATTCCTTGGACAGGTATGACTTGTGTTCTACTAAATTGCCGCATCACTCTTGCCGGTTCGTAGGGATGCAATATTTTAATGCTAAGAAGGACTAAAAATGGAAGTTTGGCCCCCTATTCTGCTATATTCTCGGACTTAAAGTTTGGTAACATCCACTCTATATCTATTTCTTTCAGATAATAAAAAACCCTTGCCCACGCATCCCTAGTGGTATGAATTGGAAATATGCGGACACATAGATAGAATTCATAATTATCAAAAGGAATCGTCTGGCTTGGTTTGGCCAACTTCTGTGGCAGGGCGCCATCCCTCTTTCAGAGATGCTCAATCAACCACCATTGTAGTAGAACGTTCCAACCCTAGAAAAACGGGAACCCATTTTTACACAGACTTAAAGATCGATAAATGTCGGCCAAAATGATTGGGGCCAAGCGACAATACTTTTTTTCTTCTTTTTTTTCTACCAATTCCTCTGAACATGGCATACACTACCATCACGACCCGGGTGTCGATTTCCTTTCCTTCATCCTTAGGGAACACCATAGTTCCTAAAATGCATGCAGAGAAAGCGATAGTCTGAATTTCCCTCCAGGTATTGTGATCGTGAAATTCATTTCAAAATAGTCTGAAATAGTTGTCGTGCCACCATCCCTCGAAAAATCTCATTAGTGGTATATCGTGGGTTTCCAACCATTTTGCGTTTACTAATAGCAATATATTCTTCAAGTCTTCACTAGTTGGCCTATCTAGGAGAAGGATGTGATGATTTGGAAATTTTTTTGTTTTGCCACATGTCCTGATAGAGTCCAGACAATCCTTAATTTCATCTAGCGTGGGCGTTATTTCAACGTATTCAAATCAAAAAACCATCTTCTCATCGTCCCAGAAATGAGTGATAACCACAATAAACGTGGACGATACCTTGAAGTCTATTATTGAAGGTAAGTGACCCAAGTGAATCAATATTTCTCTCTTTTGACAATCTTTGAGGTTATCCCACCATACACGAAGAATGTCGGGTGTCTTGGTGACCATGTTGAAATGGAGGAATTGACTCGACATGTACAAAAATATACAACTAGTTAATTGCCCCCCCCCCCACGATAGAACAAACATTTTAACACACAATACATTCTTCAGAACACGTAAATATGATCATCTTATCGAGCCATAAGCTCTTTGGACTCATGGTGGTCTTTCTAATAGGCCCAACACTCCTTGGGTGTTGGGTCATCTTAGGACAATGCGCTATTTTTCGGGATTAGGTTTCGCTCTATCTTAGTTTGACTAAGAGTGGGTTGTATTTAAAGTGGAAAGGGTTACCCAAGCAGACTACTTGGGCTGGGACAGTTAACAATCATTGACTATCAAGTAGCCAACTACACTCGTCAGGATGACCCGAGAAAATTTTAATTAGTGAACAACTGTGAACCCGCATAATCTTCCTTTATTGGAAACGAAAGAATCGTTGTTTGACGGAATTATGAAATGCCATGAATGCAAAAATTCAATAAAGCAATATATAAACAGATAAATAGTTAACTCACATAGACAAAATACGTTAGTTTAAAGGTTAGAATCCTCTTAATTCACCAATGGAGTCGCTACTTCTATTTTATCGGAAATCGGAAAATATTTAGTTTTGAAGGGTTTTCTCGGTTTGTTAAAAGAGTTGCCACATAATTTTTAAGAGAAATTAAGAAAACTATTGTTTTCAAGTAACTTAACAGAAAAGATTGTTCGAAAACAATTAGGGAGTTCGGGGATTAAGATTAATTTCTTAGGAAGAATTGAAAGCACCTAAGACATTCCGCTAACCTACAGTTATCCAACAACTAATTATTTGGCTAAAAATTGCTTTAACTTTTACTTGCAAAAGTTATTAGAATAGTAGAGGTTTTAAAAAAGTGAACTTATTTATCTAAGTGATTTATTTTGCAAAATTATTGACTTTAGGTTAATAGAACAATTAAAGCGTTTTGCAGGGAATTCGTAGTTTCCGAACCTTAAAATAATGCCAAATAAATATGGTAAATAATTCAAAGCATGTAAAGAGAGATAGGGAGAGAAATATTGGGTCCAAGTCCAGGTTTGTGTCCGCCATTACCGGAATTTTGACCCACCTATTTTCGGGGTTTTTGACCCATTTCTTTATTTCCTGCCTATCCTAGACTAAACAAATAATAATAAAAAGTAAACGCAGAAAGAAAAAAATGAAGGCTTAAGACCATTACAAGTAAAAATAAAGATAAAATAATATAAGAATAAGGGTCTTCTAATCCCGCTTCTTCGACTCTCCTCCTTCTTCTAGGGGATATGTACGCCGATTTCAATGGTTTGACTCGATAGAAGGGAGTATTAATGACTCTCTCGAGATGCAAGGGATAAGGAATCTATGGAAACTCTGATATATTTCGCATGCCAACAAAAGAGTACGTAAAGTGAGTAACAAGTCGATTTAATGTAAAGAAAGATCGCATAAATTGCATCGATATACTAAAACACTTCATTTTTGAACATAGCAAAAAAGATATCGCAGAAAAAGGTCTTAAATCCATTTACTAAAGCATTTAGAGACCTTAGCTAATACAGCAATCAAAATAGATTTCATATTTGGGCTATTTAAGCAATGACCAACTTGTGATCACGTGGCTTTGAATAAGCCAATGTACCCAATGATAACTCAATAACATATGACTACGCCCTCTTTCTTTAAAAAAATGGAAATGCAAAACTCAAAAATACCAATATCCTAGAGAACAAGCGAATGTAGATAGGCACTCAACTTTTCGCCGCAAAATGATATATATGAACAATCTTTCTTTTCAATCGACAGTAGATTCTAAATAAGTAAGAATGCATACTTATAATCTAACGTACTTAAGAAAATGGTAAACAGGCTATATGAGATTTAGCTGAAGTTAAAGCTTTGTCTATTTACTAGGCAGCAACTGGACAATTATAATACAACAAGACGGGATTTCATAGGCATGAAATGGAGACAAACTTCCAAATTTTACAATTTACAATGAGGAAAAGAGGTATGAACATGCTTCAATAATCATTAAGATAGTCATTCAAATAGAACCAAATAATCGAGCCATGCTTTAATAAGTAAGGGGGACAAATGCATTTTTCGACAACAATATTGGAAAACATAAGGTGACAAGGGGACAAGAGGACGAATCATAAGAAACTTTCATTCAAAACTAGACAGTTTTGCAGGCATACCATTTTTTTAAAAAAACACAAAATTATAGAATAGCATTTATAGCTAAAAACTAAATGCGTGACCTGCATAATGCAGCTTATACTTTCCAAACATATAACGGAAATGCGAATATTACAATAAATAAAACAATATATAAAAAGAAAACCAAGCACAAAATGATGATAAACTAGAAAACAAACTGTAGTTGAAGAAAAAATGACCACAAGGTTTAGGATGAGTGAAAGGAAGCAGAGAAAACATGTTCTTGTCACCCATTAAAATGACCTGACAACATAACACAAGCCACCTCTAATCTAGCATATTGAACTCTAAATCTAATTACAAAGGGGGTTACGAAGTATTTACATTGATGTGGGCAGCGAATGGGACGAGACGAGTTAGAACACACAACAACCTTCCCCGTAAGAGATACCAACCAAGCACGAACAATAGCCCAGAAGTTCGAAGTGAAATACCTATCTAAAATACCAAAGAAAAGGAAAAAAAATATTTTCTACCTAGATATTTCATCAATGTCCTTCACTGAAGAAAAAAAAATTCCAACAGAAACACCTACTCAAACTCTTCCTACGAGTTTTGGAAATATTTCGAAAAAATTATCCTTAGCCAATTTCAATCCGCTCCTCCCCCAAAAAAAAGACCTTCCGGGTGGTGAAGAACATGGGGTATTTATACGAAAACTTAGGGTTTTCATATGAGGGGAGGGCGGAGAAAAATTGGATAAGAAACGAGGGTGAAATCATCAAACCCAAATGGCGGACCTTTTTCAGACCCATCCAATAAGGGAAGACACCCCCTTTCTCCGTTATTCAAAATTTTTCCCAAAGGGGAAGGAAACGGGCGTCCCGATCGACCCCTATAGTCCTTGCGAATCACGTGGCGCGATGCTATACATGAGAGGATGAAAATGCGTTGCAGGTTATAATAGAGTTGCAGACGGCTAAATTGCTGCAAGGGTTGTACGATGAGGAAAAAGACAAGGGAAATGTTAGGAGCGTGTTACTCACACGCGAAGAGGGGTCATCTTGGTGTTTCATTCGCTGTTGCGCGAAGTGATTTTCCAACTGCGTTTGGTTTTCACGCGATGTGAAGAAGATGGCACAATTGGGTCATCTGGGCTTTGTAATTACCAGAGGTGTGGCGAATCAAGGTACGAGTTGGGTTTGGTATAAAGAAATGTGGGTCGGACACTTTAAAGGGGGCTGAAGTTCTGGTGAGCTTTCCATTGGTCTTTGGCTGGAAAAAATTGAGCAGCGGGCTGGAATGGAAAATTAGAAATGGGCTAGACGGCTGATGCACATTGCCCCAAAAATTGATAATTTGAAGGGTTAAAGGGTGACGGGAATTGTTGAATGAAAGAAAGGGATGGGTTTAAGGTTTAAGCGGTGTTGGGTCTGATAACAAAATCAAAATAGGGGCTAAAACGACCTTTTTATTAGAATGGACATTTAAGTCAGTCAATTCGAAATTAATTGGCTAAAATATAAAGGGCTAATAAGATCAATTTACGAGCTTCTAAATTTTAACGAAATAAAAAAGCCGGCGTAATTATAATTAATCTAAAAGTGTAAACTATAATATAACTAAATCTAATAGTAGAATATTTAAACTAAAAATAAAATTTTCCTGAGAGGAATAATTACGTAAATCGTATACATTAGTTAAAATTTAAAATAAGCGACGGGACTAATTTGAAATAACTTAAACATTTTAAACTTTGTAACCAATTATTTTGAATCATTTTGAATCAAGAAGATCGTCGATTAATTCATATCATCGAGGGTCAAAATTGTGTGTCAACAATACCTAATAGCATTCGAGAAGTTATATGAAGTTTAGGTGGTGTTATGGGCCATTATCTCGACATTTCACAATAGACTTTGAATGTGTTAATTGCAGTTCCTAGGTCTTGTCCAAGACCATTACTTGAATGTCCTTTATGTGTTGGATGTCTCTTAAATGTACTAGTGAAAGTACGAGTTAAATTAAGAAGTATGTTAAATGAATAAGTACTTATCTAGAGTAGTTAAGGGTTGTCTAGTTCAGGTGTGAAGGTGGCATAGGAATGGACACTTTGTATCTTACCTAGTTGAGTCATAATAATGGTTCTAGTTAAGGAAAAATGGTTGAATATGTATACATGATATAATCTTAGGTAGTCTTAAGGATTATTTAGGTAGTCTTGAAGAGTTCAATCATGGACGTTATCTTCTTGATTTAATTAAGAAGGTTTTTTGATAGCCTTTGGTGAGAGAATGTCATAGTATCTATATATTGATGTTTTAAGTGAGAATTATTCTATCATAGGTAGTCTACAGGATCTCTTAAGTGTGTGTGTAAGGCGTTCTATTCACAATTCACTCAAGTGATACTTGGAAACACATTTGATAGAGGATGTCTCATAGTTATATGTTTGATGTTTTGTAATTGTGTATGTGTCTTATTATGAGTATTCTTGAGGGTCATTTACGTGTTCTTAGGGAGGTTGTATGGGCCGTATCTCTTTGTCTGGCTTAAGTGATTCTTAGGATAGATTTTAGTTTGAAGACTACACATTAAGAAGGGCCTAAGGAAGTAGTAGACAACTTCACTGAACAATGAGTTGAGCATACTGTTAAGTTAGCCCAAAGAGGTGATTAATTATATAAATGTTATGTTATGTGTTTTTAAGTTGTTAAATGTTGTTCGTATGATTATAAATATGATTTTTAAATGAAAATATGCATATTTCCAATAAATGTTCATTTTCATGATTTTCATGCATAATTTCATACTTAGTACATGTGGTTGTACCAATCCATGCTTTTATCTATCTCTATAATTGTTGGCAGCTGAGGAGGTTTTGGGAAGGAAGACTTGGTCCATAGCAATCGTTCAATATAAGTTGAAGTATGTCCTCATCTGATTTGAGAGCATAGATTTTCTTTTATGTTTCTTTTCAAAGTATTGTAATAGACTAAGTATTTTTATATTCGTATTGTGTATGCGCCACTATTCTCGTGTCTAAGATTGATGACATTGAGACTTAGTATTTCCTATGACATTATATGAAAGAGTTTTTAAAAGACTGAAGTGTTTTGTGAAAATTTTTAATTCCGCACTACTTTTCATTATGTATATGCAATGAATGATATGTAAGGGCTTGTACAAGATCTCTGAGAGGTCAAGTACGCTGGTTGCAATCCGAGATTGCCCCTACTTCTAGGGTGTGATTTCGGGATGTGACAACGTCGATTGGGTCTTCACACTGGTGAAATACAGGGCCTAGCCAAGGATTGTTTGGTTAATCAACCGTGGTCATTTAAATAAAATGACGGTTATAATTAGTTATTTTAGGTGAAATAAAGAATTTTCACACATAAAACAAGTCTATCCACCTCATAATCCAAAATCCTAAAAGGCTCCCACTTCTGATTCAAGATTCTCTCTCTAACAAAATACTCCATTGGAGAACAAATTCAAATTTAAAGTAGGGCTCAAGCACAAGGCTTTTTATTCACAAATCACTAAGGATTGAATTTCATTCTTGGGACTCATTTTCCCAATCGGTTCCTTCAAATTGAATTTTTTAATGTTCTTCAAAATTTCTAGATTTCACTCTAATTCGTGGGCTACCTTTAAACTTGATTTATTTATTCTAAGATTTATCAATAGTAATTGATTATTAATGAATTCATGTATTACCTTAGGTTTTTTACCTAAATCCTTAACGACCCATGAATGTTCCTTTTCTCCTAACCCTAACTCTTGAATATGTAGATTAATGATAAGAGGTGATGTAAATAAGTATGTTATTGCATAATTGACTATTGTATGGTCATGATGATTGAATATGTTTATGATGACTAGTATGATAATGATGATTGAATTGGTGGGTAAATATCATTTATTTGGGGATGAATTATTGAATGTGTATCTTGGAGGCCATTATTAAGATCTTCAAGGTCATGAATATTCCATTGTATTATTGTTAGCTTATATTAGATAATGTTGAGAAAATGAAGTATGAATGGTGAAGTTATAAATATATGATCATGCTATGAATATGATGTTTGTGTGATGATTAAAGGTGTGCTAATGGGAGGGACTGAAGGTAGTTCCCATTTACATCTTATAACTAAGATTAAGAAGTATTGTTCTCATATGATGTTGGGTTGTGATGGAAATGCTTTCTCTTCTTCAAGCCTATAAGCTATGGACATGTATATGGGAAGTTAAACTTTTACGACCTATGTTATGAATTAATGATTAGAAAGTCTTAAAGATACTTTAAAAAGGGAATTTACCTTACCTCTGAGTGACGTTGATATTGAGAGGTGTTCCTTCACAAAGGAAAGAAGGTTCACACTATGTTCTATCATGAGGTGGAAACTACATTGCTAGTTATCACATAGAGGGTTTGTAGTAATAACATACTAGTTCCTTAACTATGTGCCCCTATAGGAACCTTAGCTAGTGGATCCACATAGTTGTTATATGAATTTATACGTCTTACCTTGGAAAGTAGGACACCCTCCTTTCAGTGTGAGGATATGATACTGGATTCCATGTTAGCTCAGATGGTCCATATCGTTATGGCAAAGTTTCCCCAATGTTAAAATTAGTGAATGAAAGTAAGAAGATGAACACAATTTACGGCTACTTAAGGGGTGTTACTAGTGTAGGTAAAGGTATGATACTTTACCTATACATTGCAAAAGTGGACCTTGAGGGGAATTCTAGGTTGGGTTCTTTATGTACATATGATATGTATAATGTTGGTTTACTTGATATAAATTATGTTGGTCTAAATTTTTATGCATGATGCTGACTACATGTGTTATGATGCCGTATGAGGAAAAAGACTATGCTTATAATTTCTTTACTAGTTTACTTGGTTCATGTGAGATTATGAAGCTTTACATACACATTGCACTAGTGGACTTTGATTGGGGTTATGAGTAATGTCTTGTGGTGTAATGATAAAATTGTCTCTATACATGAAATGTTGACTATGGCTTTGGTTATGATGTTACTCTTAAACATGAATATGAATGTGTTGTATTTTTTTTGTGATATAGACTTATATATGCTCTTGGAATGTGCATAAAGGTTTTTAAAGTAAACTTAGCATGTTATTAAACAAATATGTGCCTTGTTCACGGTTTCAAATGGTTTACTTGCATATGTTTCCATACTTAGTACATGTGGTTTTTATTAACCCATATTTCTCCTATCTTCTATAAAAAGCATAGGTTCAGGATATTGAGGTGATTCTACTCCTTTCTTCAATAAACTTGGATTGCTATTCCCAAGTTGGTGAATCCTCAAGTCCGAGGATGGAGATGCTTGATTCTAATTCTAGTTCGAGTTTCTTATTGAAAGACTACATTGTAACTCATATTATAAGACTTCATGTGGATGTAAGGGATAAGTCCAATTCTTATACTCTTATGTTTAGGTGGCTACATGAGACAAGTTAGTTTCTACTTTTTATATATGTGAAGTGAAGTTGAACATCAAATTTAAATTTTGAAATTATCCACTTTTATTATATTTATGACGCAATGATGAATGCTAACGGCTTGTCTATGGCCTCTTCGAGGACAAAGATATTGGTTACGACTGGGGTTTCTCTCCTGTCGTGAAATTATGGCGTGAGGTCTGCCACTCTTATGGATGGTATGCTATGTGATGTTAAGGAAATTCTCTTTTCTTTTGGTATTCTTAAGTCGTGCCTCTAGTCATAACTCTATGTGTCATTTTCTTCAAAACATTTTCTTGTGGGTATAGGCTATGACTACTATAAGGGAAGCCACAAGAAGGGTTGAGAGGAGATTGCCAATGTGGGAGTTCCTCCCCAAGACAACAAAGATCCTCCTTAATAAGAATTTCCTCTAGGTGGTCAAGCCCCGATCAATCCTCCGGTCATGTTGGACAGAAAAATAAGGGCGAATTTCCTAAATTTTACTCAAGTCATGGCTACTGAAGCTGCAGTCGTAACTACTCAAGATCAAGCTATAACGGCCCAAGAAAATTGAGAACTTGCACCCCGTGGGAATCAAAATGCTAGTATCATGACTTCACGTTTGAGGGACTTCACTAGGAAGAATCCTCCAATATTCTTTGGTTGTAATGTAAATGAAGATCCTCGAGACTTTCTAGATGAGATTTATAAGATTTTGTGTTCTATGGGGCTGAGTTCTAATGAGAAGGCCGAGAAATTCGATTATCAACTCAAAAATGTAGCTCAAACTTTTTGTACAGTCAATGGAAGGACAATATGTCTTTGAGAGTAGGTCCCATAAGTTGGGAATTTTTTTGGGATGGCACTTCTAATAGGTTCTTCCCAAGGGACCAAAGAGAGGAAAAAATGGAAGAGTTCATCAACCTTCGTCAAGGAGGTATGAGTGTTCAAGAATATTCATTGAAATTCATTATGTTTTCTAAATATACCTCTTCTTTGGTGACTAATATCAGGGATGAAATGAGTCGCTTTGTGATTGGTGTGTCCAATGATCTTTTGGAAGAGTGTCGTGTGACAACGCTTCACAATGCCATGAATTTATCTCTTTTGATGGTGCATGCTCAACTAGTTTAGTAGAGTAGGCTTAAGAGGAAGAATAAGGAAGTCAAGAGGGCAAGGTCCTCTGATGGAGGTACTTCTAAGGGTATGTTTGAAATCCAAGACAAACCCAAGTTTAATAAAATATTCTTCAACCAAGATCCTCTATGTTTCTCAAATGGTAGTAAGGATAGGGTGCCTAACCCTAGGCCTCAAGATGGAAAAGGTGGTGGTTCATAAAATGCGAAACCCAATCATGCCAAATGTGGCAAGAAGCATGTGGGTAAATCTATAATAGGTACGGATCATTTATTTGTTTGTGGAAAAAGTGGTCACATGGTGAGTGAATGTCCCATGGAAAAGACTCTAGGAAGGGATATTAATCAATCACCAGCAAGTAGTGTTAATTTTGATGCTCCTAAGAAGAATCGTTTCTATGCTCTCAAATCAAGGGGTGATCAACAGGATTCTCCCCATGTTGTTACCGGTATGTTGCAAGTATTTTCAATTAATGTTTATTCTTTGCTAGATCCCGATGCCACTTGTTCTTTTGTAACTCCTTTAGTAGAACTTGATATGTTAGAATTTGATGTCATATTGGGAATGAATTGGTTACATTTAAATTTTTCTTCAATTTATTGTAGAACAAAGGTAGTTAAATTCCAATTTCTCAATGAACCCGTTTTAGAATGGAAGGGGGGAAACTCAATGCCTAGTGGTCAAATTGTTTAATGTCGAAAAGCCAGTAAGTTGATTTCCAAGGGATGTCTCTATCATATTGTGAGATTCAAGGACTTAGGGTCCGAGGCTCCTCCTTTAAAGTCGGTCCCCATACAAAAACACTTTCTGAAATTCTCCCCTGATTACTTACCTAGAATTCGTCCCAAATGGGAAATTGATTTTTGAGTATATTTGATGATGGATACTCAACCCATATCAATCCTCCTTACCAGATGACTCCAGCCTAGTTAAAAGAATTGAAAGACCAACTCAAGGATTTTATTGATAAGGTGTTTATACAACCAAGCATATATCCATGAGGCACTCTGTTGTTATTTCTAAAGAAAGAGAGTTGTGTCTCTTAGAATGTGTATTGACTACCGACAACTAAACAAGGTCACTATAAAAAAAGTATCCTCTTCCTCGAATTGATGATTACTTTGACCAACCCCAAGGGGCGAGTTACTTATCGAAGAATTATTTGAGGTCGGGTATCACCAAATTAGAGTTAGAGGAGTTGACATCCCTAAAATTTATTTAGGAATAAGATATGGTCATTATGAGTTCCTAGTCATCTATTTTGGTCAAACTAAAGCCCTGACGACTTTCATGGACCTCATAAGTAGGGTGTTCTAGAATTTTCTTTATTCATTCGTAATTGTCTTTATTGATGATATCTTGGTGTATTCCAAAAGTGAGGATGAACAAATGAGTCATTTGAGGATAGTATTACAAGTCCTCAAGGAACATCAACTCATCCCTAAGTATGGTAACTGCAAATTTTGGCTAAGATCGGTGGTTTTTCTTGGACAGATTGAATCTAGTATGGACATTGAGGTTGATATAATTAAGACGGAGGCGATTCAATATTGTCCTAGACCTCTAGCTCCCACCGATATTCAAAGTTTCTTTCGTTTAGATGGATAATATAAGAGGTTTGTTGACGAATTTGCATTTATTGCTTCTCTATTTACTACCATAACAGAAATTCTCTTGATTCATTCGTAATTGTCTTTATTGGTGATATCTTGGTGTATTCCAAAAGTGAGGATGAATATATGAGTCATTGGAGGATAGTATTACAAGTCCTCAAGGAACATCAACTCATCCCTAAGTATGGTAAGTGCAAATTTTAACTAAGATCGGTGGTTTTTCTTGGTCAGATTGAATCTAGTATTGACATTGAGGTTGATATAATTAAGACGGAGGCGATTCAATATTGTCCTAGACCTCTAGCTCCCACCGATATTCAAAGTTTCTTTCGTTTATATGGATAATGTAAGAGGTTTGTTGATGAATTTGCATCTATTTCTTCTCTATTTACTACCACAACAGAAAAGAAAGTTATGTTTGACTGGAAGGATGCTTGTGGGAAAGGCTTCCAAAAGTTGAAAGATAAATTTACCTTTAATCCGATGTTGACTTTACCTTAGGGTACGTAAGGGTTTGTTGTGTATTATGACATTTTTTAAGTAGGTCATGCAATATGGTATCATGATAGCATATGCCTCTAGACAAATCAAGGTGCACGATTAAGAACTATCAGACCTATGATCTTGTACTAGCAGTCATAGTGTTTGCTTTGAAAAAATGGAGACACTATCTATATGGAGTACATGTAGTTATGTTCACTGATCATAATAGTCTCCAATATTTGTTCACCCAAAAGGAGTTAAATCTTTGACAACGACGGTGTTTAAAGCTTTTGAAAGATTATGATATGAGATTCCTTTACAACCCCGGGAAGCAATTATGGTTGATGGTGCTTTGGGTCGTATGTTTATTGGTAGTGTAGACCGTGTTGTTAGTGGTAAGAAAGAATTGGTAAAGATGTACATAGATTGGCCCGGTTGGGTATTCGACTTGAAAATTCTTCAAAATGGGGTTTCATGGCTCATTATAACTCTGAATCATCTTTAGTGGTTGATGTGAAATCTAAGGAACACCATAATCCTCGATTAATGGTGTTGAAGGAACTGACTCTTAGTAACTCCAATAAGTCTTTCTCCAAGGGTAGAATGAGGAACTTAACTATCAAGGTAGTTTGTGCGTTCAGGATGTGGACGACCTAACAAAACAAATTTTGGAAGAAGCTCATGGTTCTCGATATTCCATTCATCTGGGTGACACTAAAATGTATCGATCTATTGGTGGAATGGTTTCACGAGGCGTATAGAGGAATTTGTGGCAAAATGTTCAAAATATCAACAAGTCAAGGCCGAATATCAAACACTAGAAGGGTTTACTAAAGATATAGCTATCCCTACTTTGTAGTGGGAAGATATTAATATGCATTTCGTTGTGGGTTTGCCTCATACATGAAGGCAATATGATTTGAGTTTCGTTATTGTTGATAGGTCGACTAAATCAGCCCATTTATTCTCATCAAAACTACTGATTCGGTAGACAAATATGCTAAATTTTATCTTTTGTAGATTGTGATAATGCATGGAGTTCCCTTGTCGATCATTTCGAATAGAGGTACGCAATTAACTTCTCATTTTCGGAAAGCATTCCAAAGTGGTCTTGGTACCAAGTTGCAACTAAGAAGCACTTTTCATCCACAAATGGATGGGTTGTAGAATGAACCATTCAAACCTTAGAAGATATGTTGAAGGCATGTGTCATTGACTTCAAAGGTCACAATTGATTGAATTCCCCTGCAATAATATCTATCACTCAAGTATCACCATACCACCCTTTTAGTCCCTTTATGGGGAGGATGTAGATCTCCGATTGGGTTGTTAGAGGTAAGTGATTTTGCTCAAACAGGTCCTCAATTAATTTATGAGGCTGTGGAGAAAGTATGGTTTATACGGGGTAGATTGAAGACGTCCCAAAGTAGGCGAAAATCTTATCCTGGCAATAGAAAAAGGGACATTGTGTTTATGGTAGGTGAATTGATCTATTGAAGATATCACCCATGAAAGGGGTTATGAGGTTAGGGAAAAAAAAAGGAAACTTAGTCCCCCGTATGTAGGGCCATATGAGATTTTCAAACACATAGGAAGTATTTCATATGAGTTTAAATGACCTATTGAGTTTGCTCTGCTGCATCGGGTGTATCATGTATCAATGCTCAAAAAGTGCATATGCGATCTGGTGTCTATTCTTCACGTAGAAGGGTTAAAAGTTGATCCTAACCTTTACTATGAAGAGGAACCGATTGAGATTTTAGACCGGAAAGTGAAGAAGTTGAGGAATAAGGAAGAATCTTCCGTCAAGGTTCTTTGGAACAATCATCTTTTGGAAAATGCTACTTTGGAAGTCGAGGCCGATATGATGAACCGATATCCTCATCTTTTCCTTCCTTTTCTAGTCAAGGTTGAGGTTAGTAATATCTCCTAGTTTTGTTTATAATGGGTCATAGTTGCATGTGAACTTTTTTTATTTTCCTCTATGTATGCATGTTATTGTGAAAAATTCATGTTTCATATGTGTCTCGAATTATATGTTATTCATACTTGATTTCACTTAATTATACTGTTGGTATAGTTAAATTATGTGATATTTCTTGTTGTCAAATTTCTCAAGTGTGAAGTGATGAAATGATGTATTGGATCCTTGTTCAATATGTTTTGCCATAGGAGAAGGAGAGGGAAATTAATCCTTGCATAATGTGACATATTTGGTAGTTTATAAAATTTCTACCTCACTGTGATGTATTGTTGTGTTTAAGAATGGAGTCAACGTGTCCTCCCTTGTTATTGAATTACCACAATATACCATGTGTTGGTTGGGCTACTAGTCTTGAGTCATAAATTTCAAAAGATGTTTAAAAAGTGTATTTCGAGGATGAATGTTCCCCAAAGGGGGGATATTATTACACCTCAAAAATTCAATGACTTAAGCTAGAGATCTTAAGGGAGTTTGATAACTAAAAAACTGTTAAAATGATGTTTATAGACCTAACTTAATGTACTTATCTTTGTTAGGAGGCATTAGAGTCTAAGTGTCAAGAAACAACCATGACGTCCGGGAGACTAGTGAAAGTGATCTAGTGTACATTTCGGTCTTGCAAGGGGTTTCAAGAGTCACATGAAGGAAAAATATTGTATGAATACTTACAACACATATTTGTGCGTGTTAAGGGTAAAAAATTTTGGGTACGACTTCCCAAGGATCACCCTAAGGGTCCTTGAGGAGTACCCAAAAAATTGACCCGAAAGCTATCAAAAAACAGCAAGCAAAACACGAGAGCATTCACGCCCCGTTAATAGAGCTCGTGATGGTCATGATTCCATACATAGAATTATGGAGCATTGGCTCGAGTGATCACTCTCTGAACAAAAAAGATGGAGTGCTGACGGTCCTGTCATGTATTGATGGACCGTCAATCATAGGCGTCGATTAGGTCTGCACATTGGTGCAATACACGGCCAAACCAAGGCGGTTTCATAATTCCACCATTGTCCATTTAAACAAATGGACAGTTCTTGTTGTACAGTGGGTTCATGGTGTTTTCAATACTTTTTCCTTAAGATTTGTGTATTTCTAGAGCCTTTTTTGTAGTAGTTTAATGTGGTTTTATGTTTGTTTTGCAGGAAAGATGACCAGAATTAAAACACAAAAGGTAGCTGAAATAATGTGCACAAGCAACCCACGAAGTCCATGACAATCTGTAGATGGTGAATGTCGACTAAAGTTCAAGAAATTTGAGAAAACTTGGGGAAATCTGACCGAGTGTCGGGCTATGGATAGTATCGACTATCCTTCTTTTGATCGACGGACCGTCCTGTTCAACAGTCGGTCAGATTGTAGACTCATCAATAGACCTTGCTATTGGTCCGTCGATTGATTCACAGAGGATGCCATCTGAAAGACGAAAATGATTTCAAGTCTTGACTAACAGAGGCAGTCGACGGTCCGTCATTTCACCGACTGTCTATTGTGGGGGTCGTCGTTTACAACATGTTTTTCGACAACTTTTCCTATTTTAATTCCTTTTAATTTAGGACAATTTTATCTATAAATAGGGTTTAAAACCTTGTTTCGGGGTTAAAAAGGAATTAATTTTGGTCTAGCTTATGTTTGGATATAGGTTTTTCAAACTTGAGCATTAATTCAATTTTTGGATTTGGTTTCAATGATTTCATGCTAATTCGAGTTGATTTTCAGGATTTTATTCTAATTGTTAAAGTATGTTCATGATTTCATTCTTAACAACTATGAATTGTGTTCTTATTAGCATGGGTAACTAAATCCACAACTATGTTAGTGGGAACCATGGGTGATTAACAAGGGAAACCTAGCAAAATAACAATCTCAAATTGGATAGTGCATGTATTGATAATTCTTTCGTTCAGAAGTCTTTTTAACGGTGGACAACGTTAGAGCTCCCCTTGTTGCTACTTCCCTGACCAAGGAGGTACTTAATAAGAAAATAATTATCGACATAAATTTAGTAGGATACTATCTAATACCCAAATGTCGATTGGTGAGAAGTAATAACTAAGTCATACATTAATTATGGTGTCGACTATGAGGTAATCATAAGGGTTAGTAAAATATACACACGTAGCCGGACCAAGGTGCAGGGTGAAATTATCTAGTTGTCGGACCAAGGAAATAGAGATACCTAACTTATTACTTTGCATGCATGTCACTAGGGAAGTATTGTTATAGCTAGGAATACAACGTTATGATCATATGGGGAACACTTATACCCTAGTCTTTCTCATAACTTGATAAAAACTAAGTCTTTGATTTTATTTACTTGTTTCGCTTAGAATTGTTGAAAAAGATTTGTGTTACAAACCCTTTCTTTAATTACTTGCTTTTGGAAAGGACTTGACTAAATAGCAATAATCATCCATTAAAGTTAAGTCTAAAACATTTTTCTCGTGGGATCGACCCCAACTAATAGTTGGGTTCCTTATTTGATAAGAACACTTATAATTCTTTAGGGAAGTGAAATTTAATCTTATCATATTTTTGCGCCGTTGTCGGGGAAAGTGGATTTTATATTAACTTTAATGACATTATTAAAGTTTAGTTAACAATTTCCTCATTTTACTTTTCTATGTTTTTGTTTCTTTCAGGTCTGGTTTTAGTGTATGCCAAGTACACAGAACTGAGGAGAGCCGCTCTGCCCATTGAATCCGTAACTAAACCTTACTTTAAGGAGAATCAACAATCTACCAAACCTGCTAAGCTACGTGATGGTGCCATTTGTCATCCGCCATTGCCAGTAGATGTTCATAACCAAGTGGTAGCTGACAACCTTACTGATTATCCTATGACGATGCAACCTCCAACCCGATAACTTCAAGAGTTATATAGGGGAAACATGAACATCACTAATTCTGATGGACCTCTTGTCCTACCTCCTCCACTCCATGGGAACACATTCGTCGTGACGAGTAGTTTGTACCAAATGCTCACCACGAGGGGTTTATTCTCAAAACTACTATTAGAGGATCCTCATGCCCACATCGACAAATTGAGGTCTGTTTGCAAGAGTTGTGTAGGTAGGATAGATTTTGATATGAACGTCATCGTGTTGCAGTATTTCCTCTATCATTGATGGGAGATACATAGTTATGGTTTACTAAGATACTCTATAATTCCATCTAGACTTGGGATCAATTGAGAGGTATTTTCCTAGTTAAGTACTATTCAGTGTCCAAGAAGCTTAATCACAAGGATAAGGTGAACAACTTTGTGGCACTACCGTGAGAGTCAGTAAGTAGCTCTTGGGATAGGTTTACTGCGTTTTTGAGGAGTGTCCCAAACTAACGCATTAATGATGAGTCGTTGAGAGAGTAATTCTATCAAGTTAAAGATGATAACAATAAAGTATTACTCGATACTGTTGCGGGGGGTCCTTACGGTGAGGATACTTACGTCGAGATAGCAGAGAATTTGGAGAAAATTTCCCGCAATAATAAGGCTTGGAGTATTAGAAAATCAGTCACTAGGAGAAGCACCATTGCAATGCAGGTTACATACAGTCCGGCGGCAGATGAGATTCACGAGGAGATGGCTCAAATGAGAACTGAGCTTGGGTTGGTATTGAAACATATAACTGGAGGTGTAGAGCAGGTTAATGCGGTGATTTACTTGACTAAACCACCATCGCCAGCGGATGAGGATTATTACGATGAAGATACTTATGCAGTGAATGATCAGAGAGGGGGTTTCTGAACTAACAACCAAGGCTCTAATCAGGAGAACTGGCATCAAGGTATAGGAAATCAAGGTCAGAACTATGGTAAATACAGTAGAGAGGGCCAATATGTTTGATATGGAAACTACAACAAAGACAACAACTTCCACCAGGTTAGCTATTGTAACAGAAATGATCAGAGTAGGTCCTATGTCCTACCTCAAAGTCGGGAATTAGCTCTTAAGGATAGTGGAGGTAGTATGGTGAGAGTTGAGGATATGATATAAAAGATGATTAAGAGGTTTGATGGAAGTGATGATAATGCCAAGGAATTGCGAAGTAATTTACAAAACATAGGCAAAAGGTTGATGCACAGACGGTCTTGATTAAACATCTTGAATTACATATGGCGTAACTATCCACTATTGTGAACCCACGCTAATAGAGAATTCTTCATAGCAATACCATCCAAAATCCTAAATATGATGGACATTGCATGGCAGTCACCACTCAAGGAGGTAAGCAAACTATTGATCCAACTATATCGTCTGTGGTAGAAGATGAGAGGAGAAGAGACAAAGAGGTGGTGTAAACTAGTGGAGAATTGGCGGATAAGACAATGAAAGAAGCAGAGGTGCCTCAAAAAGTGGTCCTCTTTCTTAAACCTCCACCTGCATTTCCTCAGAGATTAGGGAAGAAGAATGAGGATTGTTAATACAGGCGTTTTGTCACTATGATGAAACAACTTTCCATCAATGTTCCTTTAATAGAATCTCTGGAACAAATGCCCGGTTATGCTAAATTTATTAAGTACATGGTTTCAAAGAGGACATAGGTATGTTTTGAGGATGATGACCGAATACAATATTGAAGTGCTATTGCTACAAGGTCTCTTGTGCAGAAAAAGGAAGATCCAGGCACTTTCACTATTCCATGTACAATTGGATTATTAAACTTTGCTAAAGCACTATGTGATATAGGTGTAAGCATAAACCTCATGCCTCTTTCCATTTATAAGAAATTGGGTCTGGGGGACCCAAAACGTACTGCAATGTCTTTACTGATAGCAGATCAAAACTTGAAGAAGCCCATTGCGATACTCCATGACGTGCTCGTGAAAGTGGAGTCATTTATATTTCCATATGATTTTGTGATTCTTGCCTGTAAGGTGGATTTTAAAGTTCCTATTATTCATTAAAGGTTGTTCCTTGCCACTGGTCGTGCCTTGGTTGATATAGAGAAAGGAAAGATAAATTTTAGGTTGAACAATGAAGAAGCAACGTTCAACATTTGTAGGTCCATCAAAAAGAGTTGTGAGCTCCAAACGGTATCTACTATATCCTATTGGGTTGAGAGTATGCCTAAGGTAAAAATTTAAGAACACCTAGGTGTTGAGGCTCTAGCGGCACTGATCGTGAATTTTGCAAGTGATGGTATCGAAGAGTATGGGTCCTTGGTTGCGGCACTTGAGTGAAATGAATATTGGTCAAAACCAAATAAATTGGAGTTATATATGAAGTAATGTGAATCTCAAACCGCTAGACCATCTATTGAGGAGGATTCAAAATAAGAGATTATGGCTCTACCACCTCATCTAAGGTATGTATTCTTGGGTAGATATGATATTTTGTCGGTAATCATTGCAACGGATTTGAATGTAAAATAAGTAGAGTGTATGGTGGAAGTTTTGGGAGATTCAAACGAGCCATTGGTTGGAATATTGTGGAAATTATTAGGTTTCCTCCCAGTATTTGATCGCACAAAATCCAACTCATGCCCGATCATAAGCCAAATATTGAGCACCAGAGATGGTTGAATCCACCTATGCAAGAGGTTGTAAAGAAGGAGATGATTAAGTGGGTGGATGTTGGAGTCATATATCCGCTTGAATATGGTAGTTGGGTATGCCTTTTTCAGTGTGTGCCCAAAAATGAGGGAATGACAGTAGTGCCTAATGAGAGGAACAAGCTTGTTCCAATGAAACTAGACCAGATGGAGAGTATGTATGGATTAACAGAAGTTGAATTCCTAGATTGATAAAGACCATTTTCCTATTTCCTTCATGGAGCAGAAGTTCGATGGAATCGCAGAAAAAGGATGGTATTGTTTTCTTGGTGGCTATTCGGGTTACAATCAAATTTATATTGCACCGAAGGATCAAGAGAAGACCACTTTTAATTGCCCTTATGGGACATTCTCCTTCAAGAGGATGTCTTTTGGGTAATGTAATGCATCCTCCACCTTTCAACGATGTATGATGTCGATATTTTCCGATATGGTGGAGAACACCATTGAGGTATTAATGGATGACTTCTCAATTATTGGCGACTCCTTTAATAAGTGGTTGAATCTCTTGGCTGAGGTTCTTAAAATATGATAAGATTACAATCTTGTGCTTAATTGGGAAAAATGTCACTTTATGGTGAAAAAAAGTATAGTATTAGACCATCGCATCTCGGAGAAGGGATAGAGGGTTATCCAGCTAAAGTTGAAGTTATAGAGAGTCTTCCTCCACCTATCTCGATAAAAGTTGTGAGAATTTTCTGGGACATGTAGATTTTTATCGGAGTTTTATTAAGGATTTTTTTATATTTTGCACATCATATGTGCAAATTAATATGAGAAAGAATGTAAGTTCTATTTTGATGAATTTTGTCTTAAAGTTGTGAAGAGTTGAAGTAGAAGTTAGTGTTTGCGCCCATTATTATTTCCCCATATTGAAGTGATCCATTTAAGGTGATGTGTGATGCTAGTGGGGTTTCTCTTGTTTTGGTATTGGGACAAAGATGGGATAAAATCCTTTACCCCATATATTATGCAAGTAAGCCTTTAATTAGGACATAAAGAACTATACTATGACTGAACAAGAGCTTTTTGCAGTGGTATTTGTATTCACAACATTCCTTTCCTATTTGTTTGGCACGAGGCTCATAGTGCATACTGACAACTCTGTTTTGTGGTACTTGATGGCAAAGAAGGATGTGAATCCTTGACTAGTTAGATGGGTGATTTTATTGCAGGAGTTTGATTTTGAGTTAAATGATAGAAAAGGGACTGAAAATTAAGTTGTCGATCACTTGTCTAGGTTAGAGGATGAAGCTCTGCGAGAATTGGGTAAAAAGGCTAAAATTTATGCCCTGATGACCATGTATTAACCACTTCTCATGATTTTATTCTATGGTTCGTCGATTTTGTGAATTATCTTTCTAGTGATATAGTCCCATTGGACTTTTCCTTCCATTAGAAGAAGAAATTGATGCATGATGTGAAAAAGTTCTTTTGGGATAAGCCTTACTTATAACAGAGTTGTGTTGAAGGGTTTATTTGTCGTTGTGTGTTGCAAGTTGATGTGCTAAGTGTTTTGGAGGCATGTCACTCTTCGCCTGCGGGTGAGAACCATTGCGGTATCCGGAGTACCCTAAAGATTATGTAGTGTGGGTACTATTGTCAAACCATTGACAAAGATTATCACGAGTTCGCAAAGTAACGTGATAGGTGCCGAAGAGATGGTGAAATATCGAAGAGGAAAGAGCTCCCTCTAAATCCTATTCTGGTGATTTAGTTATTGGATGTTTCGGGCATTGATTTTATTAGGCCTTTTTTGAGTTCTCATGGAATTAAATATCTACTCGTGGGAGTGGACTATGGGTCAAAATAGGTGGAAGCTATAGCACTTTCGAACAATGAAGGGAAGAGTGTAACCACATTCTTGAAAAACAACATCTTCTCCAGATTTGGCACACCTAGGACCATTATAAGTGATGGTGGATCTCACTTTTTCAATAAGTTGTTCAAAGGACTATTTGAGAAATATGGGTTCGCCATAATATGTCCATTCCTTAACATCCCCAAACGAGTGGGCAAGTAGAGGTGTCAAATCGATAAATCAAGCAAATTTTATCGAAAATGACAAATGATAATAGAAAGGGTTGGTCAAGGAGGCTTGATGATTCTGTTTGGGACTACCGGACTCTATACAAGACCCCCAAAGGTATGTCTCCATAGCAACTTGTGTATGGGAAGTCTTGTTACTTGCTAGTCGAGTTAGAGCACAAAGCCATGTGAGCAATGAAGAAACTGAAGATGGATAGGAATCAAGGTGGAACACAAACTCTTTGGGTTTAATGAGCTTTATGAGTTTCACCTAAAATCATATGAAAGTTCAGCTATCTACAAAGAGAATATGAAGAAGTACCACCACCAAAAGATTGAATAGCAAGAATTTGCGATTGTGGACTTGATACTTCTATTCAACTCTAGGCTACGCTTGTTTCTGGGTAAACTCAAATACAAGTGGATGGTAACATTCCATATCATTTAAATATTTTCACATGGATCTGTTGAGTTCGAGAATAAGGAGGGTGCAAAGTTCATGGTCAACGGGCAAAGGTACAAGATCTACCTAGGGCATGCAGAGAATGTCCATTATGTGGATGAGGCATATCACCTTGATGAATTCTGAGTAATCAAGGATCTTGAGTCGTGCCCCGATGTTAAATCAAGTTCTTCTTAGGAGGCAACCCAAGGTGTATCCTCATGCCAATGATAGGTTACTATTGTCTTTGTAGGAATAGTCTTATTCTTTTCTTTTTTCATTGGTTTTGATCATCCTTATGTTTTGTTTTTATTATTAGTGTTGGCTAGAGATTAGTTTAGGGTCCGTGTCGCAAAAGAGTCAAGACAAACACACAAAAAAAAAAGCTTAATGGGTGTTACATGCACAGGGACCTTAATAAAAATTTTGTAGAAATTCATTTGGTTCACTAATCACGAACCCCATTGACAGGCAATCGTGCAATCTATGGATCGTCAATGGTGTCCACGGATCCTAGGTTTGTGTCAATTTTTTTCAAAGTCTTGTTGCAATCGACAATCTAGTCGATGGTCCATCGCTCGACTTTCGGACTGTCGACGGTGTTTAGTCGGTCCAAAGTTCTAGTAATCCGATCCGACCCGACCGGTTATATTAAAAGTTAAAATTTTCATTAACCTCCAACATTGTTTCAAATTCTTTCCCAACCGTTTCTACTCCCTTTTTTCCTTCGTCATTTAGAAATCGTAAAATTGTTTCCTTCCATAATATCATGATTCCTTCAATCTCCCCAAATCCTCCAAATTCCCGAAACCCTCTACTCCCCCATATTCCCCATCTTTCCCATTGATATCTTCAGTCGACTTTAAAGTCGGGAACGTAGGTTCTTGCAAGGATCACCCTCCCAATCACTCCACTATTCTTATAAGGTATTTTGATTTTCTTTGCCTAATGAATTCTCATTCATACATTGTTTGAAACGAAAATTAGAAAGCGGTTCTTGACTTAGGGACAAAAATTAGTTACTTTTTCTTGTTTAAACTAGTAAAAAATGTCCCTTAGAATGATTGAAAGTGAGTGGCTTATGGTGTAATCTACATAAAATATGTTTATGATAGTAATGATAGGCTTTCCAACTGACGTTTTTGTAGCACCGATGAATTAAAGAATGAATCTTGTGAATTAAAAACCAAACAGCTCAAGACCCCATTGACGGAACATCGATGGATCGATGGGCCATCGATAGGGTTCATTGATTGACCCATTCTTAATTTTGTTTAAGTCTAAGACGATAGAGGTAGACTACGAACCATTGATTGATCGACGGGACGTTCTGCATGTCTGTCATCTCGAACTTAGAGGTCTGAAGAAGTAAGTAAGCTCAATAGATTCTACGTGTCCAACGACCGACTCGATCGACTGTCTGTCAATAGTGCCCATGAACCAGTACTGCAAGTATTAACTGGAATGTGCTTATTTTTCTTTTCTTTATTTTGGTTTTTTCGAGTGTGTCATATGATTTCTATGAGACTAACAACTTCTTTACACGTACAAATGGCCCCCAAACTGGACATCGTTTATTTCAAGGGTAGGTCCAAGTTTGTAACATCATTCCATAGGATGATAGGCACTTCTAATGATTAGAGGGATCCTGAGTATGTCCCTCCAGGCATCAGCACCCCCACAACCAGCTACACGAGCAACCCGGAGTAACCCTAGAAGGTGGTTTCCGACGTAGTCACTGCCTCCTAGTCTAATGAGGAGCGCACACTGACTGGCACACCGTCTGGGTCTGCCTCAGGTTCTGAAGGAGCATCTGGCTCCGATGATGCATCAGGATCAGGGTCTGCCCACTCTTCCGGGTCAAATAAGGCCACTGCCTCTAGTTCGATATCATATGGAGAAAATCAATCGGAGGAAATTGCCACTAAGCCTCGCCTGATGAGGCTACTAGATCAGAGTCGGCTCTAGTGCCAAAGGCAGATGTCCCTACATTGGTTGTTGAGGATCCAATATGGTGGTGGTTTAGGGTTTAGGGTTTAGGGTAGATCGTCAGTATCAGGTCTACAATGATGAAAAAGTGCTAAATAACAAGAGGGTGATGAGCTGGTTGGTGACAGTCGAGCATAGAGTTCTTACAGGGAGTATTCACACAGTCTCTGATGTTCAAAGATTGTTAACCTGCCAAAGGCTCGAGTCGATGGAAATGAGTCTGGGGACGTATAATATTGATATTGTTCGAGACTTCTACACCTCCTATGTTGAGACTCTCAGAGGTTCTTCGGATAGGCAGACAAGATCCACCAAATAGGACCCGCTCACCACAATTCTAGTTTGGGGATGACGAGCGGATATTTCTTTGATCACCATTATTCATTCTTTGTATGGCACCTCCATCGAAATTACTCGGGCCCCCTTGACCCCGGATTGATAACAGGTTGGATATGGTCAAAAGTGACAAGTTTCAAATGACCGTGGAGCTGAGAGAGGCAGGTAAGACGGGGAAGATTTGGTGTTAGACCCAAGATGTTTGATAAAAAAAGCCAACCTCACTTTCACAGCGAAGTTCTTCTGGGTGTTAGTTCACCACCGCCTATCTCTGACGGCAGAAGATAATATTCTTACTTGGAATAGAGCGATACTGGTAGAAGCCTTGGCGGCAGGTTTGGAGATCGACTTAACGAGGCTATTGATCACGGTGATACATGAGAGGGCTTCCAAGTACTTTACTACTTACCCATTTGCATGTCTGATCTTCTATTTTATGTAGGGATGTCGGAGTCCCCATTTGGCACTGTTATAGACTCTACACTCTAGGTGGCACAAATTATTTAGGTCTCATTAGGGATGAGTCCAATGTAGTGGCACCCGCAGAGAGGGCCCAGAGTTGAGTTGCAACCGCTGAGTGAGAACTTGGCGGATATGGTAGAGTTAGACAAAGGGGCTGACCCTGCCAATTCAAAGCCCGCTGACACTATCCGACTGAGTCCGCCCATGCCGATAGTAGAGAACCCAGTTCCTCCCGGTCTACTCCACCATCCGCAACACTAGTACTATTGACAAGGGTCCAAAAGTTAGAGGCTCAAATGGCCACCTTGATGCATCACGTACAGCCATTGATTGAGAAGAGGGTGGCCCAGCATACGTAGTAGAAGATTCAAGCAGTTCACCAATGCCTTGATGCATTTGATATAAGACCCCGAAAAAAATTTAGGTTATCAAGATCCTAACATGCTTGTATTGATGGTATAAGATACTAAATAAATCTAATATGTGGTACAGAGGTAGTAGCTAAAATATTAGGGGTGTTGAACGTCAAACGTCAAGGGACGACTAAGACTTTTGATGACTAAGTCACCTAAATATCTAAAATGTTGTTCTATATGTTTATGTGTGTTTAATTGTATTTAAAGGTTCTTTATAGAGTTAATACATCATTTATAGGCAGTGGTTAAAGTTTCGTGAAGTTTGGAGGTCAAACAACCAAGAACGTCAATGACGTTCGAAAGATATGCTTTGAGTCGATCTTGTACGTCTAGGCGTGTTTCATCGAGTTTTACGTGTTCGTTTTGGATGAATTTAATGTGAGAGGTCTTAAAATTATAGACGGTCATATTTAGGTTGGAAACATCCGAGAAATTATCCCCAAGGACCACCAAAGGGTCCTTGATGAAGGACCCAAAATCAGTGTGCAGGTTGTCCCAGGCAGACCCTGGCGACTATGCAGGTTGTCCCAGGATGACCCTGGCAACGGAGCAGTCAACGGCCAGGCATGGCTGTGACAACCCTTCAAAAGGTCCGGTCGTGAGGTAATTATACAAAGGTGAAGAGAGGAATCTTTCCCAGCCACTGTTGCCACCGACGGAGGCCTGCAATGGCTCGTCGAGGTGGTGATGCCCCGCCAAGAGCAGGCGACGCAGGACTTGTTCTCTTGTGCAGGTCTGCTGCCAATTAAGGGGTGAATCGTTAAATTCACCCCACTTCTAAATGAATTCATGGACGGTTTATTAAGTGTCTTTTGGGAATTTTAATTAAGTATATAAAGCGTCAACACATGAAAGACCTCATTCTTCAAAATCATAAACCCAAAACACTTAGAAAATGTCCCAAAACATCCATTGAAGTCCAACTTGAAGAGGCAGCTTGGTGAGGGGTTTTTCTATCAAAATTCTTAATCAAAGTGAAGAATTGTCATCCTTGAGGTATGGGCTTTTGATCCTTGAAACTCGTTTCATCAAGGAGCCCAACTCTCAAAATCTTTTTCAATGTTTTCTAAAGTAAATTGTCTGATTTCATGATTCTACCATGGGTTCTTGCATAAATGATTTCTAAACATTTAACTATGATATAATTGATATTGTATTGATGATTTCAATCTAAATTACCTATGAACCCATGAATTTTGATGAAGCCTAGTTTTCGACTACAATGTGGGTTACTTGATAGTAAGCTAATATTGATGTATTGTTTTGTAGTTTCTTATGGTCTTTGTAATGATATAAGAATTGTATTCAATTGTTATCTAGTTGACCCTATATTCTTAAACCTAGATTGAATTGGTAGAGATTTCATTGGATTTTGCGATTATTGCTTGAATTGTTGGTTATGGGCTTGGATAAGGGACTTGTGATGTTGAATTAGACGATTTAGCATTGAATTGAAGTGTGAATAAGGATTGAAGGTATGCTTCCTGGATTTCATTAATTTGATATTTATTATACTTCAATTCTATTGTGATTGGTATGATCTACTTATGGTGGCGTTGTTATGTGTTTTACTTCCAATTGACGTGGCCTTGTCAGTGTTACTTTATGCAATATTATGTGCATGGACTCATTGGAAACTACTTGAAGTTACGTGGATATTTGTGTAGTTTGGATATGTGAAATATGACATTATCTATCTACATATGAAGTTGTATAGTCATATAAGTATTCTTCTACTTATGCTGCCTTAAGTGATCATGTTAGACTATGACTTTGACATTATGATTATAGTGCTAGGTTAAGTCTTGGTTATTCCTAATTGACTTTATGAGTCTATGTGGAGTATATTAATGATATTAGGCTGTTCTAGAGCTGTTTCTAGAATGACTTGTATTATGTGTTAAAAGTGAAGTATGTGATGTCTTGTCTTGATTGACTTGTATCTCTTGCTTGATGTATATATGGTTATGAAGATGTGATGTATTCATTTAGAGTATTATAACTCTTAGTCTTGAATTTACGAATGACATGTGACTTTAAATAATGTTATGAGAGTCACTTATGTGAAAACCTTGACTTAAGGGTAAGGTTAACATTGATTGAAGTGTAAGTCGTACTGGTATCCATCAAAGTAAAGGAATGATGGACTTAAGGTTAGTTTTCTTGAACGACATCATATTAATCCTTAGGGAAGTCATCATGAGCTTCTTATCGCTATTGTGAGGTAGCCCTAGTGGAATTTCCTTGGTAGGGTAAATGTGATTTGGTTATGAACTTGTTATGGAACCCTTTTATGTAAACCTAATGTATGAATTACTCTATAAGATTGAAGGCTAGCAGCGAGTGTGTATGGTATGGGAAAGTCATTCTAGTTAAGTATGAGACTAGAATACAAAGTATGCCCTTCATATTCCTTAACCATGTGCCTACATGGGATGTGTCTAAGTTCTACCATTGGCAAGTAGAACAACCTCATCGGAGTAGGATAGAACTCTAGATTCCATGTCTTGCTATGATTGTTTATGTCGATAATTGCCTATTCACATAATATGGAATACCTTTAGCATTTGAAAAGTTTATGGAGTTTAGGTGGTGGTATGGGACGTTTTCTAGACATTGCACAATAGACTTTGTAGGTGTTATGTGATGTTCCTAGGTCTTATACAAGACCATTATTTGAATATTCTTGATGTGATGTATGAGTACTAAAGAACTAATGACTTATGTTAAGGAGTATGTAAATAAGTGAGTACCTAATCTAAAGTGACTTAAGGGTTCCTTAGTAAAAGTGTTAAGAGGGCATAAGGGATGATCTCTTCATGTCTTATCTTTGAATGTCTTGAGGATGACTCTAGTTCGGAAAGTTGGTTGATTTTGTGGACATGATCTAAGCCTTAAGTAGTCTTATGGACTATTTAGGTAATCTCAAAGAGGTCACTGTGGACGTTATTTTCTTTATTTACTTAAGTAGGTCTTTTGATAGACTTTTGGAAAATAATGTCATATCATCTATGTGTTGGTGACTTAGAGAGAATTATTCTATCTTAGAGAGTCTATTGGATCTCTTATGTATGTGTGTAAGGGATTGTATGGGAGGTCGCTTCACAACTCACTCAAGTGAGACTTAGCGTTCACCTTTGGTAGAAGAATGTTATCTTGATGTTTATGATTGCTTGTAAGTATGTATGTGACTTATTATAGGTAATCTTTAGGGTCCTTTATGCACTTGTAGATAGGATGTATGGGATGCCTCGCTTTGTGTGACTTAAGTGAATCTTAGGATGACTTTGAGTGAGGAAATTACGTGATAGAAGTATCTTATGTGTTTCTTAATTGATTAATGATTTTATTATGATTAAAATATGTTTTGAAAAATGAAAAGATGCATATTTCAAATAAAGTCTGTTTTCATGATTTTTATACATATAGTCATACCTAGTATATGTGCTTGTACTAACTCCGTGCTTTTATCTATCTAAATAGTTCTTTGTAGGTGAGGAGCTTTGAGAAGTGAAGACAAGTTCTTAGAAGATCGTTCATGAGAAGTTGAAGTATGCCCTCAGTTGACTCGAGATCATATATGTTTCTCTCATGTTTCTTATTGAAGTATTGTAATAGACTAAGTATTCCAATATTCATATTTTTAAGTATGGGTCGTGTCCCAAGTATTCTTGTGTCTTAAGGTGATGAGATTGAGACTTAGTATTTCCTATTACTTTATATGAAAGAGATTTTGAAGACAATAGTATGTTTTGTGAAAAGTTTTAATTCCGCACTACTTATCACTACGTATATGCAATGAATGATATGAAAGAGGCTTGTCTAAGAACTTTGATAGTTCAACGACGTCGGTTATAATCCAAGATTGTACCCTAACTTCTAAGATATGGTTTCGGGTTGTGACAAACTTTGTATCAGAGCATAGGATGGTGAAAGTAGTATTAGGAATCAAGAAGTCTCATCAAGTCACGTTTAGTAGAGTCTTGACCATTGGTGTGAGTTGCGACACATCTATGGGCGAGAGGCTATAGGACCATTAAGTTTCCCTTCTTTTGTACTACTATGTTGTGAGGTAGAGTAATTGTTATGATTGTACTTCTAATGAGTTTCCTTGTGTTTTCTAGGAGATGAATACTAGAAGCATGGCAGCTGGAAGGATGGAAGAGGAGAGGGTTAATGAGGAGGTTCCCCCTCAAGTTGAGCAAGTTCCTCAAGGTGGGCAAGGAGTTCAAGATGACCAAGTCCCTCCCCAAGGTGATCCTATTCCTAATGTGGAAGGAGATAAGGGGTTTCGGAGATGTCTAATGGGGCGATTAGAGAGGCTTTGATTGCTATATCCCGAGCCGTGACTATCCAAGCTAATTTGAATATGATGCCTAGGGTTGTGGAGAGCACTATGACATCTAGGTTGAGAGATTTTGTGAGGATAAATCCTTCTATATTTCTTGGATCGAAGGTAAATGAACATCCCAAGATTTTCTTGATGGAGTATACCATGTTTTGAGTGCTATAGGGTTACATCTAGGGAGAAGGCAGAGTTGGCCCCATACCAATTGAGGGATGTTTCTCAAATCTGGTACACTGAATGGAAGGATAATAGGGCGGAAGGATCGGGTCCTATTGAAGAGGAAGAATTTAAGGAAGCTTTTCTTGGTATGTACTTTTCCTGAGAGAGGATAGAAATTAAAGTGGAGGAGTTTAACAAACTCAAGCAAGGCAATATGAGTGTTGCGGAGTACTCTTTGAAATTCTCAACTTTGTGTAGGTATGCCCCTTCTCTTGTGTCTGATCCAATTATTTAAATGAGTCATTTTGTGATGGGGGTAGCCGACTTAGTGGTTGAAGATTGTCGTAGCGCTATGTTGCATGATGATATGACCCTAGCTAGACTCATAGTGTATGCACAATCAATTGAAGAGTATGAAGTTAGGAGGATGGCTAGAAGTTTGAAAAGGAGTGGTGCTAGACATCATGAGCAAACTAGTTTTAAGAAGAAAGTTCAATACCAAGGAGAATGTAGGAGTGCTAATTTCAAAGTTGAGAAAGAAGGTGGTTACAAGGATGGCAAACCTACTTGTGCAAATTGTGGCAAGAAACATTATGTTGAGTGTGTATTGGGTACCGGGAGTTGCTTTGCTTGTGGTAAAGATGAGAACAAAGTGAGATTTCCCTATGATTGCTTTTAGAGGAAAGGAGGTTAAGCAAGTTGCTCCTAGTGTTTCAAAGGATGATGCTTCAACAAAGAGGCATTTCTATGCACTCCGTTATAGGGTGGAGAATCCGGATGACAAGGAGAGTGATGATGATGTTGGTAAGTTCTCTTTATTTTGATAAGCTATGAGTCCTTCTAAGTGGAGGAGTATGGTTTGTAGATGGGATAGAAGTCCTTGATATTGTTTCTTGTGCATGTTGTTTATGAGTTTGGTTGAAATTGAATTTCATTAACTTCTGTCATTGTGTGTTTTATGAAGCCATTATTATGTTGTACGATGTGTTTATATGTTGTTACTTTGCATATTAGCATGTTTATATCATGAATTGCTTAAAAGGTGGATTTTTGAAAAACTGCTTTAAAAAAAACATTGTTGCTTTAAAATTGCACGCTGCCATATTTTTTGAGAAAATAACTAATTGATTCGTCTGCCTAAAAATATTTTAATATGTTTAAAACTGATGTATATGAGTAGGTTATTGAGTGTAAAATGAATTTTTACTATTTTGATTGAAGAATGTGAGTTTTGTAGCATGATGAGTTATAGAATTGTTTTCTAGTTTCTTGTTGTGCTGTGAATCTCTTGACTATGTGAAATTGATGTTTTATTGTGATTATGTGTTGCATGTCATGGTTATTATCTTCTAGTTGAGTCTCTAATCTTGGAAGTGTTCGGAGAGTGGCAAGTATCATTCGAGGACGAACGTTGTCCAAGTGGGGGAAATTGAAAGACCCCGAAAATGACTTAGGTTCACTAGAGACTAACATGTTCGTATTAATGTTATAAGTTCATAAATAAGTCTAATATGTTTTATAGAGGCAGTAGATAAAATATTAGAGGTATTGGAATTCAAACGTCAAGGGACGACTAAGACGTTTGATGACTAAGTCACCTAAATTTATAAAATGTGGTTCTCTGTGTTTATGTCTGTTTCATAGTATTTTAAGGTTCTTAATAGAGTTAATATATCATGTATATGCACTGGTTAAAGTTTCGTGAAGTTTGATGGTCAAATGACCAAGAACGTCCATGACGTTCGAAAGATATTCATTGAGTCAACCTTGTACGTCTAGGCGTGTTTCGTCGAGTTTTACATATTTTTTTGGATGAACTTCATGTGATAGGTGTTGAACTTATATACGGTCGTATTTGGGTTGGAAACGTCAGGGAAATTATCCTCAAGGACCACCAAAGGGTCCTTGAGGAAGGACCAAAAATTTGTATGCAGGGTGTCCCAGGCAGACCCTTGACGGAGCAGTCAACGGCCAGTCATGGCTGTGACGCTCCGTCAAAGGGTCCCGTAAGGGGATTAGACAAGGGTGAATATAGGAATCTTAGACAGCTACTATTGTCACCGACAGAGGCCTGCGAACGCCCGTCGAGGTGGTGACACTCCGTCAAGGGCAGGCGTCACGCGACCTGTTCTCTTGAGCAGGTCTGCTGCAAATTAAAGGGTAAATTAGTAAATTCACACCACTTCTAAGTGAAGTCATGGACTGTCTATTAAGGGTCTTTTGGGTATTTTAATTAAGTATATAAAGGGTAAACACATGGAAGACCTCATTCTTCAAAATCATAAACCAAAACACTTAGAAAATATCCCAAAACTTCCATTGAAGTCCAACTTGAAGAGGCAGCTTGGTGAGTGGTTTTTGTTTAAAAATTCTTCATCAAAGTGAAGAATTATCGTTCTTGAGTTACCGCTTTTGATCCTCGAAACTCGTTTCATCAAGGAGCCCAACTCTCAACATGTTTTCCAAAGTTTTCTAAAGTGAATTGTCCAATATCATGATTCTACCATGGGTTTTTTCATAAATGATTTCTAAATATTGAATTATAATATAATTGATATTGTATTTATGATTTCAATCTAAATTACCTATGAACTCATGAGTTTGGATGAACCCTAGTTTTTGACTATAATGTGGGTTACTTGATATCAAGCTTATATTGATGAATTGTTATGTAATTTCTTATGGTCTTTGTAATGACAGAAGAATTATATTCAATTGTTATCTAATTTATCCAGGTTGTTAAACCTAGATTTAATTAATAGAGATTTTATTGGATTTTATGGTTATTGCTTGAATTGTTGGTTATGGCCTTGGGTAAGGGCCTTGTGATGTTGAATTGGACGATTTTGCATTAATTGAAGTGTAAATAAGGGAATGAAGGTATGCTTCCCAGATTTCTTAAATTTGATATTCATTATACTTTGATTCTATTGTGATTGGTATGGTCCACTTATGGTGGTGGTGTTATGTGTTTTACTTGCAATTGACGTGGCCTAGTCAACATTACTTTATTCAATATTACGAGCATGACCTTATTGGAAACTACTTGAAATTATGTGGCTATTTGTGTAGTTTGGTTATGTGAAGCATGACATTATCTATCTACATGCGAAGTTATAGAGTCATATATGTATTTTTCTACTTATGTTACCTTAAGTGATCATGTTAGACTATGACTTTGACATTATGATTATAGTGATAGGTTAAGTCTTGGTTATTCCTATTGACTTTATGAGTCTATGTGGAGTATATTTATGATGTTATGATGATATATAGCATGACTTCAAGATTTAAGGTTGTTTTAGAGGTGTTTCTAGAATGACTTACATTAGGTGTTAAAAGTGAAGTATGTGATGTCTTGTCTTGATTGACTTGTATCTCTTGCTTGATGTATATATGCTTACGAATATGTGATGTCTTGATTTAGGGTTTTATAAATCTTAGTCTTAAATGTATGAATGACATGTGACTTTAAATGATGTTATGAGAGTCTCTTATGTGCAAACCTTGACTTAAGGGTAAGGTTAAAATTGATTCAAGTATAAGTCGTAATGGTATCATTCAAAGAAAATAAATGATGGACTTAAGGTTAGTTCTTTAGAACGTTATCATATTAATCCTTAGGAAAATCATCAAGAGCTTCTTGTTGCTATTGTGAGGTAGCCCTAGTGGACTTTCCTTGGTAGGGTAAATGTGATTGATTATGAACTTGTTATGGAACCCTTTTATGTGAACCTAATGTATGAATTACTCTATGATAATGAGGGATAGCACTGAGTGAGTATGGTAAGGGAAATTAGTTCTAGTTAAGTATGAGACTAAAATAGAAATTATTCCCTTCATATTCCTTAATCATGTGCCTATATGGGATGTGTCTAAGTTCTACCATTGGCAAGTAGAACAACCTCATCAGAGTAGGATAGAACTCCAAATTACAAGTCTTGCTATCATGGTCTATGCCGATTATTGCCTATTCTCATCATATGGAATACCTATTTGCATTTGAGGAGTTTATGGAGTTGAGGTGGTGGTATGGGACGCTATCTAGACATTGCACAATAGACTTTGAAGGTGTTATGTGGAGTTCCTAGGTATTGTCCAATACCATTATATGAATGTCCAATATGTGATGTATGAGTCTTAATGAACTAATGAATTTTGTTAAAGAGTATGTAAATAAATAAGTACCTAATCTAATGTGACTTAAGGATTCCTTACCTAAAGTGTGAAGAGGGCATAAATGATGATCTCTTCATGTCTTATCTTTGGAAGTCTTGAGGATGACTTTAGTTTGGGAAGTTTGTGGACATGATCTATGCCTTAGGTAGTCTTAAGGACTATTCAGGTAATCTTGAAGAGGTCACTATGGACATTATCTTATTCATTTACTTAAGTAGGTCTTTTGATAGCCTTTGGGAAGAGAATGTCATATCATCTATGCGTTGGTGACTTAGTGAGAATGATTCTATCTTAGGGAGTCTATAGGATCTTTTATGTGTGTGTGTAAGGGATTGTATGGGCAGCCGCTTCACAACTCACTCAAGTGAGACTTAGAGTTCACCTTTGGTATAAGAATCTTATCTTGATGTCTATGATTGCTTGTAAGTATGTATGTGACTCGTTACAGGTAATCTTAAGGGTCATTTAGGCACATCTAGAAAGGGTTTATGGGCGGTCTCTCTTTGTGTGACTTAAAAGAATCTTAGGATGACTTCAAGTAAGGAAATTATGTGTTAGAAGTATATTATGTGTTTCTAATTTGATTTACGATGTTATTTTGATTAAAATATGTTTTGAAAAATGAAAAGATGCATATTCCCATTAAAGTTCATTTTAATGATTTTTATGCATATAGCCATACTTAGTACATGTTGTTGTACAAACTCCATGCTTTTCTCTATCTAGGGAAAAGGGTCTGATATACCCCTCAACATTGTCATTTAGAACTGATATACCCCTTGTTATGAAAGTGGCTTATATATACCCCTACTTGTAAACAAATGGCTCACATACACCCATTTTCTCTAACGGAAATGAAAAAAATAATAATTTTAATCTAAATTTTTATTATTTTTTTCTAAAAAATATAATCCCATATGAGTAAATTTAATCCTCGTCAAACATATTTTTTTTGACTTTTTTTTGTTTCAATGACTAATTTATAATTATTATTTTGATAATCAAATTTATTTATGTTTCACTAATATTCTTGTAAAACTTAGTGTAGTTGACCAAATTTTTTCTTCGAATACGAAATTAAAATACAATACACACACAAAAAAATAGATTAATTTTTTATTCTTTAAACTAAGGAATGAAAGAAAAAAAACAAAATAAGAATAAGAAATTCAAATAATTATAATAAAAGATGTTAAAAAATAATTTATATGAAAAAAATTAAAATATACCTTGAACTTTGATAGAAGAATCATATATACCCCCTAAATAATTTTTTAAAAAAAATTAGAAGTAATAAATATAAATTTAAAACTAATTTTTTAACTTCCGTTAAATGAAGGGTATATGTGAGCCATTTTGTAACGGCAGGGGTATATGTGAGCCGTTTGTATAACGGTAAGGGCATATATGAGCCACTTTTATAACGAGGGGTATATCAGCTCCAAATGACAATGTTGAGGGGTATATTAGACCCTATTCCCATCTATCTATATAGTTCTTGGTAGGTTAGGAGCTTTGAGAAGTGAAGACATGGACTAAGAAAATCGTTCAAGAGAAGTTGAAGTAAGTCCTCACTTGGATCGAGGGTATATATGTATCTTTTATGTTTCGTATTGAAGTATTATAATAAACTAGTTATTTATATATTTGTATTTTGAAGTATGGACCGTGTCCCAAATATTCTTGTGTCTTAAGATGATGAGATTGAGACTTAGTATTTCCTTTACTTTTATATGAGAGAAAATTTGAAGACTATATTATGTTTACTTTTATATGAAAGAGATTTTGAAGACTATATTATGTTTTGTGAAAAGTTTTAACTCCTCACTACTTTTAACTATGTATATGCAATGAATGATATGAAAGAGGCTTGTCTAAAAACTCCAAGAGTTGGATGTCGCCGGTTACAATCCAAGATTGTACCCTAGCTTTTAGGGCATGGTTTTGGGTTTTGACATTTGAGTTGTAGATTCTTGCACACCCTGCGTCCACTATTTACTTGACTACTCTTGAAAAGGTTTTGGCGAGTTTGCGGGAAGATGTAGACAATATTATTGAGATGAGGGGGCTTGAGCCCGAGACTTCACCCTTTGAGCTATCAGAGGACACTGCGCTTGTTGCACTATTCACAGCCCAAAGTGAGCTACCACATGAGACACATGGTTGTTTTAAGAGGAACCATTCTAGCCGCAGTACTGAGGGAGAGGATGCCCGTACAAGGAATAAGGAGAGGATAGACCTCGAGGCTGCGAGGATAGCCTCTTTTATTGATGAGGAAACCCATCAGATGAGGGCTCGAGAGATACCTACTGGGGCATCTAGTTACAGTCTAGAGGATGGTGAGAGGAGCACCACTGATGGTGTTGAGATTTTTTTGGGCACCATTAAGGGTGTCCCTACTACTGATGATGCGGGCTCTAGAAACCGGACGCGCCTACTGGTTGAACGTTGGCGCTATGCGCCTCAGGTTTAATTCACATACAACTCTGTCTTTATATTTTATGCATTGGGTACAATTGCATGTTATTTTGTTGGGGGTAGGGTAAATGGAAAGTGAGTGTTAGGATGAAGTATGAGTAGTCCAACTCATGATCCTCTCTTCGAGGTTTTCTTGGTTGTGTTCTTTTGCACCATGAGACTGATTACTTTATTTTTTAATCAGCATGTCGTAACTTGTACAAAGTATAAAATCACGAAAAATGAAGCATGATAGCTAAGTATTAATGACATCCCGTCCAAACAAAATTCTTGCATGAATAGGTGAAAATAAGTGGAATGTGTTTGCTAATGACATAGACATAGCACAAATTGCATGACTCTCAAACTAAATTCTTAACTGAGAAAACTGATAATCTGAGAGGGTAATGAAGTGTCAAGAGAGTGTGAGGAGTTTTAGTGTTCAACTATTGGTGCAAAGCTAGAACTTCCCTGGTTGGTCATGCAAGAGAAATCTGAGTTAGAATACTAGGAAAGGATCATGGGCCCTTGTTCGAATCAACAAACATCTTGACAAAAATGAAGTGAACCAAATGAAAGAATTATCCCTTTTTGATCCAAATCTGTTGATCCAATAATAGACCTTTATTTTGTTTACCAATTCACCTTTCCTGGGTTTAATGTGTTGGCCTAGTCCCTCTTTGTACATGTGCACCCCAACATAGGCCAAAAACCTATGTTGAGGGTGGCTAATACAGAAACTGACCTAGTCTTGGCCCTGACCTAACCTTGGGTAATGTGTACCTAACCCATGGAAAAACCATTAGTTGAGGGTGGCTATTATGAGTGATGACCCGAAATTAGGTATGAAAAGAGTTAAATATTGAAAAGAAAAGAGAAAATGAGCAAAAGATGTGGCTCGGTAAAATTATCAAAAATAAATAAATGAATGAATTGAAATGGAAAGAGTAGAGAAAAGAAATAAAGAATTGAACAAAATGAGGTGAGTGTCATATCCACAAAGAAGAAAGGGTAAAGCAAGACAAAGATTAAAAAAGAGGAGAAAAGTAGGGTATACAAAACAATGGAAGAAGTAGTAAGCTTGGATGTAATGTCAAGGAGGGCAAAAAGTCACAAACATGTAACCATATGTACCATACCTAACCCAGAACCTACGTTACAAGCCAAGAAAGTTCTATCGTAATCCTAGAAGTCTAGTGTTGTGAACTTACGCAGTGAAAAATAAGGGCAAGCCTATGACAACAAACTTGTTTTGAGTGCGAGTGTTGAATACAAATCCTTGTACCCAAAGTTAAAACAATTGTGCGAAAAAAGTATCTTTTAAGTGAGGGGACTAGTTGTGGTACGCACAATGGAAGAATGATAGGTAGGTTGAATCAGGTCCTATAGAGTGGGGGGAGTTTAATTATTCTTTGGGAAGTACTTTCCCCATGAGAATAAGGAGGTCAAGATTGAGATGATGTAATTGAATATTTTCTTGCATAATTGACTATTGTATGATGATGATTGAATTGTTAAGAGAATATCATTGATTTGGGGATGAACTATTGAATGGATTTCTTAGAGGCCATTGGTAAAATCTTCAAGGTCATGAATATTATATTGTGTTATTGTTGTCTTATCTATGATAATGTTGAGAAAAGTATGAATGTATGATCATGCTATAAATATGATGTTTGTGAGATTATGATAGGTGTTCTAATGTGAGAATTGAAGATAGTTCTGATATACATCGTATAACTATCATTAAAAAGTAATGTTCTCAGATGATGTTGGGTTGTGATGAAAGGACTTTCTCATCTTGCAACCTATGAGCTATGTACAAGTACATGAAGGGTTAAACTACTAAGACATATGTTATGAAAGACATATAGATACTTTAAAAAGGCAATTTAGCTTAGCACCGAGTGAACATGACATTGAAAAGGTGTTCCTTCACAAAGGAATGGAGGTTCACACTATGTTCTGTCATGAGGTTGAAACTACAATGCTAGTTAGCATAAAGAGGGTTTCATCTAACAACCTCCTAGTTCCGTAACTATGTGCCCTTATAGAAACCTTAGCTACTGGATCCACCTAGATACTATATGAATGTATATGTCTTACCTTTGCAAGTAGGACACTCTCCTTTTGGTGTGAGGGGATTACACTTGATTCCATGTTATCTCACTTGCTCTACGTCGATTATCGTGATATTTCACTAATGTTTAAATGAACAAATGAAAGTAAGAAGATGAACACTAACTAGGACTACTTAATGGCTGTTACATATTGTAGGTAAGGGTATGAGACTTTACCTATACATTGCACAAGTAGACCTTGAGGGTATTATAGGGTTGGTTCTTTATGTACATATGATATGTATGATGTTGGTTTACTTGATATACATGATGTTGGTCTTAATTGTTATCCATGATGTTGACAACACTTTTTATGATAACGTATGAGGAAAAAGACAATTGTTATGACCTCTTTATTAGTTTAGTTGGTTTATGTGGGGTTGTGGGGCTTCACATACACATTGCACTAGTGGACTTGGATTGGGATTATGAGTAATGTGTGGTGGTGTAATGATGAAATGGACTCTAAACATGAAATGTTTACTATTGCTTTGGTTATGATATTATTCTTGAACATGAATATGAACATGTTGTATTTTTGTTGTGATATAGACATGTATATGCTCTTGGAATGTGCAAAATGGCTTTTAAAGTAAACTTAACGTGTTCTTAAACAAAAATGTCCGTTTGTGCATGGTTTCAAATGTTTTACTTTCATGTGTTTCCATACTTAGTACATGTGGTTTGTAGTAATCCATATTTTTCCAGTTTCTACAAAAAAGTGTAGGTTCGGGCCATTGAGGTGATTCTACTTCTTTTTTGAAGATACTTGGATTGTTGTTTCGGAGTTAGTGAGTGCTCAAGTCCGAGGATAGATATGCTTCATTCTAATTCTAATTCCACTTTCCTTATTGAGAGACAATATTATAATTCATATTGTAAGACTTGTTGTGGATGTAAGTGATAAGTCTGAATACTTATACTCTTATGTTGAGATGGGCTACAAGAGACAAGTTAGTCTCTTATTTTTGATATATGTGAAGTGAAGTACCACTTCAAATGAAAAGTTTTAAATGTTCTACTTTTATTCTATGTATGATGAAATGATTAACACTAAGGACTTGTCTAAGGCCTCTTCAAGTATGAAGATGCCGGTTATGACTAGGGGGTGCTCTCCATTCGCGACATTATGAGACAAAGTAATAGAACAACTCCTATAGACTCTTGTTGCCACTACCGAGTCATCAACCAGGGTAGAAACCAAAAAAAGGTTCTTTTAAGACATGCGGGAGTATATAAAATTTCATGATCACAAGAAGTGTCACAAAATATAGAGTGGCACTAGGGTCAAACAATGCAAAAACATCGACTGGGAAACCTTGTAACATACTGGTGACAACATACGGAGATCTCTCTTGATCACTTCGGGATTGGAGAGCATAGAAAGGATTCTTCTTTGGAGCGTCAAAGTTGGAACCACTAGGAGCATTTTTCTTATCAACTCTCCACTTGGCCGTACGAGTTGGCCAATCCTTCAATTGATTTCCACTCTTCCCACAAATATAGAAAACACTTGTGTTGGAAAGACTTTTATCGTCATGCTTCGCCACAATTGGTGCAACTAGATCACCCAACATAAGAACCACCACTATTTCCCCCATGTGGTTTAGGGTTAGACACCCTATCTTTGTTGATTCTTGGAGTGCTAAAAGGGCGTTGGTTGGTGTCACAACCCAAGAGCACCCCCTAGACATTACACGACGTATTTGTCATTGAATAATGCAGATTTTTTAAACTTTTGAATAATTAATGTCAATACTCTTTTATTATAGAAAAATAGAGTGTCTAGACGTTGTTTCATTAACCATTTAAGTACAATATAGAAGTCTCAAATAGGGAAAATTTCCCTTTACAATAGAATATATCTTAATAGGAAGTACATAATTAGTTTATTAGTCTATTACAAAATAGAAAGAACATAAATGGTGTCATGTTATCCTCAGAACTTGAGGACATACGATGTTTTGGAGAATGCAATCCAAGCCTTCGTTTTTCACATAGGAACCTACTATTCCAAACCTACTCTAAGTATAAAAATAAGAGAAATATGAGTTAGTACAATCAATTTGTACTAAGTATGGAAACCATGCAATTAAAACCACTTAAAACATGCAAAAAGGGACTTTTAGTTAAAAGAATGCTCTTATAAGTTAAAAGTCGCAATGCATACATAGACATAGTTAATACCATACATGTTTCAATCCGATTAACATAATATCATAAAGACACCACCCATGACCCCTTTTCAAGTTCACTTGTTAAATGTACATATGAAGTCCCATACCCCCAATTATACTAAGTAAAGCCATCAAGAAGACATGAGTGTAGTCACATACATAATAAACTCTATAATAAGTGAACCAACCTTAACATCATACATAAGTCATCATACATAAGAGACTCATACAAGAACTACTCAAAGAACCCACTTGTGCAATGTATAGGTAAAGTCCCATACCCTTACTTACACTAAGTAGCACCCCTTAAGAAAGCCCTTGTTAGAGTTCGTGCTTATATTCATAAGTGATATTCGTATCTTATTTCATATTCTAAAATATTGTTATATTTGAAATAACCGTCAAAGAATGTGAGCTACATGGAATCTTGTGTGTTACCCCCACACCTAAAAAAGGTGTTTCACTTGCCTAAGGTTAAACATACATACTAATCTATAAGGTGGATCCATGAGCTAAGACCTATGTGGGCACATAGTTATGGTATATGGAGATTTCTCTAGAAACCTTATAATTCTAATGTACGGGTTTCTATCTCATGAGACACCATAATGGGAACCCAACTACTAATGTAAAGGAACCCATGTCATAATAACATCCACTCGGTGCTAAGCACAATTCTCTTTTAAATCATTAAGTCTTTAGTTATGCATTAATTCATAAATAATTACTTAAGGACTTAACTACTTATATAGTGTATAACTCAAAGGTTCCAAATATGAGATTAACTATTCATTGATAGAACCATGAACATTGGAGAATGTTCTTTCATATCATATTCATATAGTGTTTAGGAGATGCCTTTAATTCAGCATATTCACACTAACATAATCATATCATATTATAAAATTCTCATTCATATCATAGCATAAAACTCATATTCATGTAATTTCGTAAGACACATGTTTATACCATAGCATAACATACATGTTTGTATCATAACATAACATACATGTTCGTATCATAGCATAGTTAATCATAATTAGGGTTGTATGGAATAAGAAAAAGACTCAATACCACAATTCATAAATCAATCAAGCACCTCCACCATAAGTAGATAAAAAATTCAATGCAAGACTATATATCAAGTACGCACATCCACCATAAGTGGATCAATAATTTAGTATAAGACTAAAATCAAATTGAAAGCCTTCATTCATAGACTTTAAGGATTTCTTAAATATTAAACCCTAATTTCATTATATTCATTCATAATATAGGATAAATCATAATACAATACTGAAATACAAAAAACATACTAGTGCTTGGATTTGAGAAAGATGGGGAAATCATGGGTCTTTGGGGGAATTGTTCAAAAACCATAAATTACATACATTCATACATAAACCTTACCATATAATCATAAATAACCATTAAATATCAACGGAAACTATTTTAGAAAGAGGACCACGAATTTGATTGAAAAACTAGAAATTGGGGGACTTCGAAATCCAATTTTGAGAAGACCTTTTGTGGAAACGATATCAAGAGTGAAGATATTCCATAACTTGATCAATTAATTTAGAATTTATGGATAAAATTCTAGTTATTGGTTCCCTATACGAACCTAGGTCTTCTTCTTCAATGGTGTTTTTAGAGAGATGATTTTGGGAGAGGGTTAGTTTAAGTTTGAGTGATTTTGAGTTGTCAGAGTTAGGAGACTTATTTATTATTTTAAATACCTAAATATTCTTAATACAACCCATTATAAGACTAACATAATTAATTAACAATTTACTAAACCACCCCAACCTACGTATAACGTAGGTAGTGCAACGAGGTCCAATCCACGAGTCTCCATTAACAGGGTGTGGTCCAAACTACAGACAGTACTGGTCACTCCTGGTTTGTTATGATAGAGGGTTACGTGAGGGTTTTGTAAGTAGAATTAGTCTCAACTCACCATACCAATCCACGCCCCGTAGATTGGTTGACATTCCGTCAAATGACCTTTGTAGGTCATGCTGATAGCTTTTGGGGTCAAAGTTGGGTTTTCCTCAGTGAACCCTAGGATGGTTCTTGTTGCTCTTACCCGGGAATTTGTCCCCGAATGTCGACCAAAAAAACAAAAACAGGTTAGAAACTCTAAACCAACAGATCTACCAGCATACATACCAAGATGTACAATAATTCTAAATACATAGTTCACCATAAGCACTTATTCAAATGAGAAAACCATAAATTTGAATCAAGGCATGTCAATGCAATATGAGGAACTAGGAACTACATCTACCAACTCAATATCTGTAAGACTCCAAAAGTCTATGACTTGGTCTAGAGCTTCACTATATGAAAAATGACTCAAAAAAATGTTTGTAAATTAATGTATTTAAACTAAGTAGGAAGTGTTAGAGTAAAAATGAAAAGAACTATCATGACGTCAAGAAAATTGTGAAATGTGTGCTACTGTGTCATGACATGTTCCATGGAGTTTTAAGAGTCAGATTTTAGTAAAATTTAATGAAATGGTACTAAATACGTATTAAAGTGTGTTTAGGGTCAAAACTCCCAGGTACAATCCCCAAGTACCACCCTAAGGGTCCTTGGAGGGGACCCTTGTATTTGACCAAAAGCTGTCAGTTTTGCAGTGGCCAAACAAGAGTTGTCGGTAGGTCAACGACCCATCGATGGAGTAGTAGTTCCATCCTTAGAAACATTTAAAAATAAGTTCAAAACCCAATCTTAGTCACAGACGATGCCCATGCAGTACAGGGTCATAAATTGAGCTACGAGGCATAGATAGGAGATCGCACGTTTGGGGATCAACTACACTATTTAATCTGCTAAGTTAGAGGTTAGTTAGTTAATTCGTTCGATAATTAATTAGGGGATTAGGTATGGTTAATTAAGTTAGTTAAGGACAATATAAAGGGTTTTAACTCATAACTAACCTAACACCCCCATTATTTTCCAAACCCACATCTCTCTAACTTCTCTCTAGATTCTCTCTTCCCAAACACAAACCTTCGTTGAAGGAACACTGCTGCTCCTAGTCACGGAAGAATATACCAAGGTTTTCATCTCAAATTTGTATCAAGATCATCACTAAGGTATGGTTTATTTCACTCTTGGGATTTCTTCCCCCAAGAGGCCCTTTAAAAGATGATTTTCAACTTCCCCAAAACAAGGGTTTCAATCAAAACATGGGTTCTATTTTATAAACAAAATTTGTGATTCAATTGATATGAATTATGGTCTTCTATATTTGATTAACTATGTATTAGGATTAATTTTTGATAACCACTCACGATTTCCCCTTGAACCCTTGTTTATCCATAAACTCAATTTATCTTTGAATTATATGGTAATTGTGGAAGATGATGATTATTTGACTATGTAAAATTAATAATTGATATACCGTGATTTCACGGTATATTTATTTCTTTTTTCTTAAGTTTAGTGTGTCCAAAAGTCTTTTTGTACTATTTTTTATGTAAGTTTCTCTTTATTTGTAGAAAATATGTCTAAAAGATGAATGCGGAGGTTTTTGAGCAATAAATGCAGCAAAGTACCACCTACGGAGCTTGTAATGGTCTGTCGTGCCCGTGACGGTCCGTAGGTGGCATGGTAGTGCAGCTGCTGAAAAAAGATGGGGATGTTTGACCAAGTGTGGGGTTACAAAGTGCGTGACAGACCGTCGTAGCCATGACGATCTGTCCTGCTGATTCGTCATGAAGATTTGAGAATTAGTCCTACTACAAATTTTCAAGAGTTCAACTGTTATGGAACAGAGAACCCCGACGGAATGTTGTGCCTGTGACGATCCATCATACCTGCCGTCGAGGGTAATGAAGAGAGCAGCATAAGATATTGCAAAACTTTGGGACGACGGATTTCATGATGGCCCGTCGTGACCACGACGATCTATCGTGAGGTCCGTCAACCCTACAACGTTTTGACATATTTCTAACAAATAGAGTCCTTATTTAATTAGGTGTTTACTTTTTTTTTATAAGTAGTTCGAAAAACCTCGTTTTGGGGGTTAGACTCTTGGTTATTTGAGCTTCTTTTGTTGATTAGACTTGGTGATTATTATTACAATTTTGGAGAATCTTTAGTCTTCAATTAATTTTAGTAATTGATTGTTGGTGATTTTTGTTGATTAATCAATTGAACTTCTGGATTTTATTCTTTTTCATTGAAGTAAGTGCATGAATTCTTATATTACATATTTGAATATTGTTATTAAGACTATGGGTAACTAAACTCCATAACTAGGTTTGTGGGAACCATAGGCGAATAATGAAGTAAAACCTAACTAATATAACAATTCTAGAATAGTGTCTTGCATGTATTCATAAGTCTTTCTCTTAGAAGTATTTTTAATTGATGGTCAACGTTAGAACTCGCCTTAATGCTACTTTCCAGAACAAGGAGGTAGATAATAGGAAAAGAAATATCAACATAGATTTAGTGTATACTCTCTAATAGGCTAGTATTGATTGGTACGAGGTAATAACTTAGTCAAATATCAAATACGATGCTTAATATGAGGTAAAGGTAAGGGTTAGTATAATAAGACACGTAGCCGGACCAAGGTGCAGAGTGAAATTTTCTAGATGTCGGACCAAGGATTAGAAATACATAACTTATCACTTTGCATGCAAGATATTAGGAGAGAATTCTTATAGTTAGAATTATCAAGTTAGGAAGATGTGGGGAACACGTAAACCCTAGTTACTTTTATTAAATGATTAAACTCCGACATTTGAAGCTGTTAGTTGTCTCCTTTTATTTAGCTAGTTATTTTCATTCATTTTGAAGTAAAAAAAAAGATCTTTTTATTGTCTTTGCTTTCCAAGGAAATAATTGACTAAATAGTAGTAATAATGGATTGAAGTTAAGTCTGAACTATTTTCCTTGTGAAAACGATTTCAACCTCAATAGTTGGGTTCTTTACTTGATATGACCGCTTTACTTCTTATTTGAGAAGTAAGTTTGAGCGTATCAAATTTTGAGATGTCAAGTGAGTGTGAGGAAGAGTTGAATAGTCCACTATTTGTACTAAGCTAGAACTTGCGTGGTTAGTCCTGCTTAAAGTAAGATGTAATAGACAATTAGGAAAGGATCATAGGCCTTCGTTCAAAATAGCCCATTGTTAACCTAAATTAAAAAAAACAAATGAAAATAATCCTTCTTTGATCTAAATAATTTGAGCTTAAACTAGACCTTTCTTTTTAACCCCATCTGATTTTTTCAGGGAATAATGTGTTGGCCCTGGTCCCTCCTTGGACATGTGTACCTCAGCTTATGCCAAAAGCATAAGTTGAGGGTGGCTAATGAAGTAAACAATCTTTTTATGGCCCTGACCCCACTTTGGGTATTGTGTACTTTGACTCATGGCTATTATGAGGAATGCTCTAGAAAGTGACGGTTGAAAGAACAAAGAGAGATAAAGAACAAAAGTAAAGTTTCTTAAGAATCAGTTGAAAGAAAAGTGAAATAATTAAAAAAACAATAAATACAAGCAAGAAAAGAAGAGAGCAACTTACACAAATGATACAAAAGAAGGGAAAATAGCAAGGTAAAATAATATGGGAAATTTTGAGAAATAAAATGATGAAAAGAGGTATGTTTAGCCGATATGTCAAGGAGGGAAAAAAGTCACTAAAGTATACCTAAATATACCCTACCTAACCTTGAGCCTATGTCACGAGCTAAGAAAGTCCTATCGTAATCCTAAAAGTTGTATAGCGAACTTAAAGCAATGATAATAAGGGCAAGCTAATGGAAATATGTATGAATGAGTTGTGAATCTGTTCTGAGAGTGAGTGTTGAAAAGCAATCCTTATACTCAAACTGAAATCGTTGTGTGAAAATTGAGGATATTGTTTTGAAGTGAGGACACTAGTTGCAATACCGGAAATATCAGCACCTTTGGGAGAAATTGCAGAGGATAGTTGTTAGTGCATGCTGAGTCCGTGTCATGGTCTGATTCCACATAATTCAAGCTTAATAGTGATACCATGCATAAATATGATGAGACTGATGGGGATTGATAGCCAAATGATTACGAAAGATAAAACATGGAAACTATTGTACAAAGATTTTGTTTGAGTCATAGTTCATTGAATTTTTGTTGAGGGTGTTGATATATTGTGGTTTCAAGATATTTTTAATACTTTTTCCTTAAGCTTAGTGTGTCCAAAAGCCTTTTTGTACTAATTTTTATGTAAGTTTCTGCTTATTTGCAGGAAATTTATCTAAAAGATGAATGCATAGGTTTTTGAGCAAGAAATGCAGAAAAGTACCAGCTACGGAGCTTGTGACGGTCTGTCATGCCTGTGACGGTCCGTAGGTGGCATCGTAGTGCAGCTGCTGAGGGAAGATGGGGAAGTCTTACCAAGTGTGGGGTTACGGAGTGCGTGACGGACCGTCGTAGCCATGAAGGTCTGTCCTACTGGTTTGTCATGAAGATCAGAGAAGTAGTCCCAATACCCAATTTTCAAGAGTTCAAGTGTTATGGAAAAGACACCCCCGACGGACCGTTGTGCCTGTGACGATCCGTCATATCTGCCGTCGAGGGTAATAAATAGAGCAATAAAAGAAATTGCAAAAGTATGGGATGACGGAGTCCGTGACCACCCGTCGTGACCACGACGATCTATCGCGAGGTCCGTCAACCCAGCCGCGTTTTGACAGATTTCCAGCAAATAGAGTCCTTATTTAATTATGTTTTTATTTTTTTATAAATAGTTCGAAAAACCTCATTTTTAGTGTCAGACTCTTGGTTATTTGAGCTTCTTTTGTTGATTAGACTTGGTGATTATTATAATACTTTTGGAGAATCTTTAGTCTTCAATTAATTTCAGTATGTTGGTGATTTTTGTTGATTAATCAAGCGAACTTCTAGATTTTATTCTCTCATTGAAGTAAGTGCATGAATTTTTGTATTACATATTTGAATATTGTGATTATGACTATGGGTAACTAAACTCCATAACTAGGGTTTTGGGAACCCTAGGTGAATAATGAGGTAAAACCTAACTAAAATAAAAATTCTAGAATACTGTCTTGCATGTATTGATAATTGTTTCGCTTAGAAGTCTTTTTAATGGATGGCCAACGTTAGAACTCGCCTTAAAGCTAATTGTCGGACCAACGAGGTAGATAATAGGAAAAGAATTATCAACATAGATTTAGTGTATACTATCTAATAGGCTAGTATTGATTGGTACGAGGTAATAACATAGTTAAATATCAAATACGATGCTTTATATGAGGCAAAGGTAAGGGTTAGTATAGCAACACACGTAGTCGGACCAAGATGCGGAGTGAACTTTTCTAGAAGCCGGACTAAGGATTTAAAAATACATAACTTATCACTTTGCATGCAAGATACTAGGAGAGAATTCTTATAGTTAGAATTATCAAGTTAGGAACCTATGGGGAACACGTAAACCCTAGTTACTTTTATTAATTGATTAAACTCCAACACTTCAAGTTGTTAGTTGTCTCCTTTAATTTAGCTAGTTATTTCATTCATTTAGAAGTAAAAAAACCCCTTTTTATTGTCTTTGCTTTCCAAGGAAATAATTGACTAAATAGTAGTAATAATAGATTGAAGTTAAGTCTAAACTATTTTCCTCGTGGAAACGATCCAAACCTCAATAGTTGGGTTCTTTACTTGATATGACCGCTTTACTTCTTATTTGAGAATTAAGTTTGAGCGTATCAAATTTTGAGATGTCAAGTGAGTCTGAGGAAGATTTGAATAGTCCACTATTTCTACTGAGCTAGAACTTGCCTGGTTAAACCTGCTAAAAGTAAGATGTAATAGACAATTAGGGGAGGATCATAGGCCGTTGTTAAAAATAGCTCATTGTTAGCCTAAATTAATAAAACAAAAACAAATGAAATTAATCCTTCTTTGATTCAAATGATTTGATCTTAAACTAGACCTTACCTTTTCACCCCAACTATATTATCTTGGAATAATTTGTTGGCTCTGGTCCCTCCTTGGACATATGCACCTCAGCTTATGACAAAATCATAAGTTGAGGGTGGCTAATGCAGTAAAAAACTTTTTTATGGCCCTGACCCAACTTTGGGTATTGTGTACATTGACTCATGGCTATTATGAGGAATGCTCAGGAAAGTGCGGTTGAATGAACAAAGAGAGAGAAAGAACAAATGTAATGTTATTCAAGAATCAGTTGAAAGAAAAGTGAAATAATAAAAAAAAAATACAATAAATACAAGCAAGAAAAGAAGAGAGTCACCTACACAAATGAATAAATAAGGGAAAATAGCAAGGTAAAAGAACATGGGAAATTGGGTGAAATAAAATAATGAAAAGATGTATGTTTAGCCGATATTTCAAGGAGGCCAAAAAGTCACTAAAGTTTATCTAAATATACCCTACCTAACCTTGAGCTTATGTTACAAGCTAAGAACGTCCAATCGTGATCCTAAAACTTGTATAGCTAACTTAAAAAAGTGAAAATAAGGGCAAGCTTATGGAAATATGTATGAATGAGTTGTGAATCAGTTCTGAGAGTGAGTGTTGAAAATTAATCCTTATACTCAAACTTAAATCGCTGTGTGAAAAATGAGGATATTGTTTTGAAGTAAGGACACTAGTTGCAATAGCGGAGATATTAGCACCTAGGTGAGAAATTGAAGAGGATAGGTGTTAGTGCATGGTGAGTCCGTTTCATGGTCTGATTCCACATAATTCAAGCCTAGTGGTGATAGCATGCATAAATATTATTAGACTGATCGGGATTGATAGTCAAATGGTTAAGAAAGATAAAACATGGAAACTATTGTACAAAGATTTTGTTTTTAGTCATAGTGCGTCACTTGAGGACAAGCAACGAATTTTTGTTGGGTGTGTTGTTATACCATGGTTTCACGGTATTTTTAATACTTTTTCCTTAAGTTTAGTGTGTCCAAAAAACTTTTTGTACTAATTTTTATGTAAGTTTCTCTTTATTTCCAGGAAATCTATCTAATAGATGAATGTAGAGATTTTTGAGCAAGAAATGTAGGAAAGTACCACCTGCGAAGTTTGTGACGGTCTGTCGTGCCCGTGACGGTCCGTAGGTGGCATCGTAGTGCAGCTGCTGAGGGAATATGGGAAATTCTGACAAGGTGTGGGGTTACAGAGTCCGTGACGGACCGTCGTAGCCATGACGGTTCGTCCTGCAGATTCGTCATGAAGATCAGAGAAGTAGTCCATGTATCTAATTTTCAAGAGTTCAAGTGTTATGGAACGGAGACCCCCCACGGACCGTTGTGCCTGTGACGATTCGTCATACCTGCCGTCGAGGGTAATGAAGAGACCAACAGAAGAAATTGCACAAGTATGGGACGATGAAGTCCATGACGACCCGTCGTGACCACGACGATGCGTTGCAAGGTCCGTCTACCTAGCCGGGTTTTGAAAAATTTCTAGCAAATAGAGTCCTTATTTAATTATGTTTTTTTTTATAAATAGTTCAAAACACCTCATTTGGGGTTAGACTCTTGGTTATTTGAGCTTCTTTTATGGATTAGACTTGGTGATTATTATTACACTTTTGGAGAATCTTTAGTCTTTAATTAATTTCAGTAATTGATTGTTGGTGATTTTTGTTGATTAATCAAGTGAACTTCTGGACTTTATTCTTTCTCATTGAAGTAAATGCATGAATTCTTATATTACATATTTGAATATTGTGATTTTGACTATGGGTAACTAAACACCATAACTAGGGTTGTGGGTACCATAGACAAATAATGAGGTAAAACCTAACTAAAATAAAAATTCTAGAATAGTGTCTTGCATGTATTGATAATTCTTTCTCTTAGAAGTCTTTTTAACGGATGGACAACGTTAGATCTCGCCTTACTGCTACTTGCCGGACCAAGGAGGTAGATAATAGGAAAAGAATTATCAACATAGATTTAGTGTATACTGTCTAATAGGCTAGTATTGATTGGTACGAGGTAATAACTTAGTCAAATATCGAATACGATGCTTAATATGAGGCAAAGGTAAGGGTTAGTATAGCAACACACGTAGCCGGACCAAGGTGCGGAGTGAAATTTTTTAGAAGCCAGACCAAGGATTTAAAAATACATAACTTATCACTTTGCATGCAAAATACTAGGAGAGAATTGTTATAGTTAGAATTATCAAGTTAGGAACATTCGGGGAACAAGTAAACCCTAGTTACTTTTATTGATTGATTAAACTCCAACATTTTGAGTTGTTAGTTGTCTCCTTTAATTTAGCTAGTTATTTTCATTCATTTATAAGTAAAAAAAAACCTTTTTATTGTCTTTGCTTTCCAAGGAAATAATTGACTAAATAGTAGTAATAATAGATTGAAGTTAAGTCTGAACTATTTTCCTCGTGGGAATGATCCCAACCTCATTAGTTGGGTTCTTTACTTGATACGAGTGCTTTACTTCTTATTGGAGAAGTAAGTTTGAGTGTATCAATAATTACTATACGTTACTTTTTGAATATACCTTTTTCATTCATTTGTTATGTATTTTTCAGTAATTTCAAGTATGAAGGAAATGAAAGGGTAGTAAGCTATGAATAATTATTCTTCCTGAATTCAATTTTGAAGTATGATCTACATAGATAGTAATGCCTCTATTTTAAATGTGTGGATGTTATGTTGATAGTAAATATTCATGTAATACTCTGAAAGTCGAAAGCCTAATCTAGATCTTAACATGAAAGTCTAAGAGTTGTAACACTGTTTTAAGTTCAAATATAATGTATATAATTCTAGGAAGTCCTGGAATGAAAGCGTCAAGAAACGTCCATGACGTCCGTAAACTAGTTCAAAAGGTGATAGTGTGCCTTAGCCTATTGGACAAAGTTTTAGGAGTTGGAATTCAATGGAATTCGGTAGTATGGTGTCTAATACGTATTAGAGTTGGTTTATAGTCAAAATATACAGGTACAAATCCCCAAGGAGAAACCAAAGGATCCTTGAGGATGACCCTTGCTTTTTGAATAAAGTTATGTTGAGACTGTAGCCATCGACGGATGACAGGCTACGAGGCGTGGTCCAATCGACATGCGTCGATTTCAACCATCCACGGTCACTTATCCATTTTTTAAAAGGTTCCATTTTGGACATACTATGATGAAAATGACGGTTGTTCAGGACGTTTTGTCAAAGGTACCGTCGACTGACCTATGGCCTGTAGGTCGGGGCTCATAGGTTAGGGTCCCTGTTTACTACCAAGTTTTAAGTTAGTCTAATTAATTAATTAGATGTTTAATTAATTAGTTATAGGTTAATAGAGGTCTAAATAAGTTATTTAAGTACTTATATAAAGCCCCAAACCTAATTAAACTAAACCAACTCTCATAATTCCCAAAACCAATTACTCTTCCTTCTCTCTACTTTCTCTCTCCCAAAGAAACTCCCTAGAAGATCAAGGTCAAGGTGGGTTCTAGGGAATAAAGAATTCAATTTTAGTCCATAATTCTTCATCAATTAAAGAGGTATGGGGTCATTTACCTTAGAGATTCCTTTCCCCAAAGGGTTCTTCAAAAATTGATTTCAAAAAGATGAGTTTCAAGTGGGTTTTCTTATATTGCGAATTTGATCTTCTAAATTGTTTTGACTATGGTTTCTTTTTATTATTATGCTTAGACTATATGTATTACGATTCAACTATTCTACTTTTTGATGAGTTAACCTAGTTTGTGGATTAGATCACGAAATTGACTACAAGTCCTTAACCTTATGTTATGAACTAGTGATGAATTGATGTGTAATGATTCAATTTACTTCATTATTGTATCAATTAGTATTGTGTGATTATTAAACCAAAATGGATTTGAATTGGAGGTTGATGGTAAAACCATGAATGATAGCTCGTGAAGGAGATCGGGCCAGTCTGGTGATCTCAAACGTTTACTTCAATTATGATTACTTGTGTTTAGTGATGTAGTTATATGGAAGTATACATTATGAAGTGATGGATCAGGGTTAGTATGATGTTTAATTGAAATGTCTTGATTATGTGATTGTGAGATTATGCTTAAGATGTAATGATGTAAGGTTGGTGATGAAGTACCTATGTACCTTACTTTGCTATAAAGATGTTAATGTTTTAATCTCAAATATGAGGGTTGTAATGTAAAGGTTTTCTCATGCAATTCCTATTGACATATGACTTATACTTTATAAAGGGTAGACCCTATTACCTAAACTATGTTATAATTGATAATGAAAGACATTTCAAAAGATACTCTAGCTTAGCACCGAGTAAACTAGAAGTGAGGAGTGTCCCTTCCCACGTTGGAAAGGTAGGTTCACTAATGTACTCATAAGATTTGATACTTTAATTCATGTAGCATAAAGAGGGTCCCCACTACATCTCCTAGTTCTTGAACTATATTTCCCACATAGGAATACTAGCTAGTAGATCCACATAGATGCTATGTTCATGTTTTGATACTACATTGCCAAGTAGTCCGCCTTCTTTCATTGTACAATTCCATGACACCAGATTCCACATTGTTTCATGTGGTCTATGTCGCTTAAGGCTAGATGTTCCCAAAAATAAAATGAAGTAATAAAGTTAAATCTAACTAGGTTGACTTGAGGGGTTTGACTTAGTCTGGATAGTGGTATGGGACTCTACCTATACATTGCACTAGTTAGCCTTGAGGGAAGTCTTAGATGGATTTTCGTATGTGCTTATATGCTCATAAATGTAATGATATATATATATATATATATATATATATATATATATATATATATTGATCTTACATGTTAATGACACTATGTGATTTTAGTTTAACTTATGAATAAGTGATTGCTCTCTATTGCTAAAGTATGATGATGTCTACTCGTAATGATATAGTATGTAAAGTTTTACATTTCTTATATTTCATGTTGGTTTTACTTTGTTGCTGAGGTTATAAAGTCTTACATAGTCATTGCACTTGGGAACTTAATGGGGGTGTATGATTAATGGTCTTGCTTATGTTATGATGTTATGAACTCTTATGCATGCTTTGATATTAAAACTTGATGATAGCGTTGTCTTGATTATGTTCTCAATCATGTTGATATGCATTTTGAGTTGACTAGACTTGGTATTGGTTGTCTAGTGATGTACATGGTATGGACTAAAGTAATATATGCTTATTGACTTATATTGGTTCATAAATGTGCACAAGGTATTTCCAAAGTGACTTTTCATACTTTTGAACAAGTGTCCCTTTTGGCATGATTTCTATGTTGTATGTGCATTTGATCCTATACTTAGTACAACCGATGTTCTAACCCCATTTTTCCCTTTTCCCCAACATTTTAGGTTCCGGTCGTTGAAGGGTTTGTGACCACTTTGAAGGAAAGCTTGGATAATTTCACTTAGTGCCGGTATGTTCTCATGTTCTGAGGATGATGTATTTCTATAACTCTACCTATGAAACATTGTTATAGTCTAAAGACACTCATTTCACTCATGTTGTTTCAAGACATTGTTGTAATCCCTGAGAGGTACTTTTACACTTGTGTAAGGGCTATGCCTATATTGTTCTTTTCCATTTAGATGGTTTAATATAAGAAATCCCTTTTAATATTATAATATGTATGTTGTCTATACATGGCATAATAGTAGAAGACTATTTTATGTTCTTATATGAGGAGTCTATGTATACTCGCTATAAATATATTATGTGTAAGCGAGAGGTCTAAGTAAACCTCATGAAGTATATGTAGATGAAATGTTTTAAATTTTCTGCACTTTTCAATCTAAAAATGTTATCTATTCCTAGTCCTCTCTCAGGATGACAACGCTGGTTACGTCTAAGGGGTGCTCCCTGAATCTGACAAACATGGTATCAGAGCATGAGGTTGAATATCCCTATAAATGTTGTCGCATTAAAACCACGTCTATGTAGATTATCATTTATAATTGTGAAGGGCACCACACTTATAAATGAGAGACTACGTGATGCTGAGAAACTCTCATCTTCTTGAACTCCAAGGTCGTGCCTCTACAGTCTTGTTATGTACTTTAACCTAAACCTTGTATTTTGGTTATAGGTATGAATACTCGAAGGGAAGCGGAACGAAGGTCCGAGAAAGGGATTGCTATTGTGGGGGTTCATTACAACGAAGCTCCTCCGCAAGACAATCAAGTCCCTCCACTTTAAAAAGTTACTATGGGTGATCAAGTTCCGGTTGTTCCTCCACAAATGATTAATGGAGATATAAGGTCGGCTTTTCTCACTTTAGACCAAGCCATGACCTCTCAAGTGTCACATCCGATAACTAGCCCCTAGATGTAACCGGCGTCGTCATCCGCTTTGAGGACTAAGACTAGCCTCTTAGCTTACATAATTACATTTGTAGGTCAAATTTAGTGAAAAATATAAAACTTTTCAATTACATCTACTTGGAGGGTTATATACCTCTATATACAGATAGTATGTATGTGTATATATATATATTTATTGAGTATACATAGACCATCCGTATAGGAAGATTACTTAGTCTTCTACTTTTATTGCATGTAAATATATAATATATAACATAGTCATAATAGTCGTCTCATGTCATAACCATCTAACAAGAGTGTATAACTTGGGCATAAACCATACATCAATTCAATAAGGCCACATATAGGGCATACAAATGTTTAGTACTTGATTGAAAGGAATGAAACATAAGAGTCTTACAATCATAACAACTCCATTAGCTAGATAGTGGCATCACCCTCAGAAAGTGAGGACCTACCATACTTGGATGAATAAGATATCAAAGACTTCCTCAAGTCGTCTTCAAAGCACTTCAAGGACTGGAACCAAAAATGTTGGGGAAAAGGAAGAAATGGGGTTAGTACACCACTTCTACTAAGTATGAGACCATATGCACATTTACTTTGAAATCATGTTAAGAATAACAGACATTTCATTAAAGGTATTCAATTTACTTTTGAAACACTTATGCATAATCAACAAGACCATACTAAATCAAATAGGGTATATTCATAAAGTCATAGGCATGTATATTACTAGACCAAAAACATCAAAACTAGTCAAGTCGACATACATATACTATAATTGAATACATATTCAAGTAACTCTGTCATCAAGTCATAATAGCAACAAGCATGAATAAGAGTTTATTTCAACATAACCAAAGAAAGACAATTATCCATGATCCCTACTAAATAAACAAGTGAAATGACTAAGAAAAGCCCCAAAACCTTACTCAATCAATTAATTCAACTAGAATCATGACAAATATTCCACTTCACATAATATGACATTAAGAGTACATAATGTCATGCCTTTAGCATTGTAGACCAAATACATGTTCATAAGAGTAATGTACATCACATATCATCATTTACATAATATCATCATATATATATCATTTTAATTTCTAAGCATATACATACATAAGAACATCCTCCTAAGACTCCATTCAAGTCTGACTAGTGCAATGTTTAGGTAGAGTCCCATACCCCTACCTAGACTAAGCTAAACCCCTTAGGTCTCCTTAGTTAGAGTTCATTCCTTTAATTCATTTTACCTCTTGGTAACATCTTGCCTTAATCGACATAGACCACATGAGCTAATGTGGAATCCAGTGTCATGGAACCCTACACAAAAAGAAGGCAGACTACTTGCCAAGGTAGTACCAAAACATGAACATAGTAACTACGTGGATCAACTAGCTAGTATTCCTATGGGGGCAACATATTTCAACAACTAGTAGATATAGCTGGGACGCTCTTTACTCTACATGCATTGTATTCTCAAATCTCAAGAGTGAATTAGTGATCCTACCTTTCCTATGTGGGATGGGATACTCCTCACTCTAGTTCACTCGATAGTAAGCCAGAGTTCCTTTTTCAAATGTCTTTAATGTCTTTATTAATCGTCATAGCTTAATGTAGGTCATAGGGTCTAACCATTATACAACATCATCATCATTATAGCTCAATAATAATTTCATGAGTATTGTCATTTAATTACAATTCTTATAGGTAAGGTTAGCTTATTTACATCCTTATAACATAATAAGGCACATTGGTAAATCAGTCACCATCCTTATAACATTTACATCTTAAGAAAATTCCTCACAATCATAATCAAGACAATTAAATTCAACATCATACCACCTTACCAATCCTAATATGAGGTATACTCCAATAAAACATATTAATCATATTTAACCATAATTTGAAGTAAAGGATAGGGATCATAAGATTTACCAAGTCTTCTTCATAGTTCATCATCAAGGTCTTACCACAAACCCTCAATTAAACCCAATTTGGGTATACATCATCATAATTCAATAACCAACATGATAACAAGGCTAGGATAATAACTACATCACAATTAAATACTATATCAAAGCTTAATACGAGATACTTAGGTCAATTCACAACATACTTCATAACCTAGATCATCTTCTCAAGAACTAGAATTAAAGACTATAAAATCACCATAATTTATTCATTATTAGAGTAACAACATTATCTAGTAGTAATTCAATCAATAACCAATTCAATTTAACCAATAGAACCTAATTCATATAAATATCAAAACCTAGGGTTAAGGGGAATAGGTCATCTTCTACAAACTAGACCAAATAATCAACAAGTATAATAATAAATTTAGAATACGTGTTAATATATTCAAAATAACCAAAATAAATCATTAATAAATAATTCATAACATCAATTTCGTATTCGATAAAAACCCACTTGAAAACTTAACTTTTGAAATCAATATGATGGAACCCTTTGAGGAAAGAGGTCTCAAAGGTAATTTAGATCCCATACCTTGTTGATTTATGACATTGATGGAAGAAATTGACCCTTTAAATCCATTAAACCCAACCCTAGCTTGGTGTTCAAAGGAGTTTTCACTAGAGAGAAAAAGATGAGAGAAGGATAGAATTTGGGTTTATGAGTTATGAGCTTAAGTTAGTCTAATGTAGGTTATGATCTTTATATGGGGTGTTAATTAAAATAATTAGGCTTCCCTCATCCCCTAAATAATTAATTAATGACCTATTTAATTAAGTTAACCCTACTTAAATCAAGTCGCAGAAAAGGTCACTGACCCACGAGACTCTGTCGACGCCTCGTGTGTCAATCAACAGACTGACCCCCATTCCGTGTTACACATCCGTCAGTGAGTTCAAAGAGTATGAAAAATATCCCCGACAATGATTTGTCTAATTTTTGTTCGACAGATGGCATCGATACCCCGTCGATCAACACAACATCCTTCGTTTGCCTCTGTAGATGAACACTGCCCAGGTAGTCTTGACCCCAAAATGCAAGGGTCCTTCTCAAGGTCCCTTGGTTGGTCCTTGAGGAGGCTTACCGGGACATTTTGATCATGGATCTACTTAAAAACATGCTATACACCCTTCCACCAAATTTTATGATTTTTCTACTCCTAAAAGCTAGTCAAATAGATTAAGTCACGCTAGTACCTACTTGAACTAGTTTTCGGACGTCATGAACATTCTAGGAAGCTTTAGTTTCCAGAATTCCTAAATGACTTATATTCATTATTATAGACTTTAAAATAGTGTCTACACCATAGGACACTTATGTTAGGCTCTAAAAGACGTCTTGGATTTTTAAAGTGTCAAATCAAGCTAATGCTATCACTTCTCAAGTCCAAGCTATGATGGCCCATGTGAATATGGGGGTTGGACCTCGAATGCCTCAAAATGATAACAGTGCGGCCTCTCGTTTGAGAGACTATACTATAATGAATCCACATACATTGTTCGGGTTAAATTTGGATGAGGACCCTCAAGATTTCCTCGATGAGGTCTATAAGATTCTTAATGTTATAGATGAGACCTCAATTGAGAAGGCCGAGTAGGCGGCCTATCATCTCAAAGATGTGTCCCGAAATTGGTACGTGCAATGGAGGGATAAAATAGCATTGAGAGGTGGTACGCTGACTTGGGAAATTTTCAAGAGAGATTTCCTTGATAGGTTCTTTCCTAGAGTGATGAGGGAAGCTAAGTTGGAAGAATTCATCAACCTTCGTTAAGGAGGTATGAGTGTACTTGACTACTATTTGAAGTATATAAGTTTTCCAAGTATGCTCCATCCATGGTTTCAAACCCAAGGGAAGAGATGAGTAATTTTCTTACCGGGGTATACGATTACATGGTGGAAGAATTTCGTTAGGCAATGCTTCATGATAATATATAAATTTATTGTCTCATGTTTCATGCTCAACAAGTGGAAGAAACTAGGTTAAAGAGGAAGAATAGGAAGGCTAAGAAGGCAAGGTCTTAAGAAGGTTGTTCTTTAAAAAGTAGGATTTAAATTTAAGACAAGCCTAGGTTCAAGAAGTTGTTTTCTAACCAAGTCCTTCCAAATATTCCAAGGCTCGTGATGATAGTGTGTCTAAACCTAAGCCTCAAAAGGTAAAAGGGACTATTCATCAAGCAAAAAGCCAACTTGTGGTAAGTATGGCAAGAAGAATTATGGTGATTTCCTTGTTGTGACGGTCAACTGCTTTAGGTGTTGCAAGAGTTGCCACAAGGATATGGATTTCCCTAATATAAAGGGGCAAGCAAAAGGAGCGGGAAAGCTCAAGCTAGTATTACTAATGTGCATGCTCTAAATAAGAATTGTTTTATCCACTTTGCTCTAGGGGTGAACAACAGAGTTCTCCCAATATTGTGATTGGTATGTTACAAGTCTTCTCAATTGATGTCTATGCATTACTTTATCCGGGGGCTACATTATCTTTTGTTACTCCCTTGATATCTAGGAAGTCTCATTTTTCCTCGATATTCTAGGTGAACCTTTCATTGTAACAACCTAGTAGGTGAGTCGGTGGTTGCAAAAAGGGTATATTGAAAATGTTCTATAATGTTTCTGAATAGAGTTACTTATGTTTAATTAGTAGAACTTTATATGGTCAATTGTGATGTAATCTTGGGAATGTATTGATATCATGATTGTTTTGCTTCCATTGATTGTAGAACAAGAATTGTCAAGTTCAATTTTCAAAACGAACCCGTATTCAGTGGAAGGGGGAATTTCTATTCATAGAGGTCATATCATTTCTTGTTTGATCAACTCTAAGGGGCAAGCTACTTTTCTAAGACTGAATTGAGACTAGGGTATCAAAAACTTAGGGTGAGAGGTGAGGATATACCAAAAACGTAATTTCAAACTAGATATGGTCATTATGAGTTCTTAGTAATTTCCTTTGGTCTCACTAATTCCCCGGTAGCATTTATGTACCTCATGAATTGGGTGTTTTGAATTTACCTAGATTCATTTTTCATTGTCTTCATTGACGACATCTTGGTATTTTCAAAAAATGAGGGTGAACACATGGACCATTTGAGAGTGCTGTTGCATGTTCTTAAGGAAAACCAATCATTTGGGAAGTATAACAAATGTGAGTCTTGGTTGAGGTTGGTGGCGTTTCTTGGTCGTTTAATCTCTAGTGATGGAGTTGAAGTTGATCTAAGGAAAATCTAGGCGGCAAATAAATGGCCTAGACCATTGACTCCAATCGACAATAGAAAGTTTTTAGTTCTAGCGGGATATTATAGGATGTTTGTGGATGGTTTTTCGTCTATTGCATCTCCCCGGACTGCCTTTACCCAAAAAAGTATGATATTTCAATGGTTGTTGGCATGTGAAAGAAGCCTCCAAATCTTGTTAGAGAGGCTTACCTCCGCTCTGATGTTGACTTTACCGGAGGATACCAAGGGCTTCGTTGTATATTGTGATGCATCCTGAGTAGTCTTATGATGTGTTCTTATGCAACATGGAAAGCAGTAGCTTATGCTTCTTGACAACTTAAGGTGCATGATAAGAATTATCCAACTCATGATCTTGAAATAACAGCCGCGGTAAAATATGGAGGCATTATTTTTATTGTTTCCATGTTGATGTGTATTACCAACCACAAGACTCTTCATTATGTGTTTACTTAAAAAGAGATAAATCTCTTACAAAGAAGGTTGTTAGAATTGTTGAAAGATTATGATCTGAGCATTCCTACCACCCTGTCAAAGACAATGTGGTTGTGGATACTCTAAGTTGTATGACCAAGGGTAGTGTGTCTCATGTAGGAAAAGACAAGAAAGACCTAGTGAAGGATGTGCATAGGTTGGCTAGATTGGAAGATTCTCCAAATGGTGTTTTTATGGTCCATCATCACTCCGACTCATATTTAGTGGTTGAGGTGAAGTCTAAGCAACACCTTGATAAATTACTGATGGATTTGGAGAACAATCAGTTCTTAGTAAGCATAATGTCTCATTCTCCTTGGGAAGGGGATGGTGTCTTGAGGTATAATGAAATGTTATATGTGCCCAATGTTGATGATCTAATATATAGGATTCTTGAGTAGCGGAATTTGTTACACAATGTCAAAATTATCAATAAGTGAAGGTTTAACTCCTAAATATGGGTGGTCTACTCCATGAAATCCCATTTCTCACTTGGAAGTGGGAAAATATTTATATGAACTTCGTGGTAAGTTTGCCTTGAACGCAAAAGCAACATGACTCCATATGTGTAAGGCCCCAAAAATGATTCAGGTTAACTAGAGCATAACATGTTGTTCATGATGGTATAAGGTCCAAAATTTGTCTATAAAATGGTATTGAGGTAGTTTTTAAGAATTTAGGTGAATCAGAAGTCAAACGTCAAGGGACGACCAAGACATTCGACGACTAAGTCACTTATGTACCTCATACGTGGTTCTATCTATTTATTCATGATTTATGAGGTTATAAGGTCATTAAATGAGTTACTATTATGTATATAGGAGGCGTATCAAGTTTCTTGCAGTTTCCAGGTCAAATGTCCAAGAACGTCCATGACGTTCGAAAGGTTTGCATTTAAACGATCTTATGTGTGTGTAAGCATGTTTCGTTGAGTTTTACATTTTTTGTTTTGGATAAAATTCATGTGAGAGGTTCTAAACTCGTATAGAATCATATTTGGGTTGTAGACGTCTGGGAAAACATCCCCAAGGACCATCCAAGGGTCATTGAAGAAGGACCCATGTTGGTGGATAAAACGGCCCAAGGCAGTCCCACCTACAGATGGCAAACGACGGCGAATGGCCTTGTCGACGCCCTATAGGTGGTGGGCGTCCTCTGGTACTTATTTTATGTATATAAACATTCAGTTTTCAGTCTCTGAACCCATTGACGGAGTATAGGACAACCTACGCCCCCGTCAATGGGCAATCGTCTTTTGGGCTCTGTCCTATGCGCAGCTTCACTGTTAAGTGAGGGGTGAAGTTGTAATTTCACCCCCACTTCCAAATAGAAAGTTTGGAGGTTCCTATGGGGTCTTTTTGATATTTTATATGTCTATATAAGCGTTTAAGACTTTGTAGATTTCATTCTTCAAAATCAAAACCCCAAAATCCCTTAAGAATTCCCTAAGACTTCACGGAAGTCCAAAGTCAAGGAAGAGCTTGGATTGTTGAATTGAGTGGAGATTCTTCATCAAAGTGAAGAATTATATTCATCAAGTTATGTATTTTTATCCTTGAAACTCTCTTCATCAAGGATCCCAACACTCAAGAATTTTTCTAAAGTTTCCAAAGTTGAATTGTCCAATTTCATGATTCAATCATGGGTTCCTACATAAATTGTTTTTAAACATTTATTGTGGATTAAATTTATATTGAATTAATAACTTTAACCTAAATTACCTATTAACCCATTTATTGGATGAACCTAGTTTTTGACTAAGTTATGGGTGACTTGATATTGACCTAATGTAGATGAAATATGGTGTAGATTTCTATGAATTGTCCAGTGATGTATTAATTGTAGTAAATTGATATCTAGGTTATATAATATTAACTTATATGTATTTATATGACCTATTTTCATGAATATTATAATAATTATGCTGAATTGTTTGTTATGTCTATGGGATAGGGCCTTGTGATATCGAATGTGGTGATTTGGAATTGGATTGAGGTGTTAAGGATGAGGTGGTGGTAAGCTGCCCTATTTCATTTATTTTAATGTTAATTACACTTAAATTATTTTGTGATTGCTATGTTCAACTTATGGTGGCGGTGTTATGTGCTTTACTTGCAATTGATGTGGCCTTGTCGGCGTTACTTTATGCAATAAGATGATCATGGCCTTGTCGGTACTACTTGAAGTAAAGTGATTATTTGTGTCGTTTATTATGTAACATATGATGATACATATCTAAATGATAAGTAATGTGAAAGTATAAGTGTTCTTCTGTGGAATATATGGAGGTGATCATGTTAGAATATGAATATGACCTTGTGTGTATAGCCTTAGGGTTGAGTCTTAGTTATTTTTAATTGACTATATGAATCTATGTTGGTCACATTGATGATGATATGATAGTGGGTAGGATGACTTGAAGATGATATGGTTATGTTTATGCGTTTCTAGAATGGCATGCATTATGACTTAAGGTGAAGTATGTGGTATTCTGTCTTGGTTGACTTGTGTCCGTTACTTGATGTATATATGAAAATGAATATGTGATATCTTCACTTAGGTATTAAATATCTTTGTCTTGAATGTATGAATTACATAAGAACTTAAATGATGTTCTCTACCACCTCGACAATGCTTGTATGGTCGCAGATGCTCTAAGTCATATAAGCATGGGTAGTGTGTATCATGTGGAAGAAGACAAGAAATATTTAGTGAAAGATGCTCATAGGTTGGCTCGTTTGGGTATCGATTGGAAGATTTTGCTAACGGTGGTTTTATGGTCTATCATAAATCCGAAACATCTTTGGTGGTTAAGGTGAAGTCTTAGCAACACCATGATCCATCATTGATGGAGTTAAAAGAATCGGTTCTTGGTAAGCTTAATGAGTCATTAACCTTGGGGGCTGGTGTTTTGAGGTAGCAAGAGAGGTTGTGTCTACCCAATGTGGATGATTTGAGAACTCGGATCCTAGAGGAAGCTCACAGTTCCCATTATTCGATTCATTCGGGTTCTACTAAGATGTTTCATGACCTTAGAGAAGTATTTTTGTCGGATAGATTAAAAAGGGTCATAGAGAAATTTGTTGCAAAATGTCCAGATTTCCAACAAGTGAAAGTCGAACACCTAAAGTCGAGTGTCTTAATTCAAGAAATACAACTTCCCACTTTGAAGCGGGAAGAAATAAATATGGAATTCGTAGTGGGTTTGCCTCAGACTTGACAGCAAAATGACTCTGCATGGGTGGTTGTGGATAAATTGACAAAATCTGCTCACTTTATCCCCGTTAGGTCTACTTATTTGGAAGAAGAGTATGCAAGAATATTTATCAATGAGATTTTGAGTCTTCATGGGATCCCTTTATCCATCATTTTGGATAGAGGTGCTCAATTTACTTCTCAATTTTGGAGGTCGTTCCAAAAACGGTTAGGTACTCCAGTGAAATTTAGCACCTCTTTCATCCCCAACCGGATGGTCAAGTGTAGCTTACTATTAAAACCCTTGAAAATATGCTTAGAGCTTGTGTTATTGATTTCAAAGGATGTTGGGGAACATTTGCCTTCAGTTGAGTTCTCTTATAACAATAGTTACCATTCCACTATATTCATGGCTCCTTTTGAGGCTTTGTATTGTAGATGATATAGATCTCTGGTTGGGTGGTTTGACGCTGGCGAATCTTCACTCTTTGGTCCCGAATTTATCTATAGGAATTTTGGGTAAAGTTCATATGATAATTAAACGATTGACCTATATCCAGCAAAAGTCTTATGCCGACAATACGAGAAGAGAACTAGAATTTAGAGAAGGTGATAATGTGTATTTAAAAATTTCACCCATGAAAGGGGTGAGGAGGTTTGGCAAGAAAGGGAGACTTAGTTTCCGCTATGTGGGTCCCTATGAAATTTTTCAAAGGGTTGGCAAGGTTGCATACAGTTGAGACTACCTAGTGAGCTAGCTTTGGTTCACCTGGTATTCCATGTCTCTGTGCATAAGAAGTGAATTGGAGACCCCGAGTCCATTTTTCCTATTAAGGGACTAGTTTTTGATTATAACCTATCCTATGAAGAGGTTCTGGTGGAAATCCTTCAATTAACGCAATTTCTTTTCTAAGAAAGAGATCATAGTGATTGATGACTCTTTCAATCCGGCGAAATGGAATTGGCGTGTACCAATTTGGGTAAGATTAATAAGCTTACGACCACTGAACAAACTTGGTTGACGCCCACAAGTGAAGAAGATCAGGAACAAGGAGGTGGGCTCCTTAAGGTGTTATGGAGGAACTACTAATTGAGGGAGCAACATGAGAGGCTGATGCTGACATGATGTCCCGTTATCCTCATATTTTTGCTAATTAAGGTTATTTGTTCCTGTTAATAATGAATATAATGAGTAAATTTTAATTTGACTTTTTTTGCAAAGATATGCCTAATTGAGGTAAAACGTTTATGCTAAAATGAGTTTTCATGACAAAATGATATTTTGCTTGATTTGAACTTATTTGTGTATTTGGTATGTTGTTGCCTTCATGAAATAATAGTGAGCATGTTGATGGGTTTTAAAAGGAGTTTTAGCATAATTGACTCTTTGTGTTCTATTGAGCTCATGTTGATGTTTAGAAGGAAATATCTCATGTTTGTGATGGTGAAGCTCTTATATGTAGTAATTGATGTTTTGAGTTCATATGTGAAAATGCCATGTTGTTATGTTAATTTGAGATGTAAATCATGTTATTGTATGTTGTTTATTGGTTGGGCTTCTAGTATTAATTCTATCCTTTCCCTACAAAAGATTATAGTGTCATTCGGGGACGAATGTTCCTAAGGGGGGATAATGTAACACTCTGAAAGTCCAAGACCTAATATAGAGCCTCACATGAGTATACAAGACTTGAAACACTTTTTTAAGACATAAAATAATGTTAATAAACCATTTTAGGAAGTTTTAGAGTAAAGACATCAAGAAACGTCCATGACGTCCGGAGACTAGTGAAGTAGGTGCTAATAGGCCTTAGCCCTTTTCACGGAGTTTTAGCAGTTGGAATTTGATGAGAAGCTGTGGAAATATTTTAAACATGTATTATAGTGTGCTTCTGGTCGAAACGTCCGGGTAAAACTTCGTAAGGACCATGCTAAGATTCCTTGAGGAAGACCCTTTCAAATTGACCAAAACTGCCATTTTGGGTAGTGTGCATCGACGAGCCGTGGATAACTCCATTGTCGAACACTTAGCCAATTTTATGAGTAAGGTCTAGGAACCATTTGCTTTCAACATCGACAGATGTGCAGGACAGTGGGGGATGCAAGTGTCGACTGACCTACGGATCGTAGGTCGGGATCTCGTAGGTCAGTCCGGTGATTTTACTGTCCAAATTAAGTCTTTTATATAGTTAGTTAGTTAGGGGATTAACTGGGGGTTAAGGGATGATTATTTTAGTTAGTTAAGTGAGTATAAAAGGCCTAACTCTCATTAAACTAAACTAAGTCACTTAATTTCCCAAAATTCAAATCCTCTACAATCTCTCTACTTTCTCTCTCCCAAAGAAGACTTCATAGAAGACCAAGGTAACAGGGTACTAGGGAAACACGAACTTCACTTTCCTCCATAAATATTCAAGGATTAACAATGTACGGGAAACTTTCTCCTTTGGGATTCCTTTCCCCAAAGGGTTCTTTCAAATTAGTTTCCAAAAGATGATATGAGTATGGGTTTCTTCTTAATCCGAAATTTATCTTCCAAATTGTAGTGTTCTTGATTCATAACGATTATTATGGTTATATTATGATGCATTATTATTAAATTGTGGTTGTTCTTGTTGTTCAACCTAGTATTTGTAAGAGGTGATGAATTGATCCCAACTCCCTAATCCTAGGTTATGAACTCATGTTGAATTGATTAGTGTTGCTGCAATTGACTTAGTTTTTGTGTTAATTACTATTGTATGATGTTATTATAGATAATTTTTGATGAAATTGGTTGATTATGGTAATACCATGGATGATGCCATTTGAAGGAGAATTGGTAAGACTTTGCGATCTTGAACCTTTAATTCAATTGTGATGGCTTATACGTGGTGATGTTCAATTGAGATATATCTTGTGTTGAGCTTATGTAGGTGTTGGTATGATGATTCAATTGAAATGTATTGATTATGTAAATTGTGAGACTATGATTAAGATGTAATGATAAAAGATTTGGTGGGAATTACCTATGTCTTATTATGACATGATGATGATAATGTGTTAATCTCATTTATAAGGGTTGTATTGAAAGGATGTTCTCATGCAATTCCTAATGAGGTAATGACTATGACTATACAAGGGGTTAGTCTCCTATGACCTGAACTAAGTTATCATTTTTAAAGGAAAACTTAAAGACATTTCAAAAGGGACTCTAGCTTAGCACCGAGTGAACTAGTAGTGAGAAATGTCCCTTCCCAAGTTGGGAAGTTAGGTTCACTTTTGTACTCATGAGATAGATATTACAATACCAATGGAATAAAGAGGGTCTCAACATGTCTCCTAGTTCTTGAACTATATTTCCTCCATAGGAATACTAGCAAGTGGATCCACCTAGATATTATGTTCATGTTTTGTTACTACCTTGGCAAGTAGAATACCTTCTTTCGGTGTATGGTTTCATGACACTGGATTCCTCATTTAGCTTTTGTGGTCTGTATAGGTTAAGGCAAGTGTTCCCGAAAGTAAAATTAAGTAACAAAGTGAACACTAACTAGGGTGACTAAAGGGGTTTGACTTAGTATTTGTAGGGATATAGGACTCTACCTATACTTTGCACTAGTAGGCCATGAAGGAAGTCCTAGAGGGTTGTTCTTATATATTATGAATTAAATGATTATGCATATGCTCACTTTACATCTTTATGATCTTATATGATGTTAGATTCATTTAAGAACATATATTGGTCTATATAGATAAATATGATGATGACTTCTCTTGAAGCTTTGATATGTGAGGTTAGGCATTGCTTGTAATCCTTTGTTTGGTGTAATTGGTTGAGTAAGGTTATGAGGCTTTACTTGTTCATTGCCCTTATAGGCTTGATTATGGGTTTTGAGTAAGGGTCTTTCATATGTTGTAATGTTGAACTCTTATACATGCTTGTTGTTATAACATGATGATTGGAGTTGTTTGGTTATGTACTCAAATAGGCCATTGCAGATATTGACTTGGTTTTTACTTGATGATGTTAGTCTTGTGTTGTATATGATCTTGTCTTAAAGAATATGTGATTATTGGCTTATATGGGTTTATAGGTTGTGCACAAGGCTTTTCAAAGTAACTTAGCATGATTTTTAACAAATGTCCCTTTTAGCATGATTTCGAATGTTTTATGTGCATGTTTCCATACTTAGTACACGTGGTGTACTAACCCATATTTCTATGTTTCTACAATTATGTAGGTTCCGTCCTTTGAGCTTCTAGAGGGCTATTTGAAGAAAACTTGAATTCTCATTCTCCAAGTTTGGTAAGTCCTTACCATTCCGAGGGAGATGCCACTAGCTAGTTGATGTTGTTATAGTCTAAACACCTCCAGTTTTGTTCTCTTTCATTTGAAAACTATTACTGTATAAGCCTATATGTGAATTACAACAAAAAAGAGATTAAGTGGCAATTAAAATTGGCATTTGCGGCCATAACAATGATTGTTACAGGATTTACCAGCCAATAGACTTTGGTCGCTGTATCTGGGGTTGACAAAAGGCTTTTGCGTCCATTTAAAGAAATGTTGGTAAAGCTAGGCTGAATTGCCGCTAAAATTCATTGGACTTTGAGACAATTTGTTGTGACAATTAAGATGGAAGCTAAGTTCAATGCAAAGTGATTATTTATACTCATATGGCATCCATTTTTATAGTCGGTTAATCCAACTGAGTGGCCGCAGAATAATCATTTTACAGTAAATAGTTGCATTAATAAAGATGGCTGCTAATTCCAATCTAAAATAGTTAATGATGCTCATGTAGTGTCAATTCTTATAGCCGGTACATTCAACTAAATTGTCGCTAAAATGCATTAGTTTTAGCGGCAATTAGTATGGTGTCCAATTTTTATGGCTAGTAAATTCATTTAGTTTGATATTTATAGTCGCAATAATTTGCTTATTAATAATGACTACATTCATTCATAAAGTTATCTAGTTTTCATTTCTAATGAAGTATATAACTAGAAAATCCAACAAATGTATTATTAAAAGGGGACCATTACAGGCAACAAGTTTTTCAAATTCTAAAAAAAAAAAAATTCATAAAACATATATATGATAAAATCTAAACAAACAAAAGAAATTATTGATTCAAACAACAATAGTATCCCAACTCAAACAAACCTATATTATTTGAAGAAATAACTAATTTCAAACAAAATCAATCCAATAAAACAATGTCTTTTAAGATTTTCCAAAATTGTTCGTCATATTGAAATATCTCATAGAAAAATGTTTCAAACATCGTTAAATAATAAAACAAATGTGTCAAAAGATGAATTGTAATGAAAATAGCATCATAAGTCAGGAGTTATATCATATATTAGAACATACAAAGATTAAAAAAAATATCAATGATTCCAAGAAACTTGGAGATTCTAATATCAAGTTCTTACATGTCTTTATGAAAGCAAGATAGGCCAAAAACAAGTTACACAAGATTAGTCGTGAGGTTGGAGACTTGTTAATAGATTAACCACATATACACCATACATTTATGATGTTATTCAAGGGCTTTCTAAGAACTAGAAAATTACTAGAAGTGAGCTTGAATATATGTTAATAGACCTTGTATAGACACATTAGTAATATCATAATGTACATATCGGTAGTGAGGTTGGAGACCAATTAGGTTCACTACAAAAACAATAGGTATTTCTGAAGTTCTTCAAAAGCTTCATGGGGAACTAGGAAATCAGTAGAAGGGAACTTGTACATCACAATAGATATACTATTTATACATTAGGAAGTTCATAATGTATATATCAGTTGCAACCTTTTTTTTCATTTTGGCTGAAAACAGAGTTACAATGACTTGAAGTAGTTACAAACGGGGTAATCAGGAATAATTTTAACTCGAGTTGAGACATAACTAAAGAACTATGATAGATGAGACCACTGAAACTTTGAAGAATAGTTTGTTCACATGATAGCATGAAAAGCGCTCCCTTTGTAGGGTGAGATAGGTGCATGAGAAGTGTTCTTTTGAGAGATAATCTTTGATTAGAGAAGGAATTGAATGTGAATTATTGCTTTTATGTACAACCAAATAGGATTTATCGTAGATGTTTGTTATTTGTTTTGTTTGGCGGTTTTATTTTTTCCAATCAAAGGATTTGCTTGCTCAACTAGAGTATATGGAAGGAATAATTAATTTTTTAAATTTCTTGCAGCTATCTACTTTATATCAAAGCATTTGGCATGAGATGGAGAAACAACTAAGCGGATGAGAGAAGACCTCCATACTCTCAAGTCATGAAAAACCCCATTTTTTCTAAAATGAATATCAAAGGCTAACTTCCTATCCTCCTACTTTGACTATGAATGATAAACTTTTCTAACTATTGTTCAACATTTGAAATTTAATACTAATGTACCCCAATAAACTAAAGAAGTGAGGGTTTTAAATTATCGAAGGGAGGAGATTTCTTGATGGTGTGATTATACCAACATCATTTGACTACATTCTGCAAGTACTTATGTCCAAGGTTAACTATAAGTATTCTTATACGATGTTGTTTTTCTTAGTTGATTCTTTATATCAGTACAAAATAACATATCATTTCCACAATAGAACAATGATGATGAACTTTGAGGTAAATCTCAAGGGCTGGCAAGTCATCAATAAGAGTTATCTCAATTGATAAATTGAAGAATCAATGGTATACAAATCATCGAAAAGCAGGGGATAACTAGGAACAGTTCCATTGGTTAGAAAATAACATGATGTAACTGACTACACTTCAAAGGTATGCCTGTATAGTATCAAGTGCCCACAATGCATAAATGAAGATGAATCTCAAATCGAATTCAAGACTAAGAAGGAATCAACAAAAGTGTTTTCAATTGGAAAACGCAAAATCAATGGAATAAAGATCAACCAAAACAAAGAAAGAAAAGAATGAGCTATAACTTTATCATTGCCTGTTTTGGACCAAAAGTATATAGTCCTTCTCACATAACTGAATTTAGGCCTATATTTTATCAAACATTTCTCTATAATTTTACTGATGTGTATAAATCATTGTGCACTAATAATATGACAATGTTTTAGAAGATATTTTAAATTCTTACTTGAATAGTATCTCAAACATTAGCAACAAAGGATAAATAATGAGTAATACCATGAGATGTTGCAATATTTTCAGCAAGGCTAGCTATCCTTGTTGTTTTTGGTGTTTATCTCCATCATGTTTTATTGAAAAGGCATAAACTGTGAAAACCTTTACTCCATCAAAGTATTCTTTAATAACTCTGTAATAATGTATACACTTTTTATTAGTATTTTTATACATAGTTCAAAATTCTTTTTTAGTAATTACTGTAAAAACTAAAGATGCATTGGTAAAAAATTGTAGAATGTGTCGGTATGTAATGGCATAACTAAAATATTTCAAATTGTCAAACAGTTCACTCAACTCTGAATTCTTCATGGAGTAATATATTTCACATCTTAAGACAAAAATATGTATGGCAAAATCATATTCTAATGAAAAAAAGTTATGATAATGTTAGCAGGCTTACATACATAGCTGAAAAAGGGCGTAGAAACTAACTCGGATTAAGTGTAAACTAGCAGGAACCTGCTCGACAAAATTGATCACCTTTTCTATAAGTACCGATTTACTAATATTGTTTGCTCTGAATTTCTATGATGGCTAAACATGTGGTAAATGTCAATGGGCTATCCTGTTGGGGTTTGTTGTGCTACACAAAATTCTAGGAATAGTTTTACTAAAACTGAAATCTTAAGAATATTACAAGAAGATTGCACCTACGATATGTGTTAGAAAGAAATTAAGAAATATGTAAGGCAAAACTTGCACAATAGAGATTATCTGAAACAGGGTTACTCAAGATATTCACGTTTGAGGAGTTACAATTTGTTTTTTAAGCTCCAACTTAAAGATGTTATCCTTGGAAAGTTCAAGTGTTGAGAGGTTTTGTTTCAAATTACTCAAAATAGATAAGCCTAACAATATCAGAAATTATCACATATTGTTAATGAACCACAATTAAAGCTCAATTGATTTCTGTGTAAGCAAAATTTTGGCTAGTTGATGATGGGATTCTACAAAAATCAGTATACAAATTGGGCTCACCAATAGGATAGAAACATGAAGAAATTGAAGATGAAGAACAAGATGGAGCTAGAAAGTAGGAGAACAAGAATAAGAAGCACCTTTCATAAAAGGTTTAAGCATTTTCATGAGTTCTTCTCTTAAAAGGATTTGAAAAAACTTAACTATTGTTAGTTTTGTTGTATATGTCTATAGTTGGTGCCATGATTATTATTGAAACACACACAAAAGAGGAAATCAATAATTCATAAAATGTAGTAAGGTAGTTACTTTCTTTTGAACTACAGAACAGGAAAAGATTTATAATAGAACAAAAATGAGTTGACATATTATGTTATCTTGTGCATATTATGTTTTCTTGTTTATCCCTTTATTAATTGCTTAATATTTGCAATATTTGATCGTATGCTTAAATAATAAATAATTGAAGTAATTTTAATTGTTTAGTGATTTACTTGGGGTAGATTAAAATAAAAATAATAAAATTGTTTGCTTATTATTTGCCTCTTTTGTATCCCCTCGCTTATCTTTAAATTTTAATTTAATGTTTATCACTTAGTTTTGCATGCTTAATTAAATAAATAAATAAAATAAATAAATTCTTTTTTCTCAATTGTTTAATGTTTTATCACTTAGACTCACGTATTTAAATATTAATTAAAAGAATAGTATGAGCTATTTGTTTGATTTGTTTAACACATAGTCTCGTATGTTTAAATAAATAAAAATAAACTTGATTGTTTATTTTTTTCTATCACCTAGCCTTGCATGTTTAAATTAATAAAAATAATAAAATAATGTTAATTGTTTTATATTTGTTATCACTTAGCGAGCTTAAATAAACTAATAAATGAAGTGACTTTAGTTGCTACTTGTAACCCCCCACGTAGATTGCATGAGCCACGGCCGGGACCCACATTTGTGGATCTCGAGGGATTCCTAACACCTTCCCCTCGAGGTAATTTGAACCCTTACCCTTATCTCTAGCTCGTTGACCTTAGCTAGACTTAGTTAGGTTAGATAGGTGCCCTAACGCGCCTTAATTCGTTAGGTGGCGACTCCTTAAACTTAAAATTCTAAAAGAGTTGTTAGGTCGTGCACAAAACCCATTTTTGCGAAAAATGGGGCGCGACATCGGGTTCGAGGTGGACTTTGCTTGGATTATATTGGCGGTCATGCACGAGAGGGCTTTTAAGGTCATAACTACTTACCCTTTTCCGCGCATGATATTTTTCTTATGCAGGTCCGCAGGTGTGATCATCTGGCACATTGATCAGCTAAAGACTCCGTTGGGCACTTTTGATATCGGCCTCATAAGGATCCACGCAGAGGTCCCCGTCCAGAGTTGCTTCCACTTGATGAAAATTTGGCTTATACGGTAGCACAGGCTCGCACAGTTACACAGGCTACTTCTGAATCCACTGACACTACTGCGGTCCACTTTATCCCGGGTAGTAGCACTGCCCTGAGCTCCTCTCTCTTTACCCCTTTACCTGCTCTGGTCCCGCTTGATAAGGTCCAGAAACTAGAGGCGCAGATGGCTACACTTCTGCATCACATCCAGCCTTCGATGTAGAGGTCTATTGCTAAGGCAGAAGAGCACTTGGAGAGGAGAATGGTCCAGCACACACAGTGGAAGATCGCTGAGGTTAATCAGCGCTTGGATGCTTTTGAATTGCGGGTGTTAGCCCGGCCAGCCCCTCAGGTGGATGTGTCGACCCTTCAGGTTGCGGTCGAGCGTCTTCGAGCGTACGTTGATATGATCCTAGAGGCTAGGGTGCTTGAGTCTAAGGCTCCTTCTGCAGAGCCTACTGAGGACCTAATGATGGCGGCCTTATTCGCCACTTCTGAGATTCTACCACCTCCCCCTCGAGATCATGCCAAGAAGAGTAAGGGTCGAGAGGAGGATGAGGCTAGAGCACGAAAGAAGGAGCGTCGTGAAATGGAGGCTGCAAGGAGCGCCTTGCTTGCTGATGAGGAGGCACGTCGAATTAGGTCTGTAGAGTCAGTTGTTGGGTCATCCAGCTCAAGAGATGTGGCGATAGCGGGAGGCACTGCTGATAGTGTTGTTGCTGATGAGGACACTACTGAGGTGTCCAGACTATAGAGGTAGTGGGTTCCAGGGAACCGAACCCACCATCTTGCTGATCGTCGGTGCTTTGCGCCCAAGGATTGCTTCATCTACCACTCTCGTATTTCAATTTTTTTATGCATTGGGGACAATTGTTGTCTTTTTGTTGGGGGTGGGGTAAATATAAAGTGAGTGCTAGGGTGAAGTATGAGTAGCCCAATTCATGATCCTCTTTTGGGGTTTTCTAGCCTGTGTTTTTTTCCCCAAGTGACTGATTATTTGTATTGTTGAAACGGCATGTCTATATCTTGTGTACATAGTTTAACTCTGAAGCATGATGGCTAAAATGATATCCGGATGAAATCAAAATGATGCATGATTAGGAATAGTAATTGATAAATGTGTGGCTCTTTAAGCATGACATAGAGATACACAATTCCACGACCCTAAGTCTAAAATTCAAACTAGGTGTCTGATAATCTTGTAGATTAATGAGATGTCAAGTGAGTGTGAGGAATATTTGAATAGTCCACTATTTTTACAAAGCTAGAACTTGCCTGGTTAGTACTGATAAAAGTAAGTTGTAATAGACAATTAGGAAAAGATCACAGGCCCTTGTTCAATATAGCCCATTTTTAGCCTAAATAAAAAACAAAAAATAGAATTAATCGTTCTTTGATCCAAATGATTTGAGCCTAAACTAGAACTTTCTTTTTCAACCCAACTGATCTTTTCTTGGAATAATATGTTGGCCCTGGTCTCTCCTTGGACATGTGCACCTCAGCTTATGCCAAAAGCATAATTTGAGGGTGGCTAATGTTGTAAACAACCTTTTAATGGCCCCGACTCAACTTTGGGTATTGTGTACATTGACTCATAGCAAATCTATGAGTTGAGGGTGGATATTATGAGGAATGCTCTTAAAAGTGGGGTTGAAAGAGAGAGAAAGAACAAAAGTAAAGTGACTCAAGAACCAGTTGAAAGAAAAGTGACATAAAATAATAATAAATAAATAAAATAATTACAATAAATACAGGCAAGAAAAGAAGAGAGTCATTTACATAAATGAAGAAAGAAGGGAAAATAGCAAGGTAAATGAATATGAGAAATTGGGTTAAATAAAATGATCAAAAGAGGTATGTTTAGCCGATATGTCAAGAAGGGCAAAAAGTCACTAAAGTATATATAAATATACCCTAACTGACCCTGAGCCTATGTTACAAGCTAAGAAAGTCCTATCGTGATCATAAGAGTTGTATAGCGAACTTAAAACTGTGAAAATAAGGGCAAGCTTATGGAAATATGTATTAATGAGTTGTGAATTTGTTATGAGAGTGAGTGTTGAAAAGTAATCCTTATACTCAACTAAAATCATTGTGTGAAAAATGAGGATGTTGTTTTGAAGTGAGGACACTAGTTGCAATACCGGAAATATTAGCACTTAGGTGAGAAATTGAAGAGGATAGGTGTCAGTGCGTGGTGAGTCTGTGTCATGGTCTAATTCCACATAATTTAAGCCTAATAGTGATAACATGCATAAATATAATGAGACTGATTGGTATTGATAGACAAATGATTGCGAAAGATAAAACATGGATACTATTGTACAATGATTTTGTAGTGAGTCATACTGCGTCACTTGAGGACAAACAACGAATTTATGTTGAGTGTGTTTATATACCGTGGTGTCATGGTATTTTTAATGCTTTTTCCTTAAATTTAGTTTGTGTCCAAAAGCCTTTGTGTATTGATTTTTATGTAAGTTTCCCTTTATTTGAAGGAAATCTGTCTAAAGATGAACGCGGAAGTTTTTGAGCAACAAAAGCAGAAAAGTTACCACCTACGGAGCTTGTGATGGTCCGTAGGTGGCATCGTAGTGAAGCTGCTGAAGGAAGATAGGGAAGTTTGAACAAGTGTGGGGTTACGAAGTGCATGACGGACCGTCGTATCCATGACGGTCCGTCCTGCTGGTTTGTCGTGATGATCAGAGAAGTTGTCCCAATACCGAAATTCCAAGAGTGTATGTGTTATGGAACGGAGACCCTCGACGGACCATCGTGCTTGGAACGGTCCGTCATACCAGCCGTCAATGGTAATAAAGAGAGCAGCAGAAGAGTTTGCAAAGTATGGGACGACGGAGTCCATGACGGCCCGTCATGACCACGCCGGCCCATCACGAGGTCTGTCGCATTTTGGCAGATATTCAGCAATTAGAGTCCTTCTTTTATTATATTTTTGTTTTTTATAAATAGTTGTAAAAACCTAGTTTTTGGGGTTAGACTCTTTATTGGTTAAACACTTTTATGTTAGATTCTTTGTTAGTAGATTATTTTTGATATTAGACTCTGGATTGTTACACTTTTCTCTGGAGTTGATTGTTGGTGATTTTGTCGATTAATCAAATAAATTTCTGCAATTTATTCTCTCATTGAAGTAAGTGCATGAATTCTTATATTATATATATGAATATTGTTATTATGACTATGGGTTACTAAACTCCATAACTAGGATTGTGGAAACCATGGGTGAATTATGACGTAAAATCTAACTAAAATAACAATTCTAGAATAGTGTCTTGCATATATTGATAATTTTTTCGTTTAGACATCTTTTTTACGAATGTCTAACGTTAAAACTCGTCTTAATGCTACTTTCCGGACCAACGAGGTATATAATAGGAAAAGAATTATAAACATAGATTTAATGTATACTATCTGATAGGCTAGTATTGATTGGTACGAGGTAATAACTTAGTCAAATATCAAATACAATGCTTAATATATGTTAAAGGTAAGGGTTAGTATAGCAACACACATGTAGCCGGACCAAGGTGCGGAGTGAAATTTTCTAGATGTCGAACAAAGGATTTAGAAATACATAACTAATCACTTTACATGCAAGATACTACAAAAGAATTGTTATAGTTAAAATTATCAAATTAGGAACCTTTGGGGAACAGTTTAACCCTACTTACTTTTGTTAATTTATTAGACCCCAACAATTGAATCTGTTAGTTGTCTACTATAATTTAGCTAGTTATTTTCATTCATTTAGAATTTTAAAAAAAACCTCCTTTATTGTCTTTGTTTTCTAAGGAAATAATTGACTAAAAATAGTAATAATAGATTGAAGCTAAGTCTAAACTATTTTCCTCATGGGAACGATCCCAACCTCATTAGTTGGGTTCTTTACGTGATACGACCGCCTTACTTCTTATTTGAGAAGTAAGTTTGAGCATAACAAGGGCCAAACAAAAATAAGAAGTAAGTTTGAGCATATCAAGGGCCAAACAAGTCTATCTTGATCGTGAAAGGAGCTTATGTTCCACCTGTAATCATTAGGTCGGTGTCCCAAATTCCACTAACTGACCCCAAAGTTGTTCCTTGGAAGTATGAGCTTAATGTCGTTACATACAAGGGGGTGAAATTCGATGAAGAAATGGATGAACTAGGAGGAATAACCCGTTCTAGAAGATGTTTATGTGCTAGTGAAATTAAGAAAAACTAAAAATGACCAAATTCAAGTCAAGATTCCATTCACTGAAGGAGAGGCAGAGGAGTTCTTAAGAAATATGAAATTATCAGACTACTCTGTTGTGGAACAATAAAGGAAGACTCCAGACCAAATCTCTTTGTTGTATTTGTTAATAAGTTCCTATGAACTTCATAAAGCTACAATGAAGATTATGAACGAAGCACGTGTTCCTAATGAAGTTATAGCGAGTCAATTAGAGAAGATTGCTAGGAGAATATTTGAGGTAAATTGTGCCACCTTTTCAGATGATGAACTACCAGTGGAAGGTACATTACATAACCAAGGCCTACATATCACTGTAAAGTGTGCACTTTTACATGTCACTAGAGTTCTAATAGATGGAGAATATAGGGAAAATCTTTGTCCCTTACATATCCTACAAAATTTGAATGTTAGTGGTGAAAGGGTGAGACCCAACAACGTATGTGTTAGAGCTTTTGATGTATCAAAAATGGATGTTATTGGTGAAATAGAGATCGTACTAAAAATAGGTCCTTCCGATTTCACTAGGAATTTTCAAGTGTGGAATATCAATACATCCTATAATCTATTGTTGGGGAGACCATGAGTTCATATGGCAGGGGAAGTCCCCTTTACGTTGCATCAGATTATTATGTTTGAATATGACTGAGAGAAAGTGAATGTTCATGGTGAAGGGGACTTGTCAGTGCACAAAGACTTTTCCCTCCCTTTTTTAAAGGAAAATAATGAGAATGAGACACTGGTTTATCAAGCTTTTGAGGTACTGGTTATTGAGCATATCCTCGAGGGGAATATCATTTCTAAACCACAATTTCTCATGGCCTCTTTGATGATGGTAAATGAAATGTTGAAGCATGGGTTTGAACAAGGTAAAGGCTTGGGAATTTTGTTGCAAGGGAGAGCTTATCCAGTGAGTCCACTAAAGAGCAATGGTACTTTTGATCTAGGCTACCAGACTAGTCCAGGACAAAATAAAGGTAAATAAGCATAAGAGAGATGGATGGTCACTTACAAAGCCTATACCACCGATACACAAATCATTTATCAAAGCCCGCACAACAGAATCTTCTGGATCACCTATCTCATGGCCAGTGCTGAAAGTTAACGAAGAGCTGATCAACTATTTTCAAGATTTATTTGTTGAGGCTTATATGGTGGAACTAGAAGAAGGCACTAGTGACAGAGATGATTAATTCATTAGTCCTGATGTCCAGCTGAACAACTGATAGGATAATCCTCTCTCTGTTAAGAATGAGTCTTGGTAATGTATCTTGTTTTTTTCTGTCTTCTAATTTATTCAATGTTTGTAAGTCAGATTTTTTTCTTGTGGTTTTTAGTTTAAACTCTCTATTTTCATTTTAAATATGGTATAATTGTATTTTATGTAGTCTAATATATTTGTTTGTTTTCTTCTATGTAGTTCTTTCTATGCCGATTCTTGTGATATGACATGCGTGCAAAAATTTACACCATATCTTAAAATCGAATCTAATCTTGAAATAATAAGTCAAGAAATCTAATATGATGAAGATGAAGTATTTGAAGAAGTAAGCAGAGATTTAGAACATTTTGAGAATAAGCCAAACCCAAACATGAGTGAAAATGAGACAATAAATTTAGGAGATCATGAAAATGTTGAGTAGACTAAGAAAACCGTACATGTTTGACATATAAAGGACAATATAATCTAGGCTCGTTTTGATTACAAATATGTTTTTGTGTCATCTTATGATGACATGCCTGAATTAAACAGTGACATGGTTGTTCACAAGTTTCCGATTGATCCCAACTTTCCTCTTGTAAATCAAAAGTTGAGAAAGCTTAAAACTAACATGAATGTAATAATTAAAGAGGATATAACAAAACAACTTGAGGCCAAAGTCATTCGAGTCACTCAATATTCTTCTTGGTTAGCCTACATAGTGGTCGTCCTTAAGAAATATGGCAAAGTTCAAATGTGTGTTGATTATCGTTATTTAAACAAAGCAAGTCAAAAAGATGACTTTCCTTTGCCCAACATCAATATTTTATTGTATAATTTTTCTAAACATCAGGTTGAAACTTTTTTGTATTTCTACGTGGGTTACTGTCAGATCTTTATGGATGATGAAGATGTAGAAAAAACATTTTTTTTATCACTTATGGGGTACATATTGTTATTGGGTTATGCCTTTTGGGTTAAAAATTGCAGGAGAAACTTATTTGAGAGTGATTACAACCATGCTAAATTATATGATGCAGAAAGAAATTGAACTTTTGATGGATCATGTTATCATTAAATCAAAAAAGCAGTTTAATCACGTAAAAGACTTAAGAAGATTATTCGAAAGGCTCCGCAAATATAATCTCAAGCATAATCCTTTAAAATGTGTATTTGGAGTACCATCAGGGAATATTTTAGGGTTTATAGTCAGCCGACGAGGTATCGAGTTGGATCCTTCAAAAACAAAAGCCATTCAAAAATTTCCACCTCCAAAGAATAAAACTGAGGTTGTGATCCTTCTAGGAAGGTTAAACTACATCAGTAGATTTATAGCTCAACTCACAACAACTTGCAAGCCCATATTAATTTGTTAAAAAATAATACGAAGTCGAGTGGACTGAAAAATGTCGAGAGACTTTTGAAAAAATTAAGAATTACTTATCAAATCCCCCTGTGTTTGATCCTCCTGATCCGGGAATACCTTTGATATTATATATGTCAGTACTAGATAATTCTTTTGGTTGTTTATAGGGTCAGCATGATGACACTGGGAAGAAAGAGTGTGTCATTTATCACCTTATCAAGAGGTTAACCATTTACGAAACCAAGTAAACCCTTCTTTGAAAGAACGTGTTGTGCCCTAACTTGGGTGGCATAGAAATTGAAGCATTATATTTCATCTTATACTACTTATCTCATTTCCCGTATGGATTTGTTGAAATATATTTTCAAAATTCCATGCCCACGGGCAGGCTTGCAAAATGGGAAATATTGCTCACAAAGTTTGACATTATCCATGTGCCGAGGATCGCAATGAAAGCTCAAGCATTGAAAGATCATTTGGCGGAGAATCCTATTGATGAAGAATATGAACCACTTAAGACCTATTTTCTAGACGAAGAAAAATCATGTATCGATGAAGTAATTCATGATAACACTGAAGGATTGAAGTTGTTCTTCAATGGTTCCTCTAACAAGAAGGGAGTTGGAATAGGAGTTGTTTTTATGTCAGAAATAGGGGAATATTACCCTATTACAGACAAAAATGGATTCTATTGTACTAATAATATGTCCGAGTATGAAGCCTGGATTTTGGATCTGAGGTTAGCAATTGACATGGGCATCCAAGAACTGTTGGTGTTAGGAGACTCTGACTTTCCTGTTCAGCAAATTCAAAGTGAATAAGAAACTAGTGACCTAAACTTCATACCATATCAACATTGTTTACAATATCTTTTTCAATGATTCGTGTCAATAAAGTATAGACACATTCCTAGAGTTCACAATGAGATTCCTGATGCATTGGCCACTTTATCTTCGATGCTCCAGCATCCTGATGACCCTCATATCGATCCTTTATACATACAAATTCGTGATCAACAATCCTCTTGAAACATGGTTGAAGAGGAGTTAGATGGTAAACCTCTGTTCCACGATATTAAAACATATATTTAGTAAGGAGAATGTCAATAAGATGAACTAGTAATCAAAAAAGAACTATTAGACGACTAGAAAGTGGGTTTTCCTTAAGCGTAGACATATTGTACAAGAAGACACCTGATTTGGAACTTCTATGATGTGCAAATGCTCCAGAGGCTTCAGAAATTATGATTGAAGTACACTAAATGGTTTGTGAACCTCACGTGAATGGATATGCTCTAGGAAAAAGATACTTTGAGCAGGTGATTATTGGCTCACCATGGAGAAGGATTCCATACGATTTTTTTGTAAATATCATAAATGTCAAATAGATGGTGATTCAATACATTATCCTCCCTCTGAGTTGCATGCAATGTCTTCTCTGTGGCCTTTCATGTCATGGAGAATGGATGTAATTGAACCAATAAAACCAAAAGCATCGAATGGTCATAGGTTAATCCTAGTGGCCATTGATTACATTAGAAAGTGGGTGGAGCAGAAACTTTCAAGTTAGTGACTAAGAAGGTTGTGGTGGATTATATTCATTTCAACGTCATCTGTCGATTCAGTATTTTGAAGGTGATTGCTACCAATAACGTTATAAATCTGAATAGTCGCTTACTGCAAGAGGTATGCTATCAGTATAAGATTGAGCATCAAAATTTGACTCAGTATCACGCAAATGCAATTGGGGTTGTAGATGCTGCTAACAAAAATATAAAAAAGATACATCGCAATGTTGTTCAAAGTTCTCGATGATAGCATGAAAGGTTGTATTTTGCTTTGTTGGGTTATTGCATTATAGTCCGTTCATCAGTGGGCACTACCCCATATTCACTAGTACGGGATTGAGGCAGTTATACCTGCAGAGGTTGAGATCCCATCTTTACGAATTATAGTGGAGGCTGAAATGGATGATGATGATTGGATCAAAGCATGTTTAGAGCAATTAGTTCAATTGATGAGAAACATCTGACAACGGTATGTCATGGACAATTGTACCAGAAAAGAATTGCACAATCATACAACAAAAAGTTGCATCTCACACATTTCAAGGAGGGCCAATTAGTGTTGAAACATATTCTGCCACATCATGCCAAAATTGAAGGCAAATTTTCTGTCAATTGAAAAAGACCGTTCATTGTAAAAAGGGTATTATCCGATGGTGCTCTTTACATAGCAGACATAGGAGGCGACAGAAATGATCGTCAATGTTGATGTCGTCAAAATATGTTATATGTGATTTGATTTTGAGCATTAGAAACCCGTATGTTTGGGCTCCACATTTCAAAGGTTGATTAAGTGGAAATACTTGGTCTTGTTGCTTCCTTGGCTCATTCAAAAAAAAATACATATATATATATATATATATATATATATATATATATATATATATATATATATGTATGTATGTATGTATGTATGTATGTATGTATGTATGTATTTATATATATAGATAGATAGATAGATGTATCATAAAATAAAACAATCGCTTGAACTTTGTTCGACATTATTCTTGTTTCGTCAGGATAGGAAGTTAGCCCTAGTGTTGGGTTTGGTCAAATCAAATAAAAATCAAAAAACATCATATCGTAGTAAACTGGGGCAAAAGTTTTTTATTTATTCATTTGTTCTTTTACCCCAAAGCTCATAATCAATATCATCATCTAAAGTCAATCAAAGAAAGGCCTTTCCGTCGACCTTTGAAATGTCAAGAGTAAGTATGCTAAAGGTACGAACGATGGCACCATACTCCTTTTTTAAATAAAAACATAAAAAAAAAAATTTAAAAATAATGAAAATAAGAGAGTCTTATTGGTGAAGACCCTAAGCGGGCACCATAAGGCGAATGTTAGTTGAGAGAAATAAAAATGAGAGAGCCTTAATGGTGAAAATCATAAGTGAACACTGTTAGGCGAATGTTAGATGAGAGAAATAAAAATGAGAGTATTATTGGTTAAAACCCTAACCGGGCATCACAAGGCAAATGTGAATTGAGAAAAATTAAAATGAGAAAGTTTTATTGGTGAAAACCCTAACAGGCACCATTAGGCGAATGTGAGTTAGAGGAATTAATGGATAGAGTTTTAGTGGCAAAACTCTTCTGAATATCATAAGGTGAATAAGGTTTTCCTTCGTCAAATGTTGGGACTCCACATGAAGATTGGATGATCAATAATGGTTGAAGAATAGATTGGATGGACAAGTTTGGTAATTAATTCAAATTGCATGTCATGCTAATTAGAATCGGCTTCCACACTCAAATAAGTTTTTCTTTCTTCGTCTTTCTAAAAAAGAGTCTTCATCAAATCATTCTCTTCTATTATCATGTAGTTTGTAGTTTTCTTCTACTTTCCATCACTTTGTTTCATACGTATTGAGCCTATCTCAAGAAACTAGGAAGGGATTTCAGGACTCACTACCAACTCTCTGGATTGTACTAGGATAAACATCAGGCTAATGAGTTATATAATCTATCTAAAAGTATTAGATTCTGAAGCAGTCCTTGATTTTGTGAAAGCTAAACAATGAGTGTCATGAATTAAAGGCACATATTGGAATTAGGTCCTATAAAATAAGAAAATTTGGGTGAAAATATAGTCAATCAACAAAGAGTATTTGCCATTTGGAAACAAATAAATATACCACAAGTACTTGGGCGACCCTTGTCAAAAGGTGGGGCCACAAACCAATGACCACATTTTCAAACTCAAAAATTTTCTTTGTTGCGGTAGGGATAAAATTGTGTCAGGATCGAAGAATCAAGAAACGAAGATGTTGAATTTAGTCTACAGCGAGCGAATGACAACCTTGCAATAAAGATTTGTTGAACTCAATTATATGAAAATTGGTCAATATGTATGAAAATAGAAATTTGTGGGACACTCACAATGTTTTGTTGGTATTATTAGTTTATTGAACGTTTATTAACAGGACCCACTTTGATAAAGGGAATAGCAATACCCCCTGGATAATGAGATTAGGAAGACCCTCCTGGATAATGAGAATAGCAGGACCCTCATTGATAATGGGACTAAAAGGACTCTCCTATATTGGATAATGGGATTAGGAAGACCCTCATGGATAATGGGAGTAGCAGGACCCCCTGGATAATAGGAGTGCCTCCTAGATAATGGGAGTAGCAGGACCCTCCTGGATAATCGTACTAGCAGGACCTTCTTCAATAATGGGATTAGCAGAACCTTTGGATAATGGGACTATCAGGATCCTCCTAGATATTGGGACTAACAGGACCCTCCTGAATGATGGGACTAGAAGGACCCTCCTCGATAATGGGACAACAAGGACCCTACTGGATAATAGGACTAGCATGACCCTCATGAATGGTAGGATTAGCTGGACCCTCCTTTATAATGGGATTAGCAGGACCCTCCTAGATAATGTGACCAGTAGGACCCTCCAAGATATTGGAACCAGTAGGACCCCCTAAATAATGAGATTAGTAGGATTCTTCTAGGTAATAGGACTTTTAGGACCCTGTTGGATAATGAGACTACCAAGAATCTACTGAATAATGGGACTAGCAGGACCCTCATAGATAATTGCAGGACTCTTCTGGATAATTGGACTAGCAAGACCCCATAGATAATGGTACTTGCAGGACCCTCCTGAATAATTGTCTAGCAGGACCCCCTTGGATAATGCGACTAGCTGGAACCTCATTGATAATGGGATTAACATGACTCTCCTTGAAAATGGGACTAGGAGTACCCTCCTGGATAATGGGACTAGCAAGACCCTCCTGAATAATGGGACTAGATAGACCCCCCCTGATAAATGGATTAGAAGGATACTCTTGGCTAATGGGGCTAGATTAACATAATTTGATTTATTCGGTTCATCATGAGGAATAGATTATGTGTAATATAAATACTCCCTTAAAATAGTACATCACAACAAAGCTCGAGTCGTTCAGATTCTCGATTCAAAGCTAAGCACATCTTTTATTACTCATAAAACTTTCTTTGATGTAAACAGGTTCAGAGTTTGTCGTATTTCGTTATTTATTGAAATTTAGCTATCTAGATAGTATGAAGTCAATACACACTTTAAGATCAAGATCGTTTATGGAAAAAAGTCTAATTTATGGCTCATTTTCCTTTGAAGAAGCAAGAGCTCATTGTGCAAACCAAAAAAAATATATAATCAGAATTCCAAACACGAGTAAAAGGAACCTACTTGGAGAAAGGTGTTTACCTTTAAACTCATTTGAGATAAAAATCAATATCTCATAACTTAAGAAGCATGAAGACTCGAGTCAAGATTTAGGAGAAGATACATAGATATGATCTTGTACTTGTATTTTCTTTTTATTTACAATCTTTCATTTTCCATGTAAAATAGGTGCCGCAAACTGGAGCATCAAGGGACCTCACTTGACTTCCAACTCAATATTTCATCTCCTTTAACTACACACAACCAGATTCCTTTATAACCCGGATATGTAGGTTGTCCAAAACCAAGACTCGGCCAGATATTGTCTTTCTCAAATATCAGTGCGGTCAAAATTTGTCACGTTGTCTACTTCTTTGTTTGAAAACTCTACGTGTTTCCAATCAAAGGGACAAACTGTAGACAGTAACTTTGAACGAAAGAGCTAAAATATTTTTTATAACGTTTTATTTAATATTTTACCTTTTCTCTTATTTTATTAAGTTTGTAAAGATTTGAAAACAACAAAAATAGAATCTCATTTTAGATAAGTTTCATTTTCAATTGTTTAAAAAAAAAAGGAAGAATACGAAAAATCTATATTATTTTTGTATAAATACAATAGTCTTATTTAATTGTTTATTTTTTATAGCTCTTTGACTTTTCTTATATTTTTATGACTAGTTGATTAATTTGTTATTTATAGTTAATATAAAATAAAACTAAAAGTAAAACTAACCTAAATAATCTTACCCACTCCTATGCCTATCCCAAAACAAACTACACGTAGGTCAACAAGAAAACTAAAAAGGAGAACAGTTGACACCCAATTTCGACCCTCCCCGGTATAAATTTGTTTCGAGCTTCTAAAATTTCCAAATAATATAAAATAATTAGTTTTATAAATTTTGCGAATAAAAAAATAATATATGAACTTTATGTTATTTTGAAAACTTTTGCCTTTTTTATTATTATAACTTTTAGATAGCCTATATATTTTACATGATTGTGTATATAGTTGGTATATTTTACGATTATTTCTCAAAATATTTTAAATTTTAGTAATTGTTCTATTTAAATAATTTTGTTTAAATTATGGTTATATTTTGAATCACTATTTTACAATTTAAATAATTATATTACTAAATAAGAAGCTCGTTAATTAATTAACACAAATTCGTTTTATTTAAGGTTTAGCCAAATTTATCATCTTAACTCTATTTGGCTATTTATTAAATTAACCCACTCCCTTTTAATTAATTTCCAGCCCACTCCCTTCTATTCCCTTCAGCAGTCCACTTTAATTCCCTTCAGCAGCCCACTTTAATTCTCTTCCGGCCCATTCGGAAACTCCATAATCCAGGACCAATTCCTTTTCCCTTTAATTTCCAGCCAGCCCCAATTCTTTTTCCCAGCTCATTCCTCCTACCCGGCCCACCAAATTTAACACAACCCAAACCCGATTCTCCCTCTTCTTCTCTGCGTTCCAGCGGCTCAGAACTTCAAAAAAACAAAAAAGGCGCCTTCCTCTCTGTTCTTCTCTCCCTCGCGCGTGAATCGCCCCCTCTTTCATCAACTCCGCTACGTTTCGTATATTTTTCAGAGAGGGCAGAGATCGGTACAAGAGAGCAGCGAGGTGTCGAAATCTCCTCTCCCCTCTCGTCCTTTTCCTCAAATCGGACGACTCCTATTCCTTTTCCGTTGCAAAATTGTACAAAGGTCGTACTATTGACAGCTTTCATCCCTATCTTAAGGATTTCGAATTCAAATTGGGAGGTGAAATCGCGAATTTGCCTCAAACCTTCTTTCGTTTTCCCCCGCTCTCCATTCATCTAATTGGCTATATATATGGTCACCTATTCACTGTTTGGGGGAGGTTTTTTTTTTTTGGGGGGGGGGGGGGGGGGGGGCTGGAATTTCATTGTTTAAAATACAAAGATAATCGAAAAAAGAAAAAGAAAAAGAGGCAATCCCATAGATAAGATTCAGACCTATTCTCTTATAATAGGATTTTTATTTGTTCATAAAGAGACTAACAAAGAGAGTTCTTAGAACGATTCGGACAGAAGGAAACCATTTCGTCAAGAGTTGATACGACGTTCTAGTACAAGCATTTGAAGTTGAAGGGTGGTTTTGAGGTCGTGAGAGTATCGTTGTTCCTTTGCTCGTATAATCTCCAAGTTCGCTGCTCTTCGAAAGGTAATGTTTGTCTCCTTCTAACGTGATTTACTCTTAGTACGCATTTGTTTGGTTTTCACTTGTGTAAGTAGACTAATGTGTGAATGATTTTCGATCACTTCCTTCGTCTATTTGATGTACCCCAACCAGCAACCTCCTTTCTCTGTTTAGGGCCTTTGTTGTTGTTTATTCTTATTTGTTAGCAGCCTACTGATCCTATGCAGTTCCAGACTGCTTTTGTTTCTTGTTCTTATGGTACTTGTTTAGTGACATAAGTGATCATTCCTTTCATGTTGCATTTCATATTGTATTTGTTTGGATTTTGTTTACTGACATGGTATGTTGTTCATGTCAAGTTGAGGAATTTCATGCTCCGAAAGTATGTGTGAAGTACCATTCTTATATGAATAAGACATGAATAGCTCATATGCAGCATTTGGTTTGAGAAGCAGGCTTATTTGATTTTGTTTGCTCATCTATCCTTTGTTTCAAAGTGACTTAGCAAAGATCTTTACCAATTTTTGTTGTTTTTCTTCCTTCCTTCCTTTGCTTTAAGGGAACAAGTTTACCTTAGCCTTCAACTTTTCCTTGAACATGATAACATAACTTCATTAGATTTCATTAAATAGAGCTAGCTATGCTAAAGTATGTGGTATTTTATTGGCTGTTTATGTGGCCTGTTTTTCAATCAATGTTTTGGATTTATTGTTAGTTAATGACAATGCTCCATCGGAAGATTATGTGTTAACAAATTCATATGCATGTGCCCTCATTTGGTATCCTATTTGTTCATTAATTTTACCACTTTTAATTTGGTTCATTTGGTTTTCCTTTAGAGTTGGATATTTTGGTTCAATTCCAAACTCCTTAAGTGGCCTTTATCTTAATTAAGCTCCACTCGTTTGAGTCATGTCTCATTTGTTCTATGGTTTCATTTACTAACCCTTGTGATCATTTTTTTTTTTGCATATGAAATCCTCCTCTCGAGTCCGTTTTGGACTCCACTCCAACTCGTTGCATTCTCTTGTTGAGTTGTAAAGGCTCAAAACATATTTCTTCGAGTTGTAGACCCCCTCAAGACTGGCGTATAGGTTGAACACAAAAATGCAGTGCTGGAAATTAGTTACAGGTTCATCTGAACCTTGAAAAGTTGCTGGAAATTATTTTGTAGGGATTGGAAGAAGATGTATACATATTTTATACACAGTTATATACTGATATACAGGTTGAAGGCTTACAGGTGGATCCAAATTCGAAATCTGGGTTTGTAGCAGTGAAGATATGCTGCATAAAAAGGGACTTTCAACTTTCGAAATTTGAAAATGAGGCTGATATACAGCCTGTATACACTGATATATGGAGACGTTATACCTTAAATAGGTGTAAAAAATATGAATGGCAGGTTAAATTATAAGGATACCATTTCAGATGAAATACGGAAATAGGCAATGAATACGTGCATAGGATACAGCCCGTATACATTGGTATACATCTTTTGGGCGACGATATACATTTGTTAAACAGGTTAAAAATGATACAGGTACAAATACACAGAAACGATATGGAAAATACAGAGAAAATAACAGAAAATGTGTATTCAAACAAATGCAGTGCTCAAAAAGTCCAATACGAAGTGTATACAACAGTATACATCACTTGATACCTTGACTCTTTTATAGGAAATGGGCCAGGGCCCTTTTCAACAAAGTTTTAATAGGCCCAAATGACATTGTTTTACCGAATGTTTAAATTGCTAAAGAGGGCCCAATTATTAGAATTTAGGACAGGCGGGCCAAAGCCCAAATGAATGAATTTGGGCAATCAAGCCCAAGTTCAAATATTTTTTTCTCTATTTATTATTTGTTTGAGTTAATTAATTTTGGTAGAATTTTTATAATCTCCTAAAGGGTAGTCATTTTTGCAATTTTAATTTTACTAGTTTATTTACTTATTTTGTTTTTGTCGCCATTTAGTTTTCCTTAGATTAATTCCCACTTAAATATCTCCCTTTAGAAATAAAAAATGAAATAAAAAATATTAAAATGAATTTTCTCTTTACTTAAGTAAAAATTTTATTTTAAAAGTCATTTAGTCAAATAGCCAGTCAACCGCGAGTTAGCGGGCATCCCGAGGGCCTAATACCTTCTCGGGATGTACATTGAACTTCAAACCTTTTCAATCCATTTTTTAATCTGTTTTTAAATATTTTGAAATTTTTTCTTGATTTTATCAAAAATCAAGTGGCGACTCCGTAATTTGGAGAGTAGATTTTTCTTAAATAGTAAGATTAATTATTTTTTCTAAACCTAGTCATCTTCACACTATTTTTTAAACAAATAGTATTTTATTTTTAATAAAACAAAAATGGCGACTCGACTGGGGATTAATTAAGTTCTAACCATAAGATTTGATTGTTTGACTAATTGTTTTTAATTGTTAAATGATGTTTGTGCGGAATATGTTTAAATTTTCATAAATTGTCATTGCATTTCATGGAATTTTCCGATATATATGTATAGTACATTAAAGGACGATTTGCGGAACCGCAGTCCGTCTTTTTTATACTCACCCTTTTTCGAAATTAATGGCAATTTATTGGTTCGTAAGGCGTCTAATACTTGTCGCGAGTTTCAGTCCAAGTTGTCCGTTTGGGTTCCCGATCCTATCAAAAGCCACTCTTAGTCAACTAGAATAAAGTTAAGCCAAATCCCGAATTTAGGAGCATTTGAACTAAGATGACCCAATACCCAAGGCGTGTTGGGCCCATTAGAAGACCACCTTGAGTCCAAAACGGCCCACGGCCTAAATGGACGTTCATACTTATGCGTTTAAATTTGAAGGATATATACATTGTTTGAGAAAATCATTATCTCATAGGGTAAAGATTAGATTAAAGTTTATATAAGTTAAAGAAAGAACTTTAAAAGCTACTTGTCCATCGAAAGACATTGGCACCCGAAGATTGAAAAAGTCAAAAAAGAAGAAGGATCTTTCGTAGAGGCATAGTTTAAGGTCGTACCCCTGAGTGGGACTGATTATTTTTTATACATTTCCCCTATTATGTATCCCCATTGAGTTCTATTCATGAAATTTGTATAAATTTGAGTTTTGGGGCAACGAAATATTTCAAATGACGTATACATCCCTCAAATCGGTAGGCCTACCCTTGGCACAAAAGGGTCACATATCTGTTTAGAACGCGCAATATTTGTTTATGTGTTATAACTGCTTATGTGAATATGTTGTTTTATCTGGAGATATTCTAGCTCACTCTTCTTCAAATACTTTTACAACCCCTAAGCACATATATCAAGTAACTGTCAAAAGTGCGTCCAAATACTCTTCGAGTCTTTAGTTTCCTAAAAAAAGAAAAAAATACTGAACTTCATTCTTCTTTAGTACTACTCTAATATCAGAAAAAGATTCATCATTTCAAATCAAAAGAATTTTGAGAAATTTTATCTTTTTTCCAACTCTTACAAGGAAATTAGAGTTACATCTCAATCACAAATCAAAGTAGGGTAATGAAAGATACCGTCAACTTTGTCTCAACTCAAGTCGATATTTTTTATTCACTAATCCCAAGTCAAGTAGACAAATTCCTGTCTATTTTACCATTTCTCTATATTGGTTTCTCTATATTTGTGAGCCAGTTTATCTCCGAATAAAGCAACTCTTATGTGTTTACACCTATATTGGTCTTTTGAATTTTTTCATTTGTCAGGTATTTAAAATTGATCTGTGTTGATAAGTTGGTTGATCATCCGTATTTCACAAGGTCTAAGGCCGCTAAAGATTCCTTCCCCGATCAAAATTTGCAAAGAGAAAAGACAATAATGGGGGATAACAATTATGAGATTGACATGAATGATGTTGTCGTGGCTCAACCCGCCGCCGCTGATAAAAATGAATTGATTATGCAGTTGATGCAACATATTGCCTAAATGAGGGTCGAAATGCAAAGAATGCAAGATGTGTCTAATCCAATTTCATCGTTCAACCCTCCAAGAGATGGAAGACCTCCACTCCACTTTCCTCCCCCAAGCACGGACAGATTCAGAACCTTCTCTCTAACCCCACTAAAAATCCTCCAACCATTGACTTAACTACCCCCAATCCCTGTCATGCCACCACATCGTGTCAAGCACCACATCATCCTCAAAATACTAACCTTCAAATCCTCCATCTCCCTCAAAACCAAAATACGGACAATGCTCAAACCTTCCCGCATTTCAAAACCAAAATATTGATCCTCAAAATTTTCCCCAAAATTATCAAGCAACTCAAAATACCCAGAATCCTTCCATTGTTCCACCCATATCTCAAAAGACTACTTTCCAAATCCCAACTTCAAATGAACCTTATGCCGGCTGTTTCGAGCTTGATCACTATAAGGAACAAGAGAGAGTGTGGAGGTCAAAAGAAGAGGTAGTCAAGGTGAATATGAAAGAAGAGATCAGGAAAGCCATGAAGGAGTTGCACTATATTTCCGAAGTCAATGGATTGAGCTATAAGGATTTAAGCATCCATCCGAATCTCGACCTCCCTGAAGGGTTCAAAGTGCCAAAGTTTTTCACTTTTAACGGAACAGGAAATCCTCTAGCACATCTGAATGTTTATTGTGATCAACTCGTGGGAGTTGGCAAAAATGAAGCATTATTGATGTTTCTCTTCAGTCGAAGTCTAAGTGGAGAAGCTCTAGAGTGACTTACATCACAAGAGCTGAAACAATGGAAAAGTTTGAATGCACTCGCAAAGGATTTCACGAAAAGATTTGGACATAACATAGAAGATACCCCAGATCGCTACTTGGAGAAGATCAAACAGAAGTCTACAGAAAATTATCAACAGTACGCTCTTTGTTGGAGAAAAGACGCCGCAAGAGTTCAACATCCCATGTCCGAACGTGAGATCACTGAGATGTTCATTCATACTCAATAGCCTGAGTACTATGAAAGAGTGTTGTGTATGATTAGACAAAAATTTGTCGAGATTGTCAAAGTGGGAGAAGTTTTGGAAGATGGTTTCAAGACTAGAAATCTCACCAAATTTACTGCATTGCGATCTAATGGAAAATCCACTAGAATTAGTGATATGGATAAATCAAAAGGAAAAGTGGATGAGGTAAGTCTGTCATGGCTACCCGTATGAGGCCAACTTCTCAAAGGGAATATCAAAACCATAATGCCAATGAGAAAAAACTTCCTCGCCCAAAATTTAGGAAGGCTCCTAAAGTATTTACACCATTAAGGGAATCTCAAACTCAACTTTATGAAAGGTTGAAAGCAATAGGTATGCTCTATCCTATAGAAGGAAGACCATCCAATCCTTTGGGAAAATTTTACAGAGCTGACCACAGATGTGCTTATCATTCAGGAGCCGTTGGACACGACACAAAGAATTGTTCAACTCTGAAGCACAAGATACAAAACATGATCAACAACAACTTGATCAGTATTGAAGAAAACAACCTGAATGGATGACGTATTGGATGCTCAAGAGTGAGTACAAGACATTTCTTAACTGAGTCATTTGAAGATACTCATTCGAGAAGAAGAATGCCCAACATTGGCCAAAAAATTGCATATGAAGTTTTGTTACCTTTCTTTTGAAAATGTATCGCACATTTCTTGTTTGAACTACGTTCGACCTGATTTCTCAAGAATGAGATACGTAGGCGGACTATGTCGGCCTCAGTCGTTTCTTTATCAAAACTTTCTATTTTTGTTAATCCTTGAGAGGGTAACTACGTTTGACCTGATTCCTGCTCCAATGGGATACGTAAGCGCCACAACGGCTCGGTCATATACCCAGTAAGATTTCCATTTCTCTTCATAGTGGAAACAGGATAGAATTTTTGAGAGGATCTCAAAAATTCATTTGAAGTTGGACTTCTTTAACAAGTCAAAACAGAAGAACAAAATTCTACGGAGATTAGCCTTGGGTGGATCTCAAAAATTACGATAATCTAGTTTGCAACTGGGACAAAATTTTTGAGATGATCTCAAAAATACCACAAATATCATGTGTTACTTATTGAGATAATTGGGACAAAATTTTGAGGAGGGGCCTCAAAATTCCAGAATGAGCAACCTCAGAATTAACAGAGCAAGTTACGAGAGTTCTTATATATTGTAGACCGAGAATTTTTTTTGAGGAGGGTCCTCAAAAATTCCATCAAATATGTCATATAAAGGACGGGCGAGGGTGAAAGACAACTGCAAGAAGTAGCATGGAGACAAGAAAAACACAAATCGGTCTTTCAAACTAAGAGTTTTTCTTTGGATGCAGAAACATTGAAGTCACAAAAATGGCTATACAAAGCTTTCAAGAATGACAAAGGGCGTCAATTGCACCCATCGTGGACTCATCAATAAAACCTAGAAAATCTTCCATCTCATTTTATCTCTATTTCTTTATATTGCCTCAAGTGATTTATAAAAAAGTTTCTTTATATCTTGCATGAATATTATCGAGCCATCCACCTCGTTACAGTTGGAATATTATTAAGTTATCCACCTCGTTATAGTTTGAATATTATCGAGTCAACCACCACGTTACAGTTGGACTATTATCGAGCCATCCACCTCGTTACAGTTGGACTATTATCGAGCCTTACACCTCGTTACAGTTGGAATATTATCGAGTTATCCACCTCGTTACATTTAGAATATTATCGAGCATCCACCTCGTTACAGGTGGAATATTATCGAGTCCTCCACCTCGTTACAGTTGGAATATTATCGAGCCATCCACCTCGTTACACTTGGAACATTATCGAGCATCCACCTCGTTACAGTTGGAATATTATCGAGCATCCACCTCGTTACAGTTAGAATATTATCGAGCTATCCACCTCGTTACAATTGGAATATTATCGAGTCATCCACCTCGTTACAGATGGAATATTATCGAGCTATCCACCTCGTTACAGTTGGAACATTATCGAGCATCCACCTCGTTACAGTTGGAATATTATTGAGCATCCACCTTGTTACAGTTGGACTATTATCGAGTCATCCACCTCGTTACTGTTGGAATATTATCGAGCCATCCACCTCATTACAGTTGGAATATTATCGAGTCATCCACCTCGTTACAGTTGGACTATTACGAGTCATCCACCTTATTACAATAGGAATATTATCGAGCATTCACCTCGTTACAGTTGGAGTATTATCGAGTCATCCACCTCGTTATAGTTGGACTATTATCGAGCCATCCACCTCGTTACAATTGGAATATTATTGAGTCATCCACCTCGTTACAGTTGAAATATTATCAAGCATCCACCTTGTTACAATTGTAATATTATCGAGTCATCCACCTCGTTACAGATGGAATAAAATAATGCATCACGGAAAATCATGCATCGCGAGAAATCATGCATAGCCGAATATTATGTGTCACAGAAAATCAAGCATCGCGAGTCAATAATTATGTGCCACGAGAAGATTTCATGCCTCGTCAAATTTTTACATCGCGAGAAGACTTCATACCTCGCTGGAATTTATACATCATGAGAAGACTTCATGCCTCGTCAAATTTTATACATCGCGAGAAGACATCATACCTCGTTGAAATTTTGACATCGGGAGAAGACTTCATACCTCGCTAAAATTTATGCATCAGGAGAAGAATCCATACCTCGTTGAAAATCATGCATCGCGGAAATCATGCATTGTGAAAAATAATGCATCGCGAGTTAGTAATTATGCGCCACGAGAAGATTTTATGTCTCGTCAAATTTATAAATTGCGAGAAGATATCATAACTCGCTGAAATTTAGACATCGCGAGAAGACTTCAAACCTCGTCGAAATATATGCATCACGAGAAGAATCCATTCCTCATTTAAATTTGTGCATCCGAGAAGATTTCATGCTTCGCCAAAAATTTTGCATTGCGAGGAGATTTCATACCTCGCAGGAATTTATGTATCGAGGGAAGATATTCATGCCCCGCAAGAAGGCATGCATTGAAAGGGAAACCGCATATACCAAGAGGAATATTTATCCATCGGCCTCAAATCCATTCTTTTATTTTCGATAAAAGTAAACATCAAGAAGAGTATTGAAGATGACGTCAAAAGAAATAACAACATCACATCAGCATTTATTTATTTTAACATCAAATGAAGAGTACATTGAAGATTATACTGCAAACACCAGGCATAAGCTTTATTTGCTATACGGTAGACCGATCGAGTTGACGTTGAATATTGAGGAGAACAATGAAGTGTCGACATGGTAAAAAAGACACTGTCTCCCATCCTAATTGCATTTTTAAGCTGACGAGTTTTATCTCAGTCTTTGTTGAGAGCATCCAAAAGGATGAATTCTCCAAAAAATCACAGGTGCGGACGATATCAAAAGGGAAGCAGCACAACGTGGAACTTTTTCTTAGCAGCGAACTGGGACATAGTCCAAAGAGGAATGTCAAACTCTTAGAACGCGAGCAGAGGAGTGACTTCCACCACAATCAAACCACACCCCTATCTTAAGGCATGTGGGTATTCCATTAGGTATGTCAACTTCAGTCTCGCATCCGGAAATGATATATGTCCGAAGTAAGTTTTCAATCTGAGTGACAATGCGCCAAGAGCTTTGGAAATTATGTCCGTGTAAGCTCTTAATTATGGGTGTGAAGCGCGCCACATTCATGGCTAAGAGGTTACATGCATCCTTTTCATACTCGTTTAATTAGTTACTTGTCCAAAGCCGAAGGTTATCTAGCATAATAGATTTTCTTTTCAACTAATCGAGTTGAACTACACACAGCCTGATTCCTGAAGGTTTAAGGATATGTAGGCGGATTCAACGTTAAAAACTCGGCTGTGTTCAAACTTTCACTCTCGAATTTTATTCTCGAGCATTTCGATACCTTCATAATTCTGTATCGAGGTGGCTTTTGATTTCTTTCAAAAACGTGCATTAAATCAAATTTATCGAACAACAAGTGGCCTGAATTCTCATATAGCTTGAGATATGTAGGAAATCCGTTTCAAGAGTTCGATCATAATTCCTAAACCCTTTGCCAAATCCTTCCCTTATAGATGAATGGAGTTGGTCAAAATTGGTTTGGTCAATTTCATTTTCCTCGAATTGCTTGCATCAATCCAAGTAAAATGAGGCACAATTGTTGACACCCAATTTCGACCTTCCCCTGTATAAATTTGTTTTCGAGCTTCTTAAATTTCCAAACAATTTAAAATAATTAGTTTTATAAATTTTGCGAATAAAAAAATGATATATGAACTTTATGTTATTTTTAATACTTTTGCCTTTTTTTTTATATAATTTTTAGATAGCCTATATATTTTACATGATTATGTATATAGTTGTTATATTTTACGATTATTTCTCAAAATATTTTAAATTTTAGTAAGTGTTCTACTTAAATAATTTAGTTTAAATTATAATTATATTTCGAATCACTATTTTACAATTTAAATAATTATATTACTAAATAAGAAGCTCGTTAATTAATCAATACAAATTTGTTTTATTTAAGATTTAGCCAAATTTATCATCTTAACTCTATTTGGCTATTTATTAAATTAACCCATTCCCTTTTAATAAATTTTCAGCCCACTCTCTTCTATTCCCTTCAGCAGTCCACTTTAATTCCCTTCAGCAGCCCACTTTAATTCTCTTTCCAGCCCATTCAGAAACTCCATAATCTAGGCCCAATTCCTTTTCCCTTTAATTTCCAGCCAGCCCCAATTCTTTTTCCCAGCCCATTCCTCCTACCCGGCCCACCAAATTTAACCTAACCCAAACCCGATTCTCCCTCTTCCTCTCTGTGTTCCAGCCGCGCAGAACTTCAAAAAAAAAAAGAGGGGCGCCTTCCTCTCTGTTCTTCCCTCCCTCGCGCGTGAATTGCCCCTTTCTCATCAACTCCACTACGTTTTGTACATTTTTCAGAGAGGGCAGAGATCGGTACAAGAGAGCAGCGAGGTGTCAAAATCTCCTCTCCCCTCTTGTCCTTTTCCTCAAATCGGACGACTCCTATTCCTTTTCCGTTTAAATTTGTACAAAGGTCGTACTATTGACAGCTTTCATCCCTATCTTAAGGATTTCGAATTCAAATTGGGAGGTGAAATTGCGAATTTTCCCCAAACCTTCTTCCGTTTTCCCCCGCTCTCCATTCATCCAATTGTCTATATATGTGGCCACATATTCACTGTTTGGGGGAGGCTTTTTTTGGGGGGGAGGGGCTAGAATTTCATTGTTATAAAATACAAAGATAATCGGAAAAAAAAAAAGAAGAGGCAATCCCAAAGATAAAATTCAGACCTACTCTCTTATAATAGGATTTTTTTTTTTCAAAAGGGACTCACAAAGAGAGTTCTTAGAACGATTCGGACAAAAGGAAACCATTTCGTTAAGAGTTGATACGACGTTCTGGTACAAGCATTTTGTTCTATGGTTTCTTTTACTAATCCTTGTAATCATTTTTTTTTTGCATATGAAATCCTCCTCTCGAGTCCGTTTTGGACTCCACTCCAACTCGTTGCATTCTCTTGTTGAGCCGTAAAGGCTCAAAACATATTTCTTCGAGTCGTAGACCCCCTCAAGACTGGCGTACAGGTTGAACACAAAAAATGCAGTGCTGGAAATTAGTTACAGGTCCATCAGAACCTGGAAAAGTGGCTGGAAATTATTTTGCAGGGATTTGAAGAAAATGTATACATAATTTATACACAGTTATATACAAATATACAGGTTGAAGGCGTACAGGTGGATCCAAATTCAAAATCTATGTTTGTAGAAGTGAAGATATGCTGCATAAAAAGGGACTTTCAACTTTCAAAAGTTGAAAAATAGGCTGATATACATCCTGTATACACTGATATACAGAGACATTATACCTTAAATAGGTGAAAAAAATATGAATGGCATGTTAACTTAAAGGGACGGCAATTTAAGATGAAATACGGAAATAGGCAATGAATACGTGCGTAGGATACAGCCCGTATGCATTGGTATACATCTTTTGGGCGACAATATACATTTGTGAAACAGTTTAACATGATACAGGTACAAATACGCAGAAACGATATGGGAAATACAGGGCAAAAAGCAGAAAATGTGTATTCAAACAAATGCAGGGCTCAAAAAGTCCAATACAAAGTGTATACAACAGTATACATCACTTGATACCTAGACTCTTTTACAGGAAATGGGCTAGGGCCCTTTTCAGCAAAGTTTTAACAGGCTCAAAGTTCATTGTTTTGCAGGATGTTTAAATTGCTAAAGAGGGCCCAATTATTAGAATTTAGGACAGGTAGGCCAAAGCCTAAATGAATGAATTTGGGCAATCAAGCCCAAGTTCAAATATTTTTCTCTCTATTTATTATTTGTTTGAGATAATTAATTTTGGTAGAATTTTGATAATCTCCTAAAGGTTAGTCATTTTTGCTATTTTAATTTTACTAGTTTAATTACTTATTTTGTGTTTGCCACCATTTAGTTTTCCTTAGATTAATTCCCTCTAAAATATCTCCCTTTTAGAAATAAAAAATGAAATAAAAAATTTTAAAATAAATTTTCTCTTTACTTAAGTAAAAATTTTATTTTAAAAGTCATTTAGTCAAATCGCCGGTCAACCGCGAGTTAGCAGACATCCGGAGGGCCTAATACCTTTTCGAGGTTTACATTGAACTTCGAACCTGTTCAATCGATTTTTTAATCTGTTTTTAAATCTTTTGAAATTTTTTATTGATTCTATAAAAAATCAAGTGGCGACTCCATATTTTGGAGAGTCGATTTTTCTTAAATAATAAGATTAATTGATTTTTCTAAACCTAGTCATCTTCACACTATTTTTTAAACAAATAGTATTTTTTTAAAAATAAAACAAGAACAAAGTTTAACTTTTTGAAGCAAAAAGAAAAAGCTGTAAAATATATACACTCCCACTTTCTCTCAACTACCTCCACTCTCCCACTTCATAAATACTTCCCACTCTACGTGATACAACCATGCCTTCTATAAAAAAAATTACGAAATATTTTTCTTGAAGAACAATAGTTGTTAATAAGTGTCTAAAAAATCATACTGATTCCAACAAACTTTGCAGAAACACGAAGTTACAAAGTTTATCGAACTAGTGAAGAACAAAAGAATAGATTATCCAAAATTTATTCACAAATCTAAAATTTGTAAAACACGTACCAGAATCTGAAAAAATTTTAATAGGGAAAAGTTCAAGTCCACTGAACTCACAGTCTCCTTAAGGAAATTATTCCCCTCTACTATCCGAGATTTGATTTGGAGTATGACCAGCCACGGTAAAATGATCTCAATCACCTGAGTATAGATACCAAAAACTCTGGTGTCAGAAAAACACTCAACGTCTGTAAAGTACACTTAGAATACTAGATTTAGTAGTTGAAGAAGAAGTCCATGAATTTTATTTTAAAATGGGAGGAAATCCCTCAATTTATAGAAAACAAAGGGTAGTGTGAAAAAGTTCTTATTGTGCCTTACCGGAAAGGTCACAAACCTTTGGAAAAGTCACAATCTTTTTGAAAGGTCGCTATCTTTCATAAAAGTCACAACTTTTCATAAAAGTCATAACTTTCCATAAAAGTCGCAACTTTTCATAAAAGTCGCAACATTTCATAAAAGTCACAACTCTTCATAAAAGTCGCAACTCTTCATTTTCCATTCACACCTTTTTAAAACCCAACAATCCCCCGCATTAATGGGGAATGACTCGAAGACAAAGAAACAGACAAGTATGTGTACTTTACAATCAAGAATTAATTGCATCTGGATAAGTAGATTTCCCCTTTGACTTTCCGTAGTGAACATATGTCGGATATACTCGGTCAATTGGTAGATGTGATATCTTTGAACCGTCGAACATTGGTGACAACCTTATGTTACACAATTAACTCTATACCATTTATGGTTCTTACTGTAGACACGTAATTTTTGACCGAATTTAAGTTTAACACCAATATTTAGAGCGTAAATAATTTTACCAATCTAAATTAAATATATTTTGACTTTTTATTATTTTCATTAAGTTTATTTAAAAGATATAAAAATAAACAACATAAATATAATTTTTATTAGATAAGTTTATTTTGATTGTTAAATAATATATTACATAAATATATTATTTAAATAAACAAATATTTCTTAATTATGTCTTTTTTGTTTAATTACCCATTTAGCTTTATTTATTTATTTACTCAAAACAATAAATAATTATATAATTATCATTTATATATATATATATATATATATATATATATATATATATTTAATATTAAAAAAAAAAGTACCCAGGATCCCACTCCCCATTACCCCCACTTTACACAACTTCCACCCACGACATGCACACACATGCACTATTATATTACAAAAACACAGGAGAAATAAAAAAAAAAAAAAAAGAGGAAGGCAACACACACATAGAAAATATTATTCTCATTTTTTTACTTTTTTTTGAAAAAATCACAAACAAAGGTTGAGTTTTGAGGTTCACTTTCGTGGTTCCAAGTTCGTGGTTCCTTGGTAGGATTATATCATTTCCTTAAATTTGATTTTCGCAAAAGGTATTAGTCAATATTCATTTATAATATTATATTCATGATTATGTGGTATTTATTTTTCATGTTATGAATTGAATCATGTTCCAGGTTGGTTCAACCTTTTCATTATAATATTGAAATACGGTAAATATGTGTATATTGTTAAAATTAGAAAAAATTATGTATAGTATCATATTTTAATCTTTATTGCTAGTATCTGGTGAAATCGTTCTTTCTCCTATTTAATCATAGTAATTAATATTTATTTATTTTTAAAAAAAAATTATTTTTATATATTTGTAAAACTGAAGCATGAGAAAAATTATTTAAATGATTGTATGTTCCATATAATCTGTAAAGTTAATTCCGACAGTACGCCTCATATTTATTTATTTGTTTATTTATTTTCCCTTATAATTTTTAGTATGCATACTTTATTGTGAATATAAATTTAATTGTTTAAAACCTAATCTCTTTGTTTGTGCCTAAATATACTAGATTAGTAAAATAGTTTATGATAATATTGAATGGGAAAATTTGTGAGATAGAGGTGATTTGCAATTCATTTAATGCTAATGTTAATAATCTTCTAAAGATGACTATTGAATATTATATTAAAAAAATAATTATTGAATTGTTATTATATGCTTACTATTTTTTCTTTCAAATAATAAGAAATGAAAAATAAAACAAAAAGAATGTATACATTACCTACCTACATATATATATTGATGACCAAAAGGAGAAAGATGGGGAAAAAATAAGAAAAGAAAAGAAAAGTAGTGAAGAAGGAACGTTCGAATTAGAAAAGGAATAATAAAATAAAAAAATATATATATAATAAAAAGAATGTAAAAAATGTACACGAAAAAGTAAAACAATAAATACATACTTTAAAAATGAAAAGATACAAAAAGTATAGTGTTAAAAATATATTAAATATTTTATTATTATCATTAAAATAATAAAACTATTAAAAAGGGTAAGAAAAGAAAAAGAAGAAAATCAATGTAAAAAAAAAACATAAGGAAAGTTAAAAAAAAACGTGAAAAATTAGTATAAAAAGAAATAAGAAGAGAGAAACAAAAAAAAATTAAAAAAACAAATAAAAAAATAAAAGAGAGAAATTAAGAAGCAGGCAAATGTTGAAAGCATGAATAAATAAATAATAAAAATGTGTAAAAACTTCACATGTATATAAAATAGTGTAGTTTTAAATATTTTAATATAAATCAAAGAATAAGGGTAAATACAGTTGTATTAATAATATAGTATTCAAAAATTAGTTTAAGTCATAGAAGTCCATAAAGTGACTGTGCTAAAACCACAGGACTCGAGGGATGTCTAACACCATCCCCTCGGTCAATAGAATTCCTTACCCGAACTGGTTCACATACATAACAAAGAGTCATTTCCTTTTGATTAGAGATTAAATAAAAGGTGACTTCCAAAACAGTAACTCAATTCCAAGTGGCGACTCTGAAAAAGCTAAAATAACCCCCTAATTAATTACGTCACTTAAATTGGAAAAACCCCTACGCCGCCGCGTGAAAAAAGGGTGTGACATCTTTGGCGACTCCGCTGGGGAATAACTAGAATTCGAGCTTGTAAACATGGACTTCTACATGACATTATTATGTATTTAAGTACTTATCGATTTGTGAATATTGTGTTTAATTGCATAATATGGTATTTGCTTGCTTATTTACCCTTTTGATAATTTGTTAACTATCATATAACTATCTTTCCTCGCGCATCCATCTGAGTCTTCCGAGATACTTTATTCGGAGATGCGATTACCTCCCGAGCCATGAGATACCAGAGATGCGGCAACGCTCCTGCGAAGGTAACTATAGTGACACATGTCTTAGGATGGGAAGGACTAACAGTGAGGCCAGAAAGCCCTGCTACTGGTAAGCTGTCTCTTCTCGACTCGAGTAGTCCGCTCGTCTTATGGCTAGTCTAGACACCTTCCCTATTAGATTATTTACCTAGTAAAACAAGCCTCGGCAATGAATATCCCTAATAGGATTCGATTTATCTGCATTTTGCATAATGTTGAATTAATGGGGAGCTCGACACAAGGGTCGAGCCTGTCTAGGAGAAGTATCCCTACTTAAGACTATCATGTACATTATTTGTGTTATTTGTTGCATTATTGGGAAGACTATACAAATGTTGATCGGCTTTAGATGAATGAATTATAATGAAAAATTAATTATAACGAAAAATATCAAATTAAAGTTTTGACGTAATCCTTTTATTAAACACATTTTTTTCTATCAAAATTCATATTTATTTTACAAATACAAAAATCTATCATTACCGTCAAAGTTTTTTATATAAAAAAAAAGATTGAAAATTTAATCAACAAAAAATAAAATACAATCGAATATACTAATATGTTTAGTTTTAGGAAAAATTTTCAGGGCTATTAATATATATACATACATATATATATATATATATATATATATATATATATATATTCTCATTCTTCCTTTAATAACTATTTTTAAAAAAAAATAAAATAAAAATATAAATAAAATAAAAAATTACTTTTTTTGTGTGTGTATTTGTATGATTATTTTATTAAAAAAATTAATAATAAAGATTTTTTTTTGTGTGTATGATTTTTACGTTATTCTTCTTTAAAAAAAATTAATTATAAAAAAAATTACTTTGTTTTTGTTTGTATGATTTTTCCGTTATTCTTATTAAAACATATATATTTTATTAAGCCTAGTTTGTCACTATCATAGTATAGGAAAATATGAATCCATATGGAAAGGGAGATAAGAGACAAAGAGAGGACCAATCACCTCGATTCATGATATTGGATAAGGCCCCAACACTCTTGAAGACATGGTATGAAAATATGACAAACCATGGACGAGGAATGGTGTTCATACGCTTGGGATTTCTATGAAGCCTTTTGTATGTTGAGCCACGACGGGATTTGATAGAAGCACTAGCGCATTTTTGGGACCCGTTAAGGAATGTATTCCGTTTTTTTGGTTGTGAACTCACCCCCACCCTTGAGGAGCTAGGGGCATTCATTGGAAAGGGTTAAAATCTTCACAAAGAAGAGCCTATGATACCAAAAGATATTAATAGGAGGAGGTTTCTAGAATTACTGCATATAAATGAGAATGATATAGGTGGTTGTCTCGATAATGGATGGGTTTCGTTAGAATTTTTGTACAAAAGATATGGCAAAAGTGATGGATTCGAAGTGTATGGAAAGAAACTCCGTAATAATGGGTGTCGTCTGACCTGGGAAGCACACAGTTATAATGCCTTCGTGGTGGCTTTTTTGGGGGTCATGGTATTTCCAAAAAAGGGAGGAAAGATTAGCATGAACTTAGCTGCAGTCATTACAGCTTTTGAGAAAAAGCATAATATCACCCTCGTGCCAATGATTCTGGCAGACATCTATCGTGCTTTAACTATTTGCAAGGATGGAAAAAACTACTTTGAGGGATGCAATATGTTATTACAACTATGGATGATTGAACACATTCGTCATCACCCTTATGCAGTGGACTTTATAGTAGAATGGAATGATTATACTGGAGGCCACAAAGAAAGAATCAAAGATCATAGTTTTCTGAGGGGTATTGAAGCTTGGAAGCAACACCTCAATAATCTGACTGCTGACAAGATTGTGTGGAATTATCATTGGTTTCCATTGGCCGAGGTGATATACATGTCTAATTTTCGATCGTTCATTGTCCTAATGGGTCTTCGAGGTGTCCAAGCTTACATGCCACTTAGAGTCACGCGACAACTTGGGCGACGCCAGTTTCTACCACCTAATGAAGATATGTGTGAATTCATGTATGAGTTTCATCCCAAAATAGAGATATTTAAGATTTGGGGGGATGCATACTCTCAAGTCCTCACGATATGGTGAAGGATCGCACTAGAGGCGAGGTGGACCAAACATACTTAGACTGGGTTCATGATCAGCCCCTTCCTAAGGATATGCCAGAAGGGTCAATACAAGGACCTATAGATCGATAAGCAGATATTGAGGTAAAGATTAAGCAAGCTCGCCTCATAGTCAAAAGAAGCTACAAATCTACTCTAGATATCCTATGTAATGACCTGAAAAACGCTAAAGAGGAGTTGTCCCAACGTGATGGGATATTTGAACTTAGAGTTAGAAAACACCGCTCTACCATTCTAACCTTACAAGAAGACTTGGGCATTGCCACAGGCGCTATGGAGCAACAGGAAGAGGAGTATAAGAAAAAAAAGGTCCAGCTTATTTGCGCACAGTCTAGACTCCAAACTCAAGTTAAAGCCTCTATGGAATGGGAAAGAGAAATAGCAAGGCGTTTCAGTGCTTGTCAGGCAGACTGTGAGATTGAGAGAGGTCAAAGGATAGCCGAGCGAGATGCACTCCACCTTCAAATTGAAGAACTCCAAGAACAAAGCGAAAATTTGACGCATGAAGTCAATAGTGCTCACCACTGGTTACAGAATTGTTATGACAATATGGATGAAGCCAGAGATCGAATACTACAACTCAGGGATGAACTCAACAATGTTTATGCTAGATATTTACACCAGAACGATGAGAGGTTGTGTCAACAGGCCCGTGCTTTGGCTCCATATCTACTGAAAGCGTTGGCGAAGATTTATAAGGGCCTTGGAGATGATTGAGATTCGAAGATTCAGTTTATTTTAGTGTCTATTTTCTTAGTAGTGATTATTTCATTTTATTATTATTTTTAGTTTTTTCTCTTTCTTTTGGTTTTGTTATTTTATTTCATTTAGAGTCTATCTAAGTCCTAGGTACTTCTGTTTTTTTGTTTGTTTTATTGAAATCATTGTTTCAAATATTTGAAAATGAATGAAAAATATTTGCTTGCATTCACCTTATGTGCATATATCATGCAAAAAAAATTAAAAAAAATTATATATATATATATATATATATATATATAAATTAATTAATTAATATCTTTCTCGAACTACGCAAGATCTGATTCATGGGCCAAACATGATACGTAGGCAATCAGGGGGTTCGATCCAAATTATTATTATTATTTATTATTATTATTATTATTATTATTATTTTCTTTTCTTTTTTTTTCTTTCTTCTCTCTTAAAAAATGATTATCATAATGATAATAAATAAATAAATAAATAAGTAAATAAATAAATAATAATAATAAAATATTAAAAAACTAATGAAGAGAAAAATGCCTAGGTAAGCCGGGATGAAACATAAGGTCCTCCATATTAGAAGTATGTATGTGGATACAATGTGCATAATTTCTTAACACTAATCGGTTTGTTACTCTATTCAGAGAGAGAGAGAGAGAGAAAGAGAGAAAGATAGAGAGAGACATACTAGCTTAAAGATAGTTGGTTTGTGGTTAAACTGACATCACATCCTTACAACACAAGATCGAAAGGGAAACAGAAAATGGCCCCCAAAGACGGAAATGAATCGGACAATGATGAGGAGATCCAAAACCAGATGACTTCACAAGAAATAGGGACAACAGAAGAGATGAGGGCGTTAAAACAACAAATGACAGAGATGTACGAGGCTTGGATGAATGGACAACCTCCACCGTCTTCAATCCGAGACTATTTTAATACAAATAAGTCTCACCCTATCCAGGTGTCGACAAGGGATCCGATATATCCCCCTGGATTCAGCCCCTATGCTAACACATTAAATGTCGCTGGAACTTCTATGGTGCGCCCTTCGAATACGCCTGTGATAAGTAATCCACTCTTTGTGTCAACTTCCCCGACTAACATCATCCCGCAGCCAACACAAATCCAACAGTGATCCTCCGCCCAAAGTTTGGCGTGATCAGAGTTACACTCTTGAAGAGGCCATTAAAATTCCAAGATCTCATCCCCACATTCATCAACATAGTTCCCCTATCGAAATTGAGAGGATGGTCAAGAATGAGGAACATGAAGAAATGACTAAGAAAATGAAGAGTTTGGAACAGAGTATAAGAGATATGCAAGGACTAGGAGGCCACAAAGGCATCTCGTTCAGTGACTTGTATATGTTTCCTCATGTCCATTTGCCTGCTGGTTTTCAAACTCCAATGTTTGAAAAATACGTTGGTCACGGAGACCCCATAGCTCATCTAAAGAGATATTGCAACCAATTGAGGGGTGCAGAGGGCAAAGAAGAGTTACTTATGGCCTATTTTTGGGTAAGCCTAGTAGGGATTGCATTTGAATGGTTCATAGATCAGGATATCACCAACTAGCACACATGGGATGATTTGACTCGATGTTTTGTACAACAATTCAAATATAGTATTGACACTGTTCCAGATCACTCCTCGTTAGCCAACATGAGGAAAAAGACCACGGAAAATTTTCGTGAATATGCTATCAGATGGAGGGAACAAGTTGCTAGGGTTAAACCACCTATGAAGGAGTCAGAGATGATTGACGTTTTTCTCCTGGCGCAAGAACCTGATTACTTTCACTATCTTCTTTCTGCCGTAGGGAAGACATTCACTGAAGTTATTAAGGTAGGGGAAATGGTGGAAAATGGCATCAAGTCTGGAAAGATTGTAAGTCAAGCTGCCTTAAAAGCCACAACACAAGTGCTTCAAAATGGTTCTGGAAATATTGGAGGGAAGAAGAGAAGGGGGGATGTGGCCACTATTGTATCAGCGCCTAGGACTCATGTTCTAGGTAATTTCCCACAATACTATTTTCCTTCCCAAGCTCCACAATATTCTATCCCATATACTCCATATCATGTTTTTAATGCACAACCAATTGCACCCCCTTCTTATCCACAATGGCGTGCACGAACTCCACAAAATCATGCACCACCCCCACAAGTTCATCAAAACACTGCTAGAATTCCTTTCCGTCCTAGACCACAATACAAAAAGGGAAATGGCGTTAAACATGAGTTCACTCCTATTGGGGAGTCGTATGATAGCTTGTTCCAAAAATTAAGGACGTTAAATGTTTTGAGTCCTATTGAGAGAAAGATGTCGAATACTCCCCCGAGAAATTTGGATTATTCTCAAAATTGCGCATATTGTTCTAATGCCCCAGGGCACAACATAGAGAGATGTTGGTATTTGAAAAGGTCCATTCAGGATTTGATCGATTCTAATCGAATTATAGTTGAAAGTCCGAGTGGACCCAACATCAATCAAAATACATTGCCGAGGCTTACTGAAACAAACATGCCCGAAATAATGAAGGGTCATGAAGAGTTTGCATCTCCGTATAAGCCAATCCTTAGGGTTGGAACTGGCATTGAGAAGTCAGCAAATGTTGTTGATTTACCAAAAATGATGCCTTTAGGGGCGGTAAATGTGTTAGAAAAGTTGAGTCCATCAAACACACCCATCTTAACTGTGAAAGGAGCCCTTGAAGATGTTTGGGCAAGCCCGAGTAAGGCAAAATCGTTTGTTCCAAAAGGGCCAAACAAGCCTATCTTGATCGTGCGAGGGGCCCATATTCCTTCTGTGATTATCAGGCCAGTATCCCAGCTCCCAATGACTAACCCCAAAGTTGTTCCATGGAATTATGATCCTAATGTCGTGACATACAAGTGAAAAAAAATTGATGAAGAAATAGATGAAGTAGGAGGAATAACCCGTTCAGGAAGATGTTATGTCCCGATGGAATTAAGGAAAACTAAAAATGACCAAATACAAATAAAGAGTCCGGTCACTGAAGGAGAGGCAGAGGAATTCGTAAGGAAGATGAAACTATCAGACTACTCCGTGGTGGAACAATTAAGAAAAACTCCAGCCCAAATCTCTTTGTTCTCTTTTCTAATACATTCTGATGAACATCGTAAGGCTGTAATGAAATTTTTTAATGAAGCACATGTTCGTAGTAAAGTTACAGTGAGTCAGTTAGAGAAGATTGCTGGGAGAATATTTGAGGTAAACCGCATCACCTTTTCAGATGATGAACTACCCAAAGAAGGTACAGGACATAACCAAGGCCTACATATCACTATAAAGTGTGAGCTTTCATATGTCACTCGAGTTCTAATTGATGGAGGATCTGGAGCAAATATTTGTCCTTTATCAACTCTACGTAAATTGAATGTTAGTGCTGAAAGGGTCCGACCCAACAATGTATGTGTTAGAGCTTTTCATGGGTCAAAAACAGATGTTATTGGTGAGATAGAGCTCATACTAACCATATGGCCTGTGGATTTTGTTGTGAATTTTCAAGTGTTGGATATCAACGCGTCCTACAATCTATTGTTGGGGAGGCGAAGGGTGCATAGGGCTGGAGTAGTCCCCTCAACGTTGCATCAAATGATTAAGTTTGAATACGACCGACAAGAGGTAATTGTTCATGGTGAGGGGGATTTTTCAATCTACAAAGACTTTTCCTTCCCTTTTATCAAGGCGGATAATGAGAATGAGGCACTAGTTTATTAAGCTTCTGAGGTAGTGGTTATTGAGCATGTCCCCGAGGGGAGTGTCATTTAAAAACTAAATATTCCCATCGCGTATGTAATGGTGGTGAATGAATTGGTGAAACATGGGTTTGAGCCGGGTGAAGGATTAGGAATCTGCTTGCAAAGAAGAGCTTATCCTGTGAGTCTACAAAAGAGCATCGGTACTTTTGGCTTTGGCTACCAACCTAGAGTCGAGGAAAAAATGAAGGCAAAGAAGCAGAAGAGAGATGTATAGTCACTTATCAAGCCTATACAACCAATCTAAAAATCTTTCATCAAAGCCCGCGCAATAGAATCTTATCAATCATCTTTTCCAGAGCCAGTGATGAAAGTTAGCAAAGAAATGATCAACTATTTTCAAGATTTATTTGTCGAGGTTGATATGGTGGAACTCGGAGAAGGCACTTGCGACAGAGATGTGAAATTCATTGGTCCTGATGTCAATCTAAACAATTGGGAGGCCACCCCTCTCCCCATTAAAGACGAGTCTTGGTAGTCTATCTTGTTTTTTCTTTTGTCGTCCGATTCATTCAAGGATTGTAATTCGGATTTTATGTTGTCGTTTTATTTCAAACATTCTATTTCCCTTTTCAATAGGATGTAATTGCATCTTTATTTCAGTCTAATGTATTTGTTCATTTTCTTTTATACTGTTCTTTCTATGTCGATTCTAGTGATATGACATGCATGCAGAATTATTCGCCAGATCTTAATATCCAATCTAATCTTCGACCTAATATTGAAATAATAAGTCCAAAAATCGAACATGATGAAGACAGAGTATTTGAAGAAGTAAAGAGGGGTTTCAATCATTTTGAAACTCAGTCAAATCCAAACATGAGTGAAACTGAGACGATAAATCTGGGGGATCAGGAAATTATTAAGGAGACTAAGATAAGTGTACATGTTCGACATCAAAAGGACGATATAATCCAGGCCCTGTTTGATTACAAAGATGTTTTTGCGTCATCTTATGATGACATGCCTGGATTAAGCACTGACATGGTTGTTCACAAGTTTCCAATTGATCCTAATTTTCCTCCTATAAAGCAGAAGTTGAGAAAACTCAAAACCGACATGAGTGTAATAATTAAAGAGGATATCACAAAACAACTTGAGGCCAAAGTCATTCAAGTCTCTCAATATCCTTCTTGGTTAGCCAGTATCGTACCCGTCCCTAAGAAAGACGGCAAAGTTCGAATGTGTGTTGATTATCGTGATTTGAATAAGGCAAATCCAAAAGATGATTTTCATTTGCCTAACATCCATATTTTATTGGATAATTGTGCTAAACATGAGGTTGCATCTTTTGTGGATTGTTATGCGGGCCACCATTAGATTATTATGGATGATGAAGATGAAGAAAAAACATCTTTTAGTAGTCCATGGGGTACATATTGTTATCGTGTTATGCCTTTTGGATTAAAAAATGCAGGGGAAACTTATATGAGAGCAATCACAACCATGTTTCACGATATGATGCATAGAGAAATCGAAGTTTATGTGGATGATGTTATCATTAAATCTAAAAAACAGTTAGATCATGTGAAAGACATAAGGAGATTCTTCGAAAGGCTCCACATGTATAATCTCAAGATTAATCCTGCAAAATGTGTATTTGTAGTACCATCGGGGAAGCTTTTGGGGTTTATAGTCAGTCGAAGAGGTATCGAGTTGGATCCTTAAAAAATAAAAGCAATTCAAGAATTGCCACCTCCAAAGAACAAAACTGAGGTTATGAGCCTTCTAGGAAGATTAAACTACATCAGCAGATTCATTGCTCAACTCACAATAACTTTTGAACCTATCTTTAAGTTGTTGAAAAAGAATGCTACAGTCGAGTGGACCGAAGAATGTCGAGAAACTTTTGAAAGAATTAAGAACTACCTATCAAATCCCCCTGTGTTAGTTCCTCCCGAGCCGGGAAGACCTTTGATATTGTATATGTCAGTACTGGATAATTCTTTTGGTTGTGTACTGGGTCAGCATGATGACACTGGGAAGAAAGAGCAGGCCATTTATTACCTCAGCAAGAAGTTTACCATTTACGAAGTGAAGTACACCCTTCTTGAAAGAATGTGTTGTTCCCTAACTTGGGTAGCACAGAATTTGAAACATTATCTTTCATCTTACACTACTTATCTCATCTCTCATATGGATCCGTTGAAATATATTTTTCAAAAGCCCATGCATACAGGCAGGCTTGCGAAATGGCAAATATTGCTCACAGAGTTCGATATTATCTATATAACGCGGACCGCAATGAAAGCTCAAGCATTGGAAGATCATTTGGCAGAGAACCCTATTGATAAAGAATATGAACCACTTAAAACTTATTTTCCAGATGAAGAGATATCTTGTATCGATGAATTTATTCACGATAACAATCAAGGTTGGAAGTTATTCTTTGATGGTGCCTCTAACAGGAAAGGAGTTGGAATAGGAGCTGTTCTTATGTCTGAATCAGGGGAATATTACCCTATATCAGCCCAACTTAGATTCTATTGTACTAATAATATATCTGAGTATGAAGCATGCATTTTGGGTCTGAGGTTAGCTGTTGACATGGGCATCCAAGAATTGTTAGTGTTAGGAGACTCACAAATTCAAGGAGAATGGGAAACTCGAGACCCAAAGCTCATACCATATCAACATTGTTTACAAGGTCTTTGTCAACGATTCGTGTCGATAAAGTTTAGACACATTCCCAAGAATACACAATGAGATTGCAGATGCATTGGCCACTTTATCTTCGATGCTCCAACACCCTGATGACGCTCATATCGACCCTTTATACATACAAATTTGTGATCAACATGCTTATTGCAACATGATTGAGGAGGAATTTGATGGTAAGCCTTGGTTTCATGATATCAAAACATATCTTCAGTCTGGAGAATAGCAAGGGGTTTTTTCTTAAGCGGAGGCAAACTGTACTAGAAGACACCCGATTTAGGTCTTCTAAGGTGTGTAAATGCTCAAGAGGCTTCCACAATCATGGTTGAAGTACACTCAGGAGTTTGTGGACCTCACATGAATGGATATGTTCTAGCCAAGAAGATACATCGAGCAGGATATTATTGGCTTAGCATGGAGCGGGATTCCATACGATTTGTTCGTAAATGTCATGAATGTCAAATACATGGTTATTTGATACATTCTCCCCCTTTTGAGTTGTATGCAATGTCCGCTCCATGTCCTTTCGTGGCATGGGCAATGGATGTGATTGGACCGATAGAACCAAAAGCATCGAATGGTCACATGTTCATCTTGGTGGCTATTGATTATTTTACAAAGTGGGTGGAAGCAGTAACTTTCAAGTCAGCGACGAAGAAGGTCGTGGTGGATTTCATCCATTTCAACATCATATGTCGATTTGGTATTCCAAAGGTGATTATAACTGATAACGCCGCAAATCTCAACAACCACTTAATGAAAGAGGTATGCTACCAATTTAAGATTGAGCATCGAAATTCGACTCCGTATCGCCTAAAGGCAAATGGGGCTGTAGAAGCTGCTAACAAAAATATAAAAAAGATACTTCATAAGATGGTGCAAAGTTCTCGACAATGGCATGAAAAGTTGCCTTTTTCTTTGTTGGGTTATCGCACTACAGTCCGTACGTCAGTGGGTGCTACCTCATATTCACTGGTATACGGGACTGAGGCAGTTATACCTGCAGAGATTGAAATCCCATCTTTACGAATTGTTGTGGAGGTTGAAATTGATGATGATGAGTGGATCAAAACTCGGTTAGAGCAATTAAGTTTGATTGATGAGAAGCGTCTGACATCAGTATGTCATGGACAATTATATAAGAAAAGAATGGCACGGGCATATAACAAAAAGTGCGTCCCAGTCATTTTAAAGAGGGTCAATTAGTGTTGAGACGCATTTTGCCATATCATGCCGAAGCCAAAGGTAAATTTTCTCCAAATTGGAGAGGACCATTCGTTGTTAAAAGGGTATTACCCAATGGTTCTCTTTACTTAGCAGATTTTGAAGGCAAAGTGACAGAAACGGTCGTCAATGCTGATGAAAAGATATTACATATGATTTAGTTTCGACATTAGAAAATCTTATGTTTGGGCTCGACATTTCAAGGGTTGATTCAAGGGGATCTCTTGGTTATGCTGTTTCCTTGACTTTTTTATAAAAAAAAAACAAATTGTCTGAACTATGTTTGACGTGATTCTTGTTTCGTCAAGATACATAGGCAGCCATAATATTGGGTTAGGTTCAACCTAATACAAATCCGAAAATTCATATTGTAGTATACTCGGGGAAAAATTGTTTGTTTATTCATTCGGTCTCTCATCTCAAAGCTCAAAATCAAGCCCATCATCTAAAGTCAAAAAAAAGTCTTTGCATCAACCCTTGATATGTCGAGAATAAGTTGGTTCAGGGTAGGTAAAAATCCTGAATGGACACCATAAGACAAATGTGAGTAGAAAGAAATAAAAATGAGAGAGTCTTATTGGTGAAAACCCTAAGTGGGCACCGTAAGGCGTAAAGGAGTTGAATATAAGAGAGTCTTATTGGTGAAAATTTTGACATGCTCCATAAGGCATATGTGAGCTGAAGCAATTAACATGATAGAGTTTTAGCGGCAAAGACCTTCGTGAATATCACAAAGTCGATAAGGGTTCAAATTATTTATGGCTTCATTAAGTGTTGGGATTCCTAATCAAGATGGAATAATCAATAATGGTTGATGAATAGATTGGATAGACAAGTCTAGAAATCAATTCAAATTGCATGGCATGATCAGTAGACTCAACTCCTACACTCAGATAAGTTTTTGTTTCTTCTTCTTACAAAAAAAATTCTTCATCGAATCTTTTCTTTTATTCTCATATAGTTCGTAATTTTCCTATATTTTTTTTTCTTTCGTCACTTTTTTTTTGGTATGTATTTGAGTCGAGTCTTTGTAAAAAAAAAATTAGGAAGGAATTTCAAGACTCGCTACCAAGTCTCTAAACGGTACTAGGCAAAGCATCAGGCTAATGAGTTAATATGTCTTCAAGTGTTGAATTCGAAAATTCTCTGATCCTATAAAGGCTAAGCAATGAGTATTGTGATATAAAGACATTGTATTTAGGTCCCAAAATAAGCAAATTTGGATGAAAGTACAATCAATCAATAAGAAGTATTGACCGTTGGAGCAACCAAAGCGTCATAAGTGTTTGAGCCTCCCTTGTCGAAAGAATGAACCTCAAACCAGCCACCACCTTTTCAAACTCACAAATTTTCTTTGTTGAAGCAGGGATAAGTTGTTTCAAGATTGAGGATTCGAGGAACCTAGATGTTCAACCTAGTCTGCAGCGAGCGAAATGGAAACCCTACAATAAAGACTTGTGGAATATAATATGAAAGTTGGCTAATATATGTCAAAATAGCAATTACCTGAATGTTGAAATATTAATTTTTATTTATTATTAGTAGTAGTATTATTAATATTTTTCTCCTTGAAGGAACTTCCAAATAATAAAGATAGCATTCACAATGTTTCGTTGGCATTATTAGTTTGTTGAAAATTTTATTAGCAGGACCCTCATGGTAATGGGACTAGCAGGAACCTCCTGGGTAATGGGATTAACATGACCCTCCTGGATAATGGGATTAGCAGGACCCCCATGGATAATGGGATTAGCAGGACCCTCCTAGATAATGGGACAAGCAGGATCCTCCTGGATAATAGGACTAGCAGGACCCTCATGAATAATGGGATTAGCAAGACCCTCCTGGATAATGGGACTAGAAGGACCCTCCTTGATAATGGGACTAGCAGGTTCCTCCTGGATAATGGGACTAGCAGGGCCCTCCTGGATAATGGGACTAGAAGGACCCTCCTTGATAATGAGATTAACAGGACCCTCCTGGATAATGGGACTAACAGGACCCTCATGGATAATGGGACTAGCAGGACCCTCCTGAATAATGGGACTAGCAGGACCCTCCTGGATAATGGGACTAGCAGGACCCTCCTGAATAATGGGATTAGATTACTTTCTCATAGGATTAACACTTCCTAGTCTAGATTTTTAGTTTTATTTTCTCTTGAAATAAGCACTTCCTAGCCGAAGTTTATGTTTTATATTTATATTTGCTAATAACTTTTTCCCAGTGAAAACTGGGGCAAAATTTTTATTTATTTTTTTGTTTGTGGTGGTTCTCAGGTTTTCTCAAGCGAGACCTAGATTTGAAATTCAAGAACAAAGTTTCAAATTTTTTAGAATAATCAATTCCATGATGGTTAGAATTAGCTTCTTTCAATGCATGTAGCAGCCTGACTTCCACACATCTTTTACTAGTCAACTTTTGATCAAGAAAACATGCCTTTATCCAAGAGCATTTTTCAAGTTGTCATTTTGAAGAATATCAAAAGTTCCGTCTAAGTGGCAAGTTCAGCCTCCATTCTAATTCTAAGTTAAGATATTCACTCAAAAATCAAGGTGATATCTTAAAGTCAAAATTTAAGTGAAGATTCAAGAAAAGTTGCGTGGATAGAAGTTTGTACATTTGTTTTTCTTTTGAATAATAGTTTTCAATTTTTATGTAAGGATAAGAGCCGCGATCTGGAGCCTCGATGGAACCTCACTTAACTTCCAACTCATCACTTTATCTCCTCGAACTACAAGTGGCCTGATTCCCTTATCACCCGGGATATGTAGGATGTCCAAACAAGGACTCAGTCGCACAAATTTTGGTCTTTCAAATAAGATTTCGATCAAAACTTGTCACTTTGTCTACTTCTTTGTCTGAAAAACTCCTCGTGTTTCCAGTAAAAGAGGGGCAAACTCTAGACACGTAATTTTTGACCAAATTTAAGTTTAACACCAATATTTAGAGCGTAAATAATTTTATCAATCTAAATTAAATATATTTTGACTTTTTATTATTTTCATTAAGTTTATTTAAAAGATATAAAAATAAACAAAATAAATATAATTTTTATAAGATAAGTTTATTTTGATTGTTAAAAAAAGAGGATATATATATATATATATATATATATATATATATATACATATATATATTTAATATTAAAAAAAAAAGGACCCACAATCCCACTCCCCATTACCCCCACTTTACCCAACTTCCCCCCACGACATGCACACACATGCACTATTATATTACAAAAACACAGGAGAAATTAAAAAAAAAAAAGAGGAAGGCAACACACACGTAGAAAATATTATTCTCATCTTTTTACTTTTTTTTAAAAAAAAATCACAGACAAATGTTGAGTTTTGAGGTCCAAGTTCGTGGTTCCTTGTTAGGATTATATCATTTCCTTGAATTTGATTTTCGCAAAAGGTATTACTCAATATTCATTTATAATATTATATTCATGATTATGTGGTATTTATTTTTCATGTCATGAATTAAATCAAGTTCTAGGTTGGTTCAACCTTTTCATTATAATATTGAAATACGGTAAATATGTGTATATTGTTAAAATTAGAACAAATTATGTATAGTATCATATTTTAATCTTTATGGCTAGTATCTGGTGAAATCGTTCTTGCTCCTATTTAATCATAGTAATTAATATTTATTTTTTTAAAAAAAAAACTTATTTTTATAAATTTGTTAAATTGAAGAATGAGAAAAATTAATTAAATGATTGTATGTTCCATATAATCTGTAAATTTAATTCCGACAGTATGCCTCATATTTATTTATTTCCCCTTATAATTTTTAGTATGCATACTTTATTGTGAATATAAATTTAATTGTTTAAAACATAATCTCTTTGTTTGTGCCTAAATATACTAGATTAGTAAAATAGTATATGATAATATTGAATGACAAAATTTGTGAGAGAGAGTTGATTTGCAATTTATTTAATATTAATGTTAATAATCATCTAAAGAAGACTATTGAATATTATATTGAAAAAATAATTATTGAATTGTTATAATATGCTTACTATATTTTCTTTCAAATAATAAGAAATGAAAAAAAAACAAAAACAATGTAAACATTACCTACCTACATATATATATTGATGACCAAAAGGAGAAAGATGGGGAAAAAAAAAGTAGTGAAGAAGGAACGTTCGATTTAGAAAAAGGATAATAATAATATATTTATATATATAATAAAAAAAATGTAAAAAATGTACACGAAAAAGAAAAAAATACTTTAAAAAATGAAAATATACAAAAAGTATAGTGTTAAAAATATATAAAATATTTTATTATTATCATTAAAAAAACAAAACTATTAAAAAGGGTATGAAAAGAAAAGAAGAAAATCAATGTAAAAAAAAACATAAGAAAAGTTAAACAAAAAAAAATGTGAAAAATTAGTATAAAAAGAAATAAGAAGAGAGAAACAAAAATACAATAAGAAAAAAAAATTAAAAAATAAAAGAGAGAAATTAAGAAGCAGACAAATGTTGAAAGAATGAAAAAATAAATAAATAATTAATAAAAATGTGTAAAAACTTCACATGTCTATAAAATAGTGCAGTTTTAAATATGTTAATATAAAACAAAGAATGAGGGTAAATACAGTTTTCTTAATAATATAATATTCAAAAATTAGTTTAAGTCATAGTAGTCCATAAAGTGACCGTGCTAGAACCACAGGACTCGAGGGATGCCTAACACCTTCCCCTCGGTCAATAGAATTCCTTACCCGAACTGGTTCGCAGACCAAACAAAGAGTCATTTCCTTTTGATCAGGGATTAAATAAAAGGTGACTTGGAACACCGTAACTCAATTCCAAGTGGCGACTCTAAAAATGCTAAAATAACCCCCTAATTAATTACGTCACCTAAATTGGAAAAACCCTTACGCCGCCGCGTGAAAAAGGGGTGTGACACTTACGGTTGTGTTCGTTTTAGCCATGAAAACCTCTTGGTTTCATGAGTGTATAGAGTGATGGGCTTTTGACAGTCATCTTTTTTGAAGCGGCTTACACTTCACACTCAAATAGGTGATTCCTAACCGTATTATTGCGTAGATACACTATTTGGTCAACTCTGCAAACATTAGAAAATCATTAAAACCATTAAGCTTTGTTAACTAATTAACAAGCCTTAATGTTGTATCCTTGTCCCTGAGCATTGTCTTCACCATGAGAATGGATTGAGTTTGTTGACAATGTCGAACCGTCATTCACAACTTTGTTTTTCTCCTTGAATCTAGCTCTTGGGATCTCCAGTCTGCTAGATAGAGTTACCGCCATGATGGCTTGTCCTAAGCCGTAAATTCATTCTCTTAGATGATATCTTAACTTCCTCTCTAGTTAGGTCTTTTTGTATGTGGATCCGACACATTATCCTTTGACTTTACATAGTCAATTTTGATAATTCCACTAGATAGTAGTTTTCTAACGGTATCATGTCTATGTCGTATATGACTATACTTTCCGTTATACGTCATGCTCCATGCCCTACCTATTGCATCTTGACTGTGAAAGTGTATGCATACTAATGCCAATGATTTGGGCCAAAATAGAATATCTATCAAGAAATTCTGGATTCTTTCAACTTATTCACCGACCTTATCTAGAGAACCTAGCTCAAAGATCATTGTAGAGCTAGCGATACATGTCTCTATTGAAATATTTCTAAGAGATTGCTCCTCTACCAATAGTAAATACATATCCACTCGTGAATTTTACTTCATTCGTCCGATGATTCAATTTGCATCACTATATCTTTCAATATGGTTGGATATTGTTATAATGCAACACATAATTTTAAATATAATTTTAAATACTCAAACTCTATTTATTGTCATCTAATGAATTTATTTGGGATAACTTGTGAACCAACTCAGTTTAAAATAGCAAATGCTATATCTGATCGCACACACTATATGATGTACATCATGCTTCCCAACACTTAAGCACAATTTAATTGTGAGTCACTTTTGTTTTCACTCTTTTGAAATGCAAAACTCATATTTATTAGAGACTTGACAATATTGACATCCAAATATTTGAACTAGTTACGTACCTTTTCAATGCAATGAGACCGTTAAAATGCTAAACATTATGGAGTTCTACGACTTCTTATATCTAAGATCGCATTAGAAACCCTAATAATTTTCATTCATTTTGGTTTATAGCATACGTTTAGTAGCATTTATTTCATTAGTGTCTCTATAGATGATCATCATATCATCAATATATAAACAAACAATGACCTTATGATTTGAATGTGAACACATTTATCACTTCCATCATTCTTAAATCCATTTGCCGACATGGTTTGATCAAATTATGTCATTGTTTGGGTTCTTCCATAATGTGACTTAACAAGTTCACAATCTTTCTTTTATTTATCAGGAACCACAAAACGCTCGGGTTGTTCCATGCAAATTTCTTCCTCTAATTCTACATTTAAGAAAGTTTTTTTCACATTCATTTGATGAACTTGGAGGTCATATACCACATTAATAATATTTTGCATCCGAATGGATGTAATTCTAATTACTAATGAGTATATATATATATTAACAAGATCAAAACCTTAGTTGTTTTTTTCTAAAGCCTTTGACACAAAGTCTTGCTTTATATTTTTCAACAGTTTCATCAACTGTTATTTTCCTTTTAAAGATTCACTTTTGAACCCAAAGGTATATTTTCTTGAAGAAGACCAATTAACTTCCAATATTGTTTATTGACACCATCTTTCAAAAGAATGAGTCTACAGAAGACACAAAAAATGTTACAAAATCATATTCGAAGGAAGTAAATGTCCTTTAACATTTACTAAGCCTCTTAATCTCTTTATTGAGTAAATTATCCTTTTAATTTCCTAGGCCTTTTATACCCTTCTCTGGACTACTCAAGTTTAATTTTACAGTCTACAGTCACAGGTCCTATTTTAATTCTTTTAGGAATAGGACCTTGGACTTTGACTAGATACCCCCACACTTTGAAATATTTCAAGTTGGATTTCTTTCCTTTCCATTTCTCATATGAAAAAGATTGTATTCTGATCAAACAAAATCGCTTTCTTTCTAAAAAGACAAAACTTGTTGTTGTTCCCTTTTGCAGTTAGGATAGTTCCTCCACACAAATTTTTGTGTAAACCCGAACTTATAAATTTTAACGACCTGTTTAGTCAGTTCGAGTAGTAAAACTATTTTTGATAAAAACTGACTGGGTCGACGGACCGTCATGGTCACAACGGACCGTGATGGACTCCGTCGTCCCACACTTGTGTAAATTCTTCTGTTGCTCTCCTCATTGCCCTCGACGACAGGTAGGACGAACCGTCATATGCACAACGGTCCGTCGAGAGTTTCCGTTTCAAAACACTTCAACTCGAAAATCTGGGTACTGGGATCAACTCTCTGAACTTCACGACGAAATTGCAGCACGGACCGTCGAAGATACGACGGACCGTCAAAAACCTCTTTTCTGAATATGAGTCTCTGAACTTTGTGACAGACCTGTAGGACGGCCCGTCATAGATACGACGGACCGTCATGAGTTGCGAAATCCTGACTGGTTCGGATTTCGGCTAAAAGTTTTAAAGGGGTGTTTTTGACTATTCATGACAAACTTTATGAAATTAGTGGGGTAAGTTTAATAATTTATTAACTTGGGGGTTAAAGGAGATAACCTTGAAATAAATAATGGGTTACTTTTGTCATAATGAATTATATGATAACTAGGGTAAAAGAAAAAGAATTGGGAGAGGAAAAATAAAAAGAACAGAGAGAGGGAGAACGAGCGAGAAAAGGGAGAAGCGAAGAGAAAAGCAAAGGCATCGGGAAGTAGCTTGTTTGATCACGATTCTTTGGTGGAGGTTGGTTATGGTTTGTTTCTATCTGATAGATAATCTCAAAATAGCGATCGATATGTGTTGGGTAGTATTGTAAAGTCTTCTATATGCTTGATTGTGTGTTTGTATGTTGTGATTGTGGAAATCATTAATCTTAGCCCTCTCAATTAAGATGATGCCTTGACATAAAGACGGCTTGATGAACTAAAGTAATGAGATAAATGGATCGGGTGTCACGTTTCGACACGTAGAATTAGGGGATCAGAGTGTCACGTTTTGACACGTAGTATTAAGGGATCGGGTGTCACGTTCCGACACGTAGCATTAAGGGATCGGGTGTCACGTTTTGACACGTAGAATTAGGGGATCGGAGTGTCACGTTCCGACAAGATAATAATGAAGAGAAGTAATTTTGAATTATGTTAATATACTCAAATTCAACGAACCTAATTCCCAAATGAGTATGGTGTGGAGGCTTGAGTCGTCATAGGTGTGCTTGGTGTTGTTTTCAATGGTTCTTATACTTGTTGATTGTCACCTGTTAAGTACTATGGTTGATTTTATATTATTATTCAATATATATTGCTTTCTATTCTGAGTTGGCCGATGATACCTACTCAGTACTTGTTCCTTGTAGTGACCCCTACTTGTATTTTCTTCTTTGTTATTTTGTGGAGTGCAGCAAGTGCGCCATCGACTTCGACTCGCCCTCAACTCTAGCCAGTCTCCAGCATATCAGAATTCAGGGTGAGCTGTTGTTCCTAGCTCGTGCTGGATTCTCTCCTTCGCGTCTTGATGTCTTGAAGTTCGGACATGGACCATCCGTTTACTTATTTTATCTTCTTAATACTCTTAGATTTAGAAATTTGAGGATAGATGTTCCTGATGTGATGAATTCAAGATTTTGGGAATAATAAGTATCGAGTTTTTGAAGTTATTTAATTGATTTTCGTTAATGAGTTTTGAGTCTTCCGCATTATATTTTGTTTATTATGATTGAAATGCTGGTAAATGTTGGGGTTTAGATTTGTTGTTTCGCTCACATAGTAGGATAAGTGTGGGGGCCACTCGCGGCTCGTTTTGGGCCGTGACAAACTTGGTATCAGAGCATTAGGTTCGTTGGTCTCATCACACAAGAACGATTCTAGTAGAGTCTTGAGGAACGGTAGGGGGACGCCCTTACTTTTCTTTGAAAGGCTATAGGACTTTAGGAAAAATTCCATTCTTTCTTCCTTTCGTGCTATTACATGGATCCAATTAGTATCTAGGTGATACAAATTGGTATCTGACATCCTCACTCTATTTCGCAGATGACTTGAACTAGAGCAACAACTGTGCCAACACCAACACCGGCAAGACAGGGTGCGTCTGAGCCAGCCACTGGGGCTGTAGCTCGAAGAGGAGCAGTGGCAAGAGGCCGTGGTAGAGGTTGCGGGAGGACGTACTCTAGAGGTAGAGGACAAACGCCTGGTCCAGTTAGTACTAGGGCGGTGACTCGTCCACCAACTGATGAGGTAGTAAGAGAGGGTGAGGAAGGGGAAAATTAGCAAGTGCAGGATGAGGAATTACCACCCCAACCTACCCCAGAGATGATTAACCAGGTTCTTACTTATCTTAGCGGGTTATCTGATTAGGGCCAGACACCTCCAGTGTTTTCTGCACCAGCACCTCAGGTTCCGGGGGTACAACATGCAGCTGCTGTGGCTCCCCGCATGGATGCCTCATTGGAAGTAGGCATGTTTCCTCGGTTAACAACATGGCCTATAATGACGAGTGATCAGCATGAACTTTTCACTAAATTCTTGAAGTTGAAACCTCCAGTCTTCAAGGGTGCTGAATCTTAGGATGCCTATGATTTTCTGGTTGATTGTCATGAGCTGCTACAAAAGATGGACATAGTAGAACGGTTCGGGGTTGAGTTTGTGACCTATCAGTTTCAGGGAAATGTGAAAATGTGGTGGCGGTCGTATATTGAGTGTCAACCAGCACAGGCACCACCTATGACTTGGGCATCATTCTCTAGCTTATTTATGGAAAAGTATATACCCCGGACGTTGAGGGATAGGAGGAGAGATGAGTTCCTCAGTCTAGAGCAAGGCAGGATGTCTGTTAGTGCTTATGAGGCTAAATTTCGTGCACTATCCAGGTATGCCACCCAACTTTGCTTCAGTCCACAGGAGCGGATTCGCCTTTTTGTGAAAGGATTGAGGTCAGATTTGCAGATCCCATCCTTACAGGTAGCTGCTGCAGCAAAATCCTTTCAGGAAGTGGTTGACTTTGTGATGGAGGTGGAGGGGATGAAGCCAGATAACTTCACCATGGCGTAGACCTCTAAGAAGTTCCGCACGGGAGGTGAGTTTAGTGGTTATTACTCCAAAGGGCAGAGTTCAGGAGGTTACCCAGCCCGACCTATTCAGTCTTCACTACAGCCTGTAGCAGGGGGTCCATCGCAGACCAGTCAACATTTCTCTGAGTTTGGAGGTTATCCCCAGACTTCGTCATTCTCACAGAGACCTATGCTAGACTCCAGAGAATGTTATGGATGTGGAGAGACTGGACATATTAGGAGAAATTGTCCAAAACAGAGTTACAGACCCCCAATAATTAGAGGTAGAGGTGGTCATGGGAGAGGCCGCCATTCTGGAGGACGTGTTGGTCAAGGTAATGGTGGTCACCAAATCAGCCGAGGTGGCGGGCAAGTTGGAACTACTGCAGCACAACATGGTAGGGGCAACAGACAGACAGGTGATAGGGCCCACTATTATGCTTTCCCCGGGAGATCTGAAGCAGAGACATATGATACTGTTATCAGAGGTAATCTTTTGGCTTGTGATTGCATGGCTTCTGTATTATTTGATCCAGGATCCACATTTTCATATGTATCTTCCTCATTTACTACTGGTCTTGATTTACATTGTGATTTGCTTGACATGCCTATTCGTGTCTCTACTCCTGTGGGTGAGTCAGTGATAGTTGAGAAGGTGTATAGGTCTTGTCTTGTGACATTTGTGGAGAGCAATACTCATGTAGACTTGATTATTCTAGAGATGGTTGATGTCGATGTAATTCTGGGTATGACTTGGCTTTCTCCAAATTTTGCAATCTTAGATTGTAATGCTAAAACTGTGACATTGGCCAAGCCTGGGACAGATCCGCTAGTGTGGGAGGGTGACTATACTTCCACCCCAGTTCGTATTATCTCCTTTCTTCGTGCCAGGAGAATGGTTAGTAAAGGTTGTTTACCTTTCTTGGCACATTTCAGGGATGATACTTCCCAAGTACCTTTAATTGAGTCTGTTTCGATAGTCCGTGAGTTTCTGGATGTGCTTCCTGCAGACCTTCCTGGTATACCACCAGATAGGGATATTGATTTTTGTATTGATCTGGAGCCGGGTACTCGCCCCATTTCCATACCCCATTATAGGATGGCTCCAGCTGAGTTAAGGGAGTTAAAGGCCCAACTTCAGGAGTTATTAAGTAAAAGCTTTATTAGGCCAAGTGCATCCCCTTGGGGTGCTCCGGTTTTATTTGTGAAGAAGAAGGATGGAAGTTTTCAGATGTGCATAGACTACAGGCAACTGAATAAGGTAACTATTAAGAACAAGTATCCTCTTCCTCGCATTGATGATTTGTTCAATCATTTACAAGGTGCTTGTACCTTCTCAAAAATCTATTTGAGATCTGTTTATCATCAATTGAAAATACGGGCAGCAGATGTGCCAAAGACTGCTTTTCGAACCAGGTATGGGCATTATGAATTCTTAGTAATGTCTTTTAGGATTACAAATGCCCCTGCATCTTTCATGAGCCTGATGAACGAGATTTTTAAGCCATATCTGGATCTCTTTGTTATCGTATTTATTGATGATATACTGATATACTCAAAGAGCAGGAAAGAACATGAGGAGCATTTGAAAATTGTATTGGAATTGTTGAGGGGGAAAAGGCTTTATGCCAAATTCTCCAAATGTGAGTTTTGGCTAGATTCAGTGTCCTTCTTGGGGCACGTGGTTTCTAAGGATGGGGTGATGGTGGATCCTTCCAAGATTGAAACAGTGAAGAGTTGGGTAAGACTTACTAATGTTACAGAGGTAAGGAGCTTTGTTGGTTTAGCAAGCTACTGCCGTCGATTTGTCAAGGGATTCTCTTCTGTTGCTTCCCAACTGACAAATTTGACTAAGCAGAATGTTCCATTTGTGTGGTCAGACGAATGTGAAGAAAGCTTCCAGAACCTCAAGACCTTGTTGACTACTCCACCAATTCTTACCTTGCCGGTGGAAGGTAAGAATTTCATTGTTTACTGTGATGCATCTTATTCTGGTTTTGGTGCAGTGCTTATGCAGGAGAAGAATGTAATTTCTTATGCTTCGAGGCAACTAAAGGTGCATGAACACAACTATCCGACCCATGATTTGGAGTTGGCTGCAGTAGTGTTTGCATTAAAGCAATGGAGACATTATCTATATGGGGTTAAGTGTGAAGTCTATACAGATCATCGTAGTTTACAATATGTCTTTACTCAGAAAGATTTGAATATGAGACAGAGGAGGTGGATGGAACTACTGAAGGACTATGATATTACTATCTTGTATCACCCAGGAAAAGCTAATGTTGTGGCAGATGCTTTAAGTAGAAAGGCAGGGAGCATGGGAAGTCTAGCGCACTTGCAGGTTTCTAAACGTCCATTGGCTAGAGAGGTTCAGACTCTGGCTAATGACTTTATGAGATTGGAAGTACTGGAGAAGGGATGATTTTTGGCCTGTGTCGAGGCAAGATCTTCCTTTCTTGACAAGATTAAGGGAAAACAGTTTACTGATGAGAAACTGATCCGGATTCGAGATATGGTATTGCGAGGAGAGTCTAAAGAAGCAAAAATTGATGAGGAAGGCGTTTTGAGAATTAAGGGAAGGGTATGTGTGCCCCGCGTCGATGATTTGATTCACACTATTCTTACAGAGGCTGATAGTTCAAGGTATTCTATACATCCTGGTGCAATTAAGATGTATCGTGACCTAAAGCAACATTTCTGGTGGAGTAGGATGAAGCGTGACATTGTTGATTTTGTTGCCCAATGCCCGAATCGTCAGCAGGTAAAGTATGAACACCAGAGGCCTGGAGGGACACTTCAGAGAATGCCCATTCCTGAATGGAAGTGGGAGAGAATTGCAATGGATTTTGTAGTTGGTCTTCCAAAGACCTTGAGTAAGTATGACTCCATTTGGGTAATTGTTGATAGGTTAACTAAGTCTGCTCACTTCATTCCGGTCAAGATGACTTACAATGTAGAGAAGTTAGCCAAACTCTATATCTCATAAATCATTCGATTGCTTGGAGTTCCACTTTCCATCATATAAGATAGAGGTACGCAGTTTACTTCTATGTTTTGGAGAACATTGCATGTTGAATTAGGTACTAGGTTGGATCTTAGTACTGCATTTCACCCTCAGACCGATGGTCAGTCTGAGCGTACGATTCAGGTGTTGGAAGATATGCTTCGTGCATGTGTGATAGAATTTGGTGGTCATTGGGATAACTTCTTACCCTTAGCAGAGTTCTCATACAATAATACCTATCACTTAAGTATTGATATGGCCCCATTTGAGGCACTGTATGGGAGGAGATGTAGGTCTCCCATTGGTTAGTTTGATGCATTTGAGGTGAGACCATGGGGTACCGATCTTTTGAGGGAATCGTTAGATAAAGTAAAATTTATTCAGGAAAAGCTTCTAGCAGCTCAGAATAGGCAAAAAGAATATGCAGATTGAAGGGTTAGGGACTTGGATTTTATGGAGGGTGAACAAGTCTTGCTGAAGGTTTCACCCATGAAGGGTGTGATGCGGTTTGGTAAGCGAAGTAATCTTAGTCCGAGGTATATTGGTCCATTTGAAGTTCTGAAGCGCATGGGGGAGGTAGCTTATGAATTAGCCTTGCCTCCAGGACTGTCAGGAGTGCACCCGGTATTTCATGTGTCTATGCTGAAAAAAATACCATGGGGATGGAAACTACATTATTCGCTGGGATTCAGTTCTCCTTGATGAGAATTTGTCTTATGAGGAGGAGCCTGTTGCTATTTTAGGTAGAGAGGTCCGCAAGTTGAGATCAAAGGAGATTGCATTTATCAAGGTTCGGTGAAAGAATCAGCCAATTGAAGAGTCCACTTGGGAGAATGAGGCTGATATGCAAGAAAGATATCCACATCTTTTTACAGATTCAAGTATTCTTTCTCGCCCTTGCTTTTCTTCTTGTGATCGTTCGGGGACGAACGATGGGTAAATTGGTATCTATTGTAACGACCTGTTAGGCAGTTCGAGCATTAAAACTATTTTTGATAAAAACTGACTGGGTCGACGGATCACACGACGAACCGTCATGGTCACGACGGACCGTGATGGACTCCGTCGTCCCACACTTGTGTAAATTCTTCTGTTTCTCTCCTCATTGCCCTCAACGACAGGTAGGACAAACCGTCATATGCACAACGGTCCGTCGAGAGTTTCCATTTCAAAACACATCAACTCGAAAATCTGGGTATTGGGATCAACTCTCTGAACTTCGCGATGAAATTGCAGCACGGACCGTCGAAGATACGACGGACCGTCACAAACCTCTTTACTGAATTTGTGTCTCTGAACTTTGTGACGGACCTGCAGGACGGCCCGTCATAGATACGACGGACCGTCACGAGTTTCGTAATCCTGACTGGGTTGGATTTGTGCTAAAAGTTTTAAAGGGGTGTTTTGGACCATTCATGACAAACTTTATGAAATTAGTGGGGTAAGTTTAATAATTTATTTACTTGGGGGTTAAAGAAGATAACCTTGAAATAAATAATGGGTTACTTTTGTCATAATGAATTATATGATAACTAGTGTAAAAGAAAAAGAATTGGGAGAGGAAAAATAAAAAGAACAGAGAGAGGGAGAACGAGCGAGAAAAGGGAGAAGCGAAGAGGAAAGCAAAGGCATTGGGAAGTAGCTTGTTTGATCACGATTCTTCGGTGGAGGTAGGTTATGGTTTGTTTCTATCTGATAGATAAACTCAAAATAGAGATCGATATGTGTTGGGTAGTATTGTAAAGTCTTCTATATGCTTGATTGTGTGTTTGTATGTTGTGATTGTGGAAATCTTTAATCTTAGCCCTCTCAATTAAGATGATGACTTGACATAAAGACGGCTTGATGAACTAAAGTAATGAGATAAATTGATCGGGTGTCACGTTCCGACACGTAGAATTAAGGGATCGGAGTGTCATGTTCCGACACGTAGTATTAAAAGATCGGGTGTCACGTTCTGACATGTAGCATTAAGGGATCGGGTGTCACGTTCCGACACGTAGAATTAGGGGATCGGAGTGTCACGTTTTGACACGATAATAATGAAGAGAAGTAATTTTGAATTATGTTAATATACTCAAATTCAAAGAACCTAATTCCCAAATGAGTATGGTGTGGAGGCTTGAGTCCTCATAGGTGTGCTTGGTGTTGTTGTCAATGGTACTTATACTTGTTTATTGTCACCTATTAAGTACTATGGTTGATTTTATATTATTATTCAATATATATTGATTTCTATTTTGAGTTGGCCGATGATACCTACTCAGTACTTGTTCTGTGTACTGACCCCTACTTGTATTTTCTTCATTATTATTTTGTGGAGTGCAGCAAGTGCGCTATCGACTTCGACTCGCCCTCAACTCTAGCCAGTCTCCAACATATCAGAATTCAGGGTGAGCTATTGTTCCTAGCTCGTGCTAGATTCTCTCCTTCGCGTCTTGATGTCTTGAAGTTCTGACATGGACCATCCTTTTACTTATTTTAATACTCTTAGATTTAGAAATTTGAGGATAGATGTTCTTGATGTGATGACTTCCAGATTTTGGGAATAATAAGTATCGAGTTTTAGAAGTTATTTAATTGATTTTTGTTAATGAGTTTTGAGTCTTCCGCATTATATTTTGTTTATTATGGTTGAAATGCTGGTAAATGTTAGGGTTTAGATTTGTTGATTCTCTCACATAGTAGGATATGTGTGGGTTTCACTCGCGGCTCGTTTTGGGTCGTGACATAAATAATGCATCCATCATTTCTTTCAACGTTCGGTTTTTCATTAGATTGAGGTGAATAGGGGTGTAGTTTGATGGATATTCCACTTTCCAAACATATTTCTGCACTATGAGATTTATACTTTCCATTCTTATCACTTCTTGTATTTCTTCACACTGATTTTCAACTTCGATATTACATTGTCTAGACATTTCCATTGCTTCATCCTTACCATTCAGCAATAGACATAGTCATTTATAATGCAATTCTCAATAAAAGCAACAAATACTTTTTTCCACCATGAGATGGTGTTAATTTCATATCACAAATGTCAGTGTAAATCAATTCTAAGGGATTGGAATTCCTTTCAACAGATTTGTAAGAATGCTCAATATACTTATATTTCACAAAAATTTGACATTTTTATTTATTGCACTCAAAGTTAGGGAAAACTTCTAAGTTGATCAGTTTTCCTTACAAGGTTTTGTAATTGACATGCCCCAAGTGTTCATGAGACAAACATTGACTCAAGCAAGTAAGAACAAATAAAAACATTGAGTTCGAAAAGATCTTCGCGAGGTAGCTTTTTCCTCATTAATATTTTGTTCCTATATCTTACAATTTTGTGTGATACAAACATTGTTTAGATTGTCAAATTTCCTATTCATAAGGAAATTTGCATAACTTTCAATATGATTGTTATAGAACTACCCATGAACAAAGTTTCATCGAGTTCAATAAAGACAATATAGTCAAAATGTTATTTTTACAAAAACATAGCAAATGACTATTCACCAATATTCATGTGTATGCAAGTACTTTTATTATAATAGACATATTTTTTCATGAAAAATCACAACATTTTGAGTGATATTTTTTTTAATAAAAGAATACAATTATTTTGAACAAATATATATAATTTGAATGTTTCATACTAGTCACATTATATACTAGTAATAGAGAAACTCAACAACCACAATATCAAATATACTCCAAGAATTTTGTGGGTATAACATACTACAAAAGTATCATTAAATTATATATCTTTTGCTCCAAAGTTAAATTAAACACCAAGTCTAATCATAAGCAAATAACCTCCACATTTCAAATGTGATCTCAAAAATATTTTTCATGTATTTGAAAATAGTTTTTTCCACATATTTTAATGTTGGAAACATTATTCTACGAAATAATTATAGTGCTGCAGTTCTCTTTGACAATGTTTACACAATGTCAAAGTTCATTCAATAGAGACACAAAATCACAAATTCTAAGTCACTGGTATTTTTCCTCTATCATAAATAGACATACCACTTAGTATTTTAAATACTAACGATAAGGACAAAAAAAATTATACAATTTATTTCTATATAACATTGAAGTTTATAGAAAATCAAAAGTACAACACTAACTTATTATGTGAAGTTTTCATATTCTTCAAACCGATTGCATAGTCAAACTTATCCAGAGTATAACACCACAAAAGTATTTAGTCTACAAAAATTAGACACACTAACATTTCTAATGGAGTACAAACTACAAAAGTATTTTATTTTCTTCAAACAAAATAACACATATTCTTTATCACATAGAAATGTTATTCTTATCAAATAGTCTTCCAACGATAACATTTTGACATACTATTTTATCAAACAAAATTATGCATCTCTCATTTTTGCAAACTAAAAAATTTTAAAAGCTACAATAATTTGCGAAGTAAAATTAATTCCATAACATATGGTTTGCAGATCATTTTTCTAATAAAAAAAATAATAAAAAAACAAAGATGATAACTCTTAGAAACTATTTTCCTCCTTAAAATAATTTAATAAGAAGGTTACCTGGTAATCTTTAAACAGAATACCATAAAAATTTTCTGTTATATTCTCACTTCGACCTTGCTAAACGAAGCAACGAATTATGGAGAAGTAACACATTTATCTTCTATTTCCATGATAAGATTCTCTCAATCAGTAGAATACAAAAATACTAACAAGTATATAATTTCCTTAAGATTGTTGTTCATCTTGTATTACAAACATACTTAGAACAAATCTTTGAACATCTTTGTAAGACAACAAAGTTTAAGAACATTTTCACAATAGAAAATTAAAACTAGTAACCAAACTAGAATCAGAAACAGATTAAAAAAAGATACAAAATATTTTTCTTAAAGAAGAATAGTTGTTAATAAGTGTCTAAAGAATCTTACGGATTCTAACAAACTTTGCAGAAACACGAAGTTACAAAGTTTAATGAACTAGTGAAGAACAAAGGAATAGAAAATCTGAAATTAATTCACAAATCTAAAATTTGTAAAACACGTACCAGAATCTGGAAAATTTTTATTATGAAAAAGATCAAGTCCACTGAACTCACAGTGTCCCCTTAAGGAAATTATTCCCCTCTAGTATCTGAGGTTTGATTTGGAATATGACCTCCCAGGGTAAAATGATCTCAATCACCAGAGTATAGATAACAAAAACTCTGGTGTCAGCAAACCACTCAACAGCAGTAAAGCACACTTAGAATACTAGATTTAGTAGTTGAAGAAGAAGTCCACGAATTTTATTTTAAAATGCGAGGAAATCCCTCAATTTATAGAAAACAAAGGGTAGTGCAAAAATGTTCTTATTGTGCCTTACCAGAAAGGTCACAAACCTTTGAAAAAGTCACAATCTTTCAGAAAGGTCGTTACCTTTCATAAAAGTCACAACATTCCATAAAAGTCACAACTTTTCATAAAAGTCGCAACATTTCATATAAGTCGCAACATTTCATAAAAGTCACAACTCTTCATAAAAATCGCAACTCTTCATTTTCCATTCACAACTTTTTAAAACCCAACAATGTACACACCACAACACAAACAAAAGAGGACATGAGTATTTAAAAAGAAAACAATATACATCATACTTTTACGTATTGTGGTAGAAATCATGACGTCTATTCTTGCGGTTTCAAGTTCGTGGCTTCTAATTATTAGTTTTTTTTCTTGTGAACTAATTTTCGCCAGAGAATAGAGATACCATTTATTTATGTTCTATTTTTGTATGATGTTTGTATTATGGAGAAAGAATTGAATTCCGTATATTAAAGTTGTTCAAATTCAACATGTTGAAACTTCTTAATATTTCTTTGATGTGATAATGATATTAATCTACAGTTTTATTTTAGTTCACTATAGTGTCATAATTGTAGAATACATGATTACATCTTGCATGTTTAAAGATTTATTTTCTTATATGCAATATGTGGAAAGTTATGAACATCATTTTTTCTTGGTTTAACTTTAGCCTATTTGTTGATGACCAATTCAAGTAAAAAATAAATAAGGGTAGATTCTTTGATTAACTTTTGAATTCCCCAAATATATATAAAAATATACCAAAATGTGGTAGTTTGTTGGAAATTTATATTGATGAGTCAAATATATATTTTTGCTTAATTGGTAATTAAGTTAGAATTTTTTTAAATTTGTTTTTTTTATTTTGTTTCAAGTAAAATTTATTTTAAGTAAAATAAAAAAGGAAGGAATAAAAATGCGCATAACAAAAAAACCTAAAATAAAGATAACAATAATAAGAATTTGTTAAGTGCACAGAATTTACAATCTATAGAATATCAAAAAATCATAATAAAATATTTTTTTTGTTTATTTTGTAAAAGGAGGAACAAAACATTTTCTTTAAAAAAAGGAAAGAAAAGGGAACAAAAAAAGTTCAAACAACGAAAAAATAAAAAAGAAAAGGAAAATATTAAGACAGAAACGTAAAACATAAAAATTATAGAACAAATTGGAAGAAGCAAAATAAAAAACTACGACCATAAACAAAAAATCAATAAAATAAGAAGAAAAGAAATAAAAACTAATATAAAGAAATTTAAAAAAAAAAAGAATGTTAAAAATTATTACAAAGGTTAGAAAAAGAACAACATAATCTATAAAGTTGAAAAAAGGGAAATAACCAAAAAATATATATATAGAAAGGAATCTGCGAAAAAAAAATTAAAAAAAATAACACATCCCACCACCATTCTGCACACTACCGAAAAACACACACATACCACTAAACTACATACTCACCAACACAAGAAAAAGAACGGAAAGATGATTAGAAACTTCCTTTTTTGTTTCAATTTTTCTCTTCTTACTTCGACCAACACACACAGCATAAAAACACATACCTATGCTTTCAAAAATACCCCCCATACACGACGAATAATATCAAAAAAATCCAACACACATTCACACTAAAATTTGTGAATGTTCTAATCGAACTTCATTCAAAAATTTGTGATATTCTACTTACTTTGTCTCTTAATTTATTTAAGGAGTTTGATGTAATTTTATGTCAAGTTTTCCTATATTTTTTTTATTCATAATTGATTGAAATGAACAATTTGTCTATTGTTATATCTATGTTAATGAGTGAAGATAGTTTCCATTAATGATTACGTTTTTTAAATTTATTTCAATTCACTAGTCGTAACCTCTTAAAATAAATGGATCATGGTGTTGTTCTTTAACTTGATTTAGATGTCAATAATGATAAAGTAGGAATTTTTTATTATTATTATTTTACTTTTTTGGGGGCAAACAATTATGTTGTTTCATATATCAAACAAAGAATGACATTTATTTCATAAGTTCCACTTTGTTTTGTTGAATTAATAAGAAATTACAACATGCGTGAGTCTAATTTTGCCATCAACCTTAAGTTAAAAAAATTAATAATAATATATAATATGTGTAGACTCAATTTGAACATTGACTTTAAGAGTAAATAGAAGTAAAAAGATATAAAATGATACAAAATTTTATATTGTATCCTACAAGTTTAGTTTTATTTTATTTAATATTTTCTCATAACATTAGATGGATTTTAGACATGTCAAAAGATACGTGTTTCAATTGAGAATATGGTTACACAACTTTTTTTGAAACACTTAAAAAGAAATTCGAGTATGTGGTGACACACCTCGATGAAATTATTCTTATAGATATGTTATTTCAATCAGACTAAAAGGTGTGAATGAAAATTATTAGGTGTGATGAAATCAAATGTGAAGATAATTATGTCTCGAAATGTCACAGTTGAGAATGCAGTTATGCATCCGATTTGAGGCCAAACAAAAATTAACAACAAAATGCAAGCAAATCATGACCTATAAAAATATATCAAAAAATAGTTAAAATGAATAAGTCAATAAAAGGGACCGTGCTAGAACTGCGGGACTCGAGGGATGCCTAATATCTTCCCCCGGTCAACATAATTCCTTACCCGAATTTCTGTTCCCATACAAAAATAAAGAGTCATTTCCTATTGGTTAGGGATAAAAAAAGGGTGAATTTGAACACCATATATAACTCAATTCCAAGTGGCGACTTTGAAATAATAAAAATAATCCCTAATTCAATAACATCACTTTTACGCCTCGTCGCGGAAAAGTGGTGTGACACTCAGGGTTTCAGACTTAGGATCTATGGTTTTAGTTTAGGGTGGTTTGGGTCTTAATGTATTTTTATGGTTCGGATTTTATTTTAATAATTTTTTCTATGTTTGAAGGCTTAAGGGGTTAGGGTCTTTATTGTTAAGAATTTTTTTAATTTTATTGGTTTAGGATTTTTGGTTAGTTGTTTTATGTAGGTTCTTTGGATTTATGGATTTTTTTTTAATTTTTATGGGTTTTTATGGCTCTAGGTTTAGAGTTTATGTCTTTGATTTTTAGGGTTTAGGATATTTAATTTAGTGATTTATAGGATTTAGAATGATTATTTTTTCATTTAGGTGTTTTCTAGTTTTTAAAGTTTTTTATGGTTATGTTTTTCTTTGGGTTTTTTTAGGTCTAGGAATTAGCGCTTTGCGTTTTTGTGTTGTTAGTTTAGGGTTTATGAATTTTTATTTTTCGAATTTATTAGGAGTATTAAATGGATTTTAGTGTTTATAGGATTTAGGGTTTCTTAAGGTTTAGTATTACGAATTTAGGGTTTTAGTTTGGGGTTTATTGATTAGTGTTAAGGGTTTAGGGCTTTTGTTTTTTTGGGTTAATGTATTTATGGTTTTATAGGTTTGGTATTAAACACTAAGGTTTTTTATGTGTGTTTTAGGGTTTAGCATATACGATTTTTGGGCTTTATATGGTTTAGGGATTACAGATTTTTAGGTTTAATTGTTTTAAGGTTTTTAAAGATTTTTTTGTGTGTTTTAATCTTAGGTTTTATGGATTTTAAGAATTAGGCTTTAGATATTATGGTTTTGTAGGGATTTTTAATATTATAAGGTTTTATTTTAGGGTTTATCGGATCAAGGGTTTCTTAAAGTTTAAGATTTTAGGTTTATGATTTAGGGTTTGGAGTTTAGGATTTTGCATTTTTTTAGCTATGCTTTGTTATTGCTTTTTATTTTTAGGGAACAAGGTGTTTTTCTTTTGGGGGGTTTAACATTTACGATTGATGGTTTTATAGGTTTTAGATCTTAGAATTTTTTTTAATTCAGGGATTTTAGAGATTTTTGAATTTTATAGGGTTCGAAATAGTTAAGTGTTTCTTAGGGTTTTTTTTAGGGATTAAGGTTTAGGGCTAAGTTTTTTTTGTGTGTATTATAGGTTATGGGTTTATGGCTTATTAGGATGTACAATTTCAAGCTTAGGGTTTTAAGGGCTTTTAATGGTTCTTACGGTTTGTAAGATATAAGGTTCTTTATTGTTTAGAGTTTAGGGTTTCTTAGCATTTTTGGTTTAGGATTTAAGGTCTTAGATTAGGGCTTAGGTTGTTCTTTAGTTTTGGGTTTTTTGTAGGTTGTTATTGTTTAGGGCTTTGGGTTTTTTTGGTTATGGAATTTCAAGATTTTATATGTTTAGGATTAAGAGATGAGGTGTGGTTTTTTTGTTTATAGGATTTAGTATATACGATTTATGCTTTTTTAGGGCTTAGATTTTTGAGGTCTTTAGTTTTGAGTGATTTTTCGGTTTTCCATGGTTTTTAATGGTTAGGTATTTCTTACGGTTAAGGGCTTAGGATTTTTTTGTGTTGTTTTTAGAAAAAGGGTTTATGAATTTTTAGGATATAGAATTTCAAGACTAGAGTTTTCTAGGTGTTTTAATGGTTATAAGGGTTTATTTTAGGTTTTATTTAATTTAGTGTTTATTATGATTTAGGATGTTGAGTTTAAACATTAGGTATTTCCTTTGGTTTATGAAAGATTTAGGGTTTATTTTAGTGGTCATAGAATGATGTGTTTCTTATTGGTTAGGGTTTAGGGTATTTTAAAATATAGGGGTTTATGTTAGGGTGTTTTTAGATTTAGGGTATTTTGTTAAGGTTATTAGAGTTAACGGCTCTGATTTTATATGATTACGGTTTTTAGGGTTTTATAAGTTTAGGATTCCGATCTTAGTGTATTTTTTTGTATTTCTTAGGGTTTAGCATATAGGATATAGGACTTTATGGGGTTCTGATATTATTGTTTTTAGGTCGATTTAATTTAGAGTTATTTGTATTGAATTTAAGTTGAGGTTTACAATTTTTTAGGATTAGATTTAAATCATAGGGTTTTGTAGGGGTTTTAAATGATTTTTATTTTAGGGCTTATAGGATTCAGGGTTTCTTATGGATTAGGATTTTTTGATCTTAGGGTTTTAGATTTTAAATTTAGGGTTTTAGGTTAAGGATATGGGTTTAGGGCCGACAATTTTAGAAAGTTAAGGGTTTTAGATGACGATTTTTTTCTTGGTTTAAGGCTTTAGGGTGTTGAGTTTTTAGGTTGACATTTTTTGTGACATTTGGGTTTAAATCTTATTTTTTTTTAGTTTCTTAGGGTTTACAATATATGTTTTAGGGCTTTATAGGGCTCAAAACTTAGTGTTTTTTGGGTTTAAGGGTTTTTTTGGGTTAAGTGTTTTATAGTTTTTAGGGTGTAGGGCTGACGGTATAGATTTTTTTTGTGTTTTTTAGTTTTACGGTTTATAGAATTTTAGGATTTAAGGTTTAGAGCTTAGGTTTTGTAGGGGTTTTAAATAGTTTTAGGGTTTATTTAAGGGTTTAGTAGGATCTTACTTTCATAATATTCAAGGTTTAGGTTCGTTTTGGTATTAGGTATTGGATTTTGAGATTTCGGATAGGTCTTACGGTGTAGGATTTACTGTTTCTTCAAGTTTAGGGTTTAGGGTTTCTTAGAATTTTAGATTTAGGAGTTGTGGTTTTAGGTTAGGGTTTATGGTTTAGGGCTTAGTGTATTTTTTTTAATTTCGCATATTAGATTAAGGGTTTTATCTAGGTTTTAATACTTTAGAGGTATGGGTCTTTAGGGTTAAGATTTTTTATGGGCTTATAGGTTTAGGGTTCTTGGTTAATTTCTTTATCTAGGTTATGAGAGTTTATTGATTTGGGTTGTTTAGGTCTTAGAGTTTTTTAGGTCTTTAGGGTTTAGAATATACAATTTTGGGATTTAAATGTTTAAGAAATAAAGATATGTTCATTTAGTTGTTTTTGGTTTATTAGAGTTTTTTTATAAGTATTTCTTAGGGTTTTTAGGGCTAGGGATAAGCGCTTAGAGTTTTTTGTGTTTTTAAGTTTAGGGTTTAAGAATTTTTATTTTTTAGAGTTTTGAACTTAGGGTTTGTAGGAGTATGCAATGGATTTCAGGGTTTATAGGATTTAGGGATTTTTTAGGTTTAGGGTTTAGGGTTTAGGGAATTAGTAAAGGGTTAGGTCTTAGTGATAAGGCTTTAGGGGTTCGGGTTTCCTAGATTAAGATTCTTCTAATGATTTTACAGGTTTAGGATTTAGGGCTGAGGTTTTTTTTTTGTGTGTTTTCCTAGGTTTAGCATATCTAATTAAGGGTTTATAGGGTTTAGGGCTTAGAGTTTTATTGGTTTATTTATTTTAGGGTGTTTAAAGTTTTTTTATTTTTATGATTTTTCAGGTTAGGTATTATGGATTTTTTAGTATTTAGGGTTAAGAGATTATGGTTTTGTAGGAAATTTTTATGGTTTAAGGTATTATTTTAGGGTTTGTAGGATAAAGTGTTTCTTATTGTTCAGGGTTTTAGGTTTTGGATTTAGGATTTTAGGTTAAGGGCTTTGCATTATTTTTATGTTATGTTTTTGTATGATTCTTTAGGTTGAAGGTTTTAATTTAGGATTTAGGGTTTTGGGTTAATCGTTTTATCTAGTTTTTTAAGGGTTTAGGGCTTTTGGGTTTTTCTTTTAGTATAGTTGTCTTTAGGATTTTATAGGTTTAGCATTACTATATTTTAGTTTTTTGGAATTATCATATAAAATTTAGGGTTGTAGGTTTTTGGGTGTTTTTGAGGCTTAGGGTTAATGAATTTTTAGGATTTAGAGTGAAGAGTTTGGGTTTTGTAGGGATTTTAATGGTTGTTAGGATTTATCGTATGATTTATAGGATGTAGGGTTTCTTAAGGATTTGGGTGATTTAGGGGTATTAGGTTTTGGATTTAGGATCTTAGGCTAGGGTTTAAGGTTTAGGGCTTATGGTTTTGTTAAGTTGAGGATTTTAGGTTTAGGGTTTTATCTAGTATTTTAGGGTTTAGGGATTGGCTTTATAATGAAACATTTATTTAGGCTTTTATAGGCTTAGGGTTTAGGCCTTAGGGTTATTTTGTGTTTTTTAGGATTTAGCATATTCGATTTAGGGATTTATATAAGGTTTAGAGCTTAGAGTATTTTTAAGGGTTATTTTCTCTTCGGATTTTTAACGTTTAATTATTTTTTAGGGTTTTTTTGGGTTTACAGTTTTTGTGTGCTTTTAATGTTTTGGGTTTACAGATATTTAGGTTTTTAGTTATTTTTTTTTGTTAAGGGCTTTATATATATTTTTATTGTTTAGGGATTTCGGATTTTATGGTTTAGGTCTATTAGGGTAGTATGGGTTTCGAGCTTACTATTTTTTTGGTTTAGGGTTTTGGTATTGTAAGTTTTTCGTGGGTTAAGTGTTTCTTAGGGTTTAGGCCTTCGGGTTTTACTATTTTATTTTTTAGGTTTAAGGTTTACAGATTTTTAAAATTTAGTGTTTATAGGGTTTTGTAGGAGGTTCAGATAGTTTTTTGAGTTTCTTTTAGTGATAATAGGTTATAGGGTTTTTCAAGATTTACGTTTTTGTGTTTCTTAGGATATTTTTAGGGAGTAGAGTTTAGGACTTAGAGTTTTTATGGTTTCCAAGCTTATATTAATAAATATATCTAGGTTTTTAGTGTTTAGCATATACTATTTAATGCTTCATAGGGTTAAGATTCTAGAAGTTCTTAGGTTTAATGCTTAGTGTTTTTTTTATAAATGGGGTTAATGGATTTTAAGGATTTAGGGTTTCAAGCTTAGTGTTCTATACATATTTTAAATGGTTATAAGGGTTCATTTTAGGTTTTACAAGATTTAGTTTGTTTCAGGATGTTGGGTTTAGATCTTAGGGTTCTCGATGACTCTATAATGGATTTAGGGTTTATTTTAGTGTTCATAAAATTTAGGGTTTCTTAAGGTATATGGATTAGACATTTTTACAACTCAGGGTTTTAGGTTTTGAAGTTTTTAGGTTTGGGTTATTGGGTTAAGGTTTTTAGGGTTAAGGTCTTTGGTTTTATAGGGTTAAGGTTTTTAGGGTTTTATAGGTGTAGGGTTTAGGTCTTGGTGGTTTTTTACGTTCTTTTGTGTGTTTCACATGTATGATATATGACTTTATAGGGCTTTGACCTTAATATCTTAGGTTGAAGGAATTCAGGGTATTTTAGGTTTCTTCAAAGGTTAAGTGTTTCGTACGTTTTTTTTGTGTGTTCTTAAGTGTAGGGTTTACTAATTTTTAGGATTAGGGTTTTGTAGTGGTTTTAAATGATTTTTAGAATTTTTTTAGGCCTTATATTATTTATAATTTCTTAAGGTTTAGGGTTTTGGATTTTAGATTTAGAGTTTTAGCTTAGGGCTTTAGGCTTAGGGATGATGGTTTTATTAAGTTTAGGGTTTCAGACGACTGGTTTTTATCTTGGTTTTAAGGCTTTAGGGCATTGGGTTTTTTGGTTAATGTTTTGTAGGATTTTTTATGTTTAGGGTTTAAGTCTTGGTTTTTTTTTTTGGTGAGTTTTTAGGTTTTAACATATATGATTTATGGATTTATAACGTTCATAGCTTAGACTTTTTTTGGGTTTAGTGGTTTTTTAGGGTTAAGTGTTTCATAATCATTTAGGGTTTAGGGCTAAGGGTATAGAGTTTTTTCGTGTGTTTTAGGTGATTTAAGAATTTTGAGGATTTAAGTTTAATGATTAGGTTTTATAGGGGTTTTGAGTGATTAGAGCTTATTTTAGGGTTTATAGGATTTAATGGTTTTATAAGGTTTAAAGTTTAAGGTTTCTAAGGGTTTTCATTATATATTTTGAGTTTTTTGATATGGTTTAGTGTTTTTTAAGGTTTAGGGTTTAGGATTTCTTATAGTTTTAGATTTATGATTTATGGTTTTAGGTTAGGATTTATGATTTAGTGCTTAGTGTATTTTTATGTTTTGCTTTTTAGGTTCAGTTTTTTATCGATGTTTTCAAGCTTTAAGGTTTTGGGTTTTTTTGGTTGATATTTTTTATGGTTTTATAGGTTTAGAGGTTTTGGTAAATGGTTTTATCTAGCTTCATACGGTTTTTGGCTTTGGAATTTTTTAATGTTTTTTTAGGGTTCTAGGTTTAGGGTTTAGGATTTAGGGTTTACGTCTTAGAGTTTTTTTGTGTATTTAGTACATAGAATATCCAATTTTGGGATTTATACATTTTCGAATTGAGAATTTTTTCATTAACGTTTTTTGGGTTTTTTTTTAGAGTTTTTATGGTTAAATGTTTCTAAGGGTTTTTAAAGGTTAGGGAATAGCACTTAGGGTTTTTGGTGTTCTTATGTTTAGGATTTTTGAATTTTTAGGTTTTATGGTTTAGATCCTAATGTTTTGTAGGAGTATGAAATAGATTTTAGGGTTTCTTAAGATTTAGGGATTTAATTTAGGGTTTTAATCTAGGGCATAGTATTAAGGCTTTAGAGCTTAAGTTTTCTTAGGATAAGATTTTTTGTGGTTTTATAGGCTTAGGAGTTAGGATGAGGTTTTTTTTTGTGTTTTACGGTTCAACATATGCAATTTAGGGCTTTATAAGGTTTTGAGCTTAGAGTTTTTTTAGGATTAGTTGGTTAAGGTTTTATCAAGGTTTTTGTGTGTGTTTTAAACTTAGGTTTTATGTGTTTTTAGGATTTAGGGTTTACAAATTATTTTTTGTATGGATTTTGAATGGTTTTAGGGTTTACTTAAGGGTTTATAGGATCAAGGGTTTCTTAAGGTTTATGGTTTAGGAGGATAGGTTAAAGTTTAGGTTTATGGCTTTGCGTTATTTTTAGGTTAAGTTGTTTTTGTGGTTTTATAGGTTTACGGTTTTTGTGTTTGTGGGATTTGGCATATACGATTAAAGGATTAATAGGTTTTAGATCTTAAAGTTCTATTTTATGTAAAGGGGTTTTAGAGATATTAACATTTTTAGGGTTCTTAAGGATAAAATGTTTCTTACAGTTTTTTAGCCTTTAGGATCTACGACTTAGATTTTTTTTTTGTGTTTTTTTTGGTTTTGGGTTTCCCAATTTTTACGATATAGAGTTTCAAGCTTAGTTTTTTTTTAGGGATTTTAAAGGTTTTTAGGGTTCATAATATATAAGGTTTCTTAAGGTTTAGTGTTTAGGGTTTCTTAGGGTTTTAGGTTAATGATTTAGGGTCTTAGGTTAAGATTTAGGGTTTTCCTAAGTTTTCAATTTTAGGTTAAGGGTTTTATCTAGGTATTAAGGTCTATGACTTTGGGTTCTTTTTTGTTGAGGTGTTTTAAAGTTTTATAGGTTTCGTAAGGTTTAGGGCTTCTTTTTTTTTTTTGTATTTTAGGTTTTAACATATAGTATGTAAGGCTTTATAGGTTTTACATTTTAGAGGGTTTTAGGTTTAGTTTCTTTTAGGTTTCTAAGGTTTTAAATGTTTAAGTGCTTCTTACGATTGCGGGTTTAGGTTTTTTTGTGTTATTCAGAAATAGGATTTATGGTTTTTAATGATTTAGGTTTTCAAGCGTAGTGTTTTGTATGTATTTTAGGTTTTACAAGATTTAGTAAGGTTTAGGATATTGGGTCTAGAGCTTAGGGTTTTCGATGGGTTTATAATGGATTAGTATTTATTTTAGTCTTCATAGAATTTTAGTTTTCTTAGAGTTTAGAGATTAGGGATTCTAAGGATTTAGGGTTTTTGGTTAGGGTATTTTTAGGTTTCTCTGTACTATCAATAGGATCAATTATAACAAGTCACACACTCATACTCCGGAAATACAGAAACAAAGAAATTCCACGATCGAACTACCAAAAGAAAATAGAACGGACTATAAATCGGAGCTCTAAATGATTCATTTTGGACTCAAAAGAACGGACTTTGCGGTCCTTATAGATCTAATTCATTGAAATCCCATCCAATAAAACAGAAGAATTATAAATCTCCAAAATAATAGATAGAAATACCGCAAATAAAGCCATTGCGACACCCATCAAAGGGGTAGTTCCCCACCCAGGAGCTACTTTACCATATTTCGAATTCAATGGTTTTAATAAATCTCTCATCCAGTCGAAGTAACTAAGAACTTCTGATTGAAGTAATAAGATTCTTGAATCATCAAAACAACTTCGATATATCTTTTTTACTTTTTAGCCACAGAGTCTTTGTGAACGGTATTGTTTTAAGGTTTTTATGGTTAAGATCTGGTTTATAAGGTTATGGTTTTTAGGGTTTTATAGGTTTAGAGTTTAGGTATTAGTGTTTTTTTGATGATTTTTAAGGTTTAACATATACAATATAGGGCTTTATGTGGTGTTGAATTTAGTGTTTTTAGATTGCGAGAATTTATGGTATTATAGGTTTTTGAAAGGTTAACTTTTTCTTAGGCTTCTTTGTATTTTTAAGGTTTAGGGTTTAAATTTTTTTAGGATTAGGCTTTAAATTTTAGGGTTTTGTAAAGGTTTCAAATGATTTTTAGGATTTATTTTAGGGCTTATAATATTTGGGGTTTCTTAAGGTTTTGGGTTTTGTGTTTCTTTGGGTTTTACAAATTTTTTTGGTATTTTTTAGGTTTATGTTTTACGGATTTTAGGTGTTAAGGTTTAGAGCTTAGGCGTCGGGGTTTAAAATGATTTTAGCATTTATTTTAGGGTTTATAGGATATAGGATTTCCTACTGTTCAACAGTTTGGGAGTTTTTAGGGGTTTTGGGATAGGATTTAGAGTTATTAAATATGTTTAGGGTATAGGATTTACCGTTTTTTACGGTTTACGGATTACTATTTCTTAGGATTTTAGATTTTGGTGTTATTGTTTTAGGTTAAGGTTTATAATTTAGGGCTTATATTTAGGTTAACGATTTTATCTCGATTATAATGTTTAAGAGATTTGAATTTTATAGGTTAAGATGTCTAATGATTTTAGAGGTTTAGGGTTTTTTGTTAATCGTTTTATCTAGGTTCTTAGGGTTTATAGCTTTGAGTTTTTTTGTTAAGGTTTTTTAGGGTTTAGGTCTTAGATAATTTTTTTTTGGTGTTTTTAGGATTTAGAATTTACAAATTACAATTTACAGATTTGAAGGTTATTGAATTTAATTTTTTTTTCATTCAGTTATTTTAGGTTTTTTTAATGATTAAGTGTTATTATGGTTTTTTAGAGATAGGGATTAGTGTTGATGTTTTTTTTTTCTGTTTAACGTTCATAACTTTTTACGTTTTAGAAATTAGAGCTTACAATTTTGTAGGAGTTTGAAATGGTTTTTAGGGTTTATTTTATAGTTTATAGGATTTTGGGTTTCTTAAGGTGTAGGGTTTAGGATTTAGGTTTAGGGTTTAGGGCTTAGTGTTAAGGCTTTAGGGCTGAAGGTTTCTTATGTTAATATTTTGTAATGATTAATAAGTTTAGTATTTAGGGGTGAGTTTTCTTGTGTGTTTTAGGATTTAGCATATACTATTTAGGGATTTATAGAGTTTAGGGCTTAGAGTTTCTTAGATTTAGTTGTTTTAAGGTTTTCTAAAGGTTTTTTTGTGTGTTTTAATCTTATGTTTTATTGATTTTTAGGATTTAGGGTTTAGAGATTATGGTTTTGTAGGGATTTTGAATTGTTTTATGGTTTAATTAAAGGTTTTATAGGATGAAGGGTTTCTAAAAGTTTAGGATTTCATTTTAAGGATATCGGGTTTTAGGTTTGAGTTTGTAGTTAAGGGCTTTGCGTTATTTTTAGGTTATGTTTTGTATGAGTTTATAAGTTTAGGGTTTAAGGGTTTTATGTTTTGGTTGATTTAGCATATACGATTGAGGTTTTGATAGGTTTTAGATCTTAATGTTTTTTTTTATGTTTAGGGGTGTTAGAGATATTCACATTTTTTTTATGGTTGTTAATGATTATGTGTTTGTTAGGGATTTTTTAGTGTTAAGGGTTTGCGAATAAAGGGCTTAGGATTTTTTTGAGTGTATTTTAGGTTTTTGGTTTTATGGATTTTTAGGATTTAGAGTATCAAGCTTCGGGTTCTGTAAGGGCTTTTAATGATTTTTAGGTGTTTAGGATATACGATTTCTTAAGGTTTAGAGTTTAGGTTTTCTTAGGGTTTTAGGTTAAGGATTTAGGGTCTTAGGTTAGGATTTAGGGTTTTCTTAACTTTTGAGTTTTTAAGTTATGGATTTTATTAGGTTGCTAGGGTTTAGGCCTTTAAGTTGTTTTTGAAAAGGTATTTTAGGGTTTCATGTGTTTAGGGTTAAGAACTCAGAATTTTTTACTGTGTTTATTAAATTTTGTATATACGATTTAGGGTCTAGATTTTAGAGGTTTTTAGGTTTAATTTTTTTTTTGGCTTTTCTAATGTTTTTAATGTTAAAGTATTTCTTAGTGTTCAGGGCTTAGGAATTTTTAGTGTTTTCTAGGAATATGGTTTATGTATTTTAGGACATAGTGTTTCAGGCCTAGGGTTCTATAGGTGTTTTAAATGGTTTTAAGGATTAATTTTAGGTTTTATAGTATTAGTAAGGTTTGGGATGTTGGGTTTAGATCTTAAGGTCCTTGGATGGGTTTATTTATAATGTATTAAGGGTTAATTTTAGTATTCACATAATTTAGGGTTTCTTAAGGTTTAGGGATTAGGGTTTCTTAGAATTTAGGGTTTAGGTTAGGTTTTTTTAGGTTTAGGGTATTTTAATCTTAGGGATGATGGTTTTATTTTGATTTAGGGTCTTAGATGACGAGATTTGTCTTGGTTTTAAGGTCTTAGGGCTTTGGGTTTTTAAGTCAATGTTCTTGAGGATTTTTTAAGTTTAGGGTTTAAGTATTAGTTTTTTGTAGGTATTTTAAGGTATTTATAGGATTTATTAGGTTTAGGGTTTAGGATTTTATAAGTTTATGATATTTTAGGGTTTTATAGGTTTAGGGTTTAGGGCTTAGGGATTATAGGGTTTAGTGTATACTATTTATGGTTTAGATTTTACAGGTGATTAGGTTTAGTTCTTTTTGGATTATCTAAGGTTTTTAATTGTAAAATGTTTCGTAGGATTAAGAGTTTTGGTTTTTTGTGTGTATTAGAAATAGGGTTTATGTATTTTTAGAATTAAGTGTTTCAAGCTTAGTGTTTTGTTTGTGTTTTAAATGGTTTTTAAGGTTCATTATAGATTTTACAGGATTTAGTGTTTCTTATAGTATAGGATGTTAGGTTTAGGTATTAGGGTTTTAGATGGGTTTATAATGGTTTTAGTGCTTATGTTAGTGTTGATAAAAATTAGGGTTTCTTTATGTTTAGGGATTAGGGTTTCTTAGAATTTAGGGTCTTAAATTATATTGTTTTTAGGTTTAGGGATTAAGGTTTCTTAGAGTTTATGTTTTTTAGGGTTTAGGTCTAAGTTTTTTTTTATTTTATGTTTTTAGTGGTTTAGAATATAAGATATAGGGCTTTATAGGGTTTTGATCTTAGTGTTTTTAGGTTGAGAGAATTTTGGGTATTTTAGGTTTTTTAAAGGTTAAGTGTTTGTTATAGTTATTTGTGTGTGATTCAGGTTTAGGGTTTAAAATTTTTTAGGATTGGGGTTTAAATCTTAGGGTATTAAATGATTTTAGGATTTATTTTAGGGCTTATAGAATTTAGAATTTTTTATGGTTTAGAGTTTTTCATTCTTAGGGTTTTAGAATTTTGATTTTGGGTTTTAGATTAGGGCTTTGAACTTAGGGTTGATGATTTTGTTAATTTTAGGGTTTTAGATGATGGGTTTTGTATTGGGTTTAAGGCTTTAAGTCTTTAGGTTTTTAGGTTAAAGTTGTTTTTGAAATTTTTATGTTTAGGGTATAAGTCTTAGGGTTTTATTTTTTTTAGTTTTTTAGTGTTTAAAATATATATGATATAGGGTTTTACAAGGCTCGGGGGGTTAATTGATTCATTGTTTTTTAGGGTGAAGGACTAAGGGTATAGTTTTTTTTTTGAGTTTTTAAGGTTAAGGGTTTATGTATCTAGGGTAAGGGCTTAGGGATATTTTTAGGGTAAGGATTAAATATTTTTGATTTTTTAAATATTGAACGACCCATGAACGGGTCACGGGTTTAGCAACACCCCCAGGCCTTATCATAGATATAATGCAAAAAAAGTACACAGCTGGGGAATTAAACCTTACCTCCAAGTTTGATGGTTCAAGTGTCGATAACCTACTAAGTAACCTTAGTAGGTTCTCCAAATCTTCTCAATACTAATAAGGATCATAGCCATCTACATACCTATGAGAGGACTCCTCTCAGTACACAAAATCTAGGAAAGCATAAATGAGGGAAACTCTCCAGTTACAAGCAAAAGAAAGACTCGACTATTTGCAATCATTAAAAAAGATCTAGTTATAGGGAGACTCTCCCTTCATAGAAGAAGGAAGAAACTCAATCACAAACTAAACCTAAGAACTCTAGTTTATGAACTTAACTGAAAGATTAACAAAAAATACAAGAGGACTTTAATTAGTTCGTGCTCCTTCCTAAGTCCTCCAAATAAAGGAAAATTTAGGGAGACTTTTTAATTCTTTTCATTTTTCTTCTTCTGAAGCTTGGCATTTCAGCTTTGTCCAACTGATAGTAGGCTGCTACATCCTTTGGAATTCAATGAATGTTGAAATAAACTTGGGGGCTGGTGATCTGATGACTATTCTTTGAGAGAGCATCTTCTACAAAGTTCTTCTCATCGTATGTGAATGTAGATAAAATTTTGAATTTGTGTGATAATGTTGAGAAGCGTTTCAATATGATATAAGATGTTCCATGGAGGTATGATTTTTCTTTGTATCCAATCCATAAAAAGTTGAGAGTCCCCTTCTAAAATTACATTATTGAATTTTAGCTGAATACACCAAGAGATGCCAAAATTGCAGCTTCGACTTCAGCTTGGTTATTCGTTCCTTCTTCCATAGGAACTGCGTATGCCATAATCAACTCCCCTTCTAAATTTTTGAAAATTCCCTCAGCCTCTATTCTACCACGATTTGACAGTGCACTGCCATTCGTATTGAGTTTAATCCAATGATTTCGAGGCTTGATCCGTTGTACCTTTTCAACTTTCATCTCATGTAAACAACACTCTACCATGAGAATCATTATTTCCATGTTGAATGCCATTGGATGTAGGGAAAAACCGTATAGAGAAGTTTGAAAGTGTCTTTGAAAACAACAAATTTGACCCTTGCCATGTTTGACTGTTTACCTCCAAATTTTCTTGGCGCATCTGTTTCCACAAGTTCCAGTAAATAAAGATGGGTGTGGATTGCATATGATATTATGGGCCTCATTTTTGTACGTACTGGACCACCATCTCATGGGTATAGATTTTAAGGGGATGTGATCTGTCTGCATGCCTAAAGAATCTGCAAAAAAATTCCTTACGTGCTTTGCAAAATTTCAAGAATTAAATACATGCTCAATGGTGTCCATGCATGGGTTGTTGCAAAAGTAACAAGTTGATATTTCACCACCAAAGCTGCTGATTTTTTCGTTAGTAGGTGCTTCCCCTTAATGGCTCTCCAAATCAAGAATGAATATTTGAAAGGGATATTTTTGTTCCAAGTACTTGCATTGATCTTTGTCTTAGCTCTTTTCTTCCTAATTTCATTTCATGCAGATGACCAAGAGAATTTCCCGTTAGTATTGAGACTCCAAATAGTAGTATCTATTGTTCCATGCTGCGAAGAAAATTGAGTAGCAAGAATATTGTAAAAATGGCTTGATGGAGCCTGCTATATAACTCTCTCTATGTTCCATTGGCCATTTTCCATGAAATCTGATATGGTAGTTCTATTGAATCTTTTACTGTCAATAGAAAATTGTGCCACTAGTCCAACTCCCAACCAATTATCCCACCAAAAGGAACAATTCACAGAATTGATTTTCCAATGAATATGCTTCTAAATAGTATTCTTGTGTCGCATCATATGTCTTTAAGTTTGAGAGTCCCCTATGTCCGACTTTTTGCTCACAGGGTAGGATCTCTGACATTACTTTGCCTTCAGCAAATTTCTCCACAATGTTTGTTTAGACCTAATCACCTTAGACTGTTTATACTGAAAGGACATACAAACATCACCCACAAGTCAAACTCCAATACAACCTTCATCAATAGGAAAACTGATATTCTTCTAGGAAAACCAGTGATATTTCTTTTTCTTGTTCTCCGTTCCCTAGAAAATGTTTGCCATAATACGTTGAATATGATTGATGATTGTGGACGGAGGAGAGATGGCTGACAAAATATTAGTAGGGAGAGACTGTAACACATGTTTTATTTGTGTTGCTTTTTACTCCATATCTCAATATCTTAGTTTACCAGCCTTTTATCTTATTCACTATTTTGTTGATCATTTTTGAGAAGTATATAATTCTTGGTCTCCCTATGAAGATGGGACAACAAAGGTAAGTAAGAGGGACCTCCTTTTTATTATATCATGTTGCTCTTTTGATATTATCACTGGTACTTCTGAAAGAGTTGGTCAGGATCATGAAATGGCTTTTTTTATGAGTTTTCCAGAAACCCTGTCATAAGTATTCAATGTATGGATGATAAGCTTGAGGGACTTCTTTCTAACTGATGTGAATATAATAACATCATTCACATAGTTCAAATGATTTATTTTAGGGCCTCTCATTTCCATTTAAAAACTATTATATATGGAGTGTTGATGAAGATTATTGAGAGTTGTGGAAAATACTTCAGCACCTGAAATAAATAGGGCTAGAGATAGTAGATCTTCTTGATTTAATCCTCACGTGGAGTGGAAAAAACCACATTTGCGTCCACTGATAATAATCGAATACAAGTTATTGGCCATAATCTCGAAGCCATATCTACGAAAATTTAATCGAAGCCCATTTTTCTCATCACAACGCAAATAAAGGACTATGAAACCCTATCATAGGCATTTGTTATGCCAAGCTTAATAACCACATTGCCTCCAATTATAGGCTTCTTGATTTGATGAATAATTTCATAAGCGATCATAATATTTTCTGAAATACTCCTACCCCTGACAAACCCTATCTGATTAAGTGAGATCAAACTTGGTAGAATAAGGGCCATCCTATGAGTTAGCAACTTGGAGATGATTTTGTTGATAATGTTGCTTAGACTGATAGGTCGAAATTCAAAAAATAAATTGTTGGGGTTGCTTAATTTAGGAAGTAGTATTAGGCAGGCATGAGAGAAGTATTTAGGGTTCATCTGTCCACTTAAGAATACCAATATCAACTGCATAAGATCTTGCTTAATAATGGACCATCATTTTTGGAAGAAACAACCGTTCATTCCATCTGGTCCTGCAGCTGAGTTTGGATTCATAGAAAATACCACCTCCCTAAATTCTTCGATAGTAGGAATAACTTGCAGTTAATCATTCTGAACTTGAGTTACCAATCATTGGATACAGTTTAAGAGTTCTTCTCTAATGATTTTGGATTGTCCTGTAAAGATATCTTAGATATGTTCACAGGCACCTTCTGAAAATTGTTCATCTCCCTGTATCCACTCATCATCATCAGTGTGAATCTTGTGAATGTATAATCTTCTCCTTCTACCCTTGATTAGAGCATGGAAATATTTTGAGTTTGCATCCCTTTCTCTGAATAAATGAAGTTGTGTTTTCTGCCTGAGGATGGCCTCTTCAAGTTTCTTAAACTTCATATATTCAGCATTGAGACCATGAAGAGTGGACTTGTTTTCCTCATTATTTTGTTGAAACAGGCTTTCTTCAGCCTGCTTAAACCTTTCCTCATAATCTTTCACTTTAGTAAAAATATCCCCAAATTGCATTTTAGACCATAAACTAATGGTAGCAGCCCTTCTTTTCATTTTGGTAAAAAATCCACATCGGATTACCTTCCATATTCCTATTCCATCGGTCCTTGATAGTGTCCATAAATGATGGTTGTTCAGCCCAACAATCTAGAACTTGAAGTATCTAGTGACTCTCTCATTTCTAGCATCCATTTCCATTAGAATAGGACACTAGTCATTTATCATTAGCCATAGCTCTGTCAAGTCTCTTCCAAATTCTGAAGTTGATGCCTTTTTGATTTGAACAAGTGTATTTTTTTCCATTAAAACTTAAGTACGTGAGTACACAATCTTCAACAATGCTAATAAACTCCAGAATTTTTCTCATATTGTGTGGAATGCCACGTTAATTTTCTTCTGTAGAAGTGATAATATTAAAATCGCCAACTGCACACCAAGGGGTGGAATTTGCAACCTCAGCATAATGTAACATCCTTTCCCACAGAGGTCTTTTAAAGTGATCTTTGCCATAAAAATAAGTATTTTTGAATGTCGTTAGGGACTTTACATGGCCAAAATTCACAAGTGATGTGTTTCTCATGAGTTTCGAATACTTTGCAAGTAACATCAAGATTCCAAAAAAGACAAATTTTCCCATTACTGTTACTCATTGCTTGTTCCATACCAATTTGAATTTTTGACGAATTGAATTTGATTGTTGTCTGAGAAGGGTTCCAGAACCACAGTCACTCACAAATGATGAATAATATTCAAAATTTGATTCTTTACATCACACCTTGGGTATTGATCCCTCTAAAATTCCAAATGATTATACTTATCATTGGGAAAATCTAGAGGTGAAGTTTCTAGTGTTTGGTCTTCCTGCTGTAAAAGGAATAGGATTAAAATTCTTTTTGAGGGGAATTCTTTCCAAGTGTATGTCTCTGGGTGAGAGAACATGTGTATTGGTAACTTGTTGTAACTCTTTTTCCAATTCTGTATCATTTGTAGAGCTAAAGGGTTTTATCCACAATTCACTAGTCTCATCATCTTCATCCCGAACCTTTATGGGCTAATTTTCAACATATATCTCTTCTTAATGAATTTTCTAAACACCATACTCATCCCTTGTTTGTCTTTATGTGTGCAAATCTGGAGGTTTAGTAGTTGTTGGAGTGTTATAAATGACTGGTTATTCTATCACCAAAGTGAATTTCTTACATTCATTTAACCTTATAGTTTCATCACTCTGTTCTTTAGCCTTTTTCTTTTTGATTGCCTCTCTTCTTGTTACTAGGTTTATTTTTTCACTTTGGAGTGTTCTCTTGTACACTAGTACTAGATTTATTTCCCAGTTTTTTTGCCAGATAACCTTTAGGCTGAGCAGATTTTTCTATGGCATTATGAACTTGTTGATAAGTTGTTGGAGATAACTGTTGAACCTGCATCTATTTGACATGAGGATTCTCTATAGTGGTAGCATAAGCTAGTAAATTAACCCTCCATTTTTTATCCCTTTCCTGCATATTAGTTTGGTTCTCCTTCACATCCATCCTCCCTCCACAAATTTCATCATCCACAACCAAAGGGGTTTCAAGGGAGGGGTTGTCATTGTCACAATAATGATCATCAACAACAATTACCGGGGAGGGGGTGTCATCGTCACAACAATTATTTTTATCAACAATTACATGGGGAGGGGGTTCAAGAATCTGAGCACCAGATTCTGTCTCCAGATAAGCCAAAGGTTCAACATTTGTACTTGTTCCTTGCTTGCTCTGCTGCTGGTGATTGTCCATGGCCTGTTGTACCTGCATTTGAGATTTTTCAGGCTTACCTTAGTCTTGATTAGGGTTTAAGGTTTAGGACTTACGGATGTTTTTAGGTTTAGGATTTTTGTTAACTGTTTTATCTAGGTTTTAAGGGTTAATGTCTTTGGGTTATTGAGGTAAGATTTTTATTGTATGATAGGTGTAAGGTTTAGGTCGTAGGTAGTTTTTGTGTGTTTTAGTTTTTAGCATATACTATTTAAGTCTCTACGGGATTTAACTTTTAGAAGTTTTTAGGTTTAGCTATTTTGGGGTTTTCGAAGGTTTTCTATAATTAAGTGTTTCATAGGGTCGAGGGCTTTTTTTTTTTTTTGTTTTTTAGAAATATGATTTATGGATTTAGGGTTTCAAAATTAATGTTTTGTAATTGTTTTGAATGGTTATTAGGGTTCATTTTAGGTTTTACATGATTTATTAAGGTTTAGGATGTTGGGTCTAGAGCTTAATATTTTCTATGGGTTTATAATGGATCAAGGGTTTATTTTATTATTAAAAGAATTTAGGGTTTCATAAGGTTTAGAGATTAGGGTTTCTTAAGATTTATGGTTTTACGTTAGGGAGTTTTTAAGCTTAGGATTTTGGGGTAAGGTTTTTAAGGTTAAGGGCCTTGGTTTTATAAGGTTAAGATGTTTAGGGTTTTGTAGGTTTAGGATTTAGCTCTTAATGTTTCTTTGTTTTATTAATTGTTTTGCATATACGGTATAGGGCTTTACAGAGTGTTGAGCTTAGTGTTTTTAGGTTGAGGGAATTTCAATTATTTTATGGTTTTTAAAGGTTAGTGTACCTTAGGTTTTTTTTTCTGTTTTTTAGGTTTAGGGTTTACAATTTTTTAAGATTAGGGTTTAGATCTTAGAGTTCTGTAGGGGTTTAAATGATTTTTAGGATTTATTTAGGGCTTATAGGATTTACGATTTCATACGGTTTAGGGTTTTAGGCTTCTTAGGTTTTTAGATTTTAGATTCAAGGTTTTAGGTCAAATCTTTGGGATTTGTGCAGATGGTTTTGTTGAATTTAGGGCTATAGATGATGGGTTTTTTCTTGGTTATAAAGCTTTAAGGCTTTGTGTTTTTAGTTTAATGTATTTTAGAATTTTTTAAGTTTAAGTTTCAGTCTTATGTTTGTTTTTTTTTTTGTGTTTTTTAGGGTTTAATATTTATGATTTACGAATTTAGAAGGTTTAGATCATAGAAGTTTGTGGACTTAGGGGTTTTAGAGTTTATTTTAGGGTTTATAGGATTCAGGGAAACATAATGATTTTAGGGTTTTGGATATATGATTTAGAGTTTTCGCATTGGGTTTTGGAATTGGATTAGGGTTTCTAAAGGTATGAAGTTTAGGGTTTCTTAGGGTTTTAGATTTAGAATGTACGATTTTAGGTTAAGTTTTTTGATTTATGGATTAGTGTATTTTTATGTTTCGGATTTTGGGATATGGGTTTAATTTAGGTTTGAATACATTGGGGCTTAGGTTTTTTTTTTTATGCGGAGTTATTTAGCTTAAGAGTTTTATATAGTTTTTTAGGGTTTAGGTCTTTGTGTTTTTAAAGAATTATTTTTAGGGTTTTATAGGCTTAGGGTTATTTATTGTTTATTTAGATTTAGCATATTCGATTTAGCGATTTATATAGGGTTTAGAGCTTAGAGTTTTTTGATTTTTTTAATGTTTTTAAATAAAAAATGTTTTCTTAGGGTTTTCAACAGTTATTTGTTTCTTAGGGGTTTTGGAGGGTTAGGTTATTTCGTGATTTTTAGTTTTAGAATTAAAAATTTTTAGGATTTAGATTTTAGGGCATATGGTTTTGTAGGGGGTTTAAATGGTTTTAAGGTTTATTATAGGGTTTATAGGATTTAATATTTTTTTGTTTTTAGGGTTTAACATTTTAGGTTAGGGTTTCAGGTTTATGATTTTCTTAGGTTAAGGGTTTTATCTAGGATTTTAGTGTTTAGAGCTTTGACTTTTCTAGGTTTAGATTTTTTAGGGTTATATGTTTAGGGTTCAGGATGTAGGTCTTTTTTTGTGTTTTCTAAGGTTTAACATATATGATTGATGACCTTATAAGGTTTTGAACTTAGCGTTTTTTAGGTGTAGAGATTTTTGGATTTTAGGATTTTCATGGGTTAAGTGTTTCTTAGAATTTATTAGGGTTTAGGGTTTAGGCTTTAGTTTTTTTTTATTTAGGTTTGAGGATAACAAATTTTTAGAATTTATTGATTAGAGCTTAGGGTTCTTTATGGGTTTGTAATAGTATTTTGGGTTTCTTTTATTGTTTATAAGATTTAGGATTTTTGAAGATTTAGGGTTTAGGGTTTCTTAGGATTTTTTGTGCTTAGAGTTGTTTATGAATTTTTAGAATTTAATGTATACAACTTATGGTTGTTTACGGGTTTCAAATGTTCTTTTGGGTTTCTTTTAGTGTTTTTAGGGTTTGATTTCTGAAGATTTAGGGTTTTGGGTTTAATAGGAATATTTTCTAGATAGTAGGGTTTAGGGCTTATAGTTTTTTAGGTTTACTGGTTTAGGTTAAGAACAATATCTAGGTTTTTAGGATTTTGGATTTTTTGGGGTGTTATTGGTTTAGCATTTAGGTAGTGTTTTTATGTGTTTTAGGGTTGAGAGTATACTATTTAGGGGTTTATTTGGTTTAGAGTTTAGAGATTTATAGGCTTAGGGGTTTTAAGGGTTAAGTATTTCTACTGATGTTTTAGGGTTTCAGGTTTAGATCTTAGGTTTTTTTGGGTATGTTTTTAGGTTTAGCTTTTTTCTGAATTTTAGGACTAAGTGTTTAGAGTATAGGGGATTTAGGTGTTTTTAATGAGTTTTAGGGTTTATTTTAAGGTTTATAGGATTTAAGATTTCATAAGGTGTAGACTTTAAGGATTTAAAGGGTTTTAATTTTAGTATTTATTGTTTTAGGTTAGGGTTTAGGGTTTTTATAGATTTAGTGCTTTGGGTTAATTGTTTTATCAATATTTTCATTGTTTACAACTTTTTGGTTTTTCAGATATTTTTTGGTTTTCTAGGGTTAGTGTTTAGGGCTTCGCGTTTTTATTGTTTTTTTTAGGATTTAGCATACACGATTTTGTGCATATAGGCATTACATATTTTAGGTTTAGGGGTTTTCTATTTTTTTAGAGTTTATAAAGGTTATGTATTTTTACGGTTTAGTAAGGTTTAGGGTTTTCTTTTTTGTGTTTTCTAAGTTTATAGTTTATGAATTCTTAGGATTTGGTATTTAGAGCTTAGGGTTTTTTAGACGTATGAAATGGTTTCAGGGCTTAATTTAGGGTTTATAGGATTTAGTTTTTCTTATGATTTATGGTATAGGATTTTTTAAGGTTTTAGATTTAGGATTTAGGGTTTTTGATTAGGGTTAGAGTTTAGGGTAAGGAGTAAATGTTTTAGATTAGGGTTTGGGGTTTAGGGATTAGATGTTCTTTAGGTTTAGAGTTATTTTTACCTAGGTGTTAAGGGTTTTGTGCTAGGATCGAATTCACGCACACACACTAGATGAATGAAGAACACAAGAACTTTCAAGAGAAAGAGATGAGAAATCTAGAGAGAGAGACAGAGAGAAACCCAATATTTCGTGGTAACACCCCGTGAGTAAACTTCCATGGCGGTGAGGTATATTTATATTAATAAATCAGATTACAGAGAATAAATAGAGAATAAATAGGAAATTCTAAAATAGAGAATAAATAGGAAAGTCTAAACTAGAGAATAAATAGGAAAACCTAAAATTAATCAGGCTCCACTACCTAACAATTCTCCCACTTGGAGACTGACTCACTCATCCAAAAAATACATTCTAAAAAAAAAATCTCTTCATCATCAACTTCTTTACCGCACCGTAACATATGTAGCAACAACTACAAAAGACCAACCGAGGTTTTACATAACCCAGTTTCCCAACATCAACACATTTCGTCAATATGTCTGCCGGGTTCTTTGAACCCTCTATCTTCTCCAAGCACGTATCACCATCCTCCAGTGCCCTGCGAGTGAAATGGTATCACTTTCTTATGTGCTTTGTCTTCGAATGATAGACTAGATTTTTCACCAACAGTATGACACTCTTGCTATATGAGTAAAGAATCTTCTCGCTCTGCTTTTTTCCCAATTCCTCAAGACAATATGCCTGCCATATCATCTCTTTCCCAGCTTCAGCTATTGCCACATACTCAGCTTCAGTATATGAATAAGAAACACACTTCTGAAGCCTGGACATCCAACTCACTGTTGTTCCACCTATGGTGTAAATGTACCCGAATGTACTCTTGCTCGATTCAACATCATCACCAAGATAAGCATCTACAAAACCCTATAGAGTCACATTGCCTTTGCAAAAACAAAGTGAAGTACTGGATGTACCTCTCAGATATCTCAGAAGCCACTTTACATCTTCCCAATGCTCTTTCCCAGGGTTCGCCATGTACCTGCTAATAATTCCCACTGCATGTGCTATATCAGGTCTAGTGCAGACCATAGCATACATCAAACTACCAACTGCTGAAGTATATGGAACAAGTGTCACGTGATCACGCTCCTCGACAGTCTTGGGTGACTACTCCTTTGACAATTTAAAGTGATTTGCCAATGGATTAGTCCTGGGTTTAGCATCATTGACCCTAAATCTGCTCAACACCTTCTCAATGTAAAACTCCTGAGATAGATTTAAAGTGCCAGCAGATCTATCCCGAGAAATCTTCATCCCCAAAATCTGCTTTGCTGGACCCAAATCTTTCATCTCAAACGCGGCAGACAACCTTTTCTTCAGATTGTTAATCTCCCTCACACTAGATCCTGCAATCAACATATCATCCACATAAAAGAGTAGAAAGACATATAAATCAGTGTATTTCTTGAAGTAACAACAAGGATCCTTTTCAGCTTCGCAGAATCCACTCTTGGTCATGAAGGAGTCAAACTTCTTGTACCATTGGCTTGGTGCTTTCTTTAGTCAATATAAGCTCCCGGTGAGCTTGCACACCATGTATTCCTTGCCTGGAACCACAAATCCTTCCGGTTGCTGCATATAGATCTCTTTGTCCAGATCTCCATGTAAAAACGCTTTTTTTACATCCATTTGCTCTAGATGCAAATTCTCCGATGCAACAATATTCAACAGAATTCGAATAAAGGTTAACTTCACAACAGGAGAAAATATTTTAGCATAATCAATACCTTTCCTTTGTGAATATCCTTTAACCACTAAACAAGCCTTGAACCTTCTTTTTCCATATGGTTCAGTCTTGATTCTGAACATCCACTTGTTCAGCAAAACTCTCTTCCCTGCAGGTAACTCAGTCAACATCCATGTGTCGTTCTTCTCAAGTGATCTCATCTCATCATCCATGGCTTGCTACCACTTGATCGAATCCTCCACCTATAGGGCCTCATCAAAAGACTATGTTTCCCCCTCATCAGTCAGCAATAGATAGTGTAATGAGGGTGAATACCTATCTGGTGCTCTGATGGATCTTGATGATCTCCTTAACACCTGCTCAGGTGTAAATTGCTCCACTTCAGATTCTTCAGTAGGAGTTTGTTGAGTATCTGCTTCGACATCTCTAGGGTTACTCTTCTCCAACTCAACCTCAAATCCCACTTGCTTTGTAATCTCTAGAACGTTCTGCTCTTTGTCCTTGTACAAGCCAGGCTCATCAAATGTCACATCACAATGTCTCAGGATCTTTCTATTTTTGACATCCCAAAAACTGTAACCAAATAAATCAGAGCCATAGCCTATGAAGTAGCACTTCAACCTTGGCATCAAGCTTGTCTCTCTTTTCTGGATCAACATGAACATAAGCAGTGCAACCAAAAGTCCTCAAGTGTGAGTACTTGAGTTCTTTTCCTGTCCACACCTCCTCTGGAATCTTGAACCCTAAAGGACCTGATGGTCCCCTGTTGATCAAGTATGCAGCTGTACTCACAGCATCCGCCCAAAGTGTTTTGGACAGCCCACAGTGTATCCTCATACTCCTTGCACGCTTATTCAATGTTTTGTGTATCCTCTGAGCAATTCCATTCTGCCTTGCCTTACCAGGAACTGTTCTCATCAATCTGATTTCCTCAGCTACACGGAATGCCTTGAAATCATATTTGTCATACTCTCCTCCATTGTCAGACCTTAGGCATTTGACTTTCAAACCGGTCTGATTCTCAACTTCAGCTTTCCACTTCTTGAAAGTTGCAAACACATCTGACTTATGCTTCAAGAAGTAAACCCATACCTTCCTGCTGAAATCATTAATGAAGGTAACATAGAATCTGGATTCTCTAAGTGAGGATACTGGAGATGGTCCCCAAACATCTGTATGGACCATTTCCAACCGCACTTTCTTTGGCTCTCTAGGAGTGTTTGTGAAGCTTATTCTTTTCTATTTGCCCATAACACAGCTATCGCAAAGACCCATATCAACAGACTTCAGACCCTCTAATGCTCCTTTTGCAACCAGTATCTTCATTCTATTAGTATTCATGTGTCCAAGTCTGTTGTGCCACAGACATGAACCGGAAGCACCTTCAGCAACAACGGCCATGTTTATATGCCCTGCAATGGTGTACAAGGTTCTAGATTTGGTGCCACCAGCTTCTACCATAGCACCTTTCACGATACGAACCTTTCCTAAACTCTGTTTTATATCCCGTGCTATCCAACTGACATACAGAGATCAATTTTTTCTTGATCGCAGGAATATATCTGACATCCTCCAATGTCCACTAGTTTCCCGAGGTGATCTTTATGCAAACATCCCCCTTTCATTCAATCTCTAAGGCTTTATTGTCAACAAGATATACTTTTCCAAAATTTCCAGATTTGAAGTTTTTGAACAACTCCTTGCTTGGAGACGAATGGAAAGATGCACAAGAATGCAAAATCCATGATTTAACCGGGCTGTTCACACTAAGGATTAGAGCATCCCCAATGTCCTCTGCTGAATTTATAGAATCATTGTCATCTCAAAATTTCTGATTATGTTTCTTCTTTGGCTTTGTACAGTTCGTTCGAAAGTGCCCTTTTTCTCCACAGTTCCAACAAGTCACGTTTGATATGTTCAGTGATTTTCCTCGATTCTTTGATTTTGATAGACCATGTTAATTTTGGACTTTCATCTTACTTCTCCCCCTTTGATCAACGCTGAGAGCACTGCCTGATGAATCTCCCACTTCTCATTTGCAAATATTTTCGCTATGAACAACATCACGGATTTCATCAAACTTCAGTTTCTCAGATCCATGGGAACTGCTAATCGCAGCAACAACAGTATCCCAAGACTCGGGCAGAGATGACATCAAAATCAACGCCTTAATTTCATCTTCAAAATTAATATCCACAGAATTGAGTTGACTCACAATCATATTGAACTCGTTTATATGATCAAAAATGGATCCATTCTCAAACATCTACAAATTGAACAATCTACGCAGCAAATATACCTTGTTCATAGCCGATGGTTTTTCTTACATGTTTGACAGTGCCTTCAACAGACCGGACGTAGTCTTCTCCTTCACGATGTTGAACGCCACATTTCTTGACAAAGTCAACCGGATCAACCCTAGAGCCTGGCGATCCTTGAGTTTTCACTTCTCTTCTGTCATGGATTCGTCTTCACCCCGATCAACAGTTCGTGTAGATATTTATGGTACAGATAATCTTCCATCTGCATCTTCGAAAAACTAAAATCGGATCCATCAAACTTCTCGATTCCAAGCTTCGAACTATCCATCTTCAGTGATTGTGCTGAATCTCCTTAGCTCTGATACCATTTGTTAGGATGGAATTCACACACACACACTAGATGAATGAAGAACACAAGAACCTTCAAGAGAAAGAGGTGAGAAATCTAGAGAGAGAGAGAGAAACCCAATATTTTATGGTAACACCCCTTGAGTAAAGTTCCACGACGGTGAGGTATATTTATATTAATAAATCAGAGTATTTCTAGTTACATAGAATAAATAGAGAATAATAGGAAATCCTAAAATAGAGATAAATAGGAAAGCCTAAAATCGAGAATAAATAGGAAAACCTAAAATTAATCAGGCTCCACTACCTAACATTTTGGTCTTTCGGTTTAGGATTTATGGCTTAGGTTCTTTTTTATGGATTTTACGGTTTAAAATTTATGATTTAAGGCTTTATAGGGTTTAGATTTTAGATGTTTTTGTGTTTAGTTCTTTTGGGTTTACTAATTTTTTTAATGGTTATGTGATTTGTAGAGTTGAGGGATTAGTTTTTTTATTTTTTAGAAATCGGGTTTATGGATTTTTTAGGATTTAGGATTTCAAGCTTAGTGTTTTGGATGTGTTTTCAATGGTTATAAGGGTTCATTTTAGGCTTTATTGTATTTAGTAAGGTTTAGGATATTGGGTTTAAAGAGTAGGGTTCTCGATGGGTTTTTAATGGATTTAGGGTTTGTTTAAGGTTAATAGAATTTAGGGTTTCTTATGGTTTAATGGTTAGGTGTTTTTAAGATGTCGTGTTTTAGGGTAGGGTGTTTTTAGTTTAAGGCTATTTGGTTATGGTTTTTAGAGTTAAGGGCTTTGGTTTTATAACTTTAAGGTTTTTAGAATATTACATGTTTAGGGTCTAGGTCTTATTGTATTTTCGTTTTATTTAGGGTTTCACATATATGATATATGACTTCATAAGGTTATGAGCTTAGTGTTTTTATGTTTCATGAATTTAGGGGATTTTAGGTACTCTTAAATGTTAAGTGTTTCTTAGGTTTTTTTTGTTCTTTAGGTTTAGGGTTTTATGATATTATAGGACTAGATTTTAAATCTTAGGGTTTTGTAGGGGTTTTAAATGATTTTTATGATATCTATATGCCTTATAGGATTTAGGGCACCTTAAGGTCTAGCAATTTTGGTTTCATTGGTTTAAAGATTTTCAATTTAGGGTTTTAGGTTAGGGCTTATAGTTTTATTAACTCTAGCACTTCAAATTCCGGGTTTTGTCTTAGTTTTAAGGCTTTAAGGCTTTTGGGTTCAAGGTTTATGTTTTTGGGAAATTTTGAGTTTAGTGTTTAAATCTTAGGTTTTCTTTGACTTTTTCGGGTTTAGAATATATTATTTAGGGTGTTAGGATTAGAATTTAAGCTTTTAATTTAGGTTTTGGGGTTACGGACTTTGCATTATTTTTAGGCTAAGTTTTTTTTTATGATTTAATGTTTTGGGTTTTTGTTTTTTGGCGGGATATAACTAATACATACAATTGATGGTTTTATAGGTTTTATAGTTTAGAGTTTTCATTTTATGTTAAGGGGTGTTAGAGATTTTCGAATTTTTTAGTTTTGTAATGATTAAGTGTTTCTTAGGGTTTTTTAGGGTTTAGGGCTTAGGGTTTTTTTTGTGTATTTTATATGATTTTGTGTTTACGGTATTTAGGATCTAGATTTTCATGCTTAGGGTTTTGTATGGGATTTTAACGGTATTATGGTTTGTAGGTTATAAGGTTTAGGATATAGGATTTCGTAGGGTTTTTGGTTTTAGAGTAAGGGTAATTTATATTTTTACTTAAGTGTTGAATTTTAGGTTAAGTGTTTTGTTTAGGTTATTAGGGTTTAGGGATTTGGGATTTTTAGTTAATGTATTTTAGGGTTTTATAGGTTATGTTTTAATGGCTTAATTTTTTTTGTGTTTATTGGGTTTAATATATACGATTTAGGTTTAGTTTTTTCGGGGTTTTCAATGGTTTTTAGTGGTTAAGTGTTTCTTAGGGTTTAGGACTTCGGTTTTTTTGTGTTTTTTAGAAATAAGGTTTATGAATTTTTACGATATAGGGTTACAAGCTTAGAGTTTTGTATGTATTTAAATGTCTTTTAGTGTTCATTTTAGGTTTTACAGGATTTTGTACGGTTTAGGATGTTCGTTTAAGAGATTAGGGTTTTCGATGGGTTTATTATGGATTTAGGATCTATTTCATTGTTCACAGAATTTAGGGTTTGCTAGGGTATAGGGATTAGTGTTTATCAAGATTTACGGTTTTATGTTAGATTTTTTATACGTTTTGGATATTGGATTACGATTTTTAGGATTAAGGGCTTGCTATATAATGTCAAGGTTTTTGGGGTTTTATTGGTATATTGGTATAAAAACTTTTTCTTATTGTAGGAGAATTTGAGGTTGTTCTTCATGAGGTAGCTAGGGAATTGTTCAAGCATATGGGAGGCTTGTTCCGCTAGAGTAGTTGATGATGAAGCATATCCATTAGCAATCTTTAGTGGATTCTTGAAATGTTTCACTTTTGGCATATCTCCATATTCATGAAATAAAAGAGAGGTGAATGAAATATGAAATAATGTGATGAGATGAAACACTAATAACCATGTAGTTGGCAGAGACGATCTACTTTAATGCATAGATCGAAATAGTGATAAACATAAAACATAATGAAATAAAAAGCACATCATTAAATTTATAAATTGCAAATGTTTGTCCAACAATCGTATCATGAAAATAAAGTAGATCTTTGAAAGAATTTTATATTCAAAATAAAAATCTAACTTTATGTTGATCGATAATCTGAATTCGATCTCTCCCAAGAGAACTATTTGGGAATTTATAGCTCTGAAAGGATGTTTTTCACCAAAAAAAGGGGAGAACAAGGGAAAGTTGAAACATGGAGCACATGGTGAGAATATGGAATGAATAAAGCCATATTTATGATTTATAGGGTCAAAATGGAGGGAAATAAAAAATAATAAAAATGTTTTCTTACTTTTCCCTCTCTTTAAATTCTTACTATTACTATTATTTAGATGGAAAGGGATCCTAAAATACCCTACAAGTTAAGGGAATTTAAGATCTTGAAAGATTAGAAGTTGAGTTCTTAATGGGTTTGTTTAAGTTCTCTTAAAATATTATTCTGATTAATTCGTTGAGGAGTTGTTCAATTCTAATGTATGATTTTAGGTTTGATTTTGACTAAAATCCTCTATACTTTGAACATTTAATAGAGTCTAAGATTTTGGGAAAGACCCTATAGAGTTTAGAGGGTTTAGATTTGTAAAACAAAGAAGAAATTTCATAGGCCGAGATTTAGAAGTGCCTTCGGGTCTCTTAGTTATTCCCCAGTTTAAGGAATTTCTATTTCGCGTTTGGAGTTGAAATGTAGCATTATTTCTCAAAAGACATTTTTTGAACAAAATTTTAAAACATTATGAAATTATTCCTAACAACATGAGATCATTCCAATCACAATTCATACTCCTTGAATTTATAATTGCATTCAAAGAGTAGTTAAGAGTCAAGTCTAGAGTAGTAAAGATCAGTGTTAAGAGAAGTTAAGAGTCAATTTAACATACAATCATAAAATTTAGGGTTTAATGGTTTTATCATATTCAAAGTTTAGGGTTTCTAAGTGTTTTTGTTATATGATTTTGAGTTTTTTGATAGGGTTTAGTGTTTCTTATGGTTTAGGGTTTAGGATTTCTTGTAGTTTTAGATTTATTATTTATGGTTTTACGTTAGTATTTATGAACTACGATAAACTAGAGCCTCACATAGAATTTATGAGTATATAACTTGTTAAATAATATAGTACAACCTTTGGAAACATTTTTAATGAGTTTGGAATTTGAAGGTCATGGGACGACCAAGATATCCAGAAATTTGTCTTTTGTGTGCTAGTGTGTCCTAGGATGCTTGCCTTATTTTTATGTGTTACTTGGAGTCTATAAAATGTAGAGGTGACCCTAGTATCTTAAGAAACATGTTTAGGGTGAAAACATCCTCGAACGAATCACCAAGGACCAACCAAAGGTTCCTTGAGGAGGACCCAAACGTTTGCCAAGAAAGCTGCCAAGTAGAACGTTATTGGGACTGCCTGCGCATTGTGCTACCTTCAATTACAGACAAGAATTTCTCCTTGTGATGTGGAATTTTCATGAACCTCTCTGCCACATTTTAAATTCCAGAACCAAGATTTTGAAGTGCCTCCGCGAAGCGCAACCATTTCCCTGATTTGGTCGCGTTGTTTAAAAGTTAATTTGGACATATCTAAAAGTCCAAATTGGTGTAAGGGTAGTTTGGGTAGTTTCGGTCTTGGTTACAAATGGTGTTTAGGTCATTTTTACCCCTATTCCCAAGTATAATGCATAAATATCCAATGAGAAATAAAAAAATCAAAACCCTCTTCTCTTCAAAAAAATTCTCTCGAAACTCTATTGGAGGCAAAGCTCAAGCTAAAGCTCAATCTAAAAGATGGATTTTGAATTCTTCTCAAAATTTCGTGGGATTTTATTAAATATGGTAACCCTTTACCCTTGGATAAACTTTCATTCAAGGAGTTGTATCAAAGATTTTCCAAAGAGTTTCTATGATCAAATTCCAAATTTCCAATCTAAACATTAGTTCATTAGGGTTTAGGGTTTAGGGATTAGATGTTATTTAGGCTTAGATTTATTAAGTATTTTATGTAGGTTTTTAGGGTTTGGGTCTTTGTGTTTAGGAGTTAGGGCTTAGGTTCTTTTTTATGTGTTTTAGGGTTAAGCATTTACGATTTAAGGCTTTAAAGGGTTTACATTTTAGAGATTTTTTATGTTTAGTTCATTTGGGTTTACTAAGGTTTTCAATGTTTAAGTGTTTCGTAGGGTTGAGGGATTAGTTTTTTTGTTTTATAGAAATTGGGTTTCTGGATTTTTAGGATTTAGGGTTTCAGCTTAGTGTTTTGTATGTGTTTTAAATGGTTATAATGGTTCATTGTAGGCTTTATAGTGTTTAGTAAGGTTTAGGATATCGAGTTTAGAGCTTAGGGTTGTGAATGGTTTTATAATGGATTTAGGATTTGTTTTAATGTTAATAGAATTTAGGGTTCCAAGGTTTAAGGATTAGGTGTTTTTAGAATGTCGTGTTTTAGGGTAGGGACTTTTTAGGTTATGGTTTTTAGAATTAATGGCTTTGGTTTTATAAAGTTATGTTTTTTGGGAATTTATATGTTTAGGGTCTAGGTCTTAGTGTGTTTACGTTTTCTTTAGGGTTTCACATATATAATATATGGCTTTATAGGGTTTTGAGCTTTATGTTTTTAGGTTGTATGAATTTCGGGTATTTTAGGTATTCTTAAAGGCTAAGTGTTTCTTAGGGTTTATTTTTGTATTCTTTAGGTTTAAGGTTTTAATATTTTTTAGGATTAGAGTTCAAATCATAGGGTTTTGTAGGGGTTTTAAATGTTTTTAGGATATTTTTACTCCTTATATGATTTAGGGCCCCATAAGGTTTTGGGTTTCTTTGGTTTTAAGATTTTAGATTTAGGGTTTTAGGTTAGGGATCATGGTTTTATAAACTTTAGGGGTTCATATGACGGCTTTTGGTCTAAGTTTTAAGTCTTTAGGGCTATCGGGTTATAGATGAATGTTTTTGGGAAATTTAAAGTTTAGTGTTTATGTCTCAGATTTTTTTTAAGTATTTTTTGGTTTAGCATATATTATTTAGGGTGTTAGGTTTAGCATTTAAGGTTTTAGGTTAGGTTTTGGGGTTACGGGCTTTGCGTTATTTTTAGGTTAAGTTTTTTTTTTTATACTTTAATGTTTTGGGTTTTTGTTTTTGTGGGGGATATAACTAACATATACAATTGAGAGTTTTATAGGTTTCAGAATTTGGAGTTTTTATTTTATGTTAAGGGGTGTTAGATATTTTCGAATTTTTAAGCTTTGTTAATGATCAAGTATTTCTTATGGTTTTTAGGGTTTAGGGCTTAGGGTTTTTTCTGTATTTTTTAGATTTTGGGTTTACGGTACTTAGGATATAGACTTTCATGCTTAGGATTCTGTAAGGGCTTATAATGGTTTTAATGGTTTGTAGGAAATAAGGTTTCTTAAGATTTAGAATTTAGGATTTCGGGGTTTTAGGTTTATAATTTAGGGTAATTTAGTTGTTTTCTTAGTGTTGAATTTTAGGTTAAGTGTTTAATTTAGATTGTTAGGGTTTAGGGCTTTGGGATTTTTGGTTAAGGTATTTTAGATTTTAATAGGTTTAGGTTTTGAGGCTTAATATTTTTTTGTGTTTATAGGGTTTAGTATGTACAATTTATGATTTTGATTTTCGAGATTTTTAGGTTAATTTGTTTTGGGGTTTTCAAAGGTTTTAAATGGTTAAGTGTTTCTTAGGGTTTAGGACTTAGGATTTTCTTGTGTTTTTTAGAAATAAGTTTTATGGATTTTTATGATATAGGGTTACACGCTTAGGGTTTTGCAGGTATTTTGAATTTGTTTTAGGGTTCATTTTAGGTTTTAAAGGATTTAGTATGGTTTAGGATGTTCGATTTAGAGATAATGGTTTTTGATCGGCTTATAATGGATTTAGGATTTATTTCAGTGTTCACAGAACTTAGGGTTTGTTAAGGTTTAGGGGTTAGTGTTTTTTAGGATTTAGGGTTTTATGTTAGAGTGTTTTTAGGTTTAGGGTATTGCGTTACGATTTTTAGGGTCAAGGGCTTTGCTATTATAAGGTTAAGGTTTTCAGGGGTTTAATAGGTTTATTTATGTAAAAGGTTGTTCTTTTTGCAGGAGAATTGGAGGTATTTCTTCATGAGGTTGCTAGGGAATTGTTGAAGCATATGGGAGGGCTTGTTCCGCTAGAGTAGTTGATGATGAAGCATATCCATTAGCAACCTGCAATGGATTCTTTAAACATTGGTGTATCTGTATATTCATGAGAAAAGAGAGATGTGAATAAAATATGAAGAAATATGATTTGATGAAACAGTAATAACCAAGTAGTTGGCACAGACGATCTACTTGAATGCGCAGATCGGAATTCTGACAAACATAGTACTAAATGAAAATAAAATACACATCATTAAATTTATAAGTTGCAAATGTTTGTCCAATAATCGTATCATGAATATAAAATAGAAACTTATAGGAATTTGAGTCTAAAATAAAAATATAACCTTATGTTGATCAATAATTAGAATTCCATTTCCCCAAAAGAACAATCTGGGAATTTTGTAGCTCTGAAAGGAAAGCTTCTCACCAAGAAAAAAGGGAGAACAAGGGAAACTGGAAACATGGAGCAGAAGGTGGAATATGGAGGGAATAAAGTTGTATTTATGAGTTACAAGGTTAAAATGGAGGGAAATAAAAATAATACAAAGGTTTTCTTACTTTCCCTCTCTTTATATTTTTACTGTTAGTACTAGTTAGACGAAGAAGGGTCCTAAAATAATCTACAAAATTAAGGGAATGGAACGAAAATACCCTACTTCCACCTTTGGGATAAAAAATGCCCTTCCATACACATACATGGACCTGTATTGTAACATCTCAAATTTTAAAATAGCTAAGAAGAAGCTACGAACTTGAATAGTCATTTTTAGAAATAATGAAAATCCGGAAAAAAATTCAAGATAGGAAAGGTGAGTTTTTGGTAAACCATAAAAGGACATAACTGCTAGATCAACATGAGTTAGGTGTATTTCTAGATATGGTTGGAAAGCGCTTGGAATGATTTTTCCCTTGTGTTTGTGATTCTGAGTGCATATGAGTGATTTATGCCCTTTGAAAGTTGTGATGTTTGAATAAGGAAAGTCTAATACAGAAATTTGAAGGATAATTTATTCCTTTTCTTACCTTATTATTCTTATTCATTTTTTAAAATTTTAATTGGGCTAAAGTCAAATTTTAGTCAGAAGAGAAAGGAGAAGAGAAAGCAAGACTGTTCAAAAATAGTTCAAGATTAGTTAAAGATTCTTTGAGATTTACTTGTGCATTTCATAGGGGGTGATCCCTACAAGGTATGTAAGATTGCATAGCCTTAGGTTCATTCACTCATGCGCCAATCATGATTTATTTAAGCGAATTTAAGTTCCTGAAAGCTTAGAAGTTGAGTTCTTAGTTGGTTTGTTGAAGTTCCCTTCAAATATTTTTTGATGAATTTGTTGAGGAGTTGTTTGATCCTAATGCGAGATTTTAGGTTTGATTTTGAGTAAAATCCTCTATACTTTTAACATTTATTCTATTCGAAGATTTTGGGAAACACCCTATAGAGTTTAGATGGTTTAGAATGTTAAAACGAAGAAGAAATATCATCGGAAGAGATTTAGAAGTGACTTCGGGTAGCATAGTTTGTCCCCTGTTTAAGGAATTTCTTTTTCGCGTCCGAAGTTGAAAAGGAGCATTCTGCCTAAAAAGACGTTTTTTGAACCAAATTTTAAAACATTATAAAATTATTCCTAAACAACATGAGATCATTCCAATTACAATTCATAGTCCTTTAATCCATAATAACATTCAAAAACCAGTTTAGCGTCAAGTCTAGAGTAGTTAAGATCAAAGTTAATTGAAGTCTAGAGTCAAGTTAATATATAATCATAAAATTTTGAGTTTAATGGTTTTATAATGTTCAAAGTTTAGGGTTTCTAAGGGTTTTTGTTATATGATTTTGAGTTTTTGGATAGGCTTTAGTGTTTCTTATGGTTTAGGGTTTAGGACTTCTTGTTGTTTTAGATTTTTTGATTTCTGGTTTTAGGTTAGGATTTATGATATAGTGCTTAGTAATTTTTAAGTTTTTGATTTTAGGTTAAGGTTTTTATCGATGTTATAAAGCTTTAGGGTTTTGGGTTAATATTTTTTTAGGGTTTATAGGTTTAGGGGTTTTAGTTAATGGTTTTATGTAAGTTCATAGGGTTTTTGGCTTTGTATTTTTTTGGTAAGTTTTTTTAGGGTTCTAGGTTTAGCGTTTAGCTATTGGAGTTTTGTTGTGTATTTAGGACTTAGAATATCCAATTTTGGGATTTATCCATTTTCGAATATGAGAATTTTTTCTTTAAGGTGTTTTGGGGTTTTTAGATTTTTTATGGTTAAATGTCTCTAAGGGTATTTAAGGGTTAGGGATAAGAGCTAAGGTTTTTTGTGTTCTTATGATTACGGTTTTTGAATTTTTAGGTTTAGGGTTTAGCTCTTAAGGTTTTGTAGGAGTATTAAATAGATTTTAGGGTTTATAAGATTTAGTTTTTCTTAAGATTTAGGGATTTAATTTAGCGCATAGTATTAAGGCTTTAGGGATTAGGTTTTCTTAGAGTAAGATTTTTTATGGTTTTATAGGTTTCGGAGTTAGGATAAGGTTTTTTTTTTTTTGTGTTTTTTATGGTTCATCATATGCAATTTATGGCTTTATAAGGTTTAGGGCTTAGATTTTTTTACGCTTAGTTGGTTACGGTTTTTTTATTGTTTTTGTGTCTGTTTTAAGCTTAGGTTTTATGTATATTTAGGATTTATATTATACAAATTTTTGTTTTGTATGGATTTTTAATGGTTTTTTATTATACTTAAGGGTCTATAGGATCAAGAATTTCTTAAGGTTTAGGTTTTAGGAGTTTAGGTTAAACTTTGGGTTAACGGCTTTGCATTATTTTTAGGTTAAGTTGTTTTTGTGGTTTTATAGGTTTAGGGTTTTGTGTTTGAGGGATTTAGCATATACGATTGAAGGTTTGATAGGTTTTAGATCTTAGACTTTTATTTTATGTAAAGGGGTATTAGAGATATTATAAATTTTTTGGGTCTTTAATGATTAAGTGTCTCGTAGGGTTGATTTTAGGGTTTAAGGTTTAGGGCTTAGTTTTTTCGTTGTGTTTTTAGGTTTTGGGTTTACATATATTTAGGTAATAGAATTTCAAGCTTAAGGTTTAATAATGCCTTTTAATGGTGTTAAGGTGTCACGACCTTGGTATAGACCCTAGCCGAAAATGGCGTCGTTGACCTTTCGGAAGTCGCATACAAGCCTACATACATAATCATTACATCGTATAGGTTAATTTTAGTAGAAAAATTTTAACTTTTGTTTTCTTTGAAGTATACATAGACTTGCATTATATCACATCAGTTCACAACAACCATCTAATAATAAGATATTCAGAGAAAGGAAATAGTTCATAACTACATTAATATAAAGCTGTCAAAATGGCACCAATACGACATCAGAAAATAAGCAAGAAAGAAATGCTAGTGGAACATCCTCCACTAGCTTATGCCTGCTTCTAAGCTAGAATATAAGAGATAAGCATCCTCGAAAGCATGAGGGCCTACCAATTCCGGATGAATGCTACACGTCCAGATAGCTTCAACGTAGTCCCGTAAGCTCTAGCGTCCACCTTCTCCTGCACCTAAAAGAAAAGGGTTGTATGGGATTAATACACACTTGTACTAAGTATGAGTGTATGAAAGTACACACCAAGGACATGCATGATTAAAAAGGTCTCTCTCCTAACAATATGAGTTATGGAAAACCAAGTGAGCTGGATTTGCCAAATCATATTAGAGAAGTCATGCTATGAGAGTAACATGCATCATCATTGTTTTCCTATTGCACCCAACACATAACCCATTTCATTTACCACATACATATATAACATATCTTTTGTTCATATGCCATGAAACCTTGGAATCACGGACTTAATATTAGGACTTCCCAAATGAGGGCTCAACATATGGGACCTCACCTAGGGAGCCTTCTTTAGCAAACACAGAGTCTGCTTCATCCATTCATATGTACTTCATTTTCATCCATTTATATACCTAGGATGTTGTTTAGGACTCTCATCGGGTTTACTGTGCAATAACCAAGAATAACCTAGTGTCATTAATTGAGTCAAATTCACCTCTTGATTATCCAATCCAAACACCTTTGGTATCATTGACTTCATTGTGTGCATTACACGAGGCTCGCCATTCTTTCTTTGGAAACTTTAACTATAACAGACATAGATCATGTGAGCTTCATGAAATCCTGTGTCTACCCCACACCAAATAAAGGTGGTATCACTGGCCAAAGTAAAACCAAAACATGCTAGCGTACATAGGGAAATGAACCCTGCTAGAACCTTATGTTGGCAGCATAGGTTAAAGGACTAGGTTATATAAGGAGACACATACCCACCTAAATGGATAGTCTCATCGCATGATATTTACACGAAGCTCTGCTTTCTCGAAAAATGGAATTGTGACTCATAGCTAGCCATTCAGTGCTCCGTATAATGTTTCATTACATTTATCTGAAACATCATAGAAGTTGGCTTCTAGCCTGAGGGCATCATTGCTCATTAGATGATTTCTCATCTCATCGTTTGTATTAAGTGTGCGTTAATCTCAATACTTTTATTAGACTGTTTCGTAGAGACTTGTCTCTTTATTAGTTTTACACTCTCATAGGTGAGTACGGTTTTTGGTAACACTTATTAGGCTCATTTGTAATGACCTGTTTAGTCGTTTTAAGTAGTAGACTTCAATTCTGGAAAAACTGGCAGAAGCGACGGACCCCACGACGGACCATCATGGGCACGACGGACGGTCGCAGGGTCTCGTTTCAAAACACTTAGAAAATCTGAAATTGGGTGCTGAAAATCGACTCTCTGAACTTCGTAACGAAATGGCAGGACGGACCGTCACAGGTGTGACGGACCGTCACAGAGTCTTTAGTGGAAATCCAGTCTCTGAGCCTTGCGACGACCAGCAGGACGGACCGTCGCAGGCGCGACGGGCCGTCACAGGCGCGATGGGTCGTCGCAGGCTGCGCAATCCCAGTCCGGGTCGGATTTCTTTATACGTTTTAAGGGACGTTTTTGACTATTCCTGCTTTAATTATAAAGTTAGAGGGTTAATGTTAATAAGTCAAATTACTTGGGGGTTAAAAGAGGTAACCTTGAGTTAATTAGTGGGTTATTATTGTCATCTTTTATTCTTGATTATATACTAATTAGGGTAAAAGAAAGAGGGTTTGAATAAAGAAAATAGAAAGAACAAGAGAAAGAGAGAGAAAGTCGATCGAGAAGGGGAAACACAAAGCTTTGGAGAAAATTTGCTTGCTTGATCACTAATCTTCGGTGGAGGTAGGTTATGGTTTCATGCTTTCATAGTAAACTCTTAATAGAGAATGATATGTATTGATAGTATTGTAAACCCTGCTATGTGCTTAATTGTATGCATGCATGAACGTGATTATATAATTGTGATTATATTAAGCATGATGAAGTTACTGAATCCCAAATCTTGATAAAAACCTAATCTCTTGATAATGATGATGCCTTGGTGAGAAAAAAGGCTTGATGAATTGCTAGATGGAGATTAGGGGATCGGAGTGTCACGTTCCGACACATAGAATTAAGGGATCGGGTGTCACGAACCGACACGTAGACTTAGGGGATCGGGTGTCACGAACCGACACGTAGACTTAGGGGATTGGGTGTCACGAACCGACACGTAGACTTAGGGGATCGGGTGTCACGAACCGACACGTAGATTTAAGGGATCGGGTGTCACGAACCGACACGTAGATTTAGGGGATCGGGTGTCACGAACTGACACGTAGTAGTAGGGGATCAGAGTGTCACGTACCGACACAAGAGGATTAAAGAACATGAGAGAGCGGAGTGTCACGTACCGACACAAGAGAAATAAAGATAATGAATCTTGGAAGATGTTAATATACTCAATCTAATGAATCTAATTCCCAAATGAGTATGATATTGAGGCTTGAGTCCTCATGTGTGAACTTGACGGAAATTGTTAATGATATAGTACTTGTTGTTGCTACATGTTGATTATCATAGTTGAGTTTATGATATTACTTGGTATATACTGTTTTCTATTTTGAGTTGGCCGATGATATCTACTCAGTACTCGTGTTTTGTACTGACCCCTACTTTTATGTTTTCTTCTTTGTTATTTGTGGAGTGTAGCAAACGTGCCGTCGTCTTCGACTCAACAGTAATTCAAGCCAGTCTTACTACATCGGAAATTCAGGGTGAGCTAATGCTTCTAGGTTGGACTGGATCTTCTTCTTCAAGTCTTGATGCCTTGAACTTCCGGCATGGACTAGCTTCTTATGTATTTTAGCTTCTTAGACATTTTAGTTAGTAATTTGATCATAGATGTTCTTGTGATGATGACTTCCAGATTTTGGGGAATAATAGTTATTGATTTGGTTTTTATAAATGAGTTTAAGTCTTCCGCATTATTTTCTGTTGATATTATATTGAAATGTTAAGGTTTAGATTGGTTGGTTCGCTCACATAGGAGGGTAAATGTGGGTGCCAGTCGCGATCGGTTTGGGTCGTGACAAACTTGGTATCAGAGCATTAGGTTCGTTGGTCTCATCACACAAGAACGAGTCTAGTAGAGTCTTAAGGAACGGTAGGGGGACGCCTTTACTTTTCTTTGAGAGGCTATAAGACTTTAGGAAAATTCCATTCTTTCATTCTTTCTTTCGTGCTATTACTTGGGTCCAATTGGTATCTAGGTGATACAAATTGGTATCTGACCATCTTCACTCTATTTCGCAGATGGTTAGAACTAGAGCAACAACCGTGCCAGCACCAGCATCGGCGGGACAGGGTGCGTCTGAACCAGCCGCTGGGGCTGTAGCTAGAGGAAGAATAGCGGCAAGAGGCCGTGGGAGAGGTCGTGGGAGGACGTCCTCTAGAGGAAGAGGACGAGCACCTAGCCCATCTGATACTAGGGCAGTGACTCATCCACCGACTGAAGAAGTAGTAAGAGAGGGTGAGGAAGGGGAAACTGAACAAGTACAGAATGAGGAATTGCCACCTCAACCTACCCCAGAGATGATCAATCAGGTTCTCGCTTATCTTAGTGGGTTATCTGATCAGGGCCAGACACCTCCAGTGTTTTCTGCACCAGCACCTCAGGGTATGGAGGTACAACATGCGGCTACTATGGCTCCCCGCATGGATGTTCCATTGGAAATAGGCACATTTCCTCGTCTGACTACAGGGCCTATAATGACAAGTGATCAGCATGAACTTTTTAGTAAGTTCTTGAAATTGAAACCTCCAGTCTTCAAGGGTGCTGAATCTGAGGATGCTTACGATTTTCTGGTTGACTGTCATGAGCTACTACACAAGATGGGTATAGTAGAACGGTTTGGTGTTGAGTTCATGAGTTACCAGTTTCAAGGGAACGCCAAAATGTGGTGGCGATCACATGTTGAGTGTTAACCGACAGAGGCAACACCTATGACTTGGGCCTCATTCTCTAGCTTGTTTATGGAGAATTATATTACCCGGACTTTGAGGGATAGGAAAAGGGATGAGTTCTTGAGCCTAGAGCAAGGTAGGATGTCGGTCAATGCATATGAGGCTAAGTTTCGTGCACTATCCAGATATGCCACCCAACTTTGTTTTAGTCCACAAGAGCGGATTCGTCGTTTTGTGAAGGGGTTGAGATCGGAATTGCGGATTTCAGCCTTGCAGGTAGCGGCTACGGCAAAATCTTTTCAAGAAGTGGTAGATTTCGTGGTAGAGGTGGAAAGAGTGAAGCCAGATGAATTCACCATGGCATCGAAATCAAAGAGGTTTCGAAAGGGAGGTGAGTTTAATGGTTCTTACTCTAGAGGACAGGGTTCCGGAGGTTACTCAGTTCGACCAATTCAGTCTTCACTACAGACTGTAGTTGGGGGTCCACCTCAGACCGGCCAACACTTTTCTGAGAGACCTATGCTTGACTCTAGAGAGTGTTATGGATGTGGGGAGACTGGACATATTAGGAGGAATTGTCCCAAACAGAGTTATAGACCCCCAATAGCTAGAGGTAGAGGTGGTCATGGTAGAGGCCGTTATTCTGGAGGACGTGGTGGTCGAGGTAATGGTGGTCACCAAAACGGCAGAGGTGATGGGCAAACTGGAGCAACTACACCACAACATGGTAGGGGCAACGGGCAAACAAATGAAAGGTCCCATTGCTACGCTTTCCCTGGGAGATCTGAAGCGGAGGCATCTGATGCTGTCATCACAGGTAATCTTCTGGTTTGTGATTGCATGGCTTCTGTATTGTTTGATCCTGGATCCACATTTTCTTATGTATCTTCCTCATTTGCTAGAGGTCTAAATTTACATTGTGAATTACTTGATATGCCTATTCGTGTTTCTACTCCGGTGGGTGAGTCTGTGATAGTTGAAAAGGTATATAGGTCTTGTTTGGTGAACTTTGTGGGGAGCAACACTTATGTAGATTTGGTTATCTTAGAAATGGTTGATTTTGATGTAATTCTGGGTATGACTTGGCTTTCTCCGCAATTTGCGATCTTGGATTGTAATGCTAAAACGGTGACGTTAGCCAAGCCTGGGACAGATCCGTTAGTGTGGGAGGGTGACTACACTTCCAATCCGGTGCGTATCATCTCCTTTCTTCGTGCTAAGAAAATGGTTAGTAAAGGGTGTTTAGATTTCTTGGCACATCTCAAGGATGACACTACCCAAGTGCCTTCGATTGAGTCGGTTTCGGTGGTCCGTGAGTTTCTGGATGTGTTCCCTGCAGATCTTCCTGGTATGCCACCAGATAGGGATATTGACTTCTGCATCTATCTTGAACCGGGCACTCGCCCCATTTCTATACCCCCTTATAGAATGGCTCCCGCGAAGTTGAGAGAGTTAAAGGCCCAACTTCAAGAGTTGTTGAGCAAAGGCTTCATCAGACCAAGTGCATCTCCTTGGGGTGCTCTGGTTTTGTTTGTGAAGAAGAAGGATGGGAGTTTTCGGATGTGCATAGACTACAGACAACTGAATAAGGTAACTATTAAGAACAAGTATCCTCTTCCTCGCATTGATGACTTGTTCGATCAATTACAAGGTGCTTGTGTCTTCTCTAAGATTGACTTGAGATCTGGTTATCATCAATTGAAAATACGGGCAACGAAGTGCCAAAGACTGCTTTTCGAACGAGGTATGGGCATTACGAATTTGTGGTGATGTCTTTTGGTCTTACGAATGCCCCTGCTGCGTTCATGAGCTTGATGAACGGGATTTTTAAGCCATATTTGGACCTCTTCGTGATCGTATTTATTGATGATATATTGATATACTCAAAGAGCAAGAAGGAACATGAAGAGCATTTGAGAATGGTATTGGAAATGTTGAGGGAGAAAAATATTTAAGCCAAGTTCTCTAAGTGTGAGTTTTGGCTAGATGCAGTGTCCTTCTTGGGGCACGTGGTTTCTAAGGAAGGAGTGATGGTGGATCCTTCTAAGATTGAGACAGTGAAGAATTGGGTAAGACCCACTAATGTGTCAGAAATAAGGAGCTTTGTTAGGTTAGCTAGATACTACCGCCGATTTGTCAAGGGATTCTCTTCTATTGCTTCCCAATTGACGAACTTGACTAAGCAGAATGTTCCATTTGCATGGTCGGACGAATGTGAGGAAAGCTTTCAGAAACTCAAGACTTTGTTGACTACCTCACCTATCCTTACCTTGCCAGTAGAGGGTAAGAACTTCATTGTTTATTGTGATGCCTCCTATTCTGGGTTGGGTGTAGTGCTAATGCAAGAGAAGAGTGTAATTGCTTATGCTTCAAGGCAATTAAAGGTGCATGAACGTAACTATCCGACCCACGATTTGGAATTGGCTGCAGTAGTGTTTGCATTGAAGCAATGGAGACACTATTTATATGGGGTTAAGTGTGAGGTCTACACGGATCATCGTAGCCTTCAGTATGTCTTTACTCAGAAAGATTTGAACTTAAGACAGAGGATATGGATGGAGTTACTAAAGGACTACGATATCACTATCTTGTATCATCCGGAAAAGCGAATGTTGTGGCAGATGCTTTAAGTAGAAAAGCGGGAAGCATGGGAAGTCTAGCTCACTTGCAAGTTTCTAGACGTCCATTGGCTAGAGAGGTTCAGACTCTGGCTAACGACTTGATGAGGTTAGAAGTAAATGAGAAGGGAGGATTGTTGGCTAGTGTGGAGTCAAGATCTTCTTTCTTGACAAGATTAAGGGAAAACAGTTTAATGATGAAAAATTGATCCGGATCCGAGATAAAGTGTTGAAAGGAGAGGCTAAAGAAGCGACAATCGATGAGGAAGGTGTTATGAGAATCAAGGGAAGGGTATGTGTACCCCGAGTTGATGATTTGATCAACACTATTTTGACAGAGGCTCATAGTTCAAGGTATTCTATACATCCGGGTGCAACTAAGATGTATCGTGACCTAAAGCAACACTTTTGGTGGAGTAGAATGAAACGTGATATTGTTGAGTTTATTGCCAAATGTCCAAACTGTCAGCAAGTAAAATATGAACACCAGAGGCCCGGAGGAACACTTCAGAGAATGCCCATTCCGGAATGGAAATGGGAGAGAATCGCAATGGACTTCGTGGTTGGTCTTCCAAAGACAATGGGTAAGTATGACTCTATTTGGGTGATTGTTGATAGGTTAACTAAGTCTGCTCATTTCATTCCGGTCAAGGTGACTTACAATGCAGAGAAGTTAGCCAAAATCTATGTCTCAGAAATTGTTCGGTTGCATGGGGTTCCACTATCCATCATATCAGATAGAGGTACGCAGTTTACTTCCAAGTTTTGGAGAACATTGCATGCTGAATTGGGTACTAGGTTGGACCTTAGTACCGCGTTCCATCATCAGACCGATGGTCAGTCTGAGCGAACGATTCAAGTGTTGGAGGATATGCTTCGCGCATGTGTGATAGAGTTTGGAGGCCATTAGGATAGCTTCTTACCCTTAGCGGAGTTTTCATACAATAATAGCTATCACTCAAGCATTTATATGGCTCCATTTGAAGCATTGTATGGTAGGAGATGTAGGTCCCCCATTGGTTGGTTTGATGCATTCGAGGTTAGACCTTGGGGTACTGACCTTTTGAGGGATTCGATAGAGAAAGTGAAGTCTATTCAAGAAAAGCTTCTAGCGGCGCAAAGTAGACAAAAGGAATATGCAGATCAAAAGGTTAGAGACTTAGAGTTCATGGAGGGTGAACAAGTCTTGTTGAAAGTTTCACCAATGAAAGGGGTGATGCGGTTTGGTAAACGAGGTAAACTAAGCCCAAGGTATATTGGTCCCTTCGAAGTACTTAAACGAGTAGGGGAGGTGGCTTATGAGTTAGCCTTGCCTCCAGGGCTGTCCGGAGTACATCCGGTATTCCATGTGTCTATGTTGAAAAGATATCATGGGGATGGAAACTACATTATCCGTTGGGATTCAGTTTTGCTTGACGAGAATTTGTCTTATGAGGAGGAACCTGTTGCCATTCTAGATAGGGAAATTCGCAAGTTGAGATCAAGGGAGATTGCATCCATCAAGGTGCAATGGAAGAATCGGCCGGTTGAAGAAGCAACTTGGGAGAAGGAGGTCGATATGCGAGAAAGATACCCACACCTGTTTACAGATTCAGGTACTCCTTTTCGCCCTTGTTTTCCTTCTTGTGATCGTTCGGGGACGAACGATGGGTAAATTGGTATCTATTGTAACAACCTGTTTAGTCGTTTTGAGTAGCAGACTTCAATTATGGAAAAACTGGCAGAAGCGACGGACCCCACGATGGACCGTCATGGGCACGACGGACCGTCGCAGGGTCTCGTTTCAAAACACTTAGAAAATCTGAAATTGGGTACTGAAAATCGACTCTCTAAACTTCATAACGAAATGGCAGGACGGACCGTCACAGGTGTGACGGACCGTCACAGAGTCTTTAGTGGAAATCCAGTCTCTGATCCTTGCGACGACCTGCAGGACGGACCGTCGCAGGCGCGACGGGCCATCGCAGGCTGCGCAATCCCAGTCCGGGTCGAATTTCTTTATACGTTTTAAGGGACGTTTTTGACTATTCCTGCTTTAATTATAAAGTTAGAGGGTTAATGGTAATAAGTCTAATTACTTGGGGGTTAAAAGAGGTAACCTTGAGTTAATTAGTGGGTTATTATTGTCATCTTTTATTCTTGATTATATACTAATTAGGGTAAAAGAAAGAGGGTTTGAATAAAGAAAATAGAAAGAACTAGAGAAAGAGAGAGAAAGTCGATCGAGAAGGGGAAACACAAAGCTTTGGAGAAAATTTGCTTGCTTGATCACTAATCTTCGGTAGAGGTAGGTTATGGTTTCATGCTTTCATAGTAAACTCTTAATAGAGAATGATATGTATTAATAGTATTGTAAACCCTGCTATGTGCTTAATTGTATGCATGCATGAACGTGATTATATAATTGTGATTATATTAAGCATGATGAAGTTACTGAATCCCAAATCTTGATAAAAACCTAATCTCTTAATAATGATGATGCCTTGGTGAGAAAGAAGGCTTGATGAATTGATATATGGAGATTAGGGGATCGGAGTGTCACGTTCCGACACATAGAATTAAGGGATCGGGTGTCACGAACCGACACGTAGACTTAGGGGATCGGGTGTCAAAAACTGACACGTAGACTTAGGGGATCGGGTGTCACGAACCGACATGTAGACTTAGGGGATCAGGTGTCACGAACCAACACGTAGATTTAGGGGATCGGGTGTCACGAACCGACACTTAGATTTAGGGGATCGGGTGTCACGAACCGACACGTAGTAGTAGGGGATCGGAGTGTCACGTACCGACACAAGAGGATTAAAGAATATGAGGGAGCGGAGTGTCACGTACCGACACAAGAGAAATAAAGATAATGAATCTTGGAAGATGTTAATATACTCAATCTAATGAATCTAATTCCAAATGAGTATGATATTGAGGCTTGAGTCCTCATGTGTGAACTTGACGAAAATTGTTAATGATATAGTACTTGTTGTTGCTACATGTTGACTATCATAGTTGAGTTTATGATATTACTTGGTATATACTGTTTTCTATTTTGAGTTGGCCGATGATATCTACTCAGTACTCGTGTTTTGTACTGACCCCTACTTTTATGTTTTCTTCTTTGTTATTTGTGGAGTGTAGCAAACGTGCCGTCGTCTTCGACTCAACAGTAATTCAAGCCAGTCTTACTACATCGAAAATTCAGGGTGAGCTAATGCTTCTAGCTTGGACTGTATCTCCTTCTTCAAGTCTTGATGCCTTGAACTTCCGGTATGGACTAGCTTCTTATGTATTTTTAGCTTCTTAGATATTTTTATTTAGTAATTTGATCATAGATGTTCTTGTGATGATGACTTCCAGATTTTGGGTAATAATAGTTATTGATTTGGTTTTTATAAATGAGTTTAAGTCTTCCGCATTATTTTCTGTTGATATTATATTGAAATGTTAAGGTTTAGATTTGTTGGTTCGCTCACATAGGAGGGTAAATGTGGGTACCAGTCGCGATCGGTTTGGGTCGTGACATCATTTGAGATTGATCTCATCTTTCATATTATCCTCTTATCATGTTGTCACCACATTCATTAACTTTAGCATATTATCTCTTCATAATTACTTATCCCATTACGTGAGTGTTCATTTCCTCATATGCCAATGCACTTGTCCTTTTAGTGTGTTTCATACTCTTACTTAACCCTCCTGGGGTCACATATCATTTCATCACATACATCTTAGATTCACTTATTTTTAAACGTACGCTGGACTTATGAACCCATACGTCCAAACCACGGGGCTTCGTTCATAATTCTTCTAAGTGAGTTATACTTACCATGATTATGTGGTAGAAGACTTATGCATCTTGTATGTATGCCAAGGTCTCGAGTTCGATTCCTGTAGGCGGTATTCATTAATTATTTATACACGTAAGACTTACGTATCAATACGAGATTGGGAATGGGAACCCAGTTTCAAATCCCTTGAGCAACACTTAGTGTTATATTAATTTTTGATTTAAAATTTTGGCTTGGGGAACCGAGGTTGAGACCCAATGCCTACACTTCTTTTTTTCTTTATTTTTTTCCTTCCTTTTTCATTTGAGGCTGAGAGGGTGTGGCATTGATCCCCCACAACCTCATCTTTACTTTTCTTTAATTATTCTCCTAATTTCCTCACCTATCCGAGAGGTTGTGGGTTCGATCCCTACACACCTTCTTTTATTTATTTTTCCCTCTTTCATTTACTCACTTGAGCCTTACCCCATCTCGCATCCCCCTTACCTCACTTTTATTATTGAATTTTCAGTAGCTTACATATTTTGATGTCTCGGGTTCAACCCTTAATGACCTCACACATTTGAATTTTTTTTGAAACCCAAATCCTCAATGTTGCGTATGCCGAGACCAACTTTCCAGATTTCTAGATATTTGGTCACGTTTTCAGTCCACCTTTTCTCAACATTTATATGTTAGATTCTTAGGCAATTCGCTGGATATTTCATACATTTTTATGTTCATTTTTCGTGGTTACATTTGGCCAAGTTCACTGAATTCATCAACATCACACCTCCCATGAACATCACGATTTATACAAGTAATTGCATACAAAAAATGCAAAAGTTTAATATGCCATTTTCACATAATTTTGAAAAAGACAAATTTAACAATCACATAAATCTGAGCATACATATATTATCCTAATCATCACGAAAACACGTTACATCCCTAAATTCTACCAGCAAACATACCGAACCTACAACAATCGATGAGAGCTAGTGACGGGGACTTACAAAGAGGAAACATTCCTAGTTTTGGATTAGAATACGACTGAATCCTAGGGGTCTCTTGGGAAAAGAAACAAGAGAAAGAAACCCATACCTTTTTCTTCGTTCAACACAGTTCCAAACCTAATCACATGCGCTGCCGACTCGTTCGAAAATAATGCTTCACCACCGAAACCTCACATGCAACCTTTCGAGAAAAATGTTTTTGCTTTTCATTATTAGTTTAGTTTTCCTTTTGAGTTTTTGCGTACAAGTTCTTCAAGAGTGATGAACTTTTGATTTTGTTATTTTACTGATAATGAAGCGTGAAAAATGAGAGTGAAAAGACGTGAGAATAAGAGTGGAGAGATGTGAGAGTAAGTGTAGGAGTAGGAGTTTTTGGTAAAGACTTAGTCAAACTGTGACTCTTTGTTATTTAAATTAAAAATCAGATTTTCTAAGGCTTAAGTGAAATGACTAACATGCCCTTACTTAAATCAGATAATTAAATACCGATTAAATCAATTTAATATTACTTCAACCAAGGATCGAACCCGGGTGAAGCCTAACTTGCGAACCGGCTCAATCCGGGTCTACCCGACTCAAACCATCCCCTGAGTACATTAATTAATTACTTAATTAAATTCTTAGGTTAATTATAATACTACCCTTGACCCTGAAAATACCATTTTACCCCTAGCCCATCCAAACCTAAATTACCCCTTTCAAGTCCGGTTATGATTCATCCGTATGAATCTTAATATTCGGGTGCCCTAAATAGCTAGAACCAGCCTTGCCTATCTCAACTAACTCACCAAGTTGGTTGGCTTGGCTGGTGCATAGATTCTGAAGTCTGGTTCGACGCGCATCAAGCCGTGTGAACTCAGTTTAATCTAGGCATTCTAGGTACGTTTATGCATTACTTGGCATAGTTATTTTTGGGTTGTTACATTAGGGTTTGTAGGATATAAGGTTTCTTAATGTTTAGAGCTTCGGGTTTCTTAGGTTTTTTGGTTTATGATTTAGGGTCTAAGGTTAGGGTGTAGGGTTTTCTTAAGTTTTGAGTTTTGGGTTAAGGGTTTTATTAGGTATTTAATTTCTATGACTTTGGCTTTTTTTCTCTCAAGGTAATTTAGGGTTTTATAGGTCTTGGGTTTAGGGCTTAGGACTTTTTGTAGATTAAGATCTTTTATTTTTTCATGGGTTAAGGGTTTAAGACTTAGTTTTTTTTTTGTGTATATTAGGGTTTAACGTATAATATTTAAGTCTTTATAGGTTTTACAGTTAAAAGGTTTAATGTGTTAGTTTTTTTTGGGTTATCTAAGCTTTTTAATGGTTAAGTGTGTCTTACGGTTGAGGGTTTAGGGGTTTTTTGTGTTTTTTTTGAAATTGGATATATGGATTTTAAGGATTTAGGGCTTCAAGCTTAGTGCTTTGTATGTATTTTAGGTTTTATAAGATTTAGTAAGGTTTAGGATGTTGGGTCTAGAGCTTAGGGTTTTCGATGGGTTTATAATGGATTTAGTATTAACTTTAGTGTTCATAGAATTCAAGTTTCTTAAGGTTTAGAGACTAGGGTTTTTTGCTAGGGTATTTTTAGGTTTAGGATATTGGGTTAACTTTTTTTATGGTTAAGAGTTCATTTTATAAAGTTGAGGTTTTTAGGGTTTTATAGGTTTAGAGTTTAGGTCTTAGTGCTTTTTTCGGTATTTTTTAAGGTTTACCGTATACAATATAGGGCTTTATATGGTGTTGAACTTAGATATTTAAGATTGAGAGAATTTTTAGTATTTTAGGTTTTTGAAAGGTTAACTGCTTCTTAGGCTTTTTGTGTTTTTTAGGTTTAGGGTTTAAAATTTTTTAGGATTAGGGTCTAATTTTAGGGTTTTGTAAGGGTTTAAAATAATTTTTAGGATTTAATTTAGGGCTTATAATATTTAGGGTTTCTTTAGGTTTTGGGTTTTGTGTTTCTTTGGGTTTTAGAATTTTTATTTTATTTTTTAGGTTAAAGATTTTACGTATTTTAGTATATAAGGTTTAAAGCTTAAGTTTTGTAGGGGCTTAAAATGGTTTTAGTGTTTATATGATTTATGATTTCAAAATGTTCAACATTTTGGGGTATTTAGGGTTTTTGGCATAGGATTTAGAGTTACTGGATATGTTTAGTGTATATGATTTACTGTTTCTTATGATTTAGGGTTTAGGATCGCTTAGGATTTTAAATTTTGGTTTTATTGTTTTAAGATAGGGTTTATAATTTAGGGCTTAGTATATTTTTATATTTCAGATTTTAGGTTAACGATTTTATCTCACTTTTAAGACTTAAGGGATTTGGGTTTTATAGGTTAAGATTTCTTATGGTTTAAGAGGTTTAGGGTTTTTTTTGTTAACGGTTTTATCTATGTTCTTAGGGTTTATATCTTTGAGTTTTATTGTTAAGGTTTAGGTCTTAGATTTTTTTGGTGTTTTTAAGATTTAGAATATACAATTTACGGATTTATAGGTTTTAGAATTTAAAATATTTTCATTTAGTTAATTTGCAGCTTTTGGTGTTTTTATGATTATGTTTGTAAGGGTTTTTTAGAGTTAGGACTTTGTGCTGAGGTTTTTTTTTAGGGTTTATGAATTTTTAGGTTTTAGGGATAAGAGCTTAGGGTTTTGTAGGAGGCTGATATGGATTTTAGGGTTTATTTTATAGTTTATATTATTTGGGTTTCTTAAGGCGTAGGGTTTAGGATTTAGAATTTAGGGCTTACGGTTTAAAGCTTAGTTTTAATTCTTTAGGGCTTAGGGTTTCTTATGTTAAGATTTTTTAAGGTTTTATAGGTTAAGGATTTATGGATGAGTTTTTTTGTATGTTTTAGGGTTTAGCATATACTATTTAGGGAATTATAGGTTTTAGGGCTTAAAGTTTCTTAGGCTTAGTTGTTTTATGATTTTCTAAAGGTTTTTTGTGTGTGTGTGTTTTCATCTTAAGTTTAATTGATTTTTAGGATTTAGGATTTAGAGATTATGGTTTTAGGGTTTAATTTAACGTTTATAGGATGAAGGGTTTCTAAAGGTTTAGGATTTCAGTTTTAGCATTTAGGGCTTAGGTTTGAGTTTGTGGTTAAGGGATTTGCGTTATTTTTATGTTATGTTTTTTCATTATTTTATATGTTTTCGGTTTAGGGGTTTTATGTTATGGTTGATTTAGCATATACTATTGAGGTCTTTACATGTTTTTAGATCTTAAAGTTTTTTTTTTATGTTTAGGGATGTTAGAGACATTCATATTTTATGGTTTTAAATGATTATGTGTTTGTTAGGTGTTTTTAGGATTTAGGGTTTAGGGTTTATGGATTAAAGGCTTAGGCTTTTGTTGTTTGTGTTTTAGGTTTTTAGTTTTACATATTTTTTGGATCTAGAGTTTCAAGCTTAGGGTTATGTAAGGGCTTTTAATGATATTAAGGGTTTTTAGTGTCACGACCCAAATCGGGTCGCGACTGGCACCCACATTTACCCTCCTATGTGAGCGAACCAACCAATCTAAACCTTAACATTTCAATATATTATCAACAGAAAGTAATGCGGAAGACTTAAACTCATTAATAAAAACCAATTCAATAACTTCTAAAAACTCAACAACTATTATTATCCCCAAAATCTGGAAGTCATCATCACAAGAACATCTACTTCAAATTACTAAGTCTAAGAGTATCTAAGAAGCTAAAATACATAAACAGCTAGTCCATGCCGGAATTTCAAGGCATCAAGACATGAAGAGGGAGATCCAAGTCCAAGCTAGAAGCTTTAGCTCACCCTGAAATTCGGTGTAATGAAGACTGGCTAGAGTTGCGGTTGAGTTGAAGATGACGGTACGTTTGCTGCACTCCACAATTAACAAAGAAAACAAATACAAGTAGGGGTCAGTACAAACACAAGTACTGAGTAGGTATCATCGGCCAACCCAAAATAGAAACAGTATATATCAGATAACATCATAAAATCAACTAATATCCTTAGCATGCAGCATTTACAGTTACCATAACCCTTGGTTACAACAGCAAGCACATCAATGAGGACTCACGCCTCCTCATCATACTCATTTGGGAATTAGGTTCATTAGATTGAGTATATTGACATCTTTCAAGATTCATTATCTTTATTCCTCTCGTGTCGGTGCGTGACACTCCGCTCCTCATATACTATCCTGGTACCGGAACGTGGCACCCGATCCATTCTATCCTGGTGTCAGAACGTGACACCCGATCCATACTCTATCCTGGTACCGGAACCTGGCACCCGATCCATATACTATCCTGGTGTCAGAACGTGGCACTCCGATCCTCATATACTATCCTGGTAACGGAACGTGGCACCCGATCCATATACTATCCTGGTGTCGGAACGTGACACCCGATCCATACTCTATCCTGGTACCGGAACGTGGCACCCGATCCCCTAATCTCACTACTTTCGTTCATCAAGCCTTCTTTTACACTAAGGCATCATCATTAACAAAGTAGATTAGGGTTTCTCAAGATTTAGGATTCAATAGCTTCATCATGCTTATTTTATCACAATTACATAATCACATTCATGCAAGCATACAATTAAGCATATAGAAGGGTTTACAATACTACCCATACATATCATTCGCTATTAAGAGTTTACTACGAATAGTATAAAAACCATAACCTACCTCCACCGAAGATTAGTGATCAAGCAAGCAAATTCCCCAAAGCTTTGTGTTTTTCCCCTTCTCGATCGATCCTCTCTCTCTCTTCTTGTTCTTTCTATTTTCTTTATTCAAACCCCCTTTCTTTTACCCTAATTGGCATATAATTAAGAATAAAATATGGCAATAATAACCCACTAATTAACTTAAGGTTACCTCTTTTAACCCCCAAGTAATTAGACTTATTAACATTTACCCACTAACTTTATAGTTAAAGCAGGAATAGTCAAAAACGTCCCTTAAAACATTAAAGAAATCCGACTCAGCCTGGGATTACGCAGCCTGTGACGGCCCATCGTGCCTGCGACAGTCCGTCCTGCTGCTCCATCACAGAGTTCAGAGACTCAATTCTCTGAAGAGTCTGTGACGGTCCGTCACGCCTGTGACGTTCCATCCTTCCATTCCGTTACGAAGTTCAGAGAGTCGATTTCAGTACCCAAATTTTAGAATTTCTAAGTGTTTTGAAACGAGACTCCCTCGACGGTCCGTCGTGCCCATGACGGTCCGTCGCGAGGTCCGTCGTCTTTGCCAGTTTTCCAGAAATAACATCTGCTGCTCAAAACGACTAAATAGGTCGTTACAATAGATACCAATTTACCCATCGTTCGTCCTCGAACGATCATAAGAAGAAAAATAAGGGCGAAAAGAAGTACCTGAATCTGTAAACAAGTGTGGGTATCTTTCTTGCATATCAGCCTCTTTCTCCCAAGTGGCTTCTTCAACGGGTCGATTCTTCCATTGAACTTTGATGGATGCAATCTCCCTTGACCTCAAGTTGCGAACTTCTCTATCTAAAATAGCAACCGGTTCCTCCTCATAAGACAGATTCTCATCAAGCAAAACGGAATCCCAACGGATAATGTAGTTTCCATCCCCATGGTATCTTTTCAACATAGACACATGGAATACCGGATGCACTCGTGACAGCCCTGGAGGCAAGGCTAACTCATAAGCCACCTCCCCTACTCGCTTAAGTACTTCAAAGGGACCAATATACCTTGGGCGTAATTTACCTCTTTTACCAAACCGCATCACCCCTTTCATGGGCGAAACCTTCAGTAAGACTTGTTCACCCTCCATGAACTCCAAGTCTCTAACCTTCCGATCCGCATATTCTTTTTGCCTACTTTGCGCCGCTAAAACCTTCAGTACCCCAAGGTCTAACTTCAAATGCATCAAACCAACCAATGGGAGACCTACATCTTCTCCCATACAGTGCCTCAAATGGAGCCATATCAATACTTGAGTGATAGCTATTGTTGTAGGAGAACTCTGCTAAGGGTAAGAAGCTATCCCAATGGCCACCAAATTCTATCACACATGCACGAAGCATATCCTCCAACACTTGAATCGTTCTCTCAGACTGACCATCGGTCTGAGGATGGAACGCAGTACTAAAGTCCAACCTAGTACCCAATTCCGCATGCAATGTTTTCTAAAACTTAGAAGTAAACTGCGTACCTCTATCTGATATGATGGAGAGTGTAACCCCATGCAACCGAACAATTTCTGAGATATAGATTTTGGCTAACTTCTCTGCATTTTAAGTCACCTTGACCGGAATGAAATGAGCAGACTTAGTTAACCTATCAACAATCACCCAAATAGAGTCATACTTACCCATTGTCTTTGGAACACCAACCACGAAATCCATTGCAATCCTTTCCCACTTCCATTCAGGAATGGGCATTCTCTAAAGTGCTCCTCCGGACCTCTGGTGTTCATACTTTACTTGCTGACAGTTCGGACATTTGGCAATAAAATCAACAATATCACTCTTCATTCTACTCCACCAAAAGTGTTGCTTTAGGTCACGATACATCTTGGTTGCACCAGGATGTACAGAATACCTTGAACTATGAGCCTCTGTCAGAATAGTGTTGATCAAATCATCGACGCGGGGTACACATACCCTTCCCTTGATTCTCAAAACACCTTCCTCATCGATTTGTGCTTCCTTAGCCTCTCCTCGAAATACTTTATCTTGGATTCTCCATAGTTTCTCATCCTCAAACTGTTTTCCCTTAATCTTGTCAAGAAAAGAAGAGCTTGCCTCCACACAAGCCAACAATCCTCCCTTCTCATTTACTTCTAACCTCATCAAGTCGTTAGCCAGAGTCTGAACCTCTCTAGCCAATGGACGTCTAGAAACTTGCAAGTGAGCTAGATTTCCCATGCTCCCTGTCTTTCTACTCAAGGCGTCTGCCACAACATTAGCCTTTCCCGGATGATACAAGATAGTGATGTCGTAGTCCTTCAATAGTTATATCCATCTCCTCTGTCTCAAGTTCAAATCTTTCTGAGTAAAGACGTACTGTAGGCTACGATGATCCGTGTAGACTTCACACTTAACCCCATATAAATAATGTCTCCATTGCTTTAATGCAAACACAACTGCGGTTAATTCCAAATCTTGGGTCGGGTAATTGCGTTCGTGCACCTTCAATTGCCTTGAAGCATAAGCAATTACATTCTTCTCTTGCATTAGTACTACACCCAAACCAGAATAGGATGCATCAAAATAAACAATGAAGTTCTTACCTTCCACGGGCAAGGTGAGAATTGGTGCAGTGGTCAACAAAGTCTTGAGCTTCTGAAAGCTTTCTTCACACTCGTCCGACCATACAAATGGAACGTTCTGCTTAGTCAAGTTCGTCAATTGGGAAGCAATGGAAGAGAATCCCTTGACAAATCGACGGTAATAGCTAGCTAAACCAACAAAGCTCCTTATTTCTGACACATTAGTAGGTCTTACCCAATTCTTCACTGTCTCGATCTTCGAAGTATCCACCATCACGCCCTCCTTAGACACTACGTGCCCCAAGAAGGACACTGAATCTAGCCAAAACTCACACTTGGAGATTTTGGCATAAAGCTTTTTCCCCCTCAACATTTCCAATACCATTCTAAAGTGCTCCTCATGTTCCTTCTTGCTCTTTGAGTATACCAATATATCATCAATAAATACGATCACAAAGAGATCCAGATATGGCTTAAAAATCCCATTCATCAAGCTCTTGAAAGCAGCAGGGGCATTCATAAGACCAAAAGACATCACTACGAATTCGTAATGCCTATACCTGGTCTAAAAAGCAGTCTTTGGCACATCTGTTGCCCATATTTTCAATTGATGATAACCAGATCTCAAGTCAATCTTAGAGAAGACACAAGCACCTTGTAACTGATCGAACAAGTCATCAATGCGAGGGATGGGATACTTTTTCTTAATAGTTACCTTGTTCAACTGCCGGTAGTCTATGCACATCCAAAAACTCCCATCCTTCTTCTTCACAAATAACACCGGAGCACCCCAAGGAGATGCACTTGGTCTAATGAATCCTTTGCTCAACAAATCTTGAAGTTGGGCCTTTAACTCTCTTAACTCCGCGGGAGCCATTCTATAAGGGGGTATAGAAATGGGGCGAGTACCCGGTTCCAGATCGATGCAAAAATCAATATCTCTATCCGGTGGCATACCAGGAAGGTCTGCAGGAAACACATCTAAAAACTCGCGAACTATCGAAACCGACTCAATTGGAGGTACTTGGGTAGTATCATCCCTGAGGTGTGCCAAGAACGCTAAACAACCCTTACTAACCATTTTCTTAGCACGAAGAAAAGAGATGATACAAACCGGATTGGAAGTGTAGTCACCCTCCCACACTAACGAATCTGTCCCAGGCTTGGCTAACGTCACAGTTTTAACATTACAATCCAAGATCACAAAAATTCGGAGAAAGCCAAGTCATACCCAGAATTACATCAAAATCAACCATTTCTAAGATAACCAAGTCTACATAAGTATTGCTCCCCACAAAAGTCACCAAACAAGACCTATATACTTTTTCAACTATCACAGACTCACCCACCGGAGTAGAAACACGAATAGGCATGTCAAGCAATTCACAATGTAAATTAAGACCATTAGCAAATGAGGAAGATACATATGAAAATGTGGAGCCAGGATCAAATAATACAGAAGCCATGCAATCAAAAATCAAAAGATTACCTGTGATAACAGCATCCGATGTCTCCGCTTCAGACCGCCCAGGGAAGGCGTAAAAATGGGCCCTATCGTTTGTCTGCCCGTTGCTCCTACCATGTTGTGATGTAGTGGCTCCATTTTGCCCATCACCCCAGCCGTTTTGGTGACCACCATCACCTCGGCCGCCTCGTCCTCCAGAATAGCGGCCTCTTCCATGACCACCTCTACCCCTAACTATTGGAGGTCTGTAACTTTGTTTTGGACAATACCTCTTAATGTGTCCAGTCTCCCCACATCCATAACACTCTCTAGATTCAAGCATAGGTCTCTCAGAGAAGTGTTGACCGGTCTGAGGTGGACTCCCAACTATAGTCTGTAGTGAAGACTGAATTGGTCGGACTGAGTAACCTCCTGAACCCTGTCCTCTAGAGTAAGAACCATTAAACTCACCTCCCTTTCGAAACCTTTTTGATGTCGACGCTATGGTGAAGTCATCTGGCTTCACTCCCTCTACCTCTATCACGAAGTCTACCACCTCTTGAAAAGATTTCGCTGTAGCCGCTACCTGTAAGGCTGAAATTCGCAACTCTGATCTCAACCCCTTCACAAAACGGCGAATCCGCTCTTGTGGACTGAAACAAAGTTTGGTGGCATACCTGGATAATGCACGAAACTTAGCCTCATATGCAGTAACCGACATCCTACCTTGCTCTAGGCTCAATAACTTATCTCTTTTCCTATCCCTCAAAGTCCGGGGGATATACTTCTCCATAAACAAGCTAGAGAATGATGCCCAAGTCATAGGTGGTGCCTCTGTTGGTTGACACTCAACATGTGACCGCCACCACATTTTGGTGTTCCCTTGAAACTGATAAGTCACAAACTCAACACCAAACCGTTCTACTATACCCATCTTGTGTAGTAGCTCATGACAGTCAACTAGAAAATCGTAAGCATCCTCAGATTCAGCACCCTTGAAGACTGGAGGTTTCAATTTCAAGAACTTACTGAAAATTTCATGCTGATCATTTGTCATTATAGGCCCTGTAGTCAGACGAGGAAATCTGCCTATTTCCAATGAGGCATCCATGCGGGGAGAAACAGTAGCCGCATGTTGTCCCTCCGGAGCCTGAGGTGCTGGTGCAGAAAACACTGGAGGTGTCTGACCTTGATCAGATAACCCGCTAAGATAAGCAAGAACCTGATTGATCATCTCTGGGGTAGGTTGGGGTGGCAATTCCTCATTCTGCACCTGTTCATTCTCCCCATCCTCCCCTTCTCTTACTACTTCCTCAGTCGGTGGAGGAGTCACCGCCCTAGTACCAGATGGGCCAGGCGTTCGTCCTCTTCCTCTAGAGGACGTCCTCCCGCGACCTCTACCGCGGCCTCTTGCCACTGCTCCTCTTCGAGCTACAGTCTCTGTGGCTGGCTCAGATGCATCTTGTCTTGCTGATGTTGATGTTGGCGCGGTTGTTGCTCTAGTTCTAACCATTTGCGAAATAGAGTGAAGATGGTCAGATACCAATTTGTATCACCTAGATACCAATTGGACCCAAGTAATAGCACGAAAGAAAGAATGAAAGAATGGAATTTTTCCTAAAGTCTTATAGCCTCTCAAAGAAAAGTAAAGGCGTCCCCCTACCGTTCCTTAAGACTCTACTAGACTCGTTCTTGTGTGATGAGACCAACAAACCTAATGCTCTGATACCAAGTTTATCACGACCCAAATCGGGTCGCGACTGGCACCCACACTTACCCTCCTATGTGAGCGAACCAACCAATCTAAACCTTAACATTTCAATATAATATCAACAGAAAGTAATGCGGAAGACTTAAACTCATTAATAAAAACAATTCAATAACTTCTAAAAACTCAACAACTATTATTATCCCCAAAATCTTGAAGTCATCATCACAAGAACATCTACTTCAAATTACTAAGTCTAAGAGTATCTAAGAAGATAAAATACATAAACAGCTAGTCCATGCCGTAATTTCAAGGCATCAAGACATGAAGAGGGAGATCCAAGTCCAAGCTAGAAGCTTTAGCTCACCCTGAAATCCGGTGTAATGAAGACTGGCTAGAGTTGCGGTTGAGTTGAAGATGACGGTACGTTTGCTGCACTCCACAATTAACAAAGAAAACAAATACAAGTAGGGGTCAGTACAAACACAAGTACTGAGTAGGTATCATCGGCCAACTCAAAATAGAAAACAGTATATATAAGATAACATCATAAAATCAACTAATATCCTTAGCATGCAGCATTTACAATTACCATAACCCTTGGTTACAACACCAAGCACATCAATGAGGACTCACGCCTCCTCATCATACTCATTTGGGAATTAGGTTCATTAGATTGAGTATATTGACATCTTTCAAGATTCATTATCTTTATTCCTCTCGTGTCGGTACGTGACACTCCGCTCCTCATATACTATCCTGGTACCGGAACGTGGCACCCGATCCATTCTATCCTGGTGTCGGAACGTGACACCCGATCCATACTCTATCCTGGTACCGGAACGTGGCACCTGATCCATATACTATCCTGGTGTTGGAACGTGACACTCCGATCCTCATATACTATCCTGGTACCGGAACGTGGCACCCGATCCATATACTATCCTGGTGTCGGAACGTGACACCCGATCCATACTCTATCCTGGTACCAGAACGTGGCACCCGATCCCCTAATCTCACTACTTTCGTTCATCAAGCCTTCTTTTACACTAAGGCATCATCATTAACAAAGTAGATTAGGGTTTCTCAAGATTTAGGATTCAATAGCTTCATCATGCTTATTTTATCACAATAACATAATCACATTCATGCAAGCATACAATTAAGCATATAGAAGGGTTTACAATACTACCCATACATATCATTCGCTATTAAGAGTTTCCCCTTCTCGATCGACTTTCTCTCTCTTTCTCTTGTTCTTTCTATTTTCTTTATTCAAACCCCCTTTCTTTTACCCTAATTGGCATATAATTAAGAATAAAAGATGGCAATAATAACCCACTAATTAACTTAAGGTTACCTCTTTTAACTCCCATGTAATTAGACTTATTAACATTAACCCACTAACTTTATAGTTAAAGCAGGAATAGTCAAAAACGTCCTTTAAAACATTAAAGAAATCCGACTCAGCCTGGGATTACGCAGCCTGTGACGGCCCGTCGTGCCTGCGACGGTCCGTCCTGCTGCTCCGTCAAAGAGTTCAGAGACTCAATTCTCTGAAGAGTCTGTGACGGTCCGCCATGCCTGTGACGTTCCGTCCTGCCATTCCGTTACGAAGTTCAGAGAGTCGATTTCAGTACTCAAATTTCAGAATTTCTAAGTGTTTTGAAACGAGACTCCCTCGACGGTCCGTCGTGCCCATGACGGTCCGTCGCGAGGTCCGTCGTCTCAGCATGTTTTCCAGAAATAACACCTGCTGCTCAAAACGACTAAACAGGTCGTTACATTTAGGTTATACGATTTCTTAAGGTTTAGATTTTAGGTTTTCTTAGGATTTTAGGTTAAGGATTTAAAATCTTAGATTAAGGTTTAGGGTTTTCTTAACTATTGAGTTTTTAAGTTAAGGCTTTTATCAGGTTGTAAGGGTTTAGGGCTTTGGGTTATTTTTGTTAAGGCATTTTAGGCTTTCATAGGTTAAGGTTTAAGGACTTCAATTTTTTTATTGTTTATAGAGTTTAGTATATACGATTTAGGGTTTAGATTTTAGTGGTTTTTAGGTTTTTGTTTTTGTTTTTCTAATGTTTTTAATGGTTAAGTATTTCTTGGTGTTCAAGGCTTAGGATTTTTACTGTTTTTTAGAAATAGGGTTTAAATATTTTTAGGACACAGGGTTTTAATCTTAGGGATTTGTAGATGTTTTAAATGGTTGTAAATATTAATTTTAGGTTTTATACTATTTAGTATGGTTTAGGATGTTGGGTTTAGAGCATAGGGTCCTCGATGATTTTATAATGGATTTAGGGTTAATTTTTGTTTTCATAGAATTTAGGGTTTCTTAAGGTTTAGGGATTAGAGTTTCTTAGAATTAATAGGTTTGGTTTTTTAGGTTTAGGGTATTGGATTATGGTTTTCAGGGTTAAAGGCTTTGATTTTATAGCGTTAAGGTTTTTATAATTTTATAGGTCTAGGGTTTAAGTCTTAGTGTTTTTATTTGTACTTTTTAGTGGTTTATCGTATACGATATAGGGCTTAATAGGGTTTTGAACTTAGTGTTTTTAGGTTGAAGGAATTTAGGTATTTCTTGTTTTTAAAGTTTAAAAGTTTGTCAGGGTTATTTTTGTGTATTTTAGGTTTAGGGTTTACAAATTTTTAGGTTAATTATTTTAACTAGGTTTTCATGGTGTTGCGATTTTGGGTTTTTTACGTTAGGGCTTTTTAGGATTTTATATGTTTTTGATTTAGGACTTCTGATTTTTCGGGTTTAGCATATACAATTTAGGGTTGATTTTTTTATTTTTTTTGCTTTTTAGGTTTAGGGTTAACGCATTTTTAAGATTTAGGGTTAAAGGCTTCACATTTTGTAGGGGTTTTAAATGGTATTTAGAGTTTTTTTTTTTTACGATTATAGGATTTAGGATTTCTTAAGGCTTTTCTTTTCTCAAGGGTATTAGGTTTTGGATTTAGGGTCTTACGCTAGAGTTTAAGGTTTAGGGATTAGGACTTTTTTATGTATAGGGCTTTAAATTAAGGGTTTTGTGTAGTTTTTTAGGGTTTAGGGCTTCGGGTTTATAAAAAAACGTTTTTAGGGTTTTATAGGCTTAAAAGTTTAGGCTTTAGGGTTATTTTGCATTTTTTTAAAAGAATTTAGCATATTCAATTTAGGGCTTTATAGAGGGTATAGAGCTTAGAGTTTTGTTGGGTAGAGAGTTTTTTGGGAGTGTTTTCAAGGGTTACCTTTTTCTTAGAATTTTTAACGGTTTTCTTTTTCTTAGGGTCTTTTTTAGGGTTAGGGTTTTTCTTTTGTGCTTTTTAGGTCTAGAGCTTATAAATTTGTAGGATTTAGGGTTTAGTGCATATGGTTTTTTAGGGGTTTTAAATGATTTTAGGGTTTATTATAGTGTGTATAGGATTTAGTGTCTTTTAATGTTTAGGGCTTAGAGTTAGGTTTATAATTTAGGGATTTATGTTAGAGTTTTTTGAAGTCAAGGGTTTTATCTAGGGTTTTAAGTGTTTAGGGCTTTGGGTTTTCTAGGTTTAGGTTTTTTAGGATCTTATAAGTTTATGGTTTAAGACGTAGGGTATTTTTGTTTCTTCTAGGGTTTAACATATACATTTTATGGATTTATAAGGCTTAGAACTTCGTGTTATTTAGGTTTAGGGGTCTTGGGATTTAAGGATTTTAATGGGTTAAGTGTTTCTTAGGGTCTTCAGTGTTTGGGGACCTTATGTGTTTTTGTACATATATATATATATATATATATATATATATATATATATATATATATATATCTTAAGGTTTACCTAATTTTAGAATTTAGTGTTTTGATCTTAGGGTTTTGCAGGTGTTTCAAATGGGTTTTTGTGTTTCTAAAGATTTAGGGTGTAGGGTTTCTTAGAATTTTTTTAGGGAGTAGGGTTTAGGTATTAGAGTTTTTTACACTTTTTAAGAATTTAGTGTTTAGAACATATGGTTTTTTATGGGTTTAAATGTTTTTTTTTTTGGGTTTCTTTTAGTTTTTATACTTTTTTGGTGTAGGGATTCTAAGGATTTTTTGTTAGGGAGTAGGGTTTAGGGCTTAGAGTTTTTTTAGGTTTAGAGGTTTAAGTTAAGAATTGTTATTAGGTTTTTAGTGTTTGGATTTTTTGGGTGTTATAGGTTTAGTATTCAAGTCTTATTGTTTTTATGTATTTTGAGGGCTCAGTGTATACAATTTAGGACTTTATTTTGTTTAAAGATTATAGATTTAATTTATAGGTTTAGGGGTTTTCAGGGATATGAATTTCTACTGATTTTTGTGGTTTAAAGATTAGGTCTTAGGCTTTATTGTATTTTTTTAGGTTTGGGGAATTTTAGGACTAAAGGTTTAGAGCTTAGGCTATATTGGACTTTTCAATGTGCTTTAGGGTTTATTTTAAGGTGTATATGACTTAGGGTTTCTTAAGGTGTAGAGTTTAGGGATTATGCAGGTTTCAGGCTTATATTTAGGGTTTAGGATAGGGTTTAGGGTTTTCATAGATTTAGGGTTTTGAGTTAAGGGTTTTATCTAGGTTTTTAGATCATACGACTTTGTATTTTTTCTGTTAAGAGTTTTTTGGGTTTTCTAAATTTAGGGGTTAGGGCTTAGGTTTTTTGTGATTTTTAGGGATTACCATATACAATCTTGTGCTTTATATGGCTTAGGCACTACGGATTTATGGTTAAGTATTTTTTATGTTTAGATTTTTTTTTCACCTTATATTTTACGAATTTTTAGAATTTAGCCTTTTGCGTTTAGGATTTTGTAGGCATATGAAATAGATTTTAGGGTTCATTTTAGGGTTTATAGGATTTAAGGTATGTTAAGGTTTAGGGTTTAGGATTTATTAATATTTTAGATTTAGGATTTATGATTTTTTTATTAGGGCTTAGAGTTTAAGGTAAGGATTAAAGGTTTTAGATTAGGGTTTAGGGTTTAGGTCTTAGGGTTTCCTTAGGTTTAGACATTTTTAAGTGTTTTACCTAGGCTTTAAGGGTTTAGGTCTTCGGATTTTTGAGATTAAGATTATCTATTATTTTATAGGTTTAGGATTTTGGGCATAGGTTAATTTTTGTGTGTTTTAGGGTTGAGCATATACAATTTAAGGCTTTATAGTGTTTATATTATAGAGGTTTTATGTTTAGTGGTTTTTGAGTTTTCTAAGGTTTTTAATGCTTAAGCATTTCTTAGGGTTGATAAATTAGTTTTCTTGTGTTTTTTTAGAAATAAGGTGTATGGATTTTAAGGATTTCGGGTTTCAAATTTAGTGTTTTGTATTAGTTTTTAATGATTGTAAGTGTTCATTTTAGATTTTATAGTTTTTAGTTAGTTTTTAGTAAGGTTTAGGATATTGGGTTTAGAGCTTACGATTATTGGTGGGTTTCTAATGGATTTAGGGTGTATTTTGGTGTTCTATAGATTTAGGGTTTCTTAAGGTTTAGGGATTAGGGTATTATTGAATTTCGAGTTTTAGGTTAGGGTGTTTTTAGGTTTAGGATATTTGCTTGGGGTTTTTAGGGTTAAGGGTTTTGGTTTTATAAAGTTAAGGTTTTAGAGTTTTATACGTTTAGGGGCTTTTGTTTCATAAAGTTACGGTTTTAGAGTTTTATAGTTTCTTAATGTTTATGTTTTTCTCGGGGTTTTTTAGGTATTAGCGTTGAGGGATTATATTTTTTTGTTTATATTTTAGGTTTTGGGTTTACGGATTTTTAGGATCTATAGTTTCAAACTTAGGGTTTGTAAGGGATTTTAAGTGTTTTAGAGTTTGTAGATATATGGTTTCCTAAAGTTTAGAGTTTAGGATTTCGTAGGGTTTTGGTTTTTTGATTTTCGATGTTAGGTTACCGTAAAGGGTTTTCTTATGTTTTGAGTTTTAGGTTAAGTATTTTATTTATATTGATAGGGTTTAGGGCTTTCCATTTTTTTGGTTAAGGCATTTCAGGGATTGATAGGTTTCGGGTTAAGTGATTAGTTTTTTTTTAAATAAAGATTAGTATATAGAATTAAGGATTTCGATTTTAGAGGTTTTAAGGTAGCTATTTGGGATTTTCTAAGGTTTTTAGTGGTTAAGTGTGTCTTAGGGCTTACGGCTTAGGATTTTCTTGTGTTTTTTAGAAATAAGGTTTACGGATTTTTAGGGTATAGGGTTTGAAGTTTAGGTCTTTTTATGTTTTTTAAATGGTTATAAGAGTTTATCTTAGGTTTTAGAGGATTTCATAAGGTATACGAGTTTTGTATAGAGCTTAAGGTTCTTGGTGGGTTTATAAATGGATATAGGATTTAATTCATTGTTCGTAAAATTTAGTGTTTATTAAGATTTAGGAATTAGTGTTCCAATGGATTTAGGGTTGTCTGTTAGGGTGTGTTTAGGTTTAGGGTATTGGGTTACAATTATTAGGGTTAAGGGCTTTGGTATTATAAGGTTATGGTTTTAAGGGTTTTAGGTTTATGGTTAAGGTCTTAGTATTTTTTCTGTATTTTCTAGGGTTTAAGATATATGATATAGGGCTTTATACGGTATTGAGCATAGCGTTTTTAGGTTGTGCGAACTTTGAGTATTTTAGGTTTCTTAAAGGTTAATTGTTTCTTAGTGTTTTTTATTGTGTTTTTTAGGTTTTGGGTTTACAAATTTTAAAGATTAGGGTTTAAATCATCGAAATTCGTAGGTGTTTTAATTTTTTTTAGGATTTTTTTAGGGCTTATAGTATTTAAGGTTTCTTAAGATTTAGGGTTTTAGGTTTCCTAAAGTTTTTAGATTTTTAATTTAGTGTTTTAGGTTAAGGATTTTAGCTTAAGGCTGATGGTTTTATTCTGTTTAGGGTTTTAGATGAAAGAATATGTCTTGGTTTTAAGATCTTAGTGCTTTGTGTTTTTAGGTCAAAGTTCTTGAGGATTTTTTAAGTTTAGGGTTTAAGTCTTAGGTTTTTTTTTTTGTGTCTGTGTTTTTTAGGGTATAGCATATATTTTTATGACTGTATACGGTTTAGATCTTAGAGTTTTTTTGATTTAGTAATTTTTTAGAATTAAGTATTTCATAGTATTATAGGGTTTAGGACTAAGGCTATAGAGTTTTTTTTGTGCGTTTTAAAGGTTTAGGTTTACGAATTTTTAGGATTTAAGGTTTAGAGTATAGATTTTTTCAGGGTTCTAAATGGTTTAGAGTTTATTTTTGGGTTTGTAGGATTTAGGGTTTGATAAGGTTCAATGTTTACGGTTTCTTAGGGTTTTGTGTATAGGATTTAACATTTTCGAATTAGGTTTAGGTTTTAGGATTTAGGGTTTCTTAGGATTTTGGGTATAAGATTTAGATCTTTTGGATAGGGTTTAAGGTTCGGGCTATAGGATTTATTGTTTAGGGCTTAGGGTATTTTAATATTTTTGTATGTTAAGTCAAGGCTTTGAGTTTTTGGGCTATGATTTATTATGGTTTTGTAGGTTTAGGGTTTTTGATTGATGGTTTTATCTAGTTTCTTAGGGTTATAACTTTTTTTTTTGGGTTTAAAATATACAATTAAGGAATTTATAAGTTTTAAAATTGAAAATTTATTCATTAGGTGCTTTGGGTTTATTAGAGTTTATTCTTTCAATGAGTTTTTATGGGATAGGGATTAGGGCAAGCGGTTTTGTTTATTTAAGTTTAAGGTTTATAAATTGCTATGTTTTGGGTTAATAGCTTAGGATTTTGTAGGAATATGAAGTGGATTTTAGGGTTTATAGGATTTAGGATTCTTAAGGTTTAGGATTTAGGATTTGAGGTTTTAGTTTAGGCTTTAGGATTTAAAGATTATGGTTTCTTTTGTTAAGATTTTTTATGGTTTTATAGGTTTACTTTTTTTGCTGACGTTTTTTTGTGTGTTTTAGGGTTTCACATATATGATTTAGGAATGTATAGGGTTTAGGGCGTACAGGTTTAGAGGTTTAGTTGTTTTGGGGTTTTAATGGTTTTTTTTAAGTGTTTTTATCTTAGGTTTTATGCATTTTTGGATTTAAGGTTGACAAATTATAGTTTTTAAAGATTTTTTAATGTTTTATAGGGTTTATAGGATCAAGTGTTTCGTAAGGTTTAGGGTTTCAGGTTTAGGATTCACGGTTTTAGGTTAGCACTTTGGAGTTAAGGTCTTAGCATTATTATTGGGTTAAGTTTTTTTTAATGGTTTTATAAGATTAGGGTTTAGGGTTGTTGTGTTTTAGAGGATTTAGCAAATATGATTGAGGGATTTATAGGTTTCAGAGCTTACAAATTTTTTATGCGTAGAGGTGTTAAGAGATTTTTGAATTTTTTAGGGTCCTTAATGATTAAGTGTGTCTTAGGGTTTAAGGTTTAGGGCTTAGGTTTTTTGTTGTGTTTTTATGTTTTTGGTTTACTTATTTTTAGGTTCTAGAGTTTCAAGCTTAGGGATTTGTAAGGGCTTTTAAAGGTTTTTGGATTTTTAGGGTATAAGGTTTCTTAAGGTTTAAAGATTAGGGTTTTAGGTTTAGAATTTGGGGTCTCAGGTATGGGTTGAGGGTTTTCTTAAGTCTTGATTTTTATATTAAGCGTTTTATTTAGGTTCTTAGGGTTTAGGGCATCGGGTTTTTTATTAAAGTATTTTAGGGTTTTAGAGGTTTAGGGTTTAGGGATTAGGGTTTATAGGATTTTGTATATTCGATTTAGGGTTTAGAGTTTACAAGTGTTTAAGTCTAATTCTTTTCTTATTATCTAAAGTTTTTAATGGTTATGTGTTTCGTAGGATTGAGGGTTTAGGTTTTTTGTTGTGTGTTTTAGAAATAGGGCTTATGTATTTTTAGAATTTAGTGTTTCAAGCTAAGTGTTTTGTTTGTGTTTTAAATGATTATTAAGGTTCATTAGAGATGTTACATGATTTAGTGTTTCTTATAGTATAGGATGTTGGGGTTAGAGATTAGGGTTTTAAATGGGTTTAAAATGGATTTAGGTCTTACGTTAGTGTTCATAAAATTTAGGGTTTCTTTATGTTTAGGGATCAGGTTTTCTTAGAATTTAGGGTCTTAAATTAGGATGTTTTTCGGTTTAGGGATTAAGGTTTTTTAGAGTTTATGTTTTTAGGGTTTTATAGGTTTAGGGTTTAGGTCTAAGCATTTTTTTTGTTTTTAGTGGTTCAGAATATAAGATATAAGGCTTTATGGGGTATTGAGCTTAGTGGTTTTAAGTTGAGGGAATTTCGGGTATTTTAGTTTTTTTAAAGGTTAAGTGTTTCTTGGTTATTTGTGTGTGATTCAGGTTTAGGGTTTAAAATTTTTTAGGATTGTGGTATAAATCTTAGGGTATTAAATGACTTTGAGGATATTTTTTAGGGCTTATAGGATTTAGAATTTCTTATTGTTTAGAGTTTTTCATTCTTAGGGTTTTAACATTTTTATTTTGGGTTTTAGATTAGGGATCTGAACTTAAGGTTGATGATTTTATTAAGTTTAGGGTTTTATATGATGGGTTTTGTATTGGGTTTAAGGCTTTAAGTCTTTTGGTTTTTAGGTTAAAGTTTTGTTTGAAATTTTTGAGTTTAGGGTATAAGTCTTAGGTTTTTTTTTTTAGTGTTTACAATATATGATTTAGGGTTTTATAAGGTTGACAGGGTTAAGTGTTTCATCATTTTTTAGTGTGAAAGGCTAGGTTGTAGAGTTTTTTTTTAAAACTTTTTAGGCTTAGGGTTTATGCATCTAGGGTAAGGGCTTAGGGATATTTTTAGGGCAAGGATTAAAGTATTTTTGATTTGGGTTTAAGGTATAGGCTTAGGGATTTTTAGGTTTAGGATTTTTGTTAACTGCTTTATCTACGTTTTAACGGTTTATGTCTTTGGGTTTTTGAGGTTAAGATTTTTATTGTATGATAGGTTTAAGGTTTAGTTCTTAGGTATTTTTTAGTGTGTTTTAGGACTTAACATATACAATTTAAGGCTCTATAGATTTTAAATTTTAGAGGTTTTCAGGTTTAGTTGTTTTGGGTTTTCGAAGGTTTTTAATGGTTAAGTGATTCTTAGGGTCGAGGGCTTACTTTTTTGTGTTATTTATAAATACAATTTATGGAGTTTTAGGATTTAGGGCTTTAATATTAATGTTTTGTATGTATTTTAAATGGTTGTTAGGGTTCCTTTTAGGTATTACATGATTTAGTACGGTTTAGGATGTTTGGTCTAGAGCTTAGCATTTTCTATGGGTTAATAATGGATCAAGGGTTTATTTTATAGTTCAAATAATGTAGGGTTTCATAAGGTTTAGAGATTAGGGTTTCTAAGGATTTACTATTTTAGGTTATGGTGTTTTTTAGGTTTAGGGTTTTGGGTTAAGGTTTTTAAGGTTAAGAGCCTTGGTTTTATAAGGTTAAGATTTTTAGGGTTTAGATAGTTTTTTTTTGTCTTTTTAGTGTTTAGGATATACGATATGGGGCTTTATAGGGTGTTGTGCTTAGTGTTTTTAGATTGAGGGAATTTAAGTTATTTTAGATTTTTTAAAGGTTAAGTGTTTCTTAGGGTTTTTTTTTTGTTTTTTAGGTTTAGGGTTTACAATGTTTTAAGATTAGGGTTTAAATCTTAGGGTTTTGTAGGGGTTTAAATGATTTTAGGATTTATTTAGGGCTTATAGAATTTATGATTTCTTATGATTTAGGGTTTTGGGTTTCTTAGGGTTTTAGATTTTAGATTTACGGTTTTAGGTCAACGCCTTATGATTTGGGCAGATAGTTTTATTGAATTTAGGTCTATGGATGACGGGTTTTGTTCTTATTTTAAAGTTGTAGGCCTTTGTGTTTTTAGGTTAATGTTTTATAGAAATTTTTAAATTTAAATTTGAGTCTTACGGTTTTTTTGTGTGTTTTTTAGGATTTAGCATATATGATTTACGGATTAATAATGTTTAGAGCTTAGAGGTTTGTAGAATTAACAATTTATTAGGGTTAAGTTTTTTATTGTTTTTTTAAGGATTTAGGGATAAGGATATCGAATTTCTTTTTGTATTTTTTAGGTTTAGGGTTTAAGGATTTTTAGGATTTAAGGTTTAGAGCATAGGCTTAGTATGAGTTTTAAAATTGTTTTACAGTTTTTTTTAGGGTTTATATAATTATGATCAACATTTAAGGTTTTTTAGGGCTTTGGGTATATGATTTAGTGTTTTTGGATTGGGTTTAGGTATAGGATTAAGGTTTCTGAAGGTTTAGAGTTTAGGGTTTCATAGGGTTTTAGATTTAGAATTTACGATTTTAGGTGAGGGTCTATGGTTTAGGGAATAGTATATTTTTATGTTTCAGATTTTTGGTTATGGGTTTAATCTAGGTTTTAAAGCTTTGAGGCTTAGGGTTTTTTTAAGTTGAGTTTTTTGGGTTAAGGGTTTTATCTAGTATTTTAGGATTTAGGGCTTTGGGTTTATAAAGAACCGTAATTAAGCGTTTTGTAGGCTTAGGGTTATTTTGTGTTTTTTTTAAAAAGGTTTAGAGCTTAGAGTTTTTTTGGGTATAGAGTTTTATGGGTTTTTTTAGTGTTTTCAATGGATAATGTTTTCTTAGGGTTATTAACGGTTGCCTTATTCTTAGAGGTTTTGGAGGGTTAGGTTTTTTTATGTTTTTTAGTTTTTGGATCTACAAATTTTTAGGATTTAGATTTTAGCGCATATGGTTTTGTAGGGGTTTTAAATGGTTTTAGGTTTTATTATAGGGTGTATAGGATTGAGTATTTTTTTAATTTATAGGGCTTAGTGTTTTAGGTTAGGGTTTAACGTTTATGACTTTTTTAGGCTAAGGGTTTTATCTACGTTTTTAGTGTTTAGGGCTTTCGATTTTCTAGGTTTAGGTTTTTTAGGGTCTTATATGTTTAGGGTTTAGGACATAGTTTTTTTTTTGTGTATTCTAGGGTTTAACATATATGATTTATGGCTTTATAAGGTTTAGAACTTAGTTTCTTTTAGGTTTAGGGGTTTATGGATTTTAGGATTTTCGTTGGTTAAGTGTTTCATAGAATTTTTTAGCGTTTAGGGTTTAGGCCTTAGGGTTTTTTTGTGTTTTTTAGTTTTAAGGTTTACAAATTTTTAGAATTTAGTGTTTACAACTTAGGGTTTTTTATGGTTTTTGGGTTTCTTTTATTTTTTATAAGATTTAGGGTTTAGGGTTTCTTAGGACTTTTTGTGCTTAGAGTTTTTACTGATTCTTAGAATTTAGTGTTTACAACTCAGGGTTTTGTACGGTTTTCAAATGTTCTTTTGGGTTTCTTTTAGTATTTATAGGATGTTGGATTTTTGAATATTTAGGTTTAAGGTTTCTTAGGATTATTTGCTCGGTAGTACGATTTAGGGCTTGTAGTTTTTTAAGTTTAGAGGTATAGGTTAAGAATTGTGTCTAGGTTTTTAGGGGTTTGGATTATTTTTTTGGGTGTTATTGGTTTAGCATTCAAGTCTTATTTTATGTGTTTTTAGGGCTGAGCGTATACTACTAGGGCTTTATTTGTTTTAGAACTTGGAGATTTATAGGTTTAGGTGTTTTAAGGGTTAAGTATTTCTACGGATTTTTTGGGTTTCAGGTTTGGGTCTGAGGTTTTTTTTTATGTTTTTAGGTTTAGGGTTTTCAGAATTTTAGGACTAATTGTTTGGAGCTTAGGATATTTAGGAGTTTTTAATGAGTTTTAGGGTTTATAATAAGGTTTATAGGATTTAGTATTTCTTAAGGTTCATAGTTTAGGGATTCCAAGTGTTTTAGCTTAGGATTTAGGGTTTTATGTTAGTGTTTAGATTTTTTTTTTCTTTTTAGATTTAGGGTTTTGGGTTAATTGTTTTACATATATTTTGAGTGTTTACAACGTTTTGGTTTTTCAATTAAGAAATTTTTGGTTTTTTAGGGTTAGTATTTAGGGCATAGATTTTGTGTGTGTGTGTGTGTTTTAGGGTTTAGCATATACGATTTTGTGTATAAAGGTTATGTATTTTTTAGGGTTTTGTAAGGTTTAGGGCTTTTTGTATTTTTTATGTTTATAGTTAATGAATTTTTAGGATTTGGTATTTAGAGCTTACGGTTTTCTATGTGTATGAAATGATTTCAAAGTTTAATTTAGTGTTTATAGTATTTAGTGTTTCTTCAGGTTTATTGTGTAGGATTTCTTAGGGTTTTAGATTTAGAATTTAGGGTTTTGGATTAGGATAGAGTTAGGGGAAGGAGTAAATGTATTAGATTAGGTTTTAGAGTTTAGGGCTTAGATGTTCTTTAGTTTTAGAGTTACTAAGTGATTTGCCTAGATTTTAAGGGTTTGGGCCTTTGGGATTAGGATTTAGGTCTTAGGTACTTTTTATGTGTTTTCGGGTTTAGCATTTACAATTTAAGGCTTTACAGGGTTTAGATTTTAGAAGTTTTTGTGTTTAGTTCTTTTGGATTTACTAAGGCTTTTAATGGTGAAGTGTTTCGTAGGGTTGAGGGGTTAGATTTTTTAGAAATCGGGTTTATGGATTTTTAGGATTTAGGTTTCAAGCTTAGTGTTTTGTATGTGTTTTAAAGGGATAAAGCACATACCCTCTCAACCTATGCCCGAAATCTCAGAGACACACTTATATTACACTAAGGTCCTCTTACTCCCCTGAACTTTGTTTATTATTAATTTTGTACCCTTTTTTGGCCTGCGTGGCACTATCTTGTGGGCCTAAAGCTGGTTGACTTTTTGTTTCAAGATGGCGCAACATAGGCCGAAAAGGAGTAGAAAAATTACTTAAAAAATAAGTTCAAGGGGTGTAATAGGACCTTAATATAGTATAAGTGTGTCTCTGAGATTTCGAGCATAGGTTGAGGGGCTACTTGTGCATTTTCCCTGTTTTGAATGGTTATAAGGGTTGTTGTAGGTTTTATAGTATTTAGTAAGGTTTAGGATATTGGATTTAAAATTAAGGGTTCTCGATGGGTTTATAATGGATTTAGGGTTTCTTTTAATGTTAACAGAAGTTAGGGTTTCGTAGGTTTAAGGATTAGGTCTTTTTAGAATGTCGTGCTTTTGGGTAGGGTGTTTTTAGGTTTAGGCTATTAGGTTATGGTTTTTAGAGTTAATAAGTTTGGTTTATAAAGTTAAGGTTTTTAGGATTTTACATATTTAGGGTCTAGGTCTTAGTGTGTTTTCATTTTATTTAGGGTTTCACATATATGATATATGACTTTCTAGGGTTTTGAGCTTAGAGTTTTTAGGTTGTATGTATTTTGGGTATTTTTGGTATTCTTAAAAATTAAGTGTTTCATAGTTTTTTTTTTGTGTCCGTTAGGTTTAGGGTTTTACAATATTTTAGGATTAGAGTTTAAATCTTATGTTTTTGTAGGAATTTTAAATGATTTTTAGGATAATTTTTACGCTTTTTAGGATTTAGGGCCCCTTAAGGTTCAGTGTTTTGGGTTTCTTTGGTTTTAAATTTTTAGATTTAGGGTTTTAGGTTAGGGCTCGTGGTATTAATAACTTTTGGGCTTCAGATGACAGGTTTTCTCTTAGTTTTAAGGCTTTAAGTCTTTTTTTTTATTTGGAACGACCCTTGAGGTGGGTCAGGGGCTAAGCATCACCCTCAGGCCTTAGCATTTGTATAATAAAAGGTACATGGAGGGGGACATAAAACCTTACCTCCTTCCTAAGGTGGGTTAAGTTGATTTACCTACTATTGTTTCTCAACTAACCCTTTACATTTGTTGTAATCTAAGAAAAAGCACCTAGAGAGAATTACTTCTCAAAATACATAATTCTAAGAAAACATGAATAAGGTAGACTCTCCCATTACAATATTTAATAAAAGAGATAATCTACTCCAATCTACTAAGTCTATTTATACATAAAGAATTATGGAGGATGTTTAATTCTTTTTAACTTCCTTCTTCTGAAAAGTTGCATGCCCATTTTCTCCAAGATGTAGCTTCCTTTAATTGCTCCCCTTAATTGATGAGGATTGTAAAATTGTTGTATTATATCCATCTTGTGACTCTAATTTTCCAATAAGTCAGCCGTGCTATTTGCTTCTCTATATACATGTTTACATTGAAAAAATTCCATCTTTTTGCTAAGATCTTGAAGCTGTTGGATAGCATGTGCACATCTCCATGGTATAGAAATTGTATTGGATATCCACTTGGTTAATAATTCAGAATCTACTTCCAATTTAATCTTCTTGAAGCCTTGTTGATTACACCACTTTAATCCTTGAAGAGCAACTTGGATCTCTGCAACATTATTAGTACCAAAACCAAATGGAATAGCAAATGCATAAGTCATATTACCTTGGTGATCTCTAAGAATTCCACCACCACCAATTTGGCCTGGATTGTGAATGGCACCACCATCAGTGTTGAGCTTATAAATACCTGTTGGAGGTCTTTCCCAATTAACCATAGTTACTTTAATATGCTGTTGACATTGATCAATATAAGTCATCAGTCTATCCCAACTGGTTTGCCATGGAATGCTAGGATAGACAGCTTGAATAATCTGCATTGTATCTTTAAAAATAGCAATCTCCACTCTTTGAATGCTTGATTGTTTGTTGCCATATTTAACTGAGCACCTATTTTTCCATAAGTTCCAACAAATAATGTTAGGAAGAATATGTAAAATTAATTTTTGTACCTCATAGTTTGCAGTCAGTCTTCTCCACTGAAGTAATAAACTTCTGAGTGTTGTGCTTCCTGTTTCTACTCCAACTCTTTTTTAATGAATCCTCCAAATGTATTTAGCAAAATGACCAGTAATAAGAATGTGATTGATATCATCTTTGTCTTTTCTATAGCAGCAATAGCAATCTTCCTCCTCTTTTCCAAATTTCAGTAAACTTTCATTAGTAGGTAGTTTGTTCCTCAAGGCTCTCCAAATAAAGAAAGTGATTTTTGAAAGGAATATTTTTATGCCAAACACATTTATTAATAGGGTCAGTCTCTTTTTTCTTCCTAATGATCTCCCAGGCAGAATATATAGTAAATTGACCTTTATCCTCAGGCATCCAACAAGCTGAATCATGCATTCCATCTTTTATATATAACTTGAAATTGAGAATCATAGGAACCAGCATGGAAGGTATATGTTGCCTTATAGCACTCTCATTCCATTCTCCAGCTTCAATAAATTCAGTCAGCTGAATATTATTTAAACTAGACACATTATCACAATAATTTTCTAAGGCACCATCACCCAACCAATTATCCCACCAAAGACTACATTTGCCAGCATTAACTTTCCAAGTAATATGCCTTTCCACTTCATATCTGTTTCTAGTAAGATACCTCCAAACAAGAGAATCCCCTGTATGATATTTCTTTACCACTATATTGGATCTCTGACAATATTTTGCCTTTAAGAAATAACTCCACAATGATTTTTTGGTTCTAAAATCCCACCACTACTTATATTGAAAAGCTTTGCAAACATCTTCTAATAATCTAACACCAATGCCACCCTCATTAACACGATAAGATAGAGTATCCCAGGAAGCCCAATGATAATTTTTCTTCTCTGTATCACTGCCCCAGAAAAAATCAGCAATGACTCATTTAATATAATTAAGAGTAGTCTTAGGTGGTGAAATAGCTGCCAAGGTATGAATGTGCATAGACTGCAAAACATGCTTGACCATAGTGACTTTACCACCAAAATTGAAAGTCTTAGTATGCCAACCTGCTATCTTTTTAATAATTTTATCCACTAAATCAGAATAATAAATTATCCTTTGACCCCAAATGTACAAGGGACAACCTAAATACATAATTGGGCTATGCTTCCTTCTAAAACCAGTTTCCTGATTAATAATATCAATAATACCCTGATTTGTGTTATCAGTTACCATATAGAAGCTTTTATCCTTATTCAATTGTTGATCAGACACCTTCTCATAATCTGTAATAGTCTCCATAATTAGTTGAAGAGACTTTCTGTTAGTGGAAGTGAAAATATTAATATCATCAGCAAAACTTAGGTGATTAATCTGTGGACCTCTCTTCTCCATATGAAAACCACTATACAAATGATTATTATAAAGCATATTCAACTGTCTAGATAAAACCTCAGCTCCTAAAATAAATAGGGCTGGGGATAGAGGATCTCCATTTTTAAGACCTCTAGTTGAGTGAAAGAAACCATGTCTTTTTCCATTGATAACTATGGAATACCAATTATTACTCATAATTCTCCAAATTCTGTCTATAAATAATTCACCAAAGCCTAACTTTCTCAATACTAAACAAGTGTAGGACCAAGAAACTCTATGATAGGCTTTTACCATATCAAGCTTGATAACCACATTATTTCCTTCAGTTGATGACTTGATACCATGAATAATTTCTTGTGCCAACATAATATTTTCTGAAATACTCCTACCTTTTACAAAACCAGATTGGTTCTCTAAGATAATAGTTGGTAATATAGGAGCCACCCTAGTACTCATGATCTTGGAGATGATCTTGTTAGTAAAATTGCTTAGACCGATGGGTATAAAGTCCTTTAGCTTATTGGGATGCTCCACATTAGGTATCAATACTAAACATGCATGAGTCATATATTTAGGCATCTCAAAACCATTGAAAAAATAATGCACAGCAGCCAGAAGATCATCCTTAATAATATCAAAACAATCCTGAAAAAAATTTCCCCCAATACCATCTGGTCCAGGAGCTGAGTTTGGATTTATTTGCATAATCACTTTACTCAATTCCTCTTCAGTAGGCATCTGTTCCAGCTCCCTATTTTGATCCTCAGTAATAACATTATTGATGCACTGTAAGCTAGACTCATTGATAGTCTATTTATTACCTGTGAACATCTGTTCATAATAATAACAGGCTGCTTTAGCAATATTCTCATCCCTTTGAATCCAATCACCATTCTCAGACTCAATCTTATTAATAAAAATTCTTTTCCTTCTACCTCTCATGATTGCATGAAAATATTTAGAGTTGGTATCACCTTCCTTTAACCAGTTAATCTGAGTTTTTTGTTGCAGTATATTATACTCTAATTTCATATATCTAATGTATTGAGCATTGACAGCCTGAAGTTTTTCTCTGTTTTCCTGATTGTTGTCATGAATAATATTCTCCTCAGCAATCCTTACCATCTCTTCAAAATGCTTAACTTTAATAAAAATATCCCCATATTCTTTCTTGGACCAGATCCTTAAGGTGGTAGTTAATCTCCTCATTTTAGTATGTAATATCCACATTGGATTTCCTACCACCTTTCTCTTCCAACAATTTTCTACAGTTTGATAAAAAGCCTCATGCTCAGTCCAGCAATTAAGAAATTTAAAATATTTAATGACTTCCTCCTTTCTATCCTTCATTTCCAGCAATAATGGACAATGATCTGAACCCACAGAAGGTAGATGGGTTATAGAAGTGTGAGGCATCTTCTCTAACCAATTATCATTGGCCAAACCCCTATCTAATCTTTTCCAGATTCTAGCATCATCATTCCTATGATTACACCATGTGAAAGGCTGACCATTATACCCCATATCAATTAAACCAGTCTTCAATGATGCTAATAAAGTCAAAACTTTTGTTAATATTATACTCTCTGCCACCAAGTTTTTCATCAATAGATGATATCACATTGAAATCTCCCATAATACACCAGGGAAAATCTGTATCAGACCACTGTAATAACCTATCCCATAGAGGTTTCCTCAGATTGTCTTTACATTTTGCATAAACATAGGTAATAATGAACTGATCATTGCAATCCTCATGTTGAACCTCACAAGTGATCAGTTGTTGATCCATATCAATCACCTTACACTTCATCTCATTAGACCAAAAAAGCCATATTTTGTTATTTGAATTGCTATAACAAAAATCCATCAGCAATTTCATTCTATAAAACTCCAACTGTGAATGGTTAGCAAAAGGCTAAAGAATTGCAATCATAGACAGTTTATGAATTTTCTTTAAATTGATCAGCCTTTCAAGAGCACCAAATGTGTTAATGCTCCTATCATTCCAACAAATAAAACTAATCATTAAACACCTCTGCTTCTAGCTCTAGTATTAGGTTTACTAATACTAGCATTCTTATTTTGTCTTGAAATTTTCCTACCCCTTGGAGACAAACCTTGCTTACCAGTCACCTCTCTTACTTCCTCAACATTAGTATTAGGAAGCATAGGGCCTTGTTGATAGTGTTTAGAACTTATTTCTTCCCTAGTAGTTGTTCCTTCATCTAAGGATTGTGTATCTCCATCATACTCATCTTCAGATTCTTGAACACCATACTCATCAAAAGGACCCTCTTTATTCAATTGACCAGTATCTATTAAATTAGACTTATGTTTGTTTTTTTAGACTTATCTAAATTAGTTTTATCAGGGGGTTCTCTATCATCCTTTATAAGAAACCCCTGTTCATCAACTTTCTCTTTTCCTTTATTTAATCTATCAACTAACAATCTATTAGTCCCTGACAAAATCCAGCCTTACCTCCAACAGCTACACCAGCAGAAACAGCAGCATTTAGGGGAGTAGAGGTAGGTAGATTAAGATCAGTACCTGTAATACTAACATTAGCATGTTGATGCTCACTCTGAACTATCCTATCTACTTGATCAGCCCTTCTTTGTTGAACAATATTATCTTCTTTATGAAAATTGCTTCCTTCTATCTCAGTCTACCTTTTATTTTTCTTATGAATCCTGTTTTTGTTTAAATTCTCCTGCTGCTTTTTATCTTGAGTTTGTACAATATGTTCCTCCCCTTCTTCATCAGATTGACCAATATCCTGCACATCTAAGTCAATGTATGTATTTTTTGTTATGACAGAAACCATACCTGGCTGAATTTGTTGTTGGTTACCCTGCCTATCCTCATTTCTTTGAGAATTTCTGTCTGCATCCCTTCTAGTTTGTTGATTACCATTCCTTCTTTTTTATGTTTGCCATTCATCTTGGATAACTTGATGTTGATTATCAACATTATGATGCCTTTGTTGATTGTACACTGTCTCTATTCTACCTGTTTCCATTTCTTTAGCAATCTGTAAATCTGCATTAGTATTTTGAGCAGTGTCTTTCCTAGGCCTGTTTTTTTCCAGCTCTTTTCTTTTTTTGTTATCCTCATCTCTTTGTTTAACAATACAATTAGTTCTATATGACCTTGATGCTTGCAGTAGAAACAATAGTCAGGAATACTATCATTCTCAATCTTTTGCCACCTCCCATCAGTAATGTCTTCACCTATATACCCCATCCAAATGTGAGGGGGTCTGTCTTTAGTTAAGTCTACTTGAACTTTAACTCTAGCTTGACTCCCTCTAGTTTTATTAATGTATGCAGAATCAAGGTATAAAACTCTACCTATAGGTGAAAGTAAGCTAGTAATAAACTCTTTGTTGTAACAATGCCAAGGTAGCTCAGGCAGTGATATCCAAATGGGCACCAAAGGAGTTTCTTCCTCTGGTTTGAAGTTAGGGGTCCATGCTTGGATTCTCATGACTTGCCCAGCTATAGTCATCTTTTTCTTAGTCCAAACTATATTGTAGTCTAATTCATTATCAAGGTCTATATATACATGTATTGAATTAAAATGAGCAATTTTAACACCCCCAGCTAATTGAGTTTGAAGTATAAAGTTCTTCCTAATTAACTCAACTCTTGGCATGGTATAAATGAACTTCCCAATCAAAGTAAATTTGCAGGTTGATGCCAAGTCTTTAACCACTTCATCCTTGACATATAACACTGCAGGGAACCCTTGTTTAATAGTGATCTCAGGGTCAGTCAATTTTATACTGACACCCCTCTTAGCCTCATTATGTCTAAGTCTATCTACGTAAGTTTGAATAACAGTATAAGGGGCAGGTTCAGGTATGTGATCCTTCTTAGGGAAGGTGTTATTAGGGGGGGATTATTCTTATCATTCATAGATCTAGGAGCAGGTCGATCAAAATTGGTAGACAGTTTTGGAAATTTATTTGGTAGTCATGAATTCGAACAGAATCAAGATTTGTTCTATCACTATCCTTCAACAACCTATCATTATTAGAATTGAATTTGGTTAAAGAATTGTTACCTTGACCATTATCAGCTCTAATGGAAAATTCAGAAGAGGGCATAACATTTTGCATATTTTTGGAAAGATGAACAGCTTCCCTTGAACCTTGAAATCTTGTAGGTTGTTGAATCTGCTGATTTATCTCTTTTTCCTTGTTCAGTTGAGGCGTATGTTGAGGATTTTGTACAGATCGATGAACTTGTTGTTGTTGGCCATCCCGATTTTGTTTTTCTTGAACTCTTTTTTGCGATACGACTCTTTCTCCTTCTTGTCGAGATTCGACATTTTGAACTTCCATCCCTACCCCAATTTGTTGAGTATTCAATTCGCGAACTGGAGATAATTCCCCAGTACTTGTTTCTTGTCTATTACCTTCCGATTGCCTTGGTGTGTGAATCGATTTTGCCGCCTCTTGCGCCGACTCTTGCGATGCAATTTTGCCAACTTCCATCTGTTCCTCAACCCTTTGTATTGCGCCTTCATTACTACGAATATTGTGCCCTTTTTCAATATTGTGACGCGATGCATCGATGTATGCATCCACAGTTGCAATTTGGACCGCTTCTTCTCTCAATTGCAAGGAGGTAGACGACGCCTCTTCCGCCACTTCGTGAATTGTGGAGTGAACTGTAGGATTCCCAGCCTCTAAAGGCGGGTCATGGGGCATAAATCATTCATCTGCTGGATTTCCAGCCATTCCTAACAACAATTTCAATCCAATTAGCCAAGTAGCTAATTCAAACACTTGCAATTCTTGAGAGAATTCTAGAGAGAGAAAAACTTTGGGTAGACTCAACTATAAGAGTTAGGCCCCTGTAGGTATTCAAGAATTCAGATGTCGACGAGAGGTGAAGGGTTATCTTTTTAATTTTATGCATTAAGTATTTCTTTTGGTAGAATGGCTTTATGTCTTTTGGGTTTTAGGGTAAAGCTTTTGGGAAATTTTAAGTTTAGTGTTTAAGTCTTATGTTTTATTTTTCTTTTTCGTGTTTAGCGTATATTATTTAGGGTGTTAGGTTTATCCTTTAGGGTTTTAAGTTAGGTTTTTGGGTTACGGGCTTTGAATTATATTTAGGTTTTGTTTTTTTTTCATGGTTGAATGTTTCAAGTTTTTGTTTTTGGGGGGATATAACTAACATATACGATTGAGGGCATTATAGGTTTTATAGTTTAGAGCTTTTATTTTATGTTAAGGGGTGTTAGAGATTTTTGAATTATTAAGGTTTGTTGATAATTAAGTGTTTCTTAGGCGTATTTATGGTTTAGGGCTTAGGTTTTTTTTTTGTATTTTCAAAATTTTTTGTTTACGACATTTAGGAACTAGACTTTCATGATTAGGGTTTTATAAAGTTTTTAAATGGGTTGTATAGTTTGTAGGATATAAGGTTTCCTAAAATTTAGAATTTAGGATTTCGTAAGGTTTTAGGTTTATGATTTAGGGTAGTTTAGGTTTTTTCTTAATTTTTGAATTTTAGGTTAAGTGTTTTATTTAGGATGTCCGGGTTTAGGGCTTTGGGATTGTTGGTTAAGGTATTCTAGGATTTCATAGGTTTAGGTTTTAAGGCTTAAATTTTTATGGTGTGTTTATAGGGTTTAGTATATACGATTTAGGATTTAGATTTTGGAGTTTTTTAGGTTAAGTTATTTTGGGATTTTCTATAATTTTTAGTGGTTACGTGTTTCTTAGGATTAACGACTTAGGATTTTCTTATTTTTTTGGAAATAAGGTTTATGGATTTTTAGTATATAACATTACAAGATTAGAGTTTTGTAGGTATTTTAAATGGTTTTAGGGTTCATTTTTATGTTTTACAGGATTTAGTAAGGTTTAGGATGTTTGGTTTAGAGATTAGGGTTTTCGATGGGTTTATAATGGGTTTAGGATTTATTTCAGTGTCCACGAAACATAGGGTTTGTTAAGGTTTAGGAATTAGTGTTTCTTAGAATTTAGGGTTTTATGTTATGGTGTTTTTATGTTTAGAGTATTGAGTTACGATTTCTAGGGTTAAGGGTTTTGCTATTATAAGGTTAAGGTTTTTTGGATTCTATAGGCTTATAGATTTAAAAGAATGTTCTTTTTACAAGAGAATTGGAGATTGTTCTTCATGAGGTTTCTAGTGAATATTTGAGGGATACGAGAGGGCTTGTGCCGTTTGAGTAGTTGATCATGAGGCATATTTATTAGAAACCTTCAATGGATTTTTGAAACGTTTGACTTATGGCATAATTGCATATTCATAAGAAAAAAAGAAAGGTGAATCAAATAAGAAGGAATTTGATGAGATGAAATAGTAATAACCAAGTAGCTTGCAGAGATGATCTACTTGAATGCACATATCGGAATACTGATAAACATAGCACTAAATCAAATAAAATACACACAATCAAATTTATACGATGCAAATGTTTGTCCAACAATCGTATCATGAAAATAATATAGAAAATTATAAGAATTTGATTTTAAAATAAAAACTTAACCTTATGTTGATCAATAATTTGAAGTACATCTCTCCCAAAAAAAAAAACAATGTGGGAATTTATAGCTCTGAAAGGGATGTTTTTCACCAAGAAAAGGATAGCAAGGGAAATTGGAAACATGGGGCAGAAGGTGGGAATAAAGTGGTATTTATCATATACTAGTTTAAAATGGAGGGAAATAATAAAAATACAAAAGTGTTCTTATTTTTCCTATGTTTAAATTTTTACTGTTACTATTTTTTAGACGGAAAAGAGTCCTAAAATAACCTACAAATTAAGGGAATGGAATGAAAATACCCTACTTCCACCTTTCGGATGAAAAGTACCCTTCCATCCACATATATGGACCTATATTGTAACATATCAAATTTCAAAATAATTAAGAAGAAGCTAATAAATTGAATAGTCATTTTTGGAAATAATGAAAATCTGAAAAATTGTTTTAAGTTAGGAAAGGTGAGTGTTTGGTAGACTTCAAAACGACATAAGTCCTAGATCATGATAAGTTAGGTGTATTTCTAGATCTTTTTGGAAAGCGCTTGGAATGATTTTTCCCAATCCCCTGGGTTTGCGTGATTTCGAGTTCATATAAGTGAGTTATGCCCTTTCGACAATGTGATGTTTGAATAAGGAAAGTCTAATTCAAAAATTGCAAGGTTAATTTAGTCATTTTTTACCCTATTATTCTAATTCGTTTTTAAGATTTTAACTTGGATAAAGTCAAATTTTAGTCAATTTTAGACAAGTGAATTATTCCCTAAGGCTCGGAGAAAAGATAAAGGAGAAGAGGAAACAAGGATGTTTAAGACAAGTTCAAGATTTGTTAAAGATTCTCCGAGATTTACTTGTGCATTTCATTGGGGGTGATCCCTACAAGGTATGTAAGATAACATAGCCTTAGTTTCATTCACCAATGCACCAATCATGATTTAATTAAGAAAATTTATGTTCTTGAAAGCTTAGAAGTTGAGTTCTTAATGGTTGTTTAAGTTCCCTTAAAATATTTTACTGATGAATTTGTTGAGAAGTTTAATCCTAATGCGTAATTTTAGGTTTGATTCTGAGTAAAATCCTCTATACTTTGAATATTTAATCGATTCTAAGATTTCGGAAAACACCCTATAGTGTTTGGAGGGTTTAGAGTTGTAAAACGAAGAATAAATTCCATCGGAGATTTAGAAGTGCCTTCGGGTCATGTAGTTATTCCCCAATTTAAGGAATTTTTGTTTCGCATACGGAGTTGAAACGGAGCATTCTGCCTCAAAAGATGTTTTTTTAACCAAATTTTAAAACATTATAAAATTATTCCTAAACAACATGACATAATTCCAATCACAATTCATACTCCTTGAATCTATAATTCCATTCAAAGACCAGTTAAGATTCAAGTATAGACTAGTTAAGATCAATGTTTAAAGAATTTAAGAGTCAAGTTTACATATAATCATAAATTATTCCAAGAGTCTTTTGCAAACATTTTTACTTTTTTAATACTTAAATTTTGAGTTCAATAAAGAGTTAATTTGAAATTAATTTCTTCAAAACTATATAGGGATTAAGTATTCCGAGAGATATTTAAAATGTTTTCATATTCAAATCAGAACAGAAACTAAGATTTCAAAAGAGCCTTTGGATAGTTTTCATAAAGAGAGTATTGGCTTACTAAATAAGCACGAGTGGAGACTTTGATTTTCAAGATATCCTTTGAGATATGTTTTCAACGCTAATCTCAAATCAAAGTAAAATTATACTTTCGAACATAAAACGTTAGTATCATATTTTTGGAGCAGTACTCAAAACCAAAATGGGGGAGTTTCCAGCGAACACATACCCCCCCATAAACCATGTAGTCGCCATGGTAATAAAGGATCATACATTTTATATGATTCCTTTAGTTATTTTTAGCATAGACTAGTGGATCAACTTATTTAACCAAGTCCTATACCCTCGGCAAGGTATATGATACTTTGGCAGCGTGAGGAAAATTGATTTATAATCACAATAACTCTTATGTGATGGTTGTAAGTTAGAGAAACTCCCACAATAATATTTGGTATTTTTATATATATAAGAAATATTTGTATTTTCATGTACAACATAGTTTATATTGTATCTTTGCATACATAAATAGTTATTATTATATTTCTAAATACAAAAAGTTGACAACATGTGCTAAACATGTTTTCTTTACATTGCAAGTATTTTAAACTTATTTATATAGAAAGGAGTTTAGTAATGTTGAGTAGAGTTGAGTAGGTAAGTTCTTCTAATTCCTGTCAAGACTATATTTTATTTAGCATTCAAACTGACATACTTATATATTCAATGTAATGAAGCCAGTTGATATGCATTGTATTATGATGCAACCATATGTAACTATAATTGACATCCACCGCATCGTTGATCCATTGATTAGTTAAGAGTTAGTTAGTGAGTCTCCTTCCATTCTGAAGGATCAATTTTTATTGTTTTTTTATTAGGATGTTGTGGGTTTTTGTCCCAACATCCATCTAAGTTGTTTTTAGAGGCTTCATAATTTGATAATTATAGTTCTTTGGTCTTATTAATTTCAGTTGTATTGTTTAAGACTTGAGTTGTCAGTTTGGCTAAGATATTATTTCTTTAGGTTATTAAATGAACTTATTTTTGTTGAGGTGAGTCTTCCACTGAGTAACTAAACAAGGCCAAGGTTTCACTTAGGATTGCAATGGTTCTCAAGTGCCAGCAACATCCAGAGTGTAGGATCGGGAAATGACAAACTTGTTATCAGAGAAAATATTTCAATAGTCCTACGGAGACTATAATATCATGTTTGTAGAGTCTTTGTTATCGGTGTAAATCCCACCACATCTATATTTGGGAGGCTACAATACATAGGATATTTCTCAATACTTTAATAATCATTTCATGCGTTAAAGTTTAGCTCTAAAAAGTTTCCCTCTAATTCGTGCTTGGTCTTGGTTAAGATAATCATGACTCCACGAAGAGTTGTTAGAGGTCTTCTTGCTAGGTGTAATGTCGAGAAGCAAGAATTAGCTAATTAAACTCAAGTGCAACCTTTAGGAGAAGTCACTAATCTTGAGTTCATAGAAGCAATAAGGATGCTTATTCAAGTTGTTTGCAGCAACGACTGTAAACAAGGAGGATCTAAATAGGAAGTTTCTGACACTTTGAGTATTCATGAGTTTTTAGGGATGTACCCTCCAAGATTCACTAGTTGAAGCACTACTGAGGATCTGGAGAACTTTATTGATGAGTTGAAGAAGTTATTTAATAGGATGCATTTGTTGATATAGCAAAAATTTAACTAGTTGCATATCATATAAGGAATGTTACTAGGACTTCGTTTGATCTGTGGATAGGGAGTAGAGTTGATGGTGCACCACCTCTTAGTAGGTACTGCTGTTAAGAGTCTTTATTACGGAATTACTTTCCTCGAGAACCAAAAGAGGACATGGTACGTGATCTCCTCACACTGTAGGAGTATTCTCTAATTGTTTATGAATATAGGTTGAAATTTCACCCAACTATCTTGTTACGCTTCGGAGATGGTTGCAAACATGAGAAGCAGAATACACTTGTTTGTTGTTGAATTGTATCATGTGTCGAGTAAGAAAGGTAGTAGAGTTGTGATGCTGATAGGCGACATGGATATTTATTGGTTGATGATTTATGTATAGAGGGTTGACCAAGATAAGCTGAGAGATAGAGAGGAATTTGGAAATAGGAAAGCTAAAATAGGGTATGAGTCTGGGCAACAAAAGGTAATGTGCATTGTTTATCCTTAATGCTAATGCAAAAGGGACCTGCTCCATCATCTACTATTGAATCTACAATCAGACCCAAAGGCAAGTATAATGGTCAGAATTCGCGAAACTTCATAGATAAACCAGAAACGTCTCAAGGTAGCATGGAACCAGGGGGTAGTAAGCCTCTTGCATGCGCAAAGTATGGTAAGAACCACACAACTACTTATAGTGAGTGTTCCACTAGTTGTTCAAGTGTGCTAAGAATGAACATTTTGTGCGAGAGTGTCCAAAGAACATGCAAGAAAATTGTAATGGGGACCATACAACCCAGTCAGCTTCAGTTGCTCCAGAAGACGGAGATGCACCTATAGGGCTATTTCTAGTACTGGCAGAGGAACAAATAACTTGTATTCTATGAATAGTCGCAAAAAGCAAGAGGATTCACCATATGTTTCTATGAATTTTGATGTTATTCCTGAGAAACTTAGGGAACCATTCAGTGTTTCTACATATTTTGGTGAGTCTATTCTAGTAGAGACAATCTATCGTGTTTGTTTAATTTTTTTCAATCACAATAGTACAATGGTTGATTTAATTGAGTTTTACATGGTAGATTTTGATGTCATTCTTTAAATGGAATCACTTCATGCCTATATGCCTCAATTGATTGTATATCTCGAGTTGTAGAGTTTCTGTTTCCAACTGAGCCATTCTTAGAGTGGAAAAGTAGATTAGCAGTGCCTAAGGGTTGTTTCATTTTGTACCTTTATGGAAAGGATGTTTGTTTCTAAGGGGTGTGTCTATCACTTAGTCTGAGCTTATGACTCAAGTGTTGTGATACCTCTTATTCAGTCAGTTTCAGTGGTAAGAATGTTTCTAGAACACTTTCAAGATGATCTTCCTAAAGTTCCTCATGAGAGAGAGATAAACATCTGTATAGATATTCTTATATATAATTTTCATATATATATATATATATATATATATATATATATATATATTCCTCCATATAAAATGCCCCCATGAGAGTTGAAAGAGCTTAAAGAGTTATTGAAGGATCTCTAGAAAAAGGTTTAGTTTGACCAAGTATCTCATCTTCGGTTGCTCCGATCTTATTCGTGAGAAAGAACGATTATTCCTTAAGATGTGTATTTATTATCGCTAGTTCAGAAAGGTTAAAATTCAAGAATAAGTATTCTTTTCGAAAGATTGATGATCTTTTAAATAAGCTCTAGGGGGTCGTAGATCTGGATATCATAAGTTATGAGTAAGGGATGTGATATTCTAAAGATAACTTTCAAAAGCTTTTATGGTCATTAGGAATGTTTTGTCAATTCCTTTAGGTTTACTAATGCACCAGTTGCATTAATGGACCTTATGAATAGAGTATTCAAGCCTTAATTGGATATATTTGTTATCGTCTTCATTGATGACATTTTAATCTATTTAAGGAATAAGGAAGATCATGCTAGCCATGTTAGAGTAGTTCTTCAGAATTTTAAAGATAAAAAGTTTTATGTCAAGTTCTCTAAGAAAGGGTTTTTACTTGAGTCTGTGGCCTTTATAGGCAACATTGTGTCTGCAAAGGGATAAAGTTTATACTCACAAAATTAATGCAGTACATAATTGGTCTAGACCTAGATCTGTGACTAATATTAGGAGTTTCTCATGCTTAGTTGGCTATTATACAAGGCTTCCAGAGGGGTTTTCGTCTGCTTCGCCTCCTCAGACAAAAATGGCTCAGAAAAGAATGAAATTTCAATGTTGTGAGGCTCACTAGAAAAGCATTCTAGAATTGAAGAAGATGATGACTACTGCCCCACCTTTAACCTTACCAGTACGAACTCAAAGTTGTGTGGTGTGTTATGATGCATTTATAGTGGACTTAGATTGTGTATTAATGCAGAATAACAAGGTTATAACTTATGACTATAGACAGTTGTGTTTTACTCAAAAATAATAAAAATAAATGAAAAATGACTAAGTTTAAAAATTCATTATAATTTATGATTTAAGAGAAAACGAACTTTCAGAATAACAGACTTGCCACTTAATTGTTTTAGTAAAAAATTAGAAAAGAACACGAGTTTTCAAAATTCTCTAAAAAGATAAAATTCAATTTGAAAATTTAAGGGTTCGAAGTTCAATTTACATTCCTAGAATGTATTTATCCCTTAATGCCCGCTAACTCGAGTTTGATCGGTGATTTGACTAAAATTTCTTTTGCAATGACTTTTCCAAATTTTATATAAGGAAAAGGAATTCATTGTTTACTCACTTATTACTATCATTTTTTAAACAAATTATTTCAAGGAGAATAAACTAAAAAGGGATCATTTTGACGGGAATAACTCAAACATTGACAAATTAATGATAAGAGAGAGCTAAGTGATAAAAAAAATAGGCATATATTTAAATTCAGTATAAGAAAATAAAAAATGAATTGTCTTGGGAATTTTATCAAGTCAAACCAAAATCACATAACTTGTCAGTTAATTAAATAACAAAAGAATAAAAGGCAAAAGGGAGCGGATTTTGATTTTTGGACCATCTTACCCAAGTTCAGCTAAATTGGGCCTTTGGCCCACCTTTCCTGGTATTAAAGTGAACAAAGAAACAATGGGCCTTGCCCACACCTGTTGGATCTGCTATGATTCATAAAACTAGGCTTTTGACCCATTTCCTTGCCACTTAAGCCTGCTGGAGAAATTGTATAAGTCCTTGGACCTATTTCTCAACTTTAATCAAATTATACACTCAGTGGATTGATTTCCAACCCAAATCAGTACATTTATTCATGTATATTAATCTTTAGACTTGTACGCATGTAATTTTTCATATTTCAGCTTGCAGTTTCGGCTTTCCACATGTCTATCATTGTGTTCCTTTCTATTTATCACTGTATGCAACAAGTGTATCAGCTCCTTTTCCAGCTTTCTGGAATCTGGAAATTCAATTTTCACCCTTGAATTTATTATCTCAACCTGTACGCCTGCTTCATGGTTTGCAATGGGGGCTTACTCGATGGACATTAAGATTGGGCCTTTATGGCTCACTAAGAAAATGTACGAAAAAGAGATATAATCGATCAGGATTCGGGGGAGATTTCACATGAAAAGAACACAAAAAAGATTTAGCATCTACTCACAATGATAAAATAATTTAGATAACCATATGAAATTTGATTGATCTAAACTTGACTTTAAGTGGATTTCCATTAACCATTACAAATAAGAACTACTGTAACATAGCACCAAAAGGCGATAGAAGGTACTGCAAGCTTTTAAATTAATAAACTCAAGTTATTGATAGGGAAAGAAAGAGACAGTGAAACATTTGAGGAACGACCACTGCCAGACTAAAAAGTTTCAACAACCAACTGGCTAAAAATCCAGGGCATACCACTATGAAGCAAAACAGTGCAATTTAATGGACAAATTCTTTTTAGATATCTATTTTTAGTATAAAGAAGGTTGCAAGTATAGAAATATCAATACACAAAAATAACAATAAAAAATTGGAAAGAAGCATGAACTAGAAGCAAAGCAAAAATCAGGAAGAAACACCATCCCACATTTATAAACTTGAAATACAAGGGGTAAGCAGTTTTTACTAAAAGTTTTACAAAACGGAGACACTAACTTGATTCAAACATTATCTTCTAGACATTAGGAATGTCATAGGGTTCGATAATGGATAAAACCAACTGCTATAGCCCATCAGACAATAGGTAAGACAATATACAACTTCATATTCTAAGTTTTTTCAGTTTTGCCACATTTCAAAAGGAAAGCAGATAACATTAATAGTAACAAAGTGAATGAACCCTTATTTTTAGAATGACAAAAAACAAGAAATTACGAATTCAAACATCAAAAAACGTAAAAGAGAAACAAATTCGAAATAGAGAAACATCAACTATAAAAAGGCAAAAAGGAAAACTTTGAATCAACACTAATATTACCTTATTTTGGGCAGTAACGGAACCAAGAGATGGCATTCCCCATATATCTTCAACAAACAGCCAGGGAGAAAAATCCCAACCTAAACTCCCAAGTTTTTATCGATTGGAGCCTACTTCTATGTATTTCAATTGATTTATTAACACGGTTTATTAATAGATTTTATAGGATCATGGAGCTAAGCTCCATTGTTACAGATCTCTTCAACTCTAATGGAAATAACAATTGAAACATAGAAGAATCTAGAGAAAGAAGAAAGAAACAATATTATTGATTGTTCACTTAATAAAACTTTTAGTTCCTATTTATAGGAATCATATTATGCTGTATAGTCACACTTTAGCAGCTGTAATTAGTTGTAACTAACTACAAGTAGCCTAACTACTTTTCTGACTCCTTACAAACTAAGACTAACAGACTTAATTACTACAATTACTTATTGGACTATGTAATTTCATACTCCCCCTCAAGCTAGAATCTCTATAGAAATTGAAGACTCTAAGCTTGTCTAACAGTCCATGATGTTGAGTAGTTCCCAATCCTTTGGTGAGAAGATATGCTAACTGTTCCTTTGTGTTGATATACTCTGTTTGTAACATTCGACTGTTGATTTTTTCCCTCTTAAAATGGCAATTAATCTCAATTGTTTGGTTCTTTCATGAAAAATAGGATTCGCTCCAATTTGAATTGCAGTCTTACTATCACAGTGTAATTTTACAGGGATTATCACATTCACATTATGTTTTTTAGCACTCCAAGTAGCCATGATATTTCTGATAGTGCAGCTGCAATGCTCCTATACTCAGCTTTAGCTGAACTTCTACTAAATGTATGTTGGTTCTTAAATTTCCAAGAAATCAGTGAATTCCCTAGCTTGATTACATACCTTGTTACTAACCTTCTTGTGTTTAGGCCTGATGCCCAGTCTGAGTCACAGAATGCCTCCATTTGATTGCTATCTTCATTGCTAAGTAGTTCTCCTTGTCCTGTACATCCTTTAATATATCTAACCAATCTTAATGCAGCTTCCTAGTGAGACACCTTAGGTCTTTGCATGAACTGAGATAAAACTTGTACTGCAAATGAGTCCAGCATAGTTTGCGCACAATTTCAAGTCTTGGACATTGACACCAGCTATAACCTTTTTCTCGGAAGGCCTTCATCCATATGGCTGGAGTTGTACCTTCAACTCTTCACCAATCAGAATTTTTTTAAAAAATATTTTCTTCTTTAAAATTTGATGTAAAATGATATTTTGGTAGTGGTTCATGATGGGTTATTTCGGTTTAGATAAATACATTGTGATTACATCAAGTGCCTGAAATTTGATTACATGGTATCTTTGTTTGAAGAACACATTCAGTTCATTTGTGCCTTCTGTGTAATTTCAACAAGTGGTTTATTTGTTCACCATGTCATTTTCCTTTTGCACATTTTTAGTCTTTTTTGGATTAGTTTACAATTCATCGATAGCTTATTTAATCATTACTACTTTTGTCGCATGTAAAATATGGTCAAGTCCTCGCGGATCCCCTCTACTTACTCCCAAGGGGGCTATGTAGGCCCTAAAATAATCTTATCAAGTCAGCCGATAAAAAATTTCGAAGAATAAATTCTGAAAATGGACGAACAGGTCCCGAAATTGAAGAATATGTGCAGACCGATGAGTTGGGAGATTTCGGACCAAGATTCAAAATTTTGTTTTAAATATTATATTCCGTTATGTAGGGCATAAGACCTCAATTTTGTATGATTTTTTGCTAGAAACTTATGACAGGTACAATTGAAGTGGGTAGAAAACCCCAAAACAACAGGAATCGAAATACCAGTCCAGGAGGACAGAACCAGATTTGGACTTAAGTCTCTCTCCCTTTCTCCCTTTATTTTACTGTGTATAGGCTTGTTAATTAATTGTCGCTAGTTTAGGATTATAGAATCCAAATCCTTGCAAGACACCTTTATGTTTTAACTATCTTACCCAAATTAATCGCCTTTTTGTAAACTCAAAGCAGTAATAAATAAATTTTTGAGATTAATAATTCACTTAGATAATAGATTAATATTCACTTCTTGACTAATTTTAAATAAATTTTCAATTCAAGTTCAATTTAAAATTACTTTTAGCCAAACAAAATTAGCTGTCGAATAACCTCAAGTAAGAAGACGTCTTAAGTGCTTCCAAAACCTTCCTAAGACATTAATAGGAATCCCTAAACCCCTTTAAAATTTTCAAAACAATTTTTCTATTTAAGTATTTTGAAAACATAGTTTTTTCTTAATTTTTCTTAAAAAAATTAAGTGGCTACTCTAAAAAAAATCAAAAACATAAAAATATTATTTTTTTCGAAAACTTAATAAAACACAACTTTTCTATAAAGCACATTTAGGCATGTTCATCAAGTTAACTCCTGAAATAACTAAGAACCAAATTAAAGATGTATATCAACATGAGCAACACAATTATGAAAACTAATTTTCTCATTTATCGAAAAATCAAATAGAATATGCATAATATAAGGTGATCATGGAAACTCATTTTCACAAAAGACTCCTAAAAGTGAAACAAGCCACTAGGAACTCTTGGTCTCAAGCTAAACCATGAACATAAATAATACTCATCAACCTTACTACCTAAGCACATCATCCCTCCTTTAGGGAAAAATCCTAAACAATCATTACTTCATACAATTCTAAGGTCGAAACAATTCATCTCCAAACCTTCACACTCATAACTTAAGATTATTCCAACAAATAGGTCTACTACGCATATACTCTCCTTGAAAGAAGTCTACTCACACAACACATATAGGCACCACTTAACAGAAATACTCCTCAAATCATTTCAACCAACCTCAAAACATGATCAGACCTTATATCAAAATAATAAATAACCATAAAGCAACTCATCCAAACCAAAGGATTTAATTCAACTATCACAACTTTTTCCAAGTTGCGTTACCACAATACCATATCCACTTACCTTTTCTCCCTTACATCCATGAAACATTGGCCATTCAAGCAGTGACATTTAGAATACCACCAGACAACGAATAAGGGATAATCTTACGAAGTTAAACTCTATGATACAACACAAGAGTAATGAAGAAAGTGAAACTTTTAACTTCCTATAGCCTCTCGCTCATTGATGTGTCGTGACTCACACTAATGAACAAGACTCTACTAGACGTGGCTTTTGAGATGACATCCTAAAATTACTATACCAAGATCTTTTCTCAGATACCATGTTTGTCACGACCCGAGTGTAGTTCCTAGATTATACAGGGGGTACTTGACCCTGAAATGGTCTTATACGAGCCTCATAACATTTATTCATCATATGGAAAATAGAAATGGTACGAAATAAAATCATTTTACTTAAAACCATACGAATCAAAACATGCTTAATATTGAAAATATTGCAGTGGAAATTTATTTGTCTCACATAGCCATCTTAATAGAATCTTAGAAAAACCAACATTAGTAGTGTCACGGCCCTTTACACTTTGAGAAGTCTAGATAGAGTTCAATACAAAGAAGTAGTACAAAACATAAATCTTTTAAAAATGTCCCCATATGATGAGGACATACTATTCTAACTGTGAAGTCGCAATTCAAGTCTTCACTAGGAATAGCATGTCACATGCCGGAACCTACACCTGTAGACATTGAGGAAAATATGAAGTTAATATACAAGAATGTACTAAGTATGATGACCATGCAAAAAAAGACTTAAATGGACATTTTTGGGTTGGAAACCATGCATGATGCCAATTTTAAGATATTTCATGAACATAATAAATAAGAGGCATCAAATACAAGTATTACCAATAACTAAATCATTATCATCAAATTACCACCAAAGGTGAACACATGATTCTCCTTATGCTCCTTATGTCATGAAATAATACGAGAACACATACATCAATAAACACATCTCAATTATCTTAGGGTCCCTGTCTATAATACTAAGACCCACTTAAGTAATATATGAAGTGGTAGAACCCATTCTTTCATTAGAAAGTAGAGATTCACACTATAGCCCTTTTGAAGCCTACCCATGCAAATGCATAAATAGAATCCTATACCACTACCCATGCGTCATAGAAGTTCTCGATAAACTATAATGGTTCCTTCACATGATGGAAATAAGCATTTAAGTGACATAGATTATGATAGCTAAATTATGGAATCTGGTGGCATATAACCCCACACTGTGTTGTCATATAACCCCACAGCTTAGAAAGGTGATCAACTTGACTTAGGTCTATAAGTGATTAGCCTAACGGATCCACTATTTATGTTATATGGGCACATAGTTAAGGGACAACGATCTTGATACATGACTGCTCACTTTAAGTAACGTATGGATATCCATCACAAGGGATTTCTACAATATACCCTGCCTCAACTTTCGTATAGGAATCAATCCCACTCAATTATCTTTCGGTGCTTTTCCTTCATTCCCATAAAGTAATTCATGTCATAAGTTCATTAAGAAAGAGATAATGCTACTATATAATTGCACCTCAACAAACGTATGGGCATCAATCTCATTCCATCAAGCATAGTAATTTGGGGATAGACATTATTACTAGATAACGCAATCTCAACGAACATATAGTCATCCATCTCCAAGGATTTCTTCTAGATACCCCGCCTCAAAAAACGTATGGGTATCCAACCTCTTCCAACATGAGGATAGCTCATAGATTCAAAATGTGAATAAACTTTTGTTGGGGAATGAGAAAACATGAAGTTTGTAGTTTTGAGGATGACAAAGAATTGAAGTTTTGATCACTAACAAAGAGTCTTGATGTGTAACAAATCATTGCCCTTCATCATCAAAAAGGGGGGAAATGTTGGGAAGTAGGAGAACAAATAAAGTAGTTTTGATGATTAATAAAGTGAAGGCATAGTGTCGTATGTGTACAATTATGAGAGATTGCAGCGAAGAAGAAAAAGTATTGACGCAAAGAAGAAAAAGTGCAGAATTGTAAAGAAGGAAACAAATATATAAATAAATAAAGAATGAAAGAAAAAAACGTAGCAAATTCAAGTCAAAGAAGGAAAGAAATAAAAAAGTAGCAATCCAAGCAAAAAAAGGAAAGAAATAAAGAAATTAAAATTCAAGTCAAATAAGGAAAGAAGTAAATATAGACGAGTTCAAGAAGGAAAAGGATTTGCAATTCCTTTCCTTGTAGAAGTTGAAGGCAAATTTAATCTATAAAAGGATCAAGAAGTTGAAGGAAAAAAGTGTCTTTGCAATCACAAAAATCGAGAGAATTTTTCCAGCAAAGCAAGAACGATAGGTATTGCATATTCATGAAATATATCATCTTGAGAGCAGTATTTTCTGGAGAAAAAACACAGGCCTTCATCACAGAAATGCAAGGACCAGGTTCACCTTTATCACAACAAAATAAGAACCAGGTTCACGAAACCTGTTTTTACTCAGAACTATTGGATATTGAAGTTTGATAAATTAAAGTCTAGGGTTATTAGTATTTGTTGATTTGTTCTAGATTTATTATTGAGTTGTAATAATTCCAAGATTTGTAACAAGAAGTGGGTTTGACTTCTTGGGAGTTGAGTCTTGAGTGAATTGTAACAAGAAGTGGGTTTGACTTCTTGGTTGGTTAGAGTTAAGAGGAGTTGAGAGCTTTTGTAAACAAGAAGCGAGTTTGACTTCTTGTTGAGTGGAGAGTTTTCGATTATAGTTAATCGAAAAGGGTAGAAGTTTAGAGTTCGATTCATTGATTAACTGAGATGTAAATCTTGAATTAATATAAAACTTCGGTGTGATTTTTCCCATCCTTGAGTTAGGAAGGTTTCCACGATAAATCTTTGTTTTATTGTGTTACGACAAAATTACAAGAATCTGGTTCTTGTTCTAGGGGTAAGGTTACTTGAATTGGTATCAGAGCAGGTCTTTTCATTAAAAGACTAACATCTTGAAAAGGATTGATGGCTGCACCACCTACACCACAGGAAGGAGCTTCACAAACTCGACCACCACTTTTTAATGGAAAGTATTATGGATAGTGGAATAATCGCATGATGGATCATTTACTAAGAGAAAATCCAGACCTATTGGGAGTCGTGCTGGACGGTCCAACCATACCCATGAAGAATGGAATTGATGGAACCACTCAAGTACCAAAAGATAGGAAAGAATGGAATGTTGCAGATAAACTTGCAATTCGACACAATACTAAGGCAAAAAGGATCTTGATGTGCGGAATAGGTCCAGATGAATACAATCGAATATCATCATGTCAAGATGCAAAAGCAATATGGGAAAGTTTGCAAATTGCGCATGAAGGAACAACTTAGGTAAAGAAGTCTAAAATAGATAACTTGAACAGACAATACGAACTATTTCGAATGACAGAAGGCGAAACAATCCAAGAGATGCATACCAGGTTCACTACTATCATTAATGAAATCTACTCACTAGGTGAAATAATTTTTAATGGGAAAGCAGTCAGAAAACTTTTGAGTGTTCTTCCAGAATCTTGGGAAAGAAAAGTAGAAGCCATTACTGAAGCCCGTGATCTAGATAAGTTAGCTATGGAAGAACTCATTGAAAATCTCATGACCTATGAACTCAAGAAAAAACAAGAAAAGGAAATTGGAGGCAAAAGAAAAGAGAAGAACCTGGTTTTTACAGGCACAAAACCAGAAAATTTTGAGGACGAAACATTATGTTAATGAACAAAAGGTTCTCAAGAATGTTAAAAAGGGGACAGGTGTACCACAGAAGGAACTCTCAAAAAATCACTGAAAATCCAATAGATCAAGTATGTCACAAGTGTGGAAGTCTAGATCACTTTGTCAAGTTTTTTCCATTAAATGCTCTAGAGAAAAAGAGGAATAGTTCAGAAAAAGAAAAGGAAATCAAGAATGATAAGTACATTACCACAAACAGAAGAATGACCAATCAAGAAGCAGATCTTTCAACGAGAAGATCCTTTGCCGCTATGGGGGGCTTATCTGAAGAAGAATTTGAGGATGGAGGGTTCAAAAATCAGTCACTACTTGCAATAGAACAATCAAATAAATATGATTTTCTTGCACTCATTGCTGAAACAGATTTTGAAGATGATGAAGAAGATGACAAACTAAACAAGGTAAGTTTTCATCACATCAAAGTAAATATTGAATCATATTCTAAAAAGGAACTAGAGTCCTTATTGAGTACTCTTATAAATGCATATCAGTCTGTCAATTCTGAAAGACAACAAGTGATGGAAAACTATGCATCTTTAAGAGAAGTCAATGACAATCTTGAGAAACACAATCACTTTCTTCAAAACAAATTAAAAAAAACAGATTAAAATCTCAGAGTTAAGTCATAAGGGCAAAAACACTGCTAGTGAACTTCAATTAGCTCTAGAAGAAAAAATAAAATTGTTAACCATAAAATGTCAAGCTTTAACAGACAGAAATAGGTTGCTACAAGAAAATCTTGATCATACCAAACTGGATCTGGAAAGAAATCTTAGATGGACCAGGTCCTCTGAAATTTTAACTCAAATTCAAGAAAGGCAAACCACTAGTCGAAGTTGGATAGGTTTTAAAAAACAGAATAATTTTGTGTCACACACTATTCACATGTCTAAAAGTTTATGCACTCATTGTGGAAACTCAGGTCATTTAAAGAATCAATGTAAAGCTCGATTTGAGGCTTTTCAGAAAAATGTTAAGTTCACTAAAAAGGAAAAGACTGATATGGCTAAGAACCATTGTTCGAAATAAAAATGCTCCAAGTAAAAGGTTTTCTTATTTGCCTTTATGGTCTAGAAGAAATCATATTCATCTTTTTACTCACATAAAGGGGTCCAAGCTAATCTGGGTTTCCCAAGACTAATCTTTGACTAGTGTTTCACGTGAAGGTGAGAGGGAAAAGGCCAACTTGGTACATGAATAGTGCATGCTCCAAACAGGTGCTAAAAATGGTAGAAAATTTCCTCTCGCTCTTTGATTTTCAAGGAGGCAGTTTATTCCTTGAAAAGGAAGAGAAAAATGAAAGAGACAAAAAAAAGTTGAATAAAGTGACATGATATCAAACATCTTTGATGATCCAAATTTAGGGATCATTGCATATGAACCTGGTTCTCATCTAACAATCATTGATGCAACTGCAACATGAATTACTACTAATCTATGGTTCTGGAGATTGGGGGAATAATAGAGCAATCGGGATAGTAAGAGTATGGTAAACATTTAGGGGGAACTTTGTTGTGTGAACATGGTCCTTGTTGTTCATTGGAAGGAATTAAAAATTGACAAGGGTTGGTTCTCTATGAAAGCTTGAGATTCGTTTGATCTTGGAGAATATGATGATGCGACATTCTCATGAAGGCCTTGAATATGAAGAACTTGAGAAAAATCAGTCAAAGCATGGTCTTATCGAAACAAGTTTATGCATTATCATGATTTCCTTTAATAATTGGTACACACTCAAATCACATCTCAAACAATGTTTAGAAAGTCTGCTGATTTTATCTCTACTCTTTGCTAACACCATTAAGTAAAACATGGAGAAACACAAAAAAGGGGGGAACCTGGTTTCTCTGTAATATTCAGATATGTTCCATCCTTTTTCAATGCATTAATTTCCTGGGTTTGGATCAAACATAAGCACTAATGAACCTGGTTGATCATAAAAAATTCAACTTTCCTAATGATCACCAAGAACCCTCGTTGACACTAAGCATCGTTCAATCTCAAACTGCTCTAATGATGAAAATCTCAGTATTGAAGTCACTCATGCTTTTATTTAGGGAGAACCTTGCTTTACCACCCACATCTGAACCAGGTTCACAAACTCCAAATTGATATTTCATCCATTCCAAGTGTATAACTTGTCTATCTCTCAGGGGGAACAATTCACACAGAAATCAATTGTTGCTTACTTTCTTTATTGATAAACACATCTCTTTGTGCACCAAAATGTGATGAATCTCTTACTGGTAGTTGGTACTCCTTCAAAGTTGTCATCAAGAAAAAAAGGCTATCAAAAAAAAAGAAAAAAAAAGAAAGAAAATCATAAGGGAATGAAAATGTTACAGAGTAGAGTTAAAAAAAAAGGTGATGATGTACCTCATGTTTCTCTTGATGAAATTTCACATTCTAAGAAAACTGATCAGAATAAAGAAGCTGGTGCACAATGGGCATACTTAAAAAAAATTATCAATGGCAGTAAACAGCCCTTTATTCCTCACTTAAGTAATCTTTGCCCCAATCCTCATCCTCAAATTTTAGACTTTTTGACTCTTTGATGTGCTTATGTCTGTCTCGTACTCATGATATCATATGTTTTTGATTAAGGGCATAAACTGGTACATATTTGTTTATTTCATTTCTCATTGAAGATATTAATTGTGTATGAGTTAAAGGTGACTAATATCCTCAGATTAACTAACCATTTGGTTAGAAGAAGTGTACTTGAAAGTGTTGCCCAAGTGGCTATGAGTTAAAAATGATATTGCACGCATTGAATGTTATTCGAGTTCTTTGGTTATTGGTTTTCAATGATGCCAAAAGGGGGAAATTATATAATGTGGATAGACATATGCATAGTTTGTCATCATCAAAAAGGGGGAAATTGTTGGGGAATGAGAAAACAAGAAGTTTGTAGTTTTGATGGATGACAAAGAATTGAAGTTTTGATCACTAACAAAGAGTCTTGATGTGTAACAAATCATTGGCCTTCATCATCAAAAAGGAGGAAAATGTTGGAAAGTAGGAGAACAAATAAAGTAGTTTTGATGATTGATAAAGTGAAGGCATAGAGTCGTATGTGTACAATTATGAGAGATTGCAGCAAAGAAGAAAAAGTATTGAGGCAAAGAAGAAAAAGTGCAGAATTGTAAAGAAGGAAAAGAAGGAAACGAATATGAAAATAAATAAAGAATGAAAGAAATAAAAAAGTAGCAATTCAAGTGAAAGAAGGAAAGAAATAAAAAATTAGCAATCCAAGCCAAAGAACGAAAGAAATAAAGAAATTATAATTCAAGTCAAATAAGGAAAGAAGTAAATATAGACAAGTTCAAGAAGGAAAAGGATTTGCGATTCCTTTCCTTGTAGAAGTTGAAGGCAAATTTAATCTATAAAAGAATCAAGAAGTTGAAGAAAAAAAGTGTCTTTGCAATCACAAAAATCGAGAGAAGTTTTCTTGTAAAGCCAAAATGATAGGTATTGCATATTCATGAAATATATCATCTTGAAAGCAGTATTTTCTAGAGAAAAAACGCAGGCCTTCGTCACAGAAACGCAAGGACCAGGTTCACCTTCATCACAGCAAAATAAGGACCAGGTTCACGAAACCTGTTCTACTCAGAACTATTCGATATTTAAATTTGATCAATTAAAGTCTAGGGTTATTAGTCTTTGTTGATTTGTTCTAGGTTTATTATTGAATTGTAATAATTCCTAGATTTGTAACAAGAAGTGGGTTTGACTTCTTGGGAGTTGAGTCTTGAGAGAATTGTAACAAGAAGTGGGTTTGACTTCTTGGGAGTTGAGTCTTGAGTGAATTGTAAACAAGAAGTGGGTTTGACTTCTTGGGTGGTTAGAGTTAAGAAGAGTTGAGAGCTTTTGTAAACAAGAAGCGAGTTTGACTTCTTGTTGAGTGGAGAGTTTTCGATTATAGTTTATCGAAAAGGGTAGAAGTTTAGAGTTAGATTCATTGATTAACTGAGTTGTAAATCTTGAATTAATATAAAACTTTGGTGTGGTTTTTCCCTTCCTTTAGTTAGGAAGGTTTCCGCGATAAATCTTTGTTTTATTGTGTTACGACAAAATTACAAGAATCTCGTTCTTGTTCTAGGGCTAAGGTTTCTTAAACTTTCATATAAGAATTCCTTAACATGCTTTAGTGAAGAGTTGAGCACATCCTTTGAAATCAACACATCATAACATTCTTGATCATCTAGCTTCATACATGTTTTCAAAAAAAAGGAAACCTAAGTCTACCAATTAAAGATACATCAACAAAGATGAAACCTATCACGGCAAACATGTCCTTACAATACTCTCACCCTTGCATTCTAGGTATAATCACATTACTAGCATTTAGATCATACACAACATACATCATATCATATTCATGCATTATATCTTCATATCATTCTCATGCATACGTTATTCATATCACCACATAAAACCAATTATTCATAATTATACATGCATAATCATATTACTTCAATAAATTTAATTAATTTAAGTATCTTCTAATCACTTGCTTGAACGATCAACAAACCCGATTCTTAGGGAAACATTTAAAGAATTAATAAAAAACATGGGTTCTTTGAGATATTTCATAATAAAACAACCATTTCACATAAATACAATCACACTAGTTCATAATAAATCCATTTAGAACGTTTGAAGTTTGAACCTATGTTGAAGAGTGAATGATCTAGATTTTGATGTTTCTCAAGCTTTGATAAACACTTTGATAGGACTCTACGGTGAAAGATAACACTAGATAAATAGCCACCATAACTTAATATTGAAGGATCCAAAAAAATTAGTAAAGAAATCCCTAGATATCAGAAACCCTAGCCAAGCTATCCTCTTCTTCTTCCTTGAGTCTTGAGAGAGAGAGTTTGATTGAAGAGTTTTGAATTCTTTTGATTCTAATTGTAAGGGTTTAAAATTAATGGATTTAGGTCATAAGGACATTATGTAGTCGTTAGGAAAAGAATAGAATATCATAGGGTCAATTTTGGAAATACTACCTAAAGAACCCAACTTAAAACATAAAAACATACCTTCGCCACACTGTAGACCACCTTTGACAAACCTTTACTCGCCAAGGGAATTTGGCGACTTCCCAATTGCTCCTTGTTCTTCCCATTTAATCAGAAAGCTCCATAAATGGATAGTGCTTCAGTATTTCAGGCACAAAATTTTACCCCAAGATCAAAATGGGGCAAACTTGGTGGCGTTGGAAAGAGGAATCAAAGACCTTTGATTGGATAGGTAATGTCCCACCTAATTCGTTGTGAGGTAAGAAACATTAAATTTTAAGTTGAACTTACAAGTTATAATTTAAGATTTCATCCTTTTCCCGTTATTGTTCACATTTTGGACATTTGGACACGCCAAGTACAATAGGTGATTCACCAAAGGCACATATGTGTCGCCCAATTCTCCAATAGGCTCACTAAATGGGCAGTGCATGTTATGACCATACAAATGAACTACGATAAACTAGAGTCTCATGAAATTTATAATTTAATAACTTGTTAAAATAATATACTACAACCATTGGAGTCGGTTTTAATGAGTTTGGAATTCAAAGGTCATAGGACGATCAAGGCATCCAGAAACTAGTCTTTTGTGTTCTAGTGTGTCCTAGGATGTTTGCATTATTTATATGTGTTTTTTGGAGTCTAAAAACAGTGGAGGTGACCCTAGTATCTTAATAAACATGTTTAGGGTGAAAATTTCCTAGAACGAATTCCCAAGTATCAACCAAAGGGTCCTTGAGGATGACCTAAACGTTGGCCAAGAAATCTGACGGCAGAAGGTTTTTAGGACTGCCTGCGCATTGCACAACCTTCAATTAAAGGCAAGAATTTCTCCTTGTGATGTGGGATTTTCATGAACCTTTCTTCCACAAATTAAATTCCAAAAGCAATATTTGGAATTTCCTCCGTGAAGCGCAACCATTTCCAATTTGGTCGCGTCGTTTAAAAGTGAAGTTGGACATTTCTAAAAGTCCAAATAAGTGTAAAGGTATTTTAGGTAGTTTGGGGCTTATTTACAAATGGTGTTTAGGTCATTTTACCCCCATTCCCAAGTATAAAACACAAATATCCAATGAGAAATTAAAAATCCAAAACCCTCTTCTCTTCCAAAATTCTCTCAAAACTCTATTTGAGGCAAAGCTCAAGCTGAAACTCAATCTTGAAGATGGATTCCGAAGTGCTTTCTTCTTCAAATTTCGTGGGATTTTCTTATACATGGTAACCCTTTATGCTTGGATAAGCTTTCATTCAAGGAGTTCCATCAAAGATTTTCCAAAGAGTTTCTATGATCAAATTCCCAATTTCCAATCTCAACATTGGTTCATTGTCAAATGATTTTCATAGCCATTGTAATGATAAATTGATGTTTGGTCAAGGTTTATAAGATGATTTTTGGTGTAATTCCTTGGAGAATTCATGATCTCCCTAATCTCTCAATTTAGCATATAAAGTGGGTTTTGTGATTTTGATTAGATGTTAATGAAATTATGATTAGATTGTGATATATTATTGAATGTTATTTCTACCTATATCTATTATTAAGAATTGTTAAGGATCGCTATTATTGATCATCGCTTGGAGAATTGGTAAGTTGACCTAACTTCTTGTCTATAGTACTGGAATAAATATCGTATAGTTTGGTCCACTTATTGTGTCGGTGTTTACTTATTTTGTATCTAAAGATGTTATGATCGTGGCCTTGAGGACAATAGATGTAAAGTGAATTGATATTATGATGTTCTAGAGTATGAAGGTTATGTATGTAGTACTCAATGCTAGTATCATGACTAAAGTTTATTGATAACGTGAAGTATAATGTAAATGATTATGTTAGGGTAAGGTAAGGTCTGCATGCTTGTTTGTGATAGGTACCATTGTAGAATGACCCCTACATATATCACCCTACATGAATGTGTGAACCCTTACATGTTATGAGTTTTATATTTAATGTTCAATGTGCTCTTTTCTCCTATGATGAAATATGGGTGTGTGGTTTATAGTTCCTAAATGCTCTTAATGTGAGTTGCTCATGACATGAGGGACATTTTATATGTTTTGTGACCCTTTTAAGGATTGTTTACTCAATACCAATGTTGGTGCTATTATGTGATCATGAGGACCAATGTGTACACACACACTCCATGCAGATATATGAGTATAATATGTTTATGGTGTTAATTGAAAGGATAACTCTCATATGCACCTTAATATATTATTATGCATGTATAGTATATGATTAATGAAGTATTAACATGTGTTGTCTAAAGGTGTTTATGTGTATGACTTTCTCACATATTTAGACACACATAAATTATGAACGGATGATGTTAACGATAATCTAGTGAATGGGAGTCTCTTGAAAGGTTTCCTCAATTTTACTCTAACCTAGACTATGTTATGTATTTTATGAATATGTGAAAGTACATTTCTCACATGATGTTGGGTTTTAATGAAAGGACATTCTCATCATATAACCTATGAGCTATCACATATTATATAAGGTGTTAATCTCCTAAGGCCTATGTTATGAACTAATGATTAAGAAAGACTTAAAGTCTCTTTAAAAATGAAGTTTTCTTATCACGGAGTGAAATTGGAAATGAGAGGGGTTCCTTCCCAGAAGGAAGGTAGGTTCACCCGATGTTCTTATGATATTGAAACTACAATCAGAATTAGCATAAAGAGGACTTCTAGTAAAAACCTCCTAGTTCCTTAACTATGTGCCCCCATAGGAACCTTAGCAAGTATATCCACCTACATGTTATTATCATTTTTATGTTCTACATTGGCAAGTAGGATGTCGTCGTTTCACTGTGAGGGGTCGACACCGGATTCCATGTTTAGCTTAAATGGTCTAAATCTATTATGGCAAAGTTTCCCGAATCTAAAATGAAAAATGGAAGTAAGTAGATGAAAACTAACTAGGAATACCTAAGAGATGTTACTCAGTGTAGGTATGGGAATATGTTTTTACTTATACATTGCACAAGTAGGTGTTGAAGGGAATTCTTAGGTGAATTTTGTATGTATATGTTTATATATATAGATATCTTATGCATGAGATTATGGTGTTAACATACTTTTTATAAGTAATAGGCATGGCGATAGTCTAAATTTGTATACATGATGAAGGTCTTACTTAGTATGCATGTTCTTCGCTATACTTTTCATATTGATGTATGAAGTAAAGAGCAATGCTTGTGATCTCCTTGTTTGTTTACTTGGTATGTGTGAGGTTTATGGGGATTCACATATACATTTCACTTGTAGACTTATATTGGGGTTATGAGTATGTTCTTGTGGCGTACTGATGAAATTAACTCTAATTATGCAACTTTGACTATGGTGATTTTTATAGTATGGAACTTGTATATTTATCTTACAATGTGCATAAAGACTAAATGGGTTATGACTATGATGTAGTAAATGAATGGGTTGTTATATAACGTCTATGAAGTATGAGGGTCTTATGTCTAATGTTAAATTCATTCTTTGTATCTTATTGAATGTAATATGTCTAGTGTAGGGTGACTTAATAGGAACACTTGTTGTGAAAAGTATTATGGAATACTACTTGCACATTGCACTAGCGTGACATGAAAGTTATCTTAGGTAATGGTTATGATGTGAAAGTTATGTTTTATTATATGTTATGTCCTTATCAATGTATGTGCTTAAATTTTTGAAAATTGTATGAATGTTCACCCTTGGTGACCTTAAAGTGATACTTTGATATGACTGGGAAATTAGACATTGTTTATTCATTGCACTGTGTATTAGTTAAGGGTTACTTTGGGTAAAAGAGTTATGTAAAAAGTAAAGGTAATGCATTGGATATACTGAATATGCCTGAATGGGATAAATGGATATATGTGTGGTTGTGAATGGTATCCCTGTCCATATTGTACTTGTTGTATCAAAGGTTCATGAAGTTTCTCTAAAAAGACATGATGTATGGTTTCTAACTAAATGTCCTCTTTAAAACCATGTTTGCATGGTTATCATACTCAGTGCATTCTTGTACTAAAATTTTTCTTCTTCATCTATTTATACAAGTGTATGGGTGATGACTAAAGGATCTTTCCTAGAATGAAGAGCTTGGATTACTATTCCAAAGTTCGAGTGTGTTGTTAATCATTCAAGGATCGTCGTGTCAAGAGTATAAATTTAGTATAGAAATATTCTTTTGTATTGTTAAGGTTCGGGACCTTATTCTATTAAATTCGTGTCTAAGATGGAAAGACGAGACTTAATGTCTCAATTATGTGATTATTGTTAGTTTAAATAAAGTGATGCTTTAGTCTTGTGTTATGGTATTAAAATGTTTTACATTTTCCGCAGTTTTTTTCTATGCAATGAAAAATGTCTAAGGGTATGTATAAGACCGCCAAGAGGTGAAGTACGTCGTGAAAATGTGTGCTACTCCTAGACGTTACTCTCGGGTTGTGACTGTCCACTAGGCTAAGTGGGGGGGGGGGTCATTGGGCGACTCTCCCATCCCGCTGGCCGACCAAACAGCCCATCACCAAAAGGGCCCACAAATAATAGGATTTCTTTCACCCTATCTTGTTAGTCGAGGTTCGTGCTACAACCCTACGCTTCTTCCTTCATCAAATAATTCCCAAAACATTCTAGTAATCAAATCAAAGTCTCTCAAACTCACACATCAAGGCTCTAGTTTATCCTATAATTTTCTAAGTCGTTACATTATCTCCCACGTGGAAACATTTATCCTCGAGTGATACTTTAAACACATTAATGGAAAAGACTCGAGACATGTTTCCCATCAATCATGTCATATACATATTATGCATAAATAATAGGAGGAAACCTCAACTCCACATCAATAAGTTCAATGCACACAAGAAGGTAAGAACATAAGTTACGAACTCTTTATGCACGACAACATCAGATCTCACATTTCATTGATGAAACTTCCTTCTCCAAATCACATCATGTTCAGCATAACATCCTTAAGCATAATATACAATTTTTTTTCATGAAAGCACATTATCAAACTTTTCTAGAAAGCAAATTTAGGAATGCTTTACAAGTTAACTCAAGAAATAATTAAGCAACTCATTATAGATGCATACCAACATGAGGAACACAATTATGAAAATTCATTTATCATTTAACTAAAATTCAAACAGAACATACACAAATTAAGGAGACCCTAGATTTCATAAAAGACTCCAAAACATAAAACAACCCACTAGGAACTCGAGGCCTCAAGCTTAAATAGGAATAGAAGGACAAGACAAGGATACTCTTATGAACTCAATATTAACCATATTATCCACCACTTAAGAGAAAACCCAACTAAGAAAACATAAGTCAACATAGGGCCTTCAACCCAACATTCACTATCTATAAGGAATGATTAACTTACCAGAGCTTTCAAACTAGGAAGGTTTCCAGTTAGCAACTCTTGCTCACACAACCTTAACAACACATAACTCAAGATCTCATACTTCTTAAGCTCACTACACCCCTCAAAAGGTGAGAATTCAAGTGAATCTAAGCCATCAACAAAAACAACCCTCATCAACCTAAATAGTTAAGCACATCATCCCTCCTATTTTGAAAATGACTACACAATCATTACTTCATATATTTCTAAGGTCAGAACAATTAAATACCAAATCTTCTCACTCATCACTTAGGATGATTTGAACAAAAAGTCTATCACTCTTATACTCTCCTTTGAAGTAGTGTACTTATAAAACACCTATAGGTACCACTTAACACTACTACTGCTCAAATCTTTTCAACAAACCTCAAAACATCGTCTTGACCTTCTATTAACATCATATATAACCATAAAGAAACTCATCCAAGCCAAAGGATTTCATTCAACTATCACAACTCTTTACAAGTCGCACTACAACAATATAATCTCCACTTACCCTTTTACCCTCAAATACGTAAAGCATTAGCCCTTCAATCAAGTAGTCGCATCTAGAAGATCACTAGAAAACGAATAAGAAACAGATATATTATGGTGTTAATCTATATTGCACACAAGATAAATGAAGAAAGTGAAAGTTCTAAGTACTTATAGCCTCTCGCTCATAGATATGTCGCGACTCATACTTATGAACAAGACTCTACTAGACATGGATTGTGAGGAGACATCCTAAAAGTAATATTCAAAAATCTTTTATCTGATATCAAGTTTGTCATGACCCAAGTCTAGGACCCGGATGAGATATGACATACTTGACCCCGCAGGGGTCTTATACAAGCCTTATAGTATTCATTTAATCACTGGATAGAAAATATAAATGGTATGGAATTAAAAAAATTTACTTAAAACTATATGAATTAAAACATGATATACACTGAAAGCATTGTAGTGGAAATCTATTTTCTCTATCTAAATAGAATCCTAGAAAAACCAACATAAGTAGTGTCATGACCCTTTAAACTTGAAAAGCCGGAAAGAGTTTAATACAAAGAAGTACAACAAAACATAGAGCTTCTAAAAATGTCCCTGAATGATGAGGACATACAACTCTAACTTGGTAGTTTCAATTCAAATCTTTACTATGACAAGCAAGTCACTTGCCGAAACCTACACTTGTAGACATAGAGCAAAAAATGAAGTTAGTACATAAAAATGTACAAAGTATGATGACCATGAAAAAAACATGTGAAATGGATATTTTGGTTTGGAAACAATGAATGATACCAATTTCAAGGTATTTCATGAACATAAGAAGCATCAATTGTTAGGATCGAATTCACGCACACACACTAGATGAATGAAGAACACAAGAACTTTCAAGTGAAAGAGATGAGAGATCTAGAGAGAGAAAGAGAAAACCCAATATTTCGTGTTACCACCCCGTATGTAAACTTCCACGGCGGTGAGGTATATTTATATTAATAAATCAGAGTATTTTTTGTTACAGAGAATAAATAGAGAATAAATAGGAAATCCTAAACAATTCTCCCACTTGGAGACTGACTCAGTCATCCAAAAAATACATTCTCAAAAAAAATCTCTTTATCTTCAACATCTTTACCGCACCTCAACATCTGTAGCAACAACTACCGAAAACCAACCGAGGTTTTACATAACCTCAGTTTCCCAACATCAACACATTTCGTCAACATGTCTGCCGGGTTCTTTGCACACTCTATCTTCTCCAAGCACATATCACCCTCCTCCACTGCCCTGCGAGTAAAATGGTATCGCCTTCTGATGTGCTTTGTCTTCGAATGATAAACTGGATTTTTCGCCAACTGTATGGCACTCTGGCTATCTGAGTAAAGAATCTTCTCGCTCTACTTCTTGCCTAATTCCTCAAGATAATTTGTCAGCCATATTATCTCTTTCCTAGCTTCATCTATTGACACATACTCAGCTTCAGTAGATGAAAGAGAAACACACTTCTGAAGCGTGGACATCCAACTCACTGGTGTTCTACCTATGGTGTAAATGTACCCGAATGTACTCTTGCTCGAGTCAACATCTCCACCAAGATCAGCATCCACAAAATCCTGTAGAGTCACCTTTCCTTTGCCAAAACAAAGTGAAGTACTGGATGTACCTCTCAAATATCTCAGAAGCCACTTCACAGCTTCCCAATGCTCTTTCCCAGGGTTCGCCATGTACCTGCTAATAACTCCCACTGCATGTGCTATATCAGGTCTAGTGCAGAACATAGCATACATCAAACTACCAACTGCTGAATCATAAGGAAGAAGTGCCACGTGATAACGCTCCTCGGTAGTCTTGGGTGACTGCTCCTTTGACAATTTAAAGTGATTTGCCAATAGAGTAGTCCTGGGTTTTGCATCATTAACCCTGAATCTGCTCAACACCTTTTCAATGTACAACTCCTGATATAGATTTAAAGTGCCAGCAGATCTATCTCGAGAAATCTTCATCCCCAAAATCTGCTTCGCTGGACCCAAATCTTTCATCTCAAACGCTGCAGACAACCTTCTCTTCAGATTGTTAATCTCCCTCATACTAGATCCTGCAATCAACATATCATCCACATACAAGAGTCGGAAGACATATGAATCAGTGTATTTCTTAAAGTAACAACAAGGATCCTTTTCAGCTTTGCAGAATCCACTCTTGATCATGAAGGAGTCAAATTTCTTGTACAACTGCCTTGGAGCTTGCTTTAGTCTATACAAGCTCCTGGTGAGCTTGCACACCATGTGTTCCTTGGCTTGAACCACAAATCCTTACGGTTGCTTCATATAAATCTCTTTGTCCAGATCTCCATGTAAAAACGCTATTTTTACATCCATTTGCTCTAGATGCAAATTCTCCGATGCAACAATACTTAACAAAATTCGAATAGAGGTTAACTTCACAACAGGAGAAAATATTTCAGCAAATTCAATACCTTTCCTTTGTGAATATCCTTGAACCACTAAATGAGCCTTGAACCTTCTTTTGCCATCTTGTTCAGTCTTGATTCTGAACACCCACTTGTTCAGCAAAACTCTCTTCCCAGCAGGTAACTCAGTCAACACCCATGTGTCGTTCTTCTCAAGTGACCTCATCTCATCATCCATGGATTGATCCCACTTGATCGAATCCTCCACCTGTAGGGCCTCATCAGAAGACTCTGATTCCCCCTCATCAGTCAGCAATAGATAGTGTAATGAAGGTGAATACCTATCTGGTGACCTGATGGATCTGGATGATCTCCTTAACACCTGCTCAGGTGTAACTTGCTCCACTTCAGATTCTTCAGTAGGAGTTGGTTGAGAATCTGCTTCGACATATCTAGGGTTACTCTTCTCCAACTCAACCTCAACTCCCACTTGCTTTGTAATCTCTAGAACCTTTTTCTCTCTGTCCTTGTACAGGACAGACTCATCAAATCTCACATCACAATGTCTCAGGATGTTTCTGTTCTTGTCATCCCAAAACCTGTAACCAAACAAATCAGAACCATAGCCTATGAAGTAACACTTCACAGCCTTGGCATCAAGCTTTTCTCTCTTTTCTGGATCAACATAAACATAAGCAGTTCAACCAAAAGTCCTCAAGTGTGAGTACTTGAGTTCTTTTCTTGTCCACACCTCCTCTGGAATCTTGAACCCTAAAGGACTTGATGGTCTCTTGTTGATCAAGTATGCAGTAGTTCTCACAGCATCCGCCCAAAGTGTTTTTGGCAGCCCACAGTGTATCCTCATACTCCTTGCACGCTCATTCAATGTTCTGTTCATCCTCTCAGCAAATCCATTCTGCCTTGCCTTACCAGGAACTTTTCTCATCAATCTGATTCCCTCATCTACACAGAATGCCTTGAACTCTGATTTGTCATACTCTCATCCATTGTCAGATCTTAAGCATTTGACTTTGAAATCGGTCTGATTCTCAACTTCAGCTTTCCACTTCTTGAAAGTTGCAAACACATCTGACTTATACTTCAAGAAGTAAACCCATACTTTCCTGCTGAAATCATCAATGAAGGTAACATAGAATCTGGATCCTCCAAATGATGATACTGGAGATGGTCCCCAAATATCTGTATGGACCATTTCCAACCGCACTTTCTTTGGCTCTCTAGGATTCTTTGTGAAACTTACTCTTTTCTGTTTGCCCATAAAACAGCTCTCGCAAAGACCCATATCAACAGACTTGAGACCCTCTAATGCTCCTTTTGCAACCAGCATCTTCAGTCCTTTAGTACTCATGTGTCTAAGTCTCTTGTGCCACAAACATGAACCCGCAGCACCTTCAGCAACAGCGGCCATGTTTATACACCCTGCAGTAGTGTACAAGGTTCCAGATTTGGTGCCACGAGCTACTACTATAGCACCTTTCACGATCTTCCACGAACCTTTCCCAAACTCTGCTACATATCCCGTGCTATCCAACTGACCAACAGAGATCAGATTTTTCTTGATCCCAAGAATATATCTGACATCCTCTAATGTCCACTGGTTTCCCTAGGTGGTCTTTATGCAAACATCCCCCTTTCCTTCAATATCTAAGGATTTATTGTCAGCAATATATACTTTTCCAAAATTTTCAGATTTGAAATTTTGGATCAACTCCTTGCTTGGAGACGAATGGAATGATGCACCAGAATCCAAAATCCATGATTCAACCGGGCTGTTCACACTAAGGATTAGAGCATCCCCAATGTCCTTTGCTGAATTTACAGAATTATTGTCATCTCCAAATTTCTGATTCTGTTTCTTCTTTGGTTTTGTACAATTCGTTCGAAAGTGCCCTTTTTCTCCACAGTTCCAACAAGTCACGTTTGATCTGTTCAGGGATTTTCCTCGATTCTTTGATTTTGATCGACCATGTTGATTTTGTCCTTTCGTCTTACTTCTCCCCCTTCGGTAAACACTGAGAGCACTGCCCGATGAATCTCCCACTTCTCGTTTGCGAATACTTTTGCTAAGAACAACATCACAGATTTCATCAAACTTCAGTTTCTCAGATCCACGGGAACTTCTAATCGCAGCAACAACAGTATCCTAAGACTCGGGAAGACATGACATCAAAATCAATGCCTTAATTTCATCTTCGAAATTAATATCCACAGAATTTAGTTGACTCACAATCATATTGAACTCGTTTATATGATCAGAAACGGATCCATCTCAGACATTTGTAAATTGAACAATTTACGCATCAAATATACCTTGTTCATAGCCGATGGTTTTTCATACATGTTTGACAGTGCCTTCAACGGGCCGGACGTAGTCTTCTCCTTCACGATGTTGAACGCCACGTTTCTTGACGAAGTCAACCGGGTCAACCCTAGAGCCTGGCGATCCTTGAGTTTCCACTTTTCCTCCGTCATGGATTCCGGCTTCACCCCCGTCAACGGTTCGTGAAGATCTTTCTGGTACAGATAATCTTCGATCTGCATCTTCCAAAAACTGAAATCGGATCCATCAAACTTCTCGATTCCAAGCTTCGAACTATCCATCTTCTGTGATCGTGTTGAATCTCCTTAGCTCTGATACCAGTTGTTAGGATCGAATTCACGCACACACACTAGATGAATTAAGAACACAAGAACTTTCAAGAGAAAGAGATGAGAGATCTAGAGAGAAAAAGAAAAAACTCAATATTTCATGGTAACACCCCGTAAGTAAACTTCCACGGCGGTGAGGTATATTTATATTAATAAATCAGAGTATTTTTTGTTATAGAGAATAAATCAGGCTCCACTACCTAACATCAATTACAAGTTTTACCATCAACCAAGTCATTATCATCACAATACCACCAAAGGTGAACTTACCGTTCTCTTCATCCTCCTTCAATATAAAGACATAATACAGAACACACACATCAAGTAAAGAATATCAATCATCTAAGGGTCCTTATCTTTAAGGTCCCTAAGATCCACTTAAGTAAGATATGAAGTGGCATCCAATGCTACCTCTTCACACCATACCTAAGTGTTCCAAATCCTTCTATTTCTTATAGCTCTAAGCTCTCATCCCTAATGTAAATTCTTATTAGATTTTTCTAGTTTGTACATAACATGAATAAATATGCACTTAATTTCACATAATTATAGTTTTTTTAATTAATAAAAAAGGTTGGCACACTAAGGCCTTAATTGTTGTAGATCTGACTGAATCTTGATAATGTGTCCCTTAAATTTTTTTTCATAAGGTTGCAGGGTAGATCTCGCAAAAATAAATTGGAAATGAGGTAACAAGTCATTTGGTGAACTAGTCCAAGCTCACCGTAAAACTCGGCAATTTGGCTGTTAAGTCAGCTCGCCCTTATTTAAAGAATGTTGCATTAAATAGATTCCATTATTTTGGCGATGAACAAACATTTGTAAGGAATTTTTCACAACTCGTCAAAAGAATTTGATCACTCTATTCTATACCATAAAATTTATATATGTACTATAACCTCCGACAAACATCCCTTTACTCTTAATGCTATTCATAAGTCACTGGAAGTTTGGGGATTTTTTGGCATATTGTGATTCATAATAAATAAAGCCCTTTTAAATTATTCCAATTTGGTTGCCAACATGGCAAGGCCTAAAGTAGTTGGATTAGCACTTCCCCTTCAAGGAAAGGAAATAATTGAAACTTGAATGAGAAGGAAACAATCACTAAAGGCAAAGCAAAGAAAGTCGCGGCAATCAATAGGAAACGGAAGAGAAAAAAGAACAACTCATGTCTCACCAGAAGTGAGCTTGGGATATTATAGCATCTATGACACATACCTCACTACCTCTGTTAGTGGGGATGCGCACTCAGAACCCTAAACTACTGAATCTGATGAAGAATGACAAGTGAAAGAACAAAGGGAAGAACTACGCTAAAATAAGACAAATAACCACTTAAATTATTGAACCCCTCAATTTAGAACAACGCATCCCTCAGCACAATAACAAAAAATAACCTCACTTCCATTTCCGGTATTGATTACCGAGCTATATTGATGCCTTCACATACCTCGAGATTCCAAGGTTAATATAACAGTCACTCCCACATCCTCAAATGATATGCCGAGTTTCAAAGTTGAGTACCTTAAGGAGAAAACAGAGAAGAAACAAAAGTGAGCGGTAGCCACTAAAACCAGACCTGCAAAGACACCTTCACCTGATCTATCCCCTAGACCTTCAAGTATGTCCACGACAACACCTCTTTTTTTTAATTGAACAGATTCTTATGTTGCTATGTTGCCAAATAGATCCACTGATGTAGTTTCCTCCCATGTTCCCATCACACAGGCAATCCTGATCAGAATACGACAATTGGCCCTGTCTGAAAATCGTTGGATTGTTGCTCTGGAGACCTCCATTCAAGGAATAATCCAGAATTCTCTAACTGATGCTCTAACACCGCCACGAGCCACCATTGACGAGCTCAAAATTATAATAGTAGTTTACGAGGCCCACACTATTTTTTGTGTTGATATTTTTCTTGTGTGTATTTGGTTCGTTTGTTCCTAGTAAGGAAACTTGTCTTCTGTGATGAGCTTAATTGGAAGCATGCATGAATAAACCTAGTACTTTCCCAGTTAGTCTTATTGATTAAGAAAGGTGTGATCTTGAAATAATCTTAGACAACTTTAAATAGTGTGAGCCAGATTAAGATATACCTCTTTTGTGACCTACCCGTGAGCTAGCGAAACTCTTTTCAATGTCCATTGAGTCTTATCCTTCCAAGAGAAATTCATTGAACCTAGACCTTTGTCTTTCTGCTGCCTATAATCTTGTTGACTTGTGATTTAGTGAATAGAAATTTTAGGCCAAAATTCTAAGTTGGAGTATCGTGAAAGGAAAGAGAAAATCAAGAAGTGCAAGAAAAGTATCAAGTAACTCTTGGTGTTGTAGAAAATGGAAACCCTCTATAAAAAAATGATGAAAAAGAAAAGTTGTGGAATAAAAGTGTAAAAGATATTGGGTTTCCAAGCAATCCATAGAGATCGCATAAAAAGAGGACTTAAAAGCACAAGAAGCAGTATTTATGAAGTAAGGGAAGAGGATATTTTAAGATCACCATACATCAAGAGGATGAGAAGCCACTGAGCACAAAATGATCATACTTTTGAACTCAGATCCATTAAAAGTCTTGAAAAGACCATTTTGATCTTGAGTAAGTTGAACCGAATATTGATTGAAAAATAAGCGCAAATATATGGTTAAAACATGCATTGTGTTCCTCTTTGCGAGTGTGCGCGTTGCATCTGATTCCTGATCATAAATTGAGTAAGACTTGTGTATAAATATGGAATAATTCTTGGCATTAGTAGAAATTATTGTGAGCATATTTGGAAATGGTGTTGCGCAACTTGAATATTTGAGTACACAGTTAATCTTCGCATGAGTGTTTGAGTGTTGTTTGTGTATGTTAATGATTGAGTCTTATGTAGCACTATTTTAGATATCCTATTTGAACGACTAGACTTGAGTTTTAATTGAATAGAAGAAAAAGTTTAAGTTTGGGGTGTTGATGAGTCCACAAATTTGACACATTTAGGGATATATTTAATAGAAATAGTGTCCTTTAATGATTGTTTTTATCCCAATATTTGATTAACCTATCATGGTTCAGGTATTTGCAGTTTCAGTGAGAGCATGGACACTTATGTGCAAAATGGAACAAAAAGGTGATAAAGAAGATGAAACTGAAGCTTGAGCATCGCAAAGCACACTTGGCGAACCGCCAAAGGTACGTATGTCACCCTATGTTCTAATATGCAAAGCCCTAAGGAAGAGGATAAAAAAGGCGAGAAAGGAGCAATCGGCGCATCGAGGAATATTTTCGTGAAGTAGTGCTATACCACCCAATGATCCATGACATGAAGATGATAAATACAAACACAAAAGGGCGATGAACCAGACAATGGGAGCAACAGTCGAGTCATTCAGTGACCGCGAGTAACCTCGCCGAACGATCCGTTGGGACATTAATATCTGGAACTATAAATACTAGCCTAAGTATTATTTTTTAAATATGTATGAGCATAATTGTATATTTAACATTTAGAATACTAGTTTTGATATTTTCTCTCAAGTATAGAAAGGATTCTGTGGGATACATGAAGAAAGAAGTTAATCGTTCCCAAATCGGAAGTGGGTCTTCTCCATTCTTCTTCCTTTGCTCATATTAACATTAAATATCTTATACCCATTTGATTTTCTATGATTTTAGGTGTAAATTTTTTGTTTCTTCGTGTGTGTCTCAAAACACCTATTATTAGGGTATGATTTACCAAATATGTTTTTGTAATCTTGTTGGGTCTTTTTTTCTAATAGGTTAGATGTACTAATGATGATTTCACCTATTAGTTATGGTATAATTAAATGTGTTTGTAGTTTAAAATATAAAACCACCCCTATTTTTTTGGCTTGCTGGAGAGATAGGTCGCAAAACTAAGATTGCTAGACTAGTGACCTAAATAGTGGGTCAACATGAGGTTCAGGCCAAGAGGGTGAACACTAGTCCTATATCCTAGCACTCAGCTCGAGTGAGTTAGTGGGGTAAGAAATAGGTGGGCCTTTATGCGGCAAATGGGTGTTCGAGAGGAACCCATTTGAAACGAGGTAGGTTTTTTGATAGAAAACTTATTTCTATCTTAAGCATAGTCTGCTCACAATTATCTTGCAAATTTTGTATCGAAAGCATGTAACCACCAATATATATTAATATGTATTGTGGTCACTCCCCAAGAACATCTCCCCATACTTGATTCCTCTTGCATTTTTATCGTTTTTACTATATTTGACTAAATCCCCCTTTTCATATTTGACACTTTAGTGTCGCCCCTTTTGAATGAAAATGTGTTTATGCAAGAATATAGTTAAGGTATGACTAGTTAGATAAAATTCTAATTAACTACAATTTTCACCACCAATCCCTTGGGACACGACCCCAACCCTAGGTTGGGTTATTATACTATCGACGATCGTACACTCAAACCGTATGTTAATGTCATTGGTCCACAATTTTTATCGATTCAGGTACAATTTTAAACCCCATCTGACTTTTATCATTTGAGGAAGAACAATGGGTAAGTTGTTATCTCATGTAACTATCCATTTAGTCGTTTTGAATACTAGAGCATTTTTATGTCATAAAATAATTTATCGACAATTCTAAATGACTATTTTGGACTATTACTAACTACAATTATTAATTTAGTTGGGTTTTCGTAATAATTAATTTAGTTTGTGGTTAAAGAAGATAACATTAAAATTAAAAGTGGTAAATCTCAGCACTTTTATAATTTTATGGTATACACGTAGGGTGATTATTGATTTGTACAAAGAAGAAAATATTAGCTGCGATCGTTAAAAATGAATTTAAGAAACGACTTCAGGTGTTTTTTTACCTTAATCCTTCTTAGTGATATTAGTGATATGCATATTGGAACTTATTGTGTATTTAACTTCTTCTGCGTTGGAAAATATTATCGGTAAAATATAGATATAATATATTGATTAAAGGGTAAGGAATTGAGGGGTTAAGTTATATATGTTGCAATACAACTTATATGAAGTGTAATTAATAAAAAGGACAAAGTTTTGATGAATTTTGTTCTTCGGTAGAGGTAGGTTATTGTTTATTCTATTTAATAAATAGACTCTTAGTAGTGATTGATATGCATTGAACGATATTATGAAGTTCTTTATTACTTGATTGTGTGTGTTGTGATTGGTATGAAATCCTAAGTCCATGAAATCTATGATCCCTTTCTATCGAAGTGATGCCTTGAATAAAGAAGGTTTGATAAAATATTGTCCATAAAGCAAAAAATATTGATAATAAATCATAAATTAACGATATTATTTGACGGATGCCATGAATCGGTATGATATTATTAGATCGAATGCCTCGAGTTTCATGATATTATTGGACCAGGTGTCACCTTCTGACGTGTTAACATTAAAGGAAAACATATATATCACATAATGTACTCAATATAAAAGAACTCAATTCCCAAAATAGTTTTGTTTCGAGGCAGGAGTCCTCATGTGTGATCTTGATATTATTGACTGATCTGATACTTTAGTGTTGTTGCCACCAGTTCATGTTTTTATTTGCTTGTCACATGCTAAGTGTTATAGTTAATTTTATATTATTATTTATTACTTATTAATTTCTAGTTTTGGTTGGCTGGTGATACCTACTCAATATGAGCACCTTGTACTAACCCCTACTTGTATATTGTTAGTTTTATCTTGTGGAGTGCAGTAAGTGTCCTATCAACTTAAACTCGCCCTCAGCTCTAGCCAGTCTCTAGCAGATCATATTTCAAATTGAGTTATTCCTTCTAGATTGTGCTGGATTCTCCCAGTCATGACATGATGCCCTTAAATTTCGGATATAGACAATCTTATTTACTTATCTGTGTGTCTTTAATATTCCTAAACTTTGTATTTTGAGAACAAATGTCCTTTATGTGATGAATTTCATGTTAAGGGGATAATATGTAACAGGCTTTGAAAATTTATTTAATTAGTTGCTTTAATAAGTTTTGAGCTTCCACATTATTATTGTTATTTGTAGTTGTATTATTAATATAATTTGAATTGAATTCGTTGGTTTGCTCACTTAATAAGTTAATTGTGGTGTCACTCAAAACTAGTTTTGCATCTCGAAAAATACTCTCTTTCTTGACTCTATAATTCTAAAAAAAAATTATGTGACACACATGTAATGCGTGCACATGTCCGAAAAATGCGGGCACACACATACACACTCACGTATGCAAGAACGCACGAAGGCTTGCACACACACTTACACACAAGTGTGCAAACAGGTGAGGCTGAAATATGTGTGTTGTACATGCATGACAACGAAGTCAAATGAAAAATTTATCCCTACCAAAGCAAAATGAAAAATAAAAGCTTTTATTCTTTAGGTTTTAGCAAAAAAAAAATAAACTCAATGACAAAAACATCAAGCTCAAATCGAAGTAATGATATGATGATAAAATAAGATTTATGACTAAAAAATCATACTACAAAGTTTGATGACTATTTGATAAATGTCATGAATTTTTAAAGAGTGGTGATAATGGAACTAAGAAATGATTGTGCTAATTATGAATGTTTAAGAAATTTTTATTAATGAATAGCGAGTCATTGTATAGTCGATCCGTACTTCAATCGCTCTTATTTAACTATGTATTATTTGACATAATTGTGGATGTTATTTTTCGTCATTTCATTTGCGAGATTTGTGTTAATTAGTATAGTACATCCGACAACTCATTTTTTACTATTATTCCTAACATCATAAGATCTCTCTTCCATGAGAATGCTCATTTTAATGAACTGTGTGTGTTGTTATTTCTATCTTCATGAAAATTAAATTGTGACATGCTTAATTCGTTGCTTCCTTCTATATTGGTATGGAGGAAAGAGAGTACATACGTATATTTGACTATGAAATAAATACATCATATTGTTCAGTAGCTTTTTTTTAATCATTAAATATTTACTTATTGTAAAATCTACCTTTAAATATTAACAAATTTTATATTATAAATTACATTCTTATGAGTTGATTATTACTTATTTAATTGTTGTTTTAAGAAAATGTATTTGTTTTAATTAAAGGCATGATTTTGTTTCTTGATTACTAAAAAAAAAAAAAACTAGCATGTTCATATTTTTTTCAATCTTAAAAGTTTTTATTTAAAAAAATAAAATATAATAAAAAAAAATTTTAAAAAAAAGAAATGCCGAATAAATTAAATACTAAAAAAATTAATAGGTGTGGATTTTTAATTTTATTTGTACAACCTTCAATGATTTATCGAAGAAAAATTCATATCCATGTACTTAAGAATTTAAGTTACACTATGTAAATCATAAGAATTTAAATATTTATGTTTTTTTTTTTTTATAATTGCCTAGCTCCTGTAACCTTTTTTTTTTATTTGGGCTTAAATTAGCTCTTTGTAACATTTTAAATTTTTAAAAAATGTATGGACACACAGCAACACACATGTGTCTAGATCCCCCCAGCCCACCCACCCACGAAAACATATGTTTGCGCGCACACGTGAGGTTGAAATTTGTGTATTCTAATATTAGCCCTATTAAAGCATAAGACAAAACAAAAGTTTTTACTCTTAAGGTTTTGAGAAAATAATCAAGCTATAATGACTGAACCTTAAATAAAATTCAAGTGATAATATGATGATAGAATATGATTTATGCCTAGATCCATGCTACAGATATCATACTTACACTATATAAAAAGAATCTATTGTAAAAAAAAAAAAAAAAAAAACTAAAAACATAACAGATGTGATTTTTTAATTTTTAAATCTTTCATGATTTATCAAAAAAATAATCTATACATGATGTATTAAAAAACTTAAATACCACGGTATAAAACACGAAAAATTAAATATTCATGTTTTTTTTTGTAATTGTCTAATTCTCACAAGCTTTTTTTAATTTAAGCTCAAATTAACTTTTTGTGACTTTATAAGTCTAAAAAAGTTAATCATAAATACACATGCAACGCATGCACGTGTAAAAAAATCTCATCCCACCTCCCCCCACACGCACGTGAGGTTGAAATATTTCAGTCTAGGTACACCACATAACAATGGTGTTAAAAATCATCCTTATCAAAGCAAAAATACACAATAAAAGCTTTTATTTTTTAAGGTTTAGCAAAAAAGAATAAAGCTAATGACCAAAAACTAACTCAATCCAATTAATGATATGATGAGATAATATGGCTTATGCCTAAAAAATATGCTACTCTGTTTGGTGACTGTTTGATGGACGTAGTGAATTCGTAAAGAGTAGTGTTGGTAGAACGAAAAAATGATTCCACTAATTATGAATGTTTAAGAATTTTTTATCAATGAATAGTCATTAATTATATCGTCAAGTACTTTGATCTCTCTTATTTTACACGTGTTATTTGACATAGTTATGAAAATATATTGGTTATTTTTCATTTTTTCATGATTCAATTTGTGTCGATATAGTACATCAGAATGTGCATTTTCTATTACTAGTACTGACACCATAAGATCTTTCATCCATGAGAATGCTCATATTAATAAACTACGTATATTATTATGTCTATCTTGATGAAATAAAATTTTAACTTGCCTAATTCGATTCTTTCTGTTATATCAAAACTGGAGAAAGAAAGTAATTGTGTATATTTAACTATTAAATAAATATTTGATATTGTTTAGTTGCTTTGTTTTTTAATCATTATATATTTACATATTGCAAAATGTACTTTTTAAATTTAACAAATTATGAATTTTTAATTATATTTTTATGAGCTGATTATTAATCATTTATTTTTTTTAAAAAAATGCATTGGTTTACTAAAAGCATGATTTGTTTTTTTCGTTTGCAAAAAAATAAAAATAAAATAGCACGTTCATATTGTTTTCAATCTTAATACTATTTTATTCAAAATCAAATAAAATTAATATCAACATTTTTGAAAGAATCGAATGCCCAATAAATTAAATATTAAAAATGTAATAGGTGTAATTTTTGAAATATTTTTTATACAACGAAACTTTCATGATTTATTGAAGAAAAATTTATATTCAATGTATTTAAGAACTTAAATTACACTGTTAACCATAAGAATTTAAATATTCATGTTTTTTTTATAATTGTTTACTTCTTGTAAGACTTGCTAAATTTTGATTTAAATTAACTTGTTGTGACTTATTAAATTAAAAAAACTCTATGGACAGACATGCAGGGCACACATGTGTCTGGAACTCACCCCCTCACTACACAAACACACAAATGCATGCACGCAACAAGTGTGCGCATACACGCACGTTTGCACATACATGAGGCTCGAATTATGTATTATACACCGCATTTTTATCGAATTAAATAAAAGTAGTATCTCTACAAAAGCAAACAAAAAAATAAAAGATTCCACTCTTAGGGTTTTTAGAGAAAAAATCAAGGCAATGACGAAAACCTCAAGCTCAAATTCAAGTAATGATATAGTGATAAAATATTGTTTATGCCTAAACAATAATGCTACATACACCATAATTACACTTTATAAAGAGAATCTAATGTTAAATTAATTAAATGCTACAAATATAATAGGTGTGATTTTCCAAAAAAAATTTACAACCTTTCATTATTTATCAAAGAAAAAATCATATGCATAATGTATTTAGGAACTTAAATTACAACATATAAACCATATAAATTTAAGTATTCATGTTTTTTTTATAATGGTCTAATTTTCGCAAGCTTTTTTTAATTTGGGCTCAAATTTTCTCTTTGTGACATTACTTATGTAAAAAAAAAAAAATCTATGGGACACACATGTAGCGCAAGCACGTGTCAAGAAATCGCACACACGCACATACACACTCACATATGCAAGAACAGAGACACATGCGCGCGCGCACACACTGCTGAGGCTGAATTTGTGTGTTGTACACCACATAACAATGAAGTTATATGAAAATATTATCCCGGACACTAAAAAAATTTTCGTCCATGAGACAGCTAATTTTAATAAACTACGTTAATTCTTATTTCAATTTTAATGGAATAAAATTGTGACTTGCTTAATTAGTTGCGTACTGCTATATTACAGTGAAGTAAAAGAAACTATATGTGTATATTTGACTATGAAATAAATATATCATATTTTTAGTAGCTTTATTTTTTAATTATTAAATATTTTTTATCGTAAAATGTACCTTTTAAATTTAACAAACTATTAGTTTTAAATAACATTCTTATGAGCTGATTATTAATTATTTAATTATTTTTACAATGTATTTATTTTTTATTAGTAGTATAATTTTATTTCTTCATTACAAAAAAATAAGAATAAAATAGTGTGTTCATATTTTAGTCAATCTTAATGGTTCTTTTATTTATTATCAAATAAAATATTATCAATTTTTGTAAATAATCTAATGCCGGATAATTAAATACTAAACAACTAATCGGTGCGGCTTTTTAATTATTTTTGTATAACCTTCCATGTTCTATCGGGAAAAAAATGTATGCAAGAACATAAATTACACTATATAAATCATAAGAATTTAAATATTCATGTTTTTAAATTGTTTAGTTCTCGTAAAAAAAAATTAAATTTAGTCTTTAATTAGCTCTTTGAGACTTGACAAATCTATTTTTTTTTTATATGAGACAGACATGCAACATATGCAAGTGTCCAAAGACCTCCCCCCTCCCCAGCACGCGCAGACACGCGCAAATACACGCGTTATACACTGTATAACAATATCGTTAAATGAAAAAATTAATCTATTAGAGTATAAAAAAAAAAAAGATTTCATTGTCAACAAAAAGCTCAAGCTCAAATCCAAATGATGATATGATGATGAAATATGACTTATGCCTAAAAACTAATGCTACAAACACTATAAATACATTATATGAAAAGAATTTAATGGAGAATAAATAAATGCTAAAAAAACATAATAAGTGCGGTTTCTTAATTTTTTTTAACCTTGCAAGATTTATCGAAGAAAAACTCAGGTATATAATCTTTTTTAAGAACTTAAAATTAAACTATATAAACCATATGAATTTAAATATTTATGTTTTTTATAATTGGCTAGTTCTCGATGGTTTTTTTTTTAATTTGGGCTCAAATTAATTTTTTCTGACTTTATAAATATATATAAAAAAATTATGGAATGTATATATAACGCACAGATGTGTCCACAACGCCTTTCTCATCACCACCACCACACACACGCACACACAAACCTGTGAGGCTGAACTTTGTGTTTTGTGCACCGTATAAAAATGATGTTAAATTAAAAATTACCCCTATCAAAGTAAAAGACAAAATATAAGCTTTCACCCTTAAGGTCTTGTAAAAAAAAATCGAGTTAATGACAAAAATATCAAGCTCAAATCGAAATGATGATATGATGATTTAATATGGTTAATGCGAAAAAATATTGTGCTACAAAGTTTGGTGACTATTTGAAGGATGTCGTGAATTTTTTAAAAGTAGTGATGACGGAATTATGAAATGATTGTGCTAATTGTGAATGGTCAAGGAGTTTTTATCAATGAATTGTCAGTCATTGTATCGTCCACCAATACTTCAATTTGTTTTAATTCACTCATGTGTTATTTGACATGATTGTGAAAATACACTGGTTATTTTTTATTCTTTCATGACTTGATTTGTATCAGAATAGTGTTGGGATATATATTATAAACCATGTGTTGAGAAATAATATTTATTAGAGATTAAATATTTTCTCAAATTCATTAGATTATATATTCGTTTATGGTGTCTATTACATATATTGTAGATGATTTAGTGTGTAGTGTTTTAGCTTATGCATAGAGGTTTAAATCATCGGTTTTTATAAGTATAAAGTTTTTTGGTTCACAATCTAGGATGGAAATTGGACATGTCATCGGGTACGATTGTAGCACAAGGTTATATGTAATTTATCTTGATTATGGGAACGGTACAGTTCCAACTTCTTGTGCTAGTACATCTTGTATGTATTGAATGAGACCGAGTAGAGATAATTGTTTTAGACTAATTGACAAAAACATGTTCTCTAAACTATTAAATATACTTATATTCTTAATCTTCATATAACTATTATGATCTGTATATATTAATTATCGTTTTGATTTATAAAAAAATGAGATTCTGAGACGGGTCAATATGCCTGGTAAGTTGGATGATAATAATATATGTTGGTGAAATAATAAGTTAGTTGATGGAATTCATGTCTCATTATAGAGATTGATTGATATGTCCTTATGAGAAACTTATAAGTTTTCATCGTGTCAAATCTTGCAAGTAGATTTATAAATCCGACACATAAATAAGTTTAGCAGTGCTCTAAAGGAAATTAATCATTAAGTTAAATACGTTAGTAATTTAGTTTATTGATTAGTATCTGAAATCTTAACATGGGGAATTACATAAGTGTTGAATGAGAAATTACGAAATAGAGGAGTGCAATTACCAATTTCTAGTGCAATGATTTGTAATTTATTATGGTAAGAATAATTCAAATTAATTATTTGAAATGATTTTCATAATAGGAAGTCTCGGTCTATTTCAATGGATAATGGAGGAATAATATGAATTTTTCTAGTATTTTAGAAAAACTAGGTTTTCTGGTCCTTTTTGGATTACGAGAAAATCTCTATAAATAGGGATTCTCCTAACCTAGAAAAGCGATGATGATTAGTTTTCTATTCGATACTTGCCCATCGAAGTATTGAGAGTTCGAATGTGACTTGGGATCACTGTAGAAGATCATAGCTATTGTTTATCTTGTAGATTCTTTTGAAGGTCTGTCTATCTTGTAGATTCGCTGGAAGGTATTTGTTCACGCTCCAAAAGGTATATATCGAATTAAATATCAGTATGTTTATGTGTTCTAGCATAATATATGATTTAGCATAAACGAAATTAGTAATCTATTATTAATGTAAGCAGTAAAGATCTCAATATGCTTTCAATGTATATATATATTTTTTTACAATTGGCATCCAGAGCAAAAGTGACATCTTAATAAATAACCTAGATTTTTGTGTGAAATCCCTTTGAAAGATATCCTTGTATTCCACCGTTATTTCAATTACGTTAACCACGATTTTTGGAGTTCCAGTATTCGTTGAGTTTTTTTTTAATGCTTTATTGATGGTTCAATTATATGAAAAAGGTGGTTGTTGCCTTTTACTCAATTGATTCAAGTGAAGAAAAAAAAGATGATGAATAAATTAACTAGTGGCCGAGAATTACTGGATTATATTTGGTGGGATCTTTGAATTATATTATTTTTTTACTTAAAAAAAATCATAAATAAATTAAGTAACTTTGCACATGTTGGCTGCAGTGGCGGTACCTAGGGTATCCAATTGTCACCATGGCAATACAATTCTCTTATGTGTGTTTTTTTATTGGCCAAGAATCAATAAATTAATTTCAATTATTGTTTTCTTAAACAAATTGAAAGATTGGTTATAGAAGGGACGGTAGAAACTAAATTTTGTTCAAGACGCAGTTAAACTTCATTTTTCTCTTGATTGAATAATTTTATGAGCACGGTACAATGACATATATATAATATTGTATAAAAAAAGAAATTATGATTAATAAATAGTCACACTTAACGTTGTCTATTTATTTAGAATCATTGAAAATTCTTAAATATTATATGAATACATGAATTGAGAATTATGATTAATAAATAAAATTTACGAATGTGATCTATTTATATGAGTCATTAGAATATCCTCAATGTATCATGTATGGATTGTTCTTCATAAATGTATACTAATAAATATTTGTTTACTCGATAGGAGATTTACCTTTAGATACTAGTAACACTTAAATTAATTCATGAGAATAGATATTAAAAAATTTTACCGATCTAAAAGGAGAAACATAATATCTTGAATTCTCAAGTGTATTAATTGAGAACAAGTTGTTGTAAGAAGGTTTGTTGTGTGTCTTAGTTAAAAGAAAGATTCATAATATACTTTATTCTCGTGAGATAATTTTTAAAGGAGAATGAAATTTGAATCAAGTTGTTTTAATCTTTAATTATGCCTTAAACGATTAATTTTTCAAATTTGGTCATAGTTTATATGGTCATATATTTTATGATCTTTGATTGACTTGAAATTTGATGGTTCCAACTAAAATTGTTTAGATGGGTTTAGGTAGTTTGTCAGATTAAAATTTGATTTTAATATATGATAAGATCATCTTTATGTCAACTATATTAATGCTAAATTTGGAAAATGATTGTACATAGTGTAGACAATAAAATTCGCGTCGAGAAAATAATAATCAAGAACGGAAAATTATAGCAACAATCGATTTTATTATTTCAAATGCGAGTGTTACAATCTCTATAATTCCTCTGAATTCGCCTTTTCAAATATAAATTCAAGGGATTTAAAGCTTGTTCTTGAATCTACGATTAACTTGAACTTGTACTTTATCTTGATCTTGACTTTTATTTGAACTCAAGGGCTTCGAGCTTGTTATTGAATTCAGTGGTCTTGATCTTGATTGTTCTTGAACTTGAATGCTTGAATTCTTAAACTTGTAGCTTTGTAGAGAATTAAATGACGTTTGTACCACAGAGTTTCTCTAGCTTCTTGTTTAGAATTTTCGGTCTCTTTTCTGAATTATGAGGACCCCTATTTATAGTTTTAGAATAGAGGAGTTGCGATTGGAATAGGATTCCTTTCAGCCAATCAGATTGAAGTGACATGGCATTTGGGCTTTATGGAGCGGGCTTGTCATCTTTGACACATGTCATGATTCTAGTGGTTTTCTTATTTGACTTGGCATGCCACATCATCTGCACACGTGGCGCCAAGATGGGCTCTAGAAATGAGATGAGATTGGGTTTAACAAATTGGGTTCATCCAATGTAGCCCAAATCAATTAATTTAGACTTTAATTAAATCCATATTTATTGGACTTAAATATTTAACTCAATTATAATCAATCCACAATATTTATTTGGATTAATATATTTATGAATTCAATATAATCCGAATCATTTTATAAATTTATATTTAATAAATTTTAAATGATTACAAATGCCCCCTGCTTCAAGTCTTGTCGAGATATTTTATCTTTTAGAGACTAGGCTTGAAGCATTAACTGGTTACTAATTTCACCTTAGTTAAAAATGAATTATAATTGAATTAACAATTGTAATCCTACTTAATTTCATATTCATATATATGTTTTATTGCCCAAGCCAAAAAGAAATTGTAATTGAACTAGGATTTGTAATCCTACTCAATTTCATATTCATATTGTGTTTTATTGCCCAAGCCAAAAAGAAATTGTAATCGAACTAGGAATTGTAATCCTACTCAATTTCATATTCATATTATGTTTTATTGCCCAAGCCAAAAAGAAATTGTAATTGGACTAGGAGAAGGATTCTATCCCACCACATGACATCTATAAATAGATACATTGTCTCCATAATTTTATCTTCAATTACAGATTTTGAGCCTACGACGAAAAGGGCATACTCAAGGTAATTTTCCTTCTTTTTTTATTTATTTTCGTCACTTTTTTTTACAGCTTGACATGTCTGTCGTAGAAAATTCATATCTCATTGTAGAAAAATTGAAATCATGAACCGTTTGATTATTCGGAAACTAGACATCTAGATCTCCAACATACCCGAAATTCAAAATTTAATACCTTCAGAATCTTTTTTAATGATTTTTTGAAGTTAGCTCTAGATTCTGTCATGCTCAAAATTCGTCACTTTTTTTACAGCCTGACATGTTCGTCGTAGAAAATTCATCTCTCATTGTAGAAAAATCGAAATCATGAACCGTTTAATTTTTCAGAAATTAAACTTTTATATCTCCAACATACCCGAAATTCAAAATTTAATACCTTCAGAATATGTTTAGATGATTTTTTGAAGTTAGCTCTAGATTCTGTTATGCTAAAAATTCGTCACTTTTTTTACAGCCTGACATGTTCGTCGTAGAAAATTCATATCTTATTGTAGAAAAATCAAAATCATGAAACGTTTGATTTTTCAGAAACTAGAATTTCTGATCTATAACATATCCAAAATTTAAAATTTAATACCTTCAGAATCTTTCTAGATGATTTTTTGAAGTTAGCTCTAGATTCTGTCACGCTAAAAATTCGTCACTTTTTTACAGCCTGACATGTTCATCGTAGAAAATTCATATCTCATTGTAGAAAAATCAAAATCATGAACCGTTTGATTTTTTAGAAACTAGACTTTTCGATCTCTAACATATCCAAAACTCAAAATTTAACACCGTCAGAATCTTTCTAGATGATTTTTTGAAGTTAGCTCTAAATTCTGCCATGCTAAAAATTTTCAGATTTGTGTGACTTACTAAAAATCTCGTGTCTTGACGTTGGAACAGCGAAATCAAAATCCACTTGGTGATTTCTAATCTAGACATAAAGGTCTACAACACATCCAAGATTCAAGATTTAATACCTTTCGAGTCACAAACATCTTGACAGGTAACAATTTCTCCTTCACTTGTATTTCCCTTTTTTTTCTTTTTCTTTTTTTTGTAGATCAGCAAAAGGAATTTTATATTTTATGGAGGCTACATAACCGAAGGATTTATCACATAAAAATGTGCTTAACGGCCATGCCTTAACAAAATAAATAAATAAAACTCTCAAGGTGTTCCATGGCCCCGAATGCTTAACCAACTTGATGCTTTACTAGAATATTGTGTAATGCTCCCGCCTTGAAAATAACCTCAAGGTTTTACAAGGTCCCGAATGCTTAACCAACTTGAAGCTTTTACTAGAATACCGTGTAACACTCCCGCCTTGAAGATAACCTCAAGGTCTTACAAGGTCCCGAATGCTTAACCATGAAGCTTTACTAAAATACCGTGTAACGCTCCCGCCTTGAAGATAACGCAAGGTGTTACAAGGTTCCGAATGCTTAACCAATTTGAAGTTTTAATAGGATACCATATAACGCTCCCGCCTTGAAGATAACCTCAAGGTGTTACAAGGTCCCGAATGCTTAACCATGAAGCTTTATTAAAACACCGTGTAACGCTCCCGCCTTGAAGATAACCTCAAGGTGTTACAAGGTCCCGAATGCTTAACCATGAAGCTTTACTAAAATACCATGTAACGCTCCCGCCTTGAAGATAACCTCAAGGTGTTAGATGGTCCCGAATGCTTTAACCAACTTGAAGTTTTAATAGGATACCATGTAACGCTCCCGCCTTGAAGATAACCTCAAGGTGTTACAAGGTCCTGAATGTTTGACCATGAAGCTTTACTAGAAAACCGTGTAACGCTCCCGCCTTGAAGATAATCTCAAGGTGTTACAAGGTCCCGAATGCTTAACCATGAACCTTTACTAAAATACCGTGTAACGCTCCCGCCTTGAAGATAACCTCAAGGTGTTACAAGGTCCCGAACGCTTGACCAACTTGAAGCTTTAATAGGATACCATGTAACGCTCCCGCCTTGAAGATAACCTCAAGGTGTTACAAGGTCCTGAATGCTTAATCAACTTAAGACAGGATAAACCCGTGAAAAGACCAGTTTAAGGTGCAAAGGGACAAATATTGTCCACCTTAAGGCATGGAAATTTAAAGATCCTTTTAAAGATAAATCCGTAGGAACTCTAGCTTAAGGTGCAAAGGGACAAGTTTGTCCACCTTAAGGCATAGAAATTTAAAGATACGTTGAAGGATAAGCTTGACCAACTTGAAGCTTAATAGGATACCGTGTAATGCTCCCCCCTTGAAAATAATCTCAAGGTGTTACAAGGTTCCGAATGTTTAACCAACTTGAAGCTTTAATAAGATACCGTGTAACGCTCCTGCCTTGAAGATAAACTCAAGGTGTTACAAGGTCCTGAATGCTTAACCAACTTGAGACAGGATAAATCTGTGAAAAGACCAGTTCAAGGTGCAAAGGGACAAATATTTTCCACCTTAAGGCATGGAAATTTAAAGATCCTTTTAAAGATAAATCCGTCGGAACTCTAGCTTAAGGTGCAAAGGGACAAGTTTGTCCACCTTAAGGCATAGAAATTTAAAGATTCGTTGAAGGATAAGCTCGCAACAAAGCTAGATTAAAGTGCAAAGGGACAAATATAGTCCACCTTAAGGCATGAAAGATTTAAAGATCCTTTTAAATATACACCAGTGAAAAGGTCGACTTAAGGTGCAAAGGGACAAATATTGTCCACCTTAAGACATGAAAATTTAAAAAGATTCTTTTAAGTATACATCTTTGAAAAGGCCTAGCTTAAGGTGCAAAGGGACAAGTTTGTCCACCTTAAAACATAGGAATTCAAAGATCTATTGAGGGATAATCCGCAACAAAGCTAGCTTAAGGTGCAAAGGGACAAAACTCGCGCACCATTAGGCATGAAATTCAATTACGCATTTGGAGGCTTCTACTTATATACTTGAAGTCTTACCTTCATACTTAAAGTATTTGAATACTTCAACTTGTATACTTAGAGAATTTGGATACTTCAAATAATAAACTCGAAGAATATAAAGACTCCAATTTGCATACTTGATCTAATTTAAAGACTTCCACCGTACTAATAAGAGATTCAAATTTTATAAGGGTTTGCCCCTTCCATAGACCCATCAATACTTCGTGCAAGTCTTAAGTTTAGTGAGACAAAAGATAAAAATAAAATATATATCGCTTTGACTTTCATGCAATAGATCAAGTGGGGACATTTTTTTTGACACTCATGCAACTGAACTTAGAATATGGTTCTAAGCGCCTACGTACCTCAATAAAGAGGATCAAGTCACAACGTAGTTCTGAGGATTTGAGTGATTATTCTTTTCTTTTTTTTTGTGGTTGTGCCGTACACAGTTTATACTCTTGCGGGCCAGGAGTGACATGCAGTTTAGGCTCGTACCTTAAGGAGCATTATCTTCCTTCAAGGATAGTATCTCTTTAGAAATTTGGCATTAATAGGACCGATCCTTAAGCCATCAGCATCAACAAGCTAGTAAACACCATTTGAATATGCTTCTTGTATAACATATGGTCCATCCCACTTTGAGGTAAATTTGCCCCCAGACTTGTGCGAAGTAATGATGGGTCTTCTTACCGCGAGAACTTGATCTCCAACTTGAAAGCACCTCAAGCGAACCTTCTTATTAAAAGCACGAGATAGACGAGCTTGATAACATTCAAGGTTTTGTTGGGCTTGTAACCTCTTTTCATCAAGTGCTTCTAATTCAGCAAGACGCAATCGAGCATTTTCTTCCTCAGTGAGCCCTTCTTGAATAGCAAGTCTTAAGGGGGGTATTTGACACTCGAGTGGCAGGACTGCTTCAACTCCAAAAGCAAGTGAATATGGTGTTGCTTGAGTTGGTGTGCGATATGTTGTCCTATATGCCCACAAAGCTTCTTCCATTCTTTCATGTCAATCCCGTTTAGATTTGGAGACAACTTTCTTGAGCAGGTTGCATAGAGTCTTATTGAATGCTTCATCAAGACCATTAGCGGCAGCATTGTACATAGAAGATTTACGCTGCTTAAAGTAAAAAAGATCACAAATCTTGTTCATTAACTTGTTATCAAATGGTTTGCCATTGTCTGTTATTATATAGCGAGGGATGCCAAAGCGATAGATAATATTTACTCGGATAAAATTTGCAACAGTCTCTTTCTTCACCTCTTTAAGAGTGACAGCTTCAGCCCATTTTGAAAAGTAATCAGTTGCAGCCAAGATGTACAAGTGTCCACCAGAAGACTTTGGTAATGGTCCTACAATATCCAGTCCCCAAGCGTCAAATGGCTAAGATGCGATGGTTGGGTGCAACACTTCGGGTGGCTGATGAATGAATATCGGATGAAATTGACAAGCATCACATTTTCTAGCATAATATAAGCAATCTTTCACCATGGTTGGCCAGTAATACCCCATCCTCTTTATGTGAAAATGAAGTTTTGGTCCAGATTGATGTGATCCACATACTCCTGCGTGTGCTTCTTGTAGAGCTTGAATCGCTTCTTCCTCTCCCAAACATCGTAATAACATACCCTCAAATGATCTTCTATATAATGTATCCTTATAGTAAAGGAAACGAGGTGCACGACGACGTATGTCAGTTCTTCTTCTTGGATTTTCTGGAAGTATCCCATAACATAGGTAGTCAATGATGGGTTGTCTCCAATCTTCCTTCGCAGCTTCAACAATGGCGACGATATGATCAAAATTATTTTCAATATATTCTTCCTCATTTGACGGTGGTACTATCCATTTTTGACAGACAGTTACTTGCGTTTGATCAGGAAGGGTTAGCGTTGAAGCTAGAGTAGCCAATGCATCAGCTTTCTTATTATCTGTTCGACGCACATGTTGAAGGGTTACATCCCCAAGCCATCTTATCAACATTTGAGCATAATCATGATAAGGTCGCAATTCAGGCTTTTTTACCTCATAACTTCCTAAGAGTTGATTAATCACCAATTGAGAGTCACCAAAGACCTGTAAATGTAATTGTTTCATGTCAACGGCCATTTTGAAGTCCAAGTATCAGTGCTTGATATTCAGCGACATTATTGGAGCAACATTGTTTTAGAGTAAAAGAGAATGGTAGAATCTCTTCTTGTGAAGTGATGAACACCACACCAGCACCAGCTCCGCCACGATGTGCAGCCCCGTCAAAGTACATTTTCCAAGGAGGTTGAACTTCAATTAACATTGCATCTTCATTAGGAAACTCATCAGTTAACTCCCAATCATTTGGTATAGGATGGTCTGCTAAGAAATCCGCTAGTGCTTGTCCCTTCACGGATTTCTGAGGGATGTACACAATCTCAAATTGTTGGAATTGGAGGTACCATCTTGCTAGTCGGTCACTAAGGACAGGTTTTGACATAACAAACTTGATGGGATTTGCTCTAGAAATAAGGCGGACAACATGAGCTTGAAAATAATGCTTCATCTTTTGAATTGAGAAGACCAGTGCCAAGCATAACTTTTCAATTGGCGAATAATTTAGCTCATTTGGCGTCATCGTTCTACTTAAGTAATAAAGAGCATTTTCTTTTCCCTCACTATTCTCTTGAGCTAACAGGGCTCCTACAGACCTTTCTTGTGCTGCAATGTAGAGTATCAATGGTTTTCCAGGTATAGGGGCTGCCAAAACCGGAGGTTTCGCTAGATACGATTTGATACTTTTAAAGGCTTCGCTACATTTTTGGTCCCAATTAAAAGGAGCACCCTTCTTCATGAGATGACTGAATGGTTGACATCTCCCCGCTAGATTTGAGATGAACCTTCTCAAGTAGGCTAACTTTCCTTGGAGACTTTTTAACTCATGGATATCTCGAGGTTCAGGCATCTTTGATATTGCATCGACTTTGGCTTGATCAATTTCAATTCCTCGATGTCTCACAATAAAGCCAAGGAACTTGCCGGAAGTAACTCCGAAGGCACATTTCAATGGATTCATCCTTAATTGATATCTTCGGATTAACTCAAACACCATCCTTAAGTCTTTCAAATGATCACCCCTTTTCCTGGACTTCACTACCAAATCATCATAGTAACATTCAACATTTTTATGGAGCAAGTCGTCAAAGATATTTTGCATAGCCCTTTGATATGTGGCGCCAACATTCTTTAAACCAAATGGCATCACTTTGTAGCAATAAATACCTTTTGGCGTGCGAAATGCAGTGAGTTCTTCATCTTTTGGTGACATGCGGATTTGATTATATCCAGAAGAACCATCCATGAACAACATTGCCTCATAACCAGTGGTGGCATCAATCATCAACTCTGGAATGGGAAGAGGAAACTCATCTTTAGGGCATGCATTATTGAGATCTCTAAAGTCAACACAAACTCGAATTTGACCATTCTTCTTCCTCACAGGAACAATACTTGAAATCCATGTAGGATATTTGACCTCACGAATAAAGCCTGCCTCAATGAGTTTGTTAACTTCATTTTCTATCAATGGAATCAAGTCTGGTCTAAAACGTCTTTGAGCTTGTTTAACTAGACGAGATACATTTTTGACTGCCAATTGATGGACCGCTACTCTAGGATTCAATCCAGGCATTTCTTTGTAACTCCAAGCGAATATATCTCTATATTCTTTGAGTATATTCATGTAAGCGACTTCTTCATCAATTTCTAGAAACGCACTCAAGTAAGTTGGCTTCGGATCTTCATCAGTGCCAAGGTTAACTTCCTTCAAAGGATCTATTGTGATCTTTACTCCTTCTTCAAGTTCTGGAGGAGCATCTTTAGCATCTTCCTCTTCCACAGGATCATTGTCATTGACCGATATATGACAACACGAGACAATATCTTCTACCTCTTCCACAATCTTCTTTTGAGGCAAAGAATCGTACTCATTTTGGATTGTAAAATGATTTGAGGAACCTACACTTTCTTCATCTTCCTCGAGCTCTTTGGTGTAAACCACAGTATGAACCTTTGCCTTGAGTTCCTCTTTACAGGAAACCATAAGTTCCACTCGTTGCCTCATCCTAGAAGGAATCAAACTTCTGAAATCTTTTCTAATCAAATGTGAAGCAGGCGTTGTAACTTTTAAATAACTTCTCAGGTTCTTGTTATTCTTCTTTAGAGGACCTAACCTCTCAAACACAGAAATTCTTGTTGTCACTTTGCCAAGTCGATCAAAGACAGAAGGCCTTTTATTGGGAGCAGTGACATCATCTTCAAAAGTTATATGATTATTACTGGCCCTTCTTATGGAAATGCGAATTGGCGGCGGTTGGCTATAACCTAGGCCTTCGCGCGATTTCCTAGTTGTATCTTCTGATGGAAGTTTCCCTAGTGCTGATGGCTCGCTGGGGTTGTATCCTGCCTTCACAAATAACTTGTAGGCATTGGGATCAAAACCTTCTCTTGTGCGCTTTGTAGGGAGAGTCATATCTAGCAGTTGATCTTGAGCGACTGACTTTTCTGGCAACTTAGAAGACAGGTTTATTGCATCAATCCGTCTGATAGGAAGAGTTAGCCCTCTTAATGCATTTTCTTCAAGGTTAGATGGTTGATCTTGTTCTTTCTTCGCTTTTGGAACATAACAAAGCCTAGAAGTCTGCTTCTTCTTTGAAGACAGGATCTTCCCTTCATTAAGAATGACACAAGAGTCTTTAGTGTCAATTTTTTCCTTATCGATAGCTGCATCAATTCTTTTACTTACGATACTATCAATCTTGATTGATTTGACGTCATTGGATTTGACCCCTTTAACAACATAACTTCTCATATAGAATTTCGCATCAGCAAAGTGTGTCTCCACTTCGGTGAAAGGATTATCATCTGCAACTATCTTTCTTTCAATTCCACCTTCAAGATATTTCAAACATTGATAGTAAGAAGATGAGACAATTCTATTCTCATGTACCCAAGGCCTTCCAAGTAATATGTTATATGATGTCTTTGCGTCAATCACATGCATCCATGCGCTTGATCGCAAATCTCCCATGTGGATCTCTAATTTAATAGAGCCTATGGACCTCTGCCCACCTTGATTAAATCCTTGTATCAACAGACGACTTTCACTAAGTTCCCCAGTCGTGATGCCAAGTTCCTTCAATGTGTGGATAGGCAAAATGTTGACTCCAGATCTTTCATCTATTAAGATTCTATTTATCTTCTTCTCTAGCACATGACCCACCATATACAAAGGACGATTATGTAGTGTTTCACCAAATAGAACATCGTTATCCGTAAATGTGATTTTAGTATCACAGACATGTGCTTCTTGGGAAGAAAGTTCAATAGATTTTTCAGAAGATGAAAGAGACATCATTTCTGAAATTTCCCTTGTTTCTTTTTCTTCTTCCCCAGGAGACACTTTTGGTGAGGATTCACTCGTTGTTCCTTCTTTTATAGTATGAGGCACATTCATTGTTTGTCCTTTATCCACATTGAAACATGATGCCTCAACATTGCCTTGAGTAGACTTTGTACCGAACGAGCTTGGCAAGAATTCCTCTAGAGTCACAAGACGTTGAGGTTTTTGGTAGTGATGCACTTCAACCTTTGCCCTTTTGGGGCGCTTGATTGATTTTTTCTTCTCTAATTTCTTCACCATTTTTCCTCTAACCGGTTGCTCGGATAATTCTTTTCGTAAGCTTGACTTGTTGCGTCTTCTCCTAATTACAAGAATCAAACCCTCATTACCGTCTATGTCAACGTCCTGGTCTACTGACTCTTCTTCATGCTTTTCAGAGATATATATTTGGACCGGATCCAGTGACCGAAACGTGATAGAGGTATGGTTAGAACTAGCCTTCTCATCATCAAGGATAATTTTATTTTCATTAGCCAATCGCATCACTCTATCCTTAAAGACAAAACATTTTTCAAGAGGATGACTCACAAGTCTATGATACTTGCAATAATTTGGGTCATCAGTTTTTCCAGCTTCATCGGGTCGCTTCATCTCTGGCAAGTCAATGAGTTAACTCAAGCAATTCATCAAAAATTTCAGAAATGTCAGAATCCAAGAAGGGATACTTTTTTTCTTGCATCTCCCTTAGCGTCGACTTTTGATTTGAACGTGCTTGGAAAGTTGTTCTCACATTTTGTTTTACGCCCTCATTCGTAGTGAACTTTGCGGGTGACACATTTACACTCATGGATTCTTTGTTGTCATTTCTGGGCAGAAACTTGCTCCACCTCTTGGGTTCCTGTTTGTCCCTTCCTTTGCGAGGATCATGGACAATAGTCATATCTTTTCCGGCAGATGTCATGCTCAACTCCATATCATGAGCGCGAGTAGCTAAATCCTCGAAAGATTTTGGTTTTATTCCTTGCAAGATGTAAAGAAGCTCCTAGTGCATTCCTTGAATACACATTTCGATTGCAGAAGCTTCACTAAGCCTGTCCTTGCAATTAAGGCTCGCGTTCCTCCATCGATTTATGAAATCTATGACCGGTTCATCCTTCCTTTTGCGAGTATTCGTGAGTTCTACCATGCTCACTGTGCGCCTTGTGCTATAGAAGCGATTGAGAAACTCATGTTCTAGTTGCTCCCAACTATCAATAGAGTTAGGTTCGAGATCCGTGTACCAATCAAAGGCATTTCCTTTTAGAGAGCGAACAAACTGTTTGACAAGATAGTCTCCATATGTTCCAGCATTATTACATGTCTCCACGAAGTGCGCGACATGTTGTTTCGGATTTCCTTTTCCCTCAAATTGGTTAAATTTGGGAGATTGATAATCAGCAGGCATTTTAAAGTTATCAATCCTAGCAGTGTATGGTTTAGCATACATATGAGAAGACTTGGTGGAGACTTCATACTTATCTTTGATAGTTCCTTCAATAAATTCCTTCAAGTGATCGAGCGGGATCATTCCTTCAGAAGAAACTGGCATCTCTTTAACAAACGGGGCTTTCTTAGCAGGATCTTCGATTTCTTGAACTTCAATGCCCTTTCCAGGTGCATGGCTCGCATCTCCATCTAAAAGTACTTCTATCCTGTCCATCAGCTTGTCAATTCGAGATTCTTGGTGTTGTACATGCTTCGTTAATCCTTCAACCAACTTCGTCAGATTTGTGAGTTGTTCCTCAAGAGAGGAAGCAGCAGTCACCTTCGTTTGCATGATCATCAGAGATGCAGGCGAGTAACATGGATTGTCGCGTAAGTTAATTTTCAGTGGAATCACATTACGCGATATACGCGGAGATGATTCACAAGTTGAATCACAGTTCTCCCTTGTGGTAGAGTTCTTGGAACCAGATTGCTCAAGTAGAGCCAATGTCTTTTTGATCTTTTCAGCAACACTACTTCCTCCTTCTAGAGAATTTGTGGAGGAACTTGCTCCTTTTGGAGTCGAAGACCCAAAAACAGGAGTTGATGCAGACGACACTTGAATCGTTTGTTGCCCTAGTGTAGCAGCCTTGCTTATCGTAACAACTCCAAAACTTCCAAAGGTAACTCCAAGGATGTCTTCAACTTCAGTAGAGAACTTGGAGCTAGCGACCTTAGAGGAGGTTGATCGAGAGTTGTTGTTCATGGAAGTCATCTTGATATTCTTTGACGTTTGAAAAGTTGAGATGAGAGGTAGAGATTGTCCCACTGGGCGTGCCAGAATTTGTAGACAGTAAAATTCGCGTCGAGAAAATAATAATCAAGAACGGAAAATTATAGCAACAATCGATTTTATTATTTCAAATGCGAGTGTTACAATCTCTATAATTCCTCTGAATTCGCCTTTTCAAATATAAATTCAAGGGATTTAAAGCTTGTTCTTGAATCTACGATTAACTTGAACTTGAACTTTATCTTGATCTTGACTTTTATTTGAACTCAAGGGCTTCGAGCTTGTTCTTGAATTCGGTGGTCTTGATCTTGATTGTTCTTGAATTCGGTGGTCTTGATCTTGATTGTTCTTGAACTTGAATGCTTGAATTCTTAAACTTGTAGCTTTGTAGAGAATTAAATGGCGTTTGTACCACAGAGTTTCTCTAGCTTCTTGTTTAGAATTTTCGGTCTCTTTTCTGAATTATGAGGACCCCTATTTATAGTTTTAGAATAGAGGAGTTGCGATTGGAATAGGATTCCTTTCAGCCAATCGGATTGAAGTGACATGACATTTGGGCTTTATGGAGCGGGCTTGTCATCTTTGACACATGTCATGATTCTATTGGTTTTATTATTTGACTTGGCATGCCACATCATCTGCACACGTGGCGCCAAGATGGGCTCTAGAAATGAGATGAGATTGGGTTTAACAAATTGGGTTCATCCAATGTAGCCCAAATCAATTAATTTAGACTTTAATTAAATCCATATTTATTGGACTTAAATATTTAACTCAATTATATCAATCCACAATATTTATTTGGATTAATATATTTATGAATTCAATATAATCCGAATCATTTTATAAATTTATATTTAATAAATTTTAAATGATTACACATAGTTATTTAACATGAATTAATATAAGAATGTAGGTCATATTGTTTTAATTCCTAGAGATGCTAAAATCACTTGAATTTGAATTTGGTCATAGATTTGGAAATAATATTCTTTACAAACTCCAATAAAACATGAAATTTGATAAGTTCATCGATAACGGCCTACTAAGAAAAGTACTCATTGCTTTGTGGTTATTTTTTTGAGTTCATTAAAATGATTTTAAAGTTGTGCTTTGGAATTAAAATGTAATTTAGTATGAATGACATCATTTATATTGATTTTATTTATGTTATATGTGGCACATGATTACACATGATGAGTTTACATCAATTGATATATGATAAGGATGTGGATCTATTCATTTTTTCTTAAATCGTTTGAATCTGAATTTGATCATAGATTTGGAGATAAATATTATTTTTGAACTCCAATTGATCAGAAATTCGATAGGTTCCTCAGAAACAATCAAATTTTAAATACTCATTATTATGTAGTGATTTGGTAATTTAAGATTGTTCAAATGATGTTTTTAGCTAATTTTTGTATCTTAAAAAAATAATTTTACCAGATAAATTACTCAACTATGATATAGTGGTGATAGAGTTTATTCTCTATGGTCTTGATGACTAAATTTTTGTGAAGTATTAAGTTCATGTGTTGGCTTAGACCTTCCTCCATAATGAATTAAATTAATACAAGTCATTAAAATTTAATCTCTATTTTTATTATCTGTATTAACTCTCCTAAACTGAGTAATATTTGATTGGAGCAAAGGATCTAGGGATAATGATATTCACCTAACTTAAATTAACATATACCCTCTATTTGAGTTGGCTTTTCCTTAAAATTTATTGAAGTGAATATCTGACACCATATATGTATGTTACATGAGTAATCATTTTTTCATCAAAATTCATTGTTCAAGATGCATTGATATCTATAAGTCATGTTTTGAATTTTAATACTCAATATATACATAAAATGCTTTTCTTTTGGAATTTTAGAATTTTATTCTTTATTCTTTATTCGTGTATCTATTCCACAAAATGACGATATATGATAAGAATTACTGAGCATGAAAATCTAAAATCATTTATGGCAAAAAAATGTTTTCAACCAAATTGATCATAATTTTGAAATTCGAACAAAAAAAAAAAGAAACTCTGATTGATCTGAAGCTTGGTAGATTCATAAGAACGACCTAGTAAGAAATTATTTTTTTTGGATCGTTATATGAGTTTTTTTTGTCATACTTGATTAAATAGTAGTGAAGTATTAGTTTTATGTGTTGGCTTAGACCTTCCTCCCTAACGAATGAAATTGATACAAGTCACTATGTATTTAATTGTCTAGTTTTAATAATTTATATTAACTCTCATAAACTGAGGAATATAAGATTGGATCTGTAGCTAGAGAATTTTCACTTGACTTAAACTAACAGTAGATTCTCTAACTTTATAAGGTCTGTATAAGTTTATGGAGTGAATAATCGGTCATTGTACATGTGTATTGCATAAGTAGTTCTCCAATCCCAACGATTGGCTATTCTAGATGCATGAATATATATGTATAAATGAGCCCTGAATTTCGTTTTGCGGGATTATTTGTAATATTATGATCTATATAAAGTATTGTGTCTCATATTCTCAAATAGACTTTACACTCCCACTTAGTACTACTTAAGATCTTCTTATGGTATATATAAGATATTAATTCAAAAGAATGCACTGTACATGTACTTTATGTTAGAAGAAACTACTTTTAGTTTCTAACTAGATATGAGATAAGTATATAATATATTTGTTTGTAACTGTTCTATTAGATTGCAGCGATATTATATACTTTTGATGATGCTATATTAGTTTATCTTAAATATTTTGATCAGTTTATCAAGATATTCATACTACCAAAACATCAAAAATATATATAATAATATGTCATCTATGTATACAATGCAATTTTCTAATTGATTAAAGTAGTTATCCATGAAATGTTGATATCTACCTGGTGCATTTTTATATCCAAATGGTAATACATTCCATTCATAGAATCCTTGTGGTACTGTGAATGATGTTAATTGTTTAGATTCTTCTTCTTATTTTAGGTGGTAAAATCCTGATTTACAGTCAAATTTACTAAAATAATTATATCCTTTTATTTGTCTTATTTTAAGTATTTTATTAGGTATTGAATAGTTATATGTTTTAGTTTTGACATTTAAATTTCTGTAGTCTATAACCATTCTACTTTTGCCTCTTTTTTGTTCATTGTGTTTTATAACTATAAATGCTGGGCTTGTATGTTTACTATTACTTTCTTGTATATAATTTTTTTTCTAGTAATTCATTTATATGTATTTTAAATTCTTGCAAATCATCAAAGTTGTATTTTAATGGTTTTTGTGTTATTATACTATTTTCATCTATTAATTCAATTTTTATTTTTGTTTTATGTTTTTCCCATCCTTGTAGTGGATCTTCATTATATAATTGTTCTAGTTGTTCATTAATTATTTTAACTTTGTCTATTGTAAATATAATGATTTCTTATTGTGATATTTGTTTTTCATTTATATTTTCCATTTCCTGGTTTATTTTTTCACTACCTTTAATCCATTCTATTGTTAATATTTTATCCCATATTTGTATTTTTATATTTTTTGCTTTATATTTAATCATACTTCCTTCATTATTAAATCTTGTTACTACCATTGGTGTTTTTAAATTTTCCCATTTATCTTCTGGTAAACAATTATATTTACATATATTTGCTTCTGCTCCTGTATCTATCATAGGGGTATAATATCTGTTGTGATATCCTTCTACAATAATTTTTGCAAGTATAAATATTTTCATTAATCATTTTGTTCTTTTTATAATTATTTTCTTATTTTGACTAGTTATTGTTAATTGTTCATTTTCTATGTTGTATGGTCTAACTTTTTCTAACCATTTTATTCCTAATGTAATATTATGGTTTCCTTGGTATATTTTAAATGGTATTACTAAGGGTATTCCTCCTATAATTATTTCTTTTTCCGTTGTTTCTTCATTTGTGTTTACTATTTCACTAGGTAATCCAGGGCATATGTGTCATGTTTTCATAATTTCTTCTTCTAATACTAATTCTCTTGTTATATGCTTTTCTTCTTTTCCTGTGTTTATCAAGATTTTATATTTTCTTTGGTCTATTATTCCTGTTATGTAATAATGATATGGTGTTATTTCTTTCTTATCTAATAAGTTTTGTGGGATTTCATAATTCCTTTTAGATGTACTCATTCTTGATGAGGTAGCTCTTGTTAACGTATTTGGTACGCTTGAAGTGCTTAATCTTTCTGTTACAATTTTTAAATCTTCTTCTATGTCAATTTCTTTATAGCTATAGTCATTATTGTCTATTACAGTAATTATTTTTTCAAAAGAATTTTCTATTTTTATTTTATCAATTTTATTTCTTGCTGTTATTTTATGCTTTGTTGTTAATATGTATAGGGTTTTACATCTTGCAGTAAATACTTTGCTACCTGGTGCTAGTTCTATTCCAAACATTTTCTAATATAGGACTAATGATTTATCTATATTTCTATCTGTTAATGGTACTGTATAATTAGCACTTATTATAAATTTAAATTTTTGATATTCTAAGTTTCCTTTTACTGCACTAATTACGCTTTTTTCTATAGGGTGTATAATTCTATCATTTGCTAAATATATTTCAATAGGTGTATCTATTCCTTCTCTAAAACAAGCTTTTATTAATATTTCTGTTCCTCCTAAATGTACATATTTTATTGGTGTTTTAGCTTTTATATCTTGTATTTCTTTGTTTATTGTTCGTTTATTTAGTATAGGTATATATGCTTTTCCTCTTGTATATTTGCAATCTATGATATGTTCTTTCTGACTAACTACATAGTATTCTTCTTTTTGTCTCTTAAACCAATTTCTTAAAGTAGGTATTTCAAGTACTTTTTATTCTTACCATAGCTGTTAAGCTATCTTCTAATTTTGCTGTTTCTTTTTCTAACATTAAATATAGGTTATTTCCTAGTTTCTTATATCTTCTTCCTAAATTTGAAAATATTATTTTTATTATCATTCCGTCTTGATTCTCATATGTCTTTTCATCTACTGCAAATTCTTCTTTATTCGTTATGATTTATGTATTATATTATGTTGTAATTCATATTCAAGACAATCTAATTCTAATTCTAACATAAATATAACTTTTTTTTGTGCTAGTATTGATTTATTACATGCTCCTGCTAATATATTTTCTTCTAACCTTCTTTTTCTATGTTATAATTCTTGTTCTTTTTCAGTTATTTTTTCCATTATTTTTTCTATTAATTGTTGTTTATATTTTTCTTTGTTCATACTGTTTTTTCAAATAACAAACATATTTGTATTCTGTTTTCGAAATTATGTTTATCAAATGATCTTTTTTATCGTTATCTGTTTTGACTAGTTGTGATAGTTCAATTGTAGTAAAGAAACCTTAAACTAATATAGCATCATCAAAAGTATATAATATCACTGCAATTTAATTGTAGTAAAGAAACCTTTTTGCAGAGCTCATGAATCATCTATCTTATAGAATAATTACATTTCAATTGTCTAAACCAGACGCTCTATAGTAGATTGTTGTAGAGGAGAAAAGAAGTACTCTTATGAAGATGATAAGATTAAATTATTGATTTATTATTAGTTATTTTATTTCTTTCGAGATAGGTTCTAATAACTACATATCACATTCTTGATTCAATTTCTTTCATATTAGTACCTTGAGAAACTATAGAACTAGTTGAATTTGATGTAAGTCTAATTTGTGACATGTTCAGATATAGGATTGTCCAACACATCTGTTGAGTGTGAGGATAAGAAAATTGTAATTAAGAACGGAATGTGTGTGTTAATTGGATATCCTAAAGAATGAAATAAGGTTTATTATAGTGTCCTAAATAAAAAAAGTCAAGTGTTAACACAACTCTCTGATTTCTAGAAAAGGATAATTTAGTAAACCATGTTTCTAAAAATAAATTAGTTTTACGGGAATTGATTAAAGAAATAACAAATAAATGAAATTGTAAATTCAGACGCTCAAGAACATCTAATCGGTATGTGAGAATTGACGTTCCATTGCATTTAAGTAGTGGGAGAAACGTTACAATTCATAAGAAAACTACTATCTGAACTAGTGAGAGTGTGATGTTGAGCAAATTAAAAGAACATATCATGAAAAATTGTTAATATTTCAATATTGGAAGATTCTGAAGACAACTCAAGAACATGAACATGTGATTATAATAGTACTACTTAGTCATAGTGGGAGAATCATAACGAAAATTGATTTGTTTTTTATGTTTGAGAAAACTTTTATGATAGAGCTCCTAAAAGAAGTAAATTGTTGGAGGGTTTCATGATAAGTTCTCTTAAGATCTAGTAAAAATTGATTTGTTACGATGAAACACTACTAGACAAAATTGCATGAGAAAATAGCTTAATAAATTTTGATTCGATAAAAAATAAAGGAATGCATGTGAAAGTTGTAAATGCATAGTTATGAGTCTAAGTGGGAGATTTTTAGGGTATATACTATTAATCATGTGTTTAGACATAGTATTCTAACAATTTTCAAGATTAAATATCTAAGTGGAAGATTGTTAGGGTATATATTATTAACCATGCATTTAGATATAGTACATTATAACAATTGTGATGGTTAAAAGTCTAACTGGGAGATTGTTGTAATATATACGATTAACCATGTGTTAAGAAATAATATTTATTAGACATTAAATATTTGCTCAAATTAATTAGATCATATATTCATTTATGGTGTCTATTTACTTATATTGTAGATGATTTAGTGTGTAGAGTTTTAGCTTATTCACATAGGATTAAATCATCGATTCTTATAAGTATAAATTTTTTTTTGGTTCACAATATAGGATGGAAATTGGACATGTCATCGGGTACGATTGTAGCACAAGGTTATATGTAATTTATCTTGATTATGGGAACGGTATAGTTCCAACTTCTTGTGCTAATACATGTTGTATGTATTGAACGGGATCGAGTAGAGATAGTTGTTTTAGACTGATTGACAAAAACATATTCTCTAAACTATTAAATGTACTTATATTCTTTATCTTGATATTACTATTATGATCAATATATAATAATTATCATTTTGATTCATTAAAAGGTGAGATTCTGAGATGGGTCAATATGATAGTTAAGTTGGATGATAATAATATATGTTGGTGAAATAATAAACTAGTTCATGAAATTCATGTCTCGTTATAGAGATTGATTGATATACCTTTTTGAGAAACTTATAAGTTTTCATCGTGTCAAATCTTGCAAGTGGATTTATGAATCCAACACGTGAAATAAGTTAAGCAGTGCTCTAAAGAAAATTAATCATTAAGTTAAATTCGTCAGTAGTTTAACTTATTGATTCGTATTTGAAATCTTAACATGGGGAATTATGTAAGTGTTTATTTGGAAATTACGAAATAGAGTAGTGCAATTGTGAATTTCTAATGAAATGATTTGTAATTTATTATGGTAAGAATAATTCAAATTAATTATTTCAAATTATTTCCATAATAGAAAGCCTTTGTAATTAATTATGTGGTCTCTATAGTGCCCATATTTAATTAGAACTCAAAATTCTATTTCTATGAAAAAGTAAGGAATAATATGATTTTTTCTAGTATTGTAGAAAAACTAGGTTTTGTAGTCCTTTTTGGAATAGGAGGAAATATCTATAAATAGGGATCTCCTAACCTAGAAAAGAGATGATTAGTATTGTATTTGATACTTGCCCACCCAAGTATTGAAAGAGTTCGGATGTGACTTGGGATCACTGTTGTAACAACTTGTTTAGTCGGTTCGAGCAGTAGAACTATTTTTGATAAAAACTGACTGGGTCAACGGATCACGCGACGGACCGTCATGGTCATGACGGACCGTGATGGACTTCGTCGTCCCATACTTGTGTAATTTCTTCTGCTTCTCTCCTCATTACCCTCGACGACAGGTAGGACGAACCTTCATAGGCACGACGGTCCGTCGAGGGTATTCGTTCCAAAACACTTAAACTCTGAAATCTGGGTACTGGGATCGACTCTCTGAACTTCACGACGGAACTGCAGCACGGACCGTCGTAGATACGACGGACCGTCACAAGTTGCGTAACTTCACTACTGAATTTAACTCTCTGAACTTTGTGACAGACCTGCAGGACGGACCTTCATAGATACGACGGGCCGTCACAAGTGGCGTAACCCCGACTAAGTCAGACTTCCGCTAAAAGTTTTAAAGGGGTGTTTCGGACTATTCATGATTATAATTATGAAATTAGTGGAGTAATGTTAATTATTTATTTACTTGGGGGTTAAAGAAGATGATAGGGAATAAATAGTGGGTTACTTTTATCATCTTTTATAATTGATTATATGATAATTAGGGTAATAGAAAAAGAATCTGAAGAAGAAAAATAAAAAGAACGGGAAAGGGAGAACGAGCGAGAGAGAGAGAACGAAGAAGAAAGCAAGTGACTTAGACTTCAGATTGAAAAGGTTCAAAGGCATTGGGGAGGTAGTTTGCTTGATCACGATTCTTCGATGGAGGTAGGTTATGGTTTAATTTCTATATGATAGATAAACTCTAAATAGTGATCGATATGTATTGGGTGGTATTGTAAAGTCTTCTATGTGCTTAATTGTGTGTTTGTATGTTTTGATTGTGTGATTCTGGTGGGTTAGAATGATGAGACTGTGAAAACCTTCAATCTTAAATCCTCTCTATTAAGATGATGCCTTGAATAAAGAAGGCTTGATGAAAATAATATAACAATGAATTGAAAGCTATTATATTAAGGGATAAATTAATAGTATAATTGGATCGGAATGTCACGTTCTGACATGGTATTTTTGGATCGGAGTGTCATGTTCCGACACGGTATATGGGATCGGAGTGTCACGTTCCGACACGATAATAATAAAGAGAAGGAAATCTTGAATTATGTTAATATACTCAAATTCGAAGAACCCATTTCCCAAATGAGTATGGTGTGGAGGCTTAAGTCCTCATAGGTGTGCTTGGTGTTGTTGCCAATGGTTCTTGTACTTGTTGCTTGTCACCTGTTAAGTATTATGGTTGATTTTATATTATTATTTAGTATATATTGCTTTCTATTTTGAGTGGCCGATGATACCTACTTAGTACGTGTTCCTTGTACTGACCCCTACTTGTAATTTTCTTCTTTGTTATTCTTGGAGTGCAGCAAGCGTGCCATCGACTTCGACTCGTCCTCAACTCTAGCCAGTTCTTCAGTACATCAGAGTTCAAGGTGAGCTATTATTCCTAGCTCGTGCTGGATTCTCTCCTTCACGTCTTGAAGTTCGGACATGGACCATCTTTTTACTTATTTTAGCTTCTTAAATACTCTTAGATTTAGAAATTTGAGGATAGATGTTCTTGATGTGATGACTTCCAGATTTTGGGGATAATAATTGATAAACTTTAGAAGCTTATTTATTTGGTTATCTTAATAAGTTTTGGATCTTCCGCATTATTTATATTATTTATAGTTGAATCATTGGTATATGTTGGGGTTTAGATGTGTTGGTTCGCCCACCTAAGGATGTAAGTCTGGGTGCCACTCGCGGCTCGTTTTGGGTCGTGACAAACTTGGTATCAGAGTGTTAGGTTCGTTGGTCTCATCACACAAGAACGAGTCTAGTAGAGTCTTGAGGAACGGTAGGGGGACGCCCTTACTTTTCTTTGAGAGGCTATAGGACTTTAGGAAAACTCCATTCTTTCTTTCTTTCGTGCTATTACATGGATCCAATTGATATCTAGGCGATAAAAATTGGTATCTGACATCCTCACTCTATTTCGCAGATGGTTAGAACTAGAGCAACAACTGTGCCAACACCAACACCGGCAACACAGGGTGCGTCTAAGCCAACCATTGGGGCTGTAGCTCGAGGTGAAGCAGTGGCAAGAGGCCATGGTAGAGGTCGCAGGAGAACACCCTCTAGGGGTAGAGGACAAACACCTGGTCCAGCTAGTAATAAGGCGGTGACTCCTCCACCGACTGATGAGGTGGTGAGAGAGGGTGAAGAAGGGGAAAACGAGCGGGTTCAAGATGAGGAATTACTTCCCCCGCCTACCACAGAGATGATTAACCAGGTTCTTACTTATCTTAGCGGGTTAGCTGATCAGGGCCAGACACCTCCAGTGTTTTCTGCACCAGCACCTCAGGTTCCGGGAGTACAACATGCAGCTGCTGTGGCTCCCCACATGGATGCCTCATTGGAAGTAGGCACGTTTCCTCGATTGACTAAAGGTCTATAATTATGGGTGATCAGCATGAACTTTTCACTAAATTCTTGAAGTTGAAACCTCCAATCTTCAAGGGTGATGAATCTGAGGATGCCTATGATTTTCTGGTTGATTGTCATGAGCTACTACATAAGATGGACATAGTAGAACGATTCGGTGTTGAGTTTGTGACCTACCAATTTCAGGGGAATGCCAAAATGTGGTGGCGGTCGTATGTTGAGTGTCAACCAGCACAGGCACCACGTATGACTTGGGCATCATTCTCTAGCTTATTTATGGAAAAGTATATACCCCGGACCTTGAGGGACAAGAGGAGAGATGAGTTCCTGAGCCTAGAGCAAGGCAGGATGTTTGTTACTGCTTATGATGCTAAATTTCGTGCACTATCCAGGTATGCCACCCAGATTTGCTTCAGTTCACAAGAGCGGATTCAACATTTTGTGAAAGGATTGAGGTCAGATTTTCAGATCTCAGCCTTACAGGTAGCTACTGCAGCAAAATCCTTTTGGGAAGTGGTTGATTTTGTGATAGAAGTGGAGCGGGTGAAGCCAGACGACTTCACCATGGCGTCGACATCTAAGAAGTTCTATAAGGGAGGTGAGTTTAGTGGTTCTTACTCCAGAGGGCAGAGTTCAGGAGGTTACCAAGCCCGTCCTATTCAGTCTTCACTACAGGCTGTAGCTGGGGGTCCATCGCATACCAGTCAGCATTTTTCTGAGTTTGGAGGTTATCCCCAGACTTCGTCATTCTCACAGAGACCTATGCTTGACTCCAGAAATTGTTATGGATGTGGATAGACTGGACATATTAGGAAATATTGTCCAAAACAGAGTTACAGACCCCCAATAGCTAGAGGAAGAGGTGGTCATGGTAGGGGCCGCCATTCTGGAGGACGTGGTGGCCAAGGTAATGGTGGTCATCAAATCAATCGGGGTGGCGGGCAAGTTGGAACTACTGCAGCGCAACATGGTAGGGGCAACAGGCAGACAGGTGATAGGGCCCATTGTTATGCTTTCCCCGGGAGGTGTGAAGCAGAGACATCTGATGGTGTTATCACAGGTAACCTTTTGGTCTGTGATTGCATGGCTTCTGTATTATTTGATCCTGGATCCACATTTTCATATGTATCTTCCTCATTTGCTACTGATCTTGATTGATATTGTGATTTGCTTGACATTCCTATTCGTGTCTCTACTCCTGTTGGTGAGTCTGTGATAGTTGAGAAGGTGTATAGATCTTGTCTTGTGACTTTTGTGGGGATCAATACTCATGTAGATTTGATTATTCTAGAGATGGTTGATTTCGATGTAATTCTGGGTATGACTTGGCTTTCTCCAAATTTTGCAATCGTAGATTGTAATGCTAAAACTGTGACATTGGTCAAGCGTGGGACAGACCCGTTAGTGTGGGAGGGTGACTATATTTCCACCCCAGTTCGTATTATCTCTTTTCTTCGCGCTTAGAGGATGGTTAGTAAGGGTTGTTTAGCTTTCTTGGCCCATCTTAGGGATGATACTTCCAAAGTACCTTCGATTGAGTCTGTTTCGATAGTCCGTGAGTTTTTGGATGTGTTTCCTGCAGACCTTCCTGGTATGCCACCAGATAGGGATATTGATTTTTGTATTGATCTGGAGCCGGGTACTCGCCCCATTTCCATACCCCCTTATAGAATGGCTCCAGCTGAGTTATGGGAGTTAAAGGCCCAACTTCAGGAGTTGTTAGGTAAAGGTTTTATTAGACCAAATGCATCCCCTTGGGGTGCTCCTGTTTTATTTGTGAAGAAGAAGGATGGAAGTTTTCGGATGTGCATAGACTACAGGCAACTAAATAAGGTAACTATTAAGAACAAGTATCCTATTCCTCACATTGATGATTTGTTCGATCAGTTACAAGGTGCTTGTACCTTCTCAAAAATTGATTTGAAATCTGGTTATCATCAATTGAAAATACAGGCAGCAGATGTGCCAAAAACTGCTTTTCGAACCAGGTATGGGCATTATGAATTCTTAGTAATGTCTTTTGGGCTTACGAATGCCCCTGCTTCTTTCATGAGCCTGATGAACGGGATTTTTAAGCCATATCTGGATCTCTTTGTTATTGTATTGATTGATGATATACTGATATACTCAAAGATCAGGAAAGAACATGAGGAGCATTTGAAAATTGTATTGGAATTGTTGAGGGAGAAAAGACTTTATGCCAAATTCTCCAAGTGTGAGTTTTGGCTAGATTCAGTGTCCTTCTTGGGGCACGTGGTTTCTAAGGATGGAGTGATGATGAATCCTTCTAAGATTGAAGCAGTGAAGAGTTGGGTAAGACCTACTAATGTTACAGAGGTAACGAGCTTTGTTGGTTTAGCTAGCTACTACCGTCGGTTTGTCAATGGATTTTCTTCTGTTGCTTCCCAATTGACAAATTTGACTAAGCAGAATGTTCCATTCGTATGGTCGGACGAATGTGAAGAAAGCTTCCAAAACCTCAAGACCTTGTTGACTACTGCGCCAATTCTTACCTTGCCAGTGGAAGGTAAGAATTTCATTGTTTACTGTGATGCATCTTATTCTGGTTTGGGTGCAGTGCTAATGCAGGAGAGTAATGTAATTGCTTATGCTTCGAGACAATTAAAAGTGCATGAACGTAACTATCCGACCCATGATTTGGAGTTGGCTGCAGTTGTGTTTGCATTAAAGCAATGGAGACATTATCTATATGGGGTCAAGTGTGAAGTCTATACAGATCATCGTAGTTTACAGTATGTCTTTACTCAGAAAGATTTGAATTTGAGGCAGAGGAGGTGTATGAAACTACTGAAGGACTATGATATTACTATTTTGTATCACCCAGGAAAAGCTAATGTCGTGGCAGATGCTTTAAGTAGAAAAGCAGGGAGCATGGGAAGTCTAGCCCACTTACAGGTTTCTAGACGCCTATTAGATAGAGAGGTTCAGACTCTGGCTAATGACTTTATGAGGCTGGAAGTACTAGAGAAGGGAGGATTTTTGGCCTGTGTGGAGGCAAGATCTTCTTTTCTTGACAAGATTAATGGAAAACAATTTACTGACGAGAAGCTGAGCCGAATTCGATATATGGTATTACAAGGAGAGGCTAAAGAGGCAATAATTGATGAAGAAGGTGTTTTGAGAATTAAGGGAAGGGTATGTGTGCCCCATGTTGATAATTTGATTCACACTATTCTTACAGAGGCTCATAGTTCAAGGTATTCTATACATCTTGGTGCAACCAAGATGTGACCTAAAGCAACATTTTTGGTAGAGTAGAATGAAGCGTGACATTGTTGAATTTTTTGCCCAATGCCCGAATTGTCAGCAGGTAAAGTATGAACACCAGAGGCCCGGAGGAACACTTCAGAAAATGCCAATTCCTAAATGGAAATGGGAAAGAATTGCAATGGATTTTGTGGTTGGTCTTCCAAAGACATTGGGTAAGCTTGATTCTATTTGGGTAATCGTTGACAGATTAACTAAGTCTTCTCACTTCATTCCGGTCAAGGTGACTTACAATGCAGAGAAGTTAGCCAAACTCTATATCTCATAAATTGTTCGATTGCATGGAGTTCCACTTTCCATCATATCAGATACATGTACGCAATTTACTTCTAAGTTTTGGAGAACATTGCATGCTGAATTAGGTACTAGGTTGGATCTTAGTACTGCATTTCACCCTCAGACCGATGGTTAGTCTGAGCGAACGATTCAGGTGTTGGAGGATATGCTTCGTGCATGTGTGATAGAATTTGGTGGTCATTGGTATAACTTCTTACCCTTGGCAGAGTTTTCATACAATAATAGCTATCACTCAAGTATTGATATGGCCCCATTTGAGGCACTGTATGGGAGGATATGTAGGTCTCCCATTGGTTGGTTTGATGCATTTGAGGTGAGACCATGGGGTACCGATCTTTTGAGGGAATCGTTAGATAAAGCAAAATTCATTCAGGAGAAGCTTCTAGCAGCTCAAAACAGGCAGAAAGAATATGCAGATCGAAAGGTTAGGGACTTGGATTTTATGGAGGGTGAACAAGTCTTGCTTAAGGTTTCACCCATGAAAGGGGTGATGCGATTTGGTAAACAAGGTAAGCTTAATCCGAGGTATATTGGTCCATTTGAAGTTCTGAAGCGCGTGGGGGAGGTGGCTTATGAATTGGCATTGCCTCTAGGACTCTCAGGAGTGCACCCGGTATTTCATGTGTCTATGCTGAAAAATACCATGGGGATGGAAACTACATTATTCGTTGGGATTCAGTTCTCCTTGATGAGAATTTGTATTATGAGGAGGAGCCTGTTGCTATTTTAGATAGAGAGGTCCGCAAGTTGAGATCAAAGGAGATTGCATCTATCAAGGTTCAGTGAAAGAATCGGCCAGTTGAAGAGTCCACTTGGGAGAATGAGGCTGATATGCAAGAAAGATATCCACATCTTTTTACAGAGTCAGGTATTCTCTTTCTCTTTCTCGCCCTTGCTTTTCTTCCTATGATCGTTCGAGGACGAACGATGGGTAAATTGGTATCTATTGTAAAAACCTGTTTAGTCGGTTCAAGCAGTAGAACTTATTTTGATAAAAACTGACAGGGTCGACGGATCACGCGACGGACCGTCATGGTCATGACGGACCGTGATGGACTCCGTCGTCCCATACTTGTGTAATTTCTTCTTCTGCTCTCCTCATTACCCTCGACGACAGGTAGGACGAACCGTCATAGGCACGATGGTCCGTCGAGGGTCTTCGTTCCAAAACACTTCAACTCTGAAATATGGGTACTGGGATCGACTCTCTGAACTTCACGATGAAACTGCAGCACGGACCGTCGTAGATACGACGGACCGTCACAAGTTGCATAACTTCACTACTGAATTTAACTCTCTGAACTTTGTGACGGACCTGCAGGATGGACCGTCATAGATACGACGGGCCGTCACAAGTGGCGTAACCCCGACTTAGTCAGACTTCCGCTAAAAGTTTCAAAGGGGTGTTTCGGACTATTCATGATTATAATTATGAAATTAGTGGGGTAAGTTTAATAATTTATTTACTTGGGGGTTAAAGAAGATGATAGGGAATAAATAGTGGGTTACTTTTATCATCTTTTATAATTGATTATATGATAATTAGGGTAAAAGAAAAAGAATCTGAAGAAGAAAAATAAAAAGAACAGGAAAGGGACAACGAGCGAGAGAGAGAGAGAACGAAGCAGAAAGCAAGTGACTTAGACTTCAGATTGAAAAGGTTCAAAGGCATTGGGGAGGTAGTTTGCTTGATCACGATTCTTCGGTGGAGGTAGGTTATGGTTTAATTTCTATATGATAGATAAACTCTAAATAGTTATCGTTATGTATTGGGTGGTATTGTAAAGTCTTCTATGTGCTTAATTGTGTGTTTGTATGTTTTGATTGTGTGATTGTGGTGGGTTAGAATGATGAGACTGTGAAAACCTTCAATCTTAAATCCTCTCTATTAAGATGATGGCTTGAATAAAGAAGGCTTGATGAAAATAATATAACAATGAATTGAAAGCGGTGATAATAAAGGATAAATTAATAGTATAATTGGATCGGAATGTCACGTTCCGACACGATATTTTTGGATCGGAGTGTCACGTTCCGACACGGTATATGGGATCGGAGTGTCACGTTCCGACACGATAATAATAAAGAGAAGGAAATCTTGAATTATGTTAATATACTCAAATTTGAAGAACCCATTTCCCAAATGAGTATGGTGTGGAGGCTTGAGTCCTCATAGGTGTGCTTGGTGTTGTTGCCAATTGTTCTTGTACTTGTTGCTTGTCACCTGTTAAGTATTGTGGTTGATTTTATATTATTATTCAGTATATATTGCTTTCTATTTTTAGTGGCTGATGATACTTACTCAGTATGTGTTCCTTGTACTGACCCCTACTTGTAATTTTCTTCTTTGTTATTTGTGGAGTGCAGAAAGCGTGCCATCGACTTCGACTCGTCCTCAGCTCTAGCCAGTTCTTCAGTACATCAGAGTTCAGGGTGAGCTTTTATTCCTAGCTTATGCTGGATTCTCTCCTTTACGTCTTGATGTCTTGAACTTCGGACATGGACCATCTTTTTACTTATTTTAGCTTCTTAAATACTCTTAGATTTAGAAATTTTAGGATAGATGTTCTTGATGTGATGACTTCCAGATTTTGGGGATAATAATTGATAAACTTTAGAAGCTTATTTATTTGGTTATCTTAATAAGTTTTGGATCATCCGCAATATTTATATTATTTATAGTTGAACCATTGGTATATGTTGGGGTTTAGATGTGTTTGTTCGCCCACCTAAGGAGTTAAGTGTGGGTGCCACCCGCGGCTCGTTTTGGGTCGTGACAACTGTAGAAGATAATAGCGATTGTTTATCTTGTAGATGCCCTTGAAGATCCATCTATCTTGTAGATTCTCTTGAAGGTATTTGTTCACGATTCAAGAGAAATTTATCAAATTAAATTTCAATATGTTTATGTGTTCTGGAATAAACAACATTAATTATCTATTATTTATGTAAGCATTAAATATCCTTATATGCTTATGTTGTACATATAGTTTTCCAACGAATAGTACATCATAAAGCTCTTATTGGACTATTATTCCTAACACCATAAGATCTTTTGTCCATGAGAATACTCATAGTAATGAATGTAAAAATTAGGCAAATGACATACTGTAAATGATAAATTACATTCTATCCCTATAATATCAATATTTACTAAAAATCCTTTATTTTTAAGAATTCCGGATACTTTATAAAACAGAAATGATACTTAAATATGAATGACCATATATTTTTTTTGTAACTTTTATAGCGAAAATCAAGGATAACTCATTTCCCTTCCCTTGATTTATGTTAATCTTGTAACCATTTTACCGTGAAAACTGCTTAAGAAAGTACTAAATTAAATCATCATTTAATTTACTGATTTCCCTTCCCTTGATTTAAGTTAATTGTGTAACCATTTTACCGTGAAAACTACTTCACAAAGTACTAAATTAAATCATCATTCAATTTAAAAATTTTAAAAAAGTCATATTCAAAATCAGAAAAAAAAACACTATTTTGCTTAAAAAAACCTCTGAAAGGCTAATTCTGATTTTTCAAATATGAATATTTCGATCTTGTTGCGACATTCTGGAATATGAGAAAGTGATGTTATGTATGAGCGATACAAAAGTGATGGGATAGTGGTTGGTGAAAATATTTCGTTCATGAATCTTATTTCAACAATTGCGGCTGAGTTAGGTATTGACGAATCGAAAAAAATATAGATATTAGATATGTTGTTGAAGGAAATTCGTCTCCATTGTGTATTCGAAATAATATGGGTGTAAAATTGTATGTAGAAATTAAGAAACATGAGGCTGGGTTCGGAACTTATCATTTATGCATTGATACTTCAGATAAAGGTGTTGAAGAGATAATAAATTTCGATGCAACAACAGGTGCCATCATGTGTGTTGAGGGTGAAAAAACGACACAAAGGCTCTCAATATTGTTGAATCATCAATTGATTATGCATATTATATACCGAAAATGGATGTTAATAAGTATATATCAGACACCAATAATTCATTTGTGGAAGAGAATCGAATGTATAAGGATAAGTCAACACTGAAGGTGGTAATGTAAAATTACAAAATAAAGAATAGTTTCAACTTTAAAGTTAAAAGATCTGATAACAAAAGGTATGTTTTCAATTTATATGTTAATATTTTTAATAATATATAATTGGTTTTCAATATTATATGTTGCGTGTAGTTTTCTGTGTAATATGATTTCATCGTAATAAGTTGTCACATTTTGAATGTTTAAACCACTAAATGTAATAGTTCTGATCAATTTATAGAGAAAAGTTATGAAGATGTGAAATAGATGTTATAAAGTATCATTTATAATGTGAAAATGAAATAAAGTACATATATATATATATATATATATATATATATTGTTTATTAAAAAAGTAAACCTTATCAAATAATCAATATCTGTTTTTTTATTGCAGCTACATATTAGTTTGTCATTCAGATGATTGTTGGTTGAAATTAAAGGCATCTGTTAGAAAGAATTCAGAAACATTCATAGTGAGATACTTTAATAGTGAGCGTACCTGTCCATTAAGGGATAGGGTATTAAGCAAGGTACAATCCACAGTTGGGTTTGTTAGTGGTGTGGCAGCACCTAGATTAAGGAATCATAAAAGAAAACATACTCCGAGCGATATAATTGATGATATCAGGGAAATGTATAGCGTTGAGATTTCTTATCAACAAGCATGGCGCGCAAAAGAGCGTGCATTGAAACTTATAAGAGGTAAACCTGCTGATGGCTACAGAAACATACCAAGATACATATATATGCTAGAAACTGTGTATCCAAATTCATATATAAGGATGTATAAGTATGAATATAACGAATTTATGTATCTTTTCATATCATTAAGGCCAATGATGAGAGGATTTGAGTTCTGTAGGCCAGTTGTTGTTGTTGATGCTTCACATCTTAGTGGAGCTTAATGAGGTACATTTGTGTCTGCTAGTACATTTGATGGAGCAGGTATGACATATTGTTTATGAATTTATTTTATTATTTTCTTAATATTAAGTAGTTATTTAGTATATGTTGTTTTGTGTTTATATATTAAGGTTGCATATTGCCTTTGGTGTACGGATTTGTTGACACAGAAAATGATTGTTCATGGACATGGTCCTTTCAACAATTTAAGAATGCATTTGGTGAGAGGGAAAAAATGTGTATTGTATCTGACAGAAATGAAAGCATAAAGAAAGGTGTAAGTTTTGTTTATCCAACTGTTCCTCATTTTGCATTCATATGGCACCTCTGAAAATATGTGTGTTCAAACTTTAGGAGAAGCAGGACCATTCTAAGTGATTTGTTTTATTCAATGGCTAAGGCTTATAGAAAGAATGATTTGAAAAATTGATGGCTAAATTGGATAAAATTGATGGAAGAGTAAAAAAGTATCTTCAAGATGTTGGGTATGAAAGGTGGGCTAGGTCTCATGCAACAGTGAACCGTGGGAGAATGATGAATTCAAATATAGCTAAATGTATCAATGGTTGCCTTGTTGATGCACTACAACTACCTATTATAGATTTTTTGGAGGAAGTTAGAATTCTATTTGGTTCTTGGAATTGCAAAAATAGAGAAATAACTTCTTATACAAAAGAAACATTGTGCAGAAGATTTGAAAAATATTAATTTTAAACGCATCAAAAAGTGCAAAAAAGAAGGTACATATTTGCTTTGTATTTATTATTTTATTGTTAAACAAAAAATGAAAAAAAAAACTTGTTGACTGTCTTTATTTTTTCAAAAATTACAGGTTGTTATATCTTCTGATTTTATTTTTTCAGTATATGAAGGTGGGATTAGATACATTGTTTGTCTTGAGAGGAAAACTTGTTCATGTGGGAGATTTCAGCATGACGAGATACCTTGTCCACATGCAATAGCCGTCTTGAAGAAGAAGAATATAACAGATATACACCCCTATTGCTCTGATTATTATAAACACGATGCATTAACAAATACTTATGCAATTCCAATAGAACCAATGCCAGACAAAAGAGAATTGAAAGCTTCAGACTCTGTTTTGGAAGAAGTTGTCTTGCCACCTAAATACAAAAAGATGCCTGGGAGACCAAGAAAAAAGATAAAGAAAAATGCAGATGAAAAGATAACGACAAAAACGAATTGTTGTGGACGTTGTGGTCAAGAAGGTCATAATAAAAGAACATGTACCTTCTTTCCAAAAGATTCTTGATTTATATTTGTTTTAGTTTATTTGATGTGTAATAATATTTTTGAATATTTTTAATTTGCTAATAATATGTGAACTTTTTTTATTGGATGTGTTTAACAACATGTGAATGATTTAAGCTACAAAATCTGATTTGATACTAAATATAGCAAATTTTGTATGCAGAACAGAAATATCAATTATATAAAATGGTAAACGTATAATAGATCTGATATTAACTAATATAATTAAATTTATGTCACGACCCAAAACGAGCCGTGAGTGACACCCACCCTTAACCTACTAGGTGAGCGAACCAACAATTCTAAACCCCAACATTCACCAATAGTTCAACTATGAATAACAAAATATAATGCGGAAGATCCAAAACTTATTAATGTAACCAATTAAATAGGCTTCTAAAATTTATTAATTGTTATCCCCAAAATCTGAAAGTCATCACATCAAGAACATCTATCCTCAAATTACCAAATCTAAGAGTATTTAAGAAATGAAACAAGTAAAAAGATGGTCCATGTCCGAAATTCGAAGACATCAAGACGGGAAGGAGAGAATCCAGCACGAGCTAGGAACAATATCTCACCCCGAACTCTGATGGGTTGAAGACTTGCTAGAGCTGAGGGCGAGTCGAAGTCGATGGCACGCTTGCTGCACTCCACAAAATGACAAGGAAGAAAATACAAGTAGGGGTCAGTACAAGGAACACGTACTTGGTAAGTATCATCGGCCAACTCAAAATAGAAAACAATATACACACTGAATAATAATATTAAATCAACTACAATACTTAACAGGTGACAAGCAACAATAACATGAACCATTGACAACAACACCATAATAGGTACACCATCAATCACCATATTAGCACACCTATGAGGACTCATGCCTCCACTCCATACTCATTTGGGAATTAGGTTCTTTGAATTTGAGTATATTAAGATAATTCAGGATTCCTTTCCTTTAATGTTATTGTGCCGGAACGTGACTCTCCGATCCCATATACCGTGTCGGAACGTGACACTCCGATCCCATATGCTGTGTCGGAATGTGACACTCCGATCCAAGAATACCATGTCGGAACGTGACACTCCGATCCAAGAATCTCATTATTTTATTTCAGTAAGCCTTCTTTATTCAAGGCGTCAATTTAATAGAGAGGTTTCAAGATTAGAAATCCAATAGTCTCCTTATATTAGACCAACCACAATCCACACAACCAAACATTCAACCACACAATCAAGTATATAGGAGATTTTATAACATCACTCAATACATATCGATCTCTATTAAGAGTTTATCTATCACATAGAATTAAACCATAACCTACCTCCACCGAAGAACCGAAACCAAGCAAGCTACCTCTCCAATGCCTTTACCTTCCTCAGTGCCTATGAATCTTCTCAATCTGAAGTCTAAGTCGCTTGCTTTCTTCTTTCTTTCCCTCTCTCTCGCTCGTTCTCCTCTGTGCTCTTTTTTTTATTATTCTTCTACAGATTCCTTTTATCCTAATTATCATATAATCAATTTTATAAAAATATATGATAAAAGTAACCCACCATTTATTTCCCTACTATCTACTTTAACCCCCAACTAAATAAATTATTAAACTTACCCCACTAATTTCATAATTATAAACATGAATAGTCCGTAACACCCCTTTAAAATTTAGCGAAAGTCTGACACCGTGTGGGGTTACGCAGATTGTGATGGTCCGTCATACCTGTGACGGTACGTCCTGCAGGTCCGTCACGAAGTTCAGAGAATAAGTCCCAGTGGGGTTACGCAGATTGTGACGGTCCGTCGTACCTGTGACGGTCCGTCCTGCAGGTCCGTCAAGAAGTTCAGAGAATTAGTCCCAGTATCCAGATTCCAAGAGTTGAAGTGTTTTGGAACGAAGACGCTCGACGGACCGTTGTGCCTATGACGGTTCGTCATATTTGTCGTCTAGGGTAGTGAAGGGAGCAGCAGGAGAAATTTCACAAGTATGGGACGACGGAGTCCATGACGGTCCGTCGTGACCATGACGATCCGTCTCATGGTCCGTCGACCCAGTAAGTATTTATCAGAAATAATTCTACTGCTCAAACCGACTAAATGGGTTGTTACAATTTAAAAAGTTAACAAAAATATAAACTAAACTAAATGCATATATATATATGTATATTTTTCATACTCTTGTACGATACTACTTATGCAGAACACAAATAATTTACATTATTTAATGATATGCTAATTTTGTTTTTTGATACTAAAAAAAGAATTTAGTATACAATGCCAAAATCGGCTGTATACAAGTATACCAAAAGACCCCAGTTTCCTTTTTGGCTGTATACAAGTATACCTACAACCATATATGGTTCTCTATGAAAGACATCCAATCCTTAAATGTTAACCTCATTTCTACATCTTCAAAAGTCCCCCAGTTTCCTTTTTGGGCATTAAGTGATTAGTCTTCTCTTTGTCACAGTTTTGACAAGGGAAATAAGGGACCATCCAACAAATTAATTAGTTCGAAGTGGTTAGAGTTACTGAAACACAAAATGAACGATTAAGTATGTGTATATTTGTGTACATGTATTTGTATGCAGAGTGAGAGAATTTTATTGTGTATGCATGTGTACATGTATTTGTATGACACATAATAACTTAGTTAAAATTTATTAATTATATTTTAACTAAGTAATTATGTGTCATAATTTAGTAAATAACTTAATAGTTAAAAAAATTTAATATAGTATCATCAGCATTTAGACAAGCTAAATTATTAAAACTATAAAATGCTTAGTAATGTTAAACCAAAAAAATAAGTTGAAACACAAAATATTTCGTTTCAATAATAGTTCAAAAATAATATAAACCTAATTAATCAACATTAACAAATGCATCTTCTGCCTGTTTCAAAAAATCACCCTTTGGCTTTGTTGGATCATCGTTATGACTAACATATACATCCTTGTGTTTGTCCATGTCATACTTCCATAACAGTGTTCCGTATGTGTTGCGAAGATAGTCGCTCTGAAGACCAACGGATGAAATTTTGATTTAGTCGCTCAAATATTCAGCATAAGCAGCTACGAAAATTCCACAATCACTAAAAATATATATATATATATTAAAAAAGGATTTTAATGTAAATAAAATCCAAAAACTAAAAAATTTTCAAACAAAAAAAATCGATTCACAAATACTTACAGGCTATCGCTTTATTGTTGCATAATCTCTTGCGCATATTCCACTGTAAAAGAATGTTGAGGACCTAACAGTTCACCTGTTTTCTTGTCTTTGTATGCCTTCAAAGATAACCAATTAATTCTATCTGTTTTATCAAAAAAGCCGCTATCATGTAGATAGTTAGGAATCATTACAGACAACTGATTAATCTCTTCAGAAGGCACTCTTTTCCTTGACCCACAAGATGAGTCATACACACGTATTAACCTTTTCTTCAAAACAACCACAGCTATCACCCAATGAAAATCTTTGCCACAATTAATAGGAATATAAACCTCATCAACTAGATGCCAAGGTAACGAAGCAGGTATCAAAAATCCATTAATAGTGTCTTTTATAGACCTTTCATAACCAGCTATAGCAATACCACAGCCAATATGTTGTTGTGTAGTCAGATATTCATCAACAGGTGCACAATAATACCTATTATATACAATGTTGATGTATGACATAAACAAGCAGTTGACCGTAGTGTATCTGTATTGATCCAAGCCTCTTAATTTTGACTTCTTCCGTAGATAATAAAAAATCACATCTAGATGCTGCTACAAAAATAAAACAACACAATATGAAATCTTCACTCTTTGAAAAATAAATAAAAGATTGAATATAGGTATAAATAAATATGTAAGTAGATCTCTAAATAATATGAACGATCTATATATTATATTATTTAAATTATTTAAATGCATAATGTACCTGATCAGTCCAACATTTCATTGAATGCGACATGGTATAAAACCAGTTCTTGTCAACAGAAAATGCGACAACAAAATCCATATAATCAAAGCCAAATTTAGAAGATTTGTCTCTATATTTATCATCATCAAGTTTCCAGTAATAAATAATTTTAATTCAAAAATAAAGTACTTAAGAAAATGATTTTATAAAAAAGCATAATTAATAAAAGCTTACTTATTGGCGTGTGATTTAAGGAGTCCCTTTTTAATGCAATCTAAAAACTCTTGCATTAAATCTGGCGATACAGGAGATGTGATTCGGCAATCATCAAATGGAGTAAATGGACGGATATGATCGTCTATTTTGTCCTTGCCCTTATCAGTTGATTCAAACGAATGCACATAGGGAGACTGCAAAACCTTAGAAGGTACCCAGTTACGCTGAGCAAGAGTTTTAGTATCAACATCATTGACACCAAGCTGGGACGGTAGCTGACTGTCCGATAACAAGTCATCACTCCAGGTAAGCTGTAGAGGAATGACTGCATCCAATGGGTTGACATCCAATGTCATTGCTTCATTTTCAGGTGTGAAGGATACCAATGAGGAAGAATCCTATCATATCAAATAATTAACAAACACAATATCTTTTCAATAACTTATGCAAGTTAAAATATACTAATTTTTTTCAACCTGTTTTTTCAATATGCCAGCAACATGAACTAAAATAAATAATAATATTTAAACAAATAAAGTATATGTTAGTATTTTAATATATATTATGCAATCATCGATACATAAAAATAAAGTAATAAATTTAATTGAATAATTTATAAACAAAAATTCATGATTAAAAACATCATATATATTTTTACTGTAAACAAAATATGGCAATTGCTGATGACATACAGTCTTCAAATATAAATTAATGGAATAATGTATTAACCATCTGAAAAGATACTTTATTGCAGAATATGAATAACAAAGTATCAATCAATGTATTAAGTATCAGATTTTTATTACCTTCATTACATCTACAGTTTGTTTTTCAACCTCCACTGCAGTTTCAGCAGCAGCATCGACAGTTGCAAAATTCGTATGCTTTGGTGAAACAGTCGGATGATCAGAGTTATTCTATTAATATACATTGTGCAGTCAATGATACTTAAAAAATGAAGTTATCAATTTTATAAATTAAAGTATATACCAAATACATGATTTAGATCATCCTTTATATTTTATGACTAAACAATTAGTTAATCAATGATACACAATTGTCATATAAAAATTGATGGATTAGAGTATCAAGCATACAAAAAATACTTTATTAAACTGATGGAATAAGATATCAACCATCTGAAAAGATACTTAATTGCATAAAATGAAAAATAAAGTATCAATTAATGTATTAAGTATCAGATTTTTATTACCTTCGTTACATCTTCTGTTTGTTTATTAACCTCCACTGCAATTTCAGGAACATAATCAACAGTTGCAAAATTCGTATGCTTTTGTGAAACAGTCGGATGAGCAGAGTTATTCTATTAATGTGCGTTGTGTAGTCAATGATACTTAAAAAATAAACTAATCAATTTCACATATTAAAGTATATACGAAATACATGATTTAGATCATCCTTTATATTTTAAAAGTAAAAAATTAGCTAATCAATTGTCACGACCCAAAACGGGTCGTGAATAGCACCCACACTTACCTCCTTAGGTGGGCGAACCAACACATCTAAACCCCAACATATATCAATAGTTCAACTATAAATAATATAAATAATGCGGAAGCTCTAAAAGATACTAAGCAACTAATTTAAATAAGTTTCTAAAGTTTAATACTTATCATCCCAAAATCTGATAGTCATCACATCAAGGACATCTAATTTCCAACACTAAGTCTAAGAATATCGAATACACTAAAATAAAGAATAAAATGGTATGTGTCCGAAGTATAGGACATCATGTCGTGACCGAGAGAATCCAACACGAGCTTGAATGGATAGCTCACACTGTAACTTGATATGCGGGAGGCTGGCTAGAGCTGAGGGAAATCAAAAGTCATTGGTACACTCGCTGCATTTCATACAAGGAAAACAAAGAAGAAAACAAGTAGGACTCAGTACGAGGCAACATGTACTGAGTAAGTATCATCGGTCAACCAAAAATAGTAACTAATATAGAAAGAATAATAGTATGAACTCAACTATTGCACTTAACATGTGATAAGCAACAAACAACATGAACAAGTGTCAATAACAATAAAGTAAGCACGTATTAAGTCAACGGTATCAAGATCACACATGAGGACTCATGCCTCCAAACCAAACCATTTTGGGAGTTGAGTTCTTTGAGATTGAATATCTTCCATTAATTCAACATATTTTTTCTTTAATATTATCGTGTCGGGACGTGACACTCCGATCAAAAAATACCGTGTCGAAACGTGACACTCCGATCCAAGAATATCGTGTCGGAACGTGACACTCCGATCCAAGAATACCGTGTCGAAACGTGACACTCCGATCCAAAAATACCTTGGCGGAACCTGACACTCCGATCCAAGAATACTGTGTCAGAACATGACACTCCGATCTAAAAATACCGTGTCGGAACGTGACACCCCGATCCAAAAATACTGTGTCATAACGTGACACTCCGATCCAAGAATACCGTGTCGGAACGTGACAATCCGATCCAATTATACTATTAATTTATCTTTTATTATCACCGCTTTCAATTCATTGTTATATTATTTTCATCAAGCCTTCTTTATTCAAGGCATCACTTCGATAGATAGGATTAGAGAATATAAATTCTACGGTCTCAGAATTTCAGACCAATCACAAACCACACAACCAAATCACACAATCACACAGTCAAGTACATAGAGAACTTCACAATATCATTCAAGGCATATCAATCACTATTAAGAGTTTACTATCAAATAGCATAAACCATAACCTACATCCACCGAAGAATTGAAGTCAAGAAACTAGTCCTTCAATGTCTTTCCTTTCCATATTGCCTCCGAAATTCTCCAATCTATCAAGTATATATATATATATAAGGTTAAGTTCACAAGGCCATAAACACTCCGATTATCTGTGTCTAGCCTATACCCATCAATTCACCTAATTCTATAATCAATCTCTTAAAGTTTAAGCCTAATGGTAAGTCTTAATTCCTCCCATTAGCATAACTTTAGTGGAATTTAAATAACTCGATACACCTAATATTTAATTACCTAACTCAATATTTTAAAACTTGGATCATAACAAGATAACTATGAAAAGAATTGGAATTTAAGGTTACGTCTATGTCCAGTAACCTCTACCGGGGAAAATCAAAACAACATATTACATAATTTATAACACCCATATGAAAAAATTCCCAATTTTATCATAGAAATATCAAAGTTTATTACCCCACCTTACTCTCTTATTGATTATATATTTGGCCTCAATTTTATAATCAATAATTACATAAGAATTTAAAACCTTCCTACTGTTAATTGTTTGTTATTCTTCATTAGACCATTAGACCAACATTACATGCAATTCAAAACAAAGGCATTTGTCATTCAATATAACAACTTGAATGGCAAAGAACATGATAATACATAACATACGAAATTTATTTTAAAATAGTAAACATATGACGGAAACAATTTAATCCTCCATGAACTAATTAAATTTTCTATTTATAACTTTCACTTGCCACTCATCCACCAACTTTAAGCCAATTCTATCAAACATTACAGTAAGACATATATTAAAATGTACGCCCGATCCCTCTTCACAACATAGTACTAATTTATATATATATATATATATATATATATATATATATATATATATATATACACACCTTTTCCTTCCAATCAAGAACATAACAATAGTAATAATAATACTCACAAGCAGTTTCTGTACAATCCAATACGACTCCACTACTTTTTCTAACGTTTATTGAATATCCCTCTTTTCCAATTCAAATATTATACTAAAAATAATTAACACAATCATGCTAATACATTCAAAATCCAACTCTAAATTTGATTACCTGATGGAACAATCGCTTCGTGACTGCTGCAGATATGGTTTCTCTTGGCTAAACCCTTATTTCCCTTCTATAGAATATTTCCTCCTAAATATTATATAACTAATTATAAGAGTGGTGAAAGTGACCGATTATTTATTTCACTATTATTTTCTTAACCACTAACTAATTAAATTAGTAAAACTACCCAACTAATTTCATAATTATAATTATGAATAGTCCAAAACACCCACTTAAATCTATCAGAAAGTATTTTCTAACATAAAAATTTCTAGTGCCCAAACCGACTACACGGGTTGTTACATCAATGATACACAATTATCATATGAAAATTGATGGATTAGAGTATCAAACATACAAAATAATACTTTATTAAATTTTCTAATGCACAAAAATACTAAGGTGTCTTCAAATAAATTAACTATAATATACTTAAATAACTTTGTTATATCTTCAGAAGATACCTTTTGTTTTTCAGCGGCATCAGAATTTTCATCAGCATCATCTACAGTTGCTTCATTAGAGTTACTAGAATTGAATTGTGTACCAATATTTTCTTTCGCCACAGAATCATTCATCATGTGTGGCGATGACACTCCTCCCATATCCTTCAATTTTTTTAAAAAAAAAGAAGTCACTTAAAAACCCAGAAAGAAATAACAAAAATCAAAATTTCACCTTCTCAGATTTGTTTCCTCTCGCAGCAACAGCTATCAACAATTCTGAATGGTTACTCTTCATTAATGCCTCAAGAGCTTCAACTTTACTATCAAGATCTCCAAATTTTTGGTCAACCTATAATCAAATTTAACATATAATAAATAGTAACACTAAAACATATAAGAGTTTAAATTTTTTGATTACTTACATAAGATTTCATGAACTTCTTCAAATCATCAATTTCTGAACTGCCCAAACTTGTTTTTGCATTGAATTAATTTGGAGAAACACCAACACCAGCTACATTCTCAGATCCTTTTTGTTGTGGTTCTGGATTTTGGAATGAATGATCTGGTTGATGATCTGGTTCCTTCTGTGCTTTTGAAATTCTTGATAGATCATACTTATGTGGATGTGCAATCTTTATTATCTTGCGTTTTGGTGGGGTTATTCCTACATTAACACCTCTTGATGTTCTCTTTAACAAAATATCTGGAGGTTATGTTGTGAAGTCTTCAAAATCATATACCTCCTCCGGACGCACATCATCATTATTTGAAATTGATGAAACTGATTGGTTTGGAGGTACATAATTGATATCTGATAACCCAAGAGATGATATTTCCTCAGTAGTTGGCTGAATGTTAGAACATTCAATCTGAAAAAAATTAATTAATTAATGACAATAAACATATTGAAGTTGTATTCCATAATAAAACTTATTAATTTAGAATGTTGTATTGAATTAACTACCTCTGAAAAAATTGTTTTCATAAAAAATTCAAACTTGGGCTTCAAACCAACAACTTGCCAGTTGCAAATCCTCGGTATACTGTTTCCTTCTTTGACAACAATATCGGTGTTTATCGTAGAAACACATTTATAAATCTATATATTAAGTGCATATGGAAATTCATTCAATCGATACAACTTTTTGAAAGGTTTGTACTTTTTTCGAAAGGATTTCAATAACTTTTCAAAAGCTACTATACCCCAAGGAAACTGTTGGTAACTATCATCTTCCACCATATAGAAATCTTCAATAGGATTTGGTGTATTATCAAGTTGGGAATACAAAAATGTATGGATAAAATAAATTATAGTCATCTGAAGGGCATCCTCAATATTTTCCCATTGACCCACCATAAACCGGTCTAACAATCTTTGTTTGTTAACATTATATTTAGTATCAGGAAAATATCTTTCAACTAACCTACTGGTTTTTGAGTCCGGATTTGTAAAATCTTTTACATTACCTTTACATTTCAAACCAGTAGCAATTGCAAATTCACTGATGCTAAATTTCAACACATTCCCTTTGGCATGGCGAATGTGAATCTCTTCATCTAAACTATAATGCTCAATCTCTAACAAGTATAAACTATGTTGCAAAAATTGTTTCTTTAAATAAATTCATACCTTCAACCTTGATAGATGATACTAAGTGTTCAACAAAATTCGTGTTGTATATTGGACCAAACTTTAATGCATTAGTTGGAATATGTTTAATGACGTAATTCATATTCTGCAATAAAACAAATAAAATTTATCAAATTGTAACATATATAAAAAGTTTATAAACTATTGAGCGCATATAATAATATTAATATTTTAAATTATACTAAAAATTGCCTAATGCTGATACTAAATATAAATAAAAAGGTTAACATGACACTTACAAAATACTATTTGAAACTATATATAAACAAAATACTAAATTTAAATATATTTCTTTGATACATTAAATTTCATGTCGAACACATAAAAAGATACTCAAATTCACAATTTAAATTAGATACTTAAATTTTTATATACTTATCAATAATTCATATAAATAGGATACTTAAATAACAGATTTATGACAATATGATACACATATACTATTATTTGGTACCTTAATATATACGAAATATAAGTAAAAATGAAACAAACAATCATTCTATCATGAGCACCAAAAAATGATACTTAATAAAAATAATTGAACATACTAACAAATATATTCAAAAATCATGATAAGATTGATTTACTATCTCACCTAACATTTTCATATCTATAGTGTTTTCTGCTATAGATATACCCTATCTCTGTGTATCAATATCTTGTCTTTAACTGCTTTCTATGTGATTTGTGAATGTACTCGATTTATGGTTTATGGATGCGATGATATTACAATAAAAACTGCAGTTTTTAGATAATGGAAATTGATTTGTTTATTCATCTCGATGACTTGGGATCATTCATTGTTTAGGATTTGTCTACTAGCACAATAATATCATCAATTCTATCTATCAATGATTTTTATTTGAGCAAGCTAATACAAATTTTAATTCATCTATGTGAAGTCTCATATCAATCCTAAGAATATTGTACCAAAATCAAAACAAATTCAATATTTGTGTTCTCGTCAACCACTTTAGGCAAGAAAGATTCGATGCAAGAATCATGTAATTTTTTTTCTTTTTTAATTCACTGAATAATACAATTCATCAGACTAAAACAATTCATTAGACTAATGCTAATTTATTAGACTAACTAAAAAAAATTTCCATATACAATATAAACGACACTTAACAATCAGAATCAACACACTAAAGAAACAACTTGAAAATAATGATGTACATGGGAAACAAATTTACATACCGTTTGTAATGTTGGTCGAACAATAGGAGGTGTCGCCTTTCTACCCCTTTTTTTAGGATTTTCGGGTCTTTAGATGTAGATGCATCTTTGTTTTTTAAAGAATTTTTCTTGCTAGAGCTTGGTTTTTTCATGACCATGGTTTGATTCAACTATAAAGAACCCAGATCTACATAGAATTTGATTATGAAAATCAACAATAAAATTTTTTGAACAATAATCACAGAAAATGAAAAAAAATGAAAAATATCAATGTTGGATGATGATATACCATCATAGAAAATCCAAAAAAATTGAAAAATAGTAATAAAAATAATGATATAACTGATTTAGGACTCAAATTCGGAAGAGTATTGATAATAATCCTTAGAAAAATTTGAATCTCAAATTTGATTTACAATTTTTAACTGAAATTAGGAGGGAAAATTGGGAGTAGCTTTTGGGGGAAGGCGGAAATCTTGGGAAATACAGTAATTTTGGGAAGGTGATTTTTTTGGGAGAAAGAAATCATACATTGAAAAGGTAAGTTTTGTTTAACCTTGGTAAGGTAAACTAACTTTTTAATATTCCAATGTATAAAATTTAATTAGTATCATTTGGGATATAAAAAAAAAGAATTTTTGTAATTCAATACATTAATAGAGAATTAATGAAATTAAATAAATTAAAGTAGTGTATTTTAATAATTTTTCCTTAATGAATTACGTAAGTTGTTGTTTCTATCTTGATGTAACAAAATTGTGGCTTGCTTAATTGATTTTTACTTGCTATATTGTAACAGAGGAAAAGAAAATTTATGTATATATTTGTGTAACGACCTGTTTAGTTGTTTTGAGCAGCAGACTTCAATTCTGGAAAACTGGCAGAAACGACGGACCCCACGACGGACCGTCATGGGCACGACGGACCGTCGCAGGGTCTCGTTTCAAAACACTAAGAAAATCTGAAATTGGGTACTGAAAATCGACTCTCTGAACTTCGTGACGGAGTGGCAGGACGGACCGTCGCAGGCTCGACGGCCCGTGTTCACTTAAAATCGAGTTTCTGTAGCATGTGACGGACAGCAGGACGGACCGTCGCAAGCACGACGGCCCGTCACGGGCTACGCAATCCCAGTTCGGGTCGGATTTCCTTATACGTTTTAAGGGACGTTTTTGACTATTCCTGCTTTAATTATAAAGTTAGAGGGTTAATGTTAATAAGTCTAATTACTTGGGGGTTAAAAGAGGTAACCTTAAGTTAATTAGTGGGTTATTATTGTCATCTTTTATTCTTAATTATATACTAATTAGGGTAAAAGAAAGAGGGTTTGAATAAGAAAAATAAGAAAGAACAAAGAGAGACAGAAAAAGAAAGAGAATGAGTAGAGAGAGAGAGAAACGAAGAGGATAGCAAGGATTCTGAGAAGATAGCTTGTTGATCGCAATTCTTCGGTGGAGGTAGGTTATGGTTTCATGCTTTCATAGTAAACTCTTAATAGAGAATGATATGTATTGATAGTATTGTAACCCTGCTATGTGCTTAATTGTATGCATGCATGAACGTGATTATATAATTGTGATTATATTAAGCATGATGAAGTTATTGAATCCCAAATCTTGATAAAAACCTAATCTCTTTTTAATGATGATGCCTTGGTAAGGGAGAAGGCTTGATGAACTAAAGTAATGAGATTGATGATGCCTTGGTATAAAAGAAGGCTTGACGAATTGATAGAATGAGATTAGGGGATCGGGTGTCACGAACCGACACGTAGATTTAGGGGATCGGGTGTCACGAACCGACACGTAGATTTAGGGGATCGGGTGTCACGAACCGACATGTAGATTTAGGGGATCGGGTGTCACGAACCGACACGTAGATTTAGGGGATCGGGTGTCACGAACCGACACGTAGATTTAGGGGATCGGGTGTCACGAACCGACACGTAGATTTAGGGGATCGGGTGTCACGAACCGACACGTAGATTTAGGGGATCGGGTGTCACGAACTGACACGTAGATTTAGGGGATCGGAGTGTCACGTACCGACACAAGAGGATTAATGAATATGAGGGAGCGGAGTGTCACGTACCGACACAAGAGAACGAAAGATAATGAATCTTGAAAGATGTTAATATACTCAATCTAATGAACATAATTCCCAAATGAGTATGGTATTGAGGCTTGAGTCCTCATGTGTGAACTTGATGGTAATTGTTAATGATATAGTACTTGTTGTTGCTACATGTTGAGTATCATAGTTGATTTTATGATATTACTTGGTATATACTGTTTTCTATTTTGAGTTGGCCGATGATATCTACTCAGTACCCGTGTTTTGTACTGACCCCTACTTTTATGTTTTCTTCTTGTTTATTTGTGGAGTGCAGCAAACGTGCCGTCGTCTTCGACTCAACAGTAATTCAAGCCAGTCTTACTACATCGGAAATTCAGGGTGAGCTAATGCTTCTAGCTTGGACTGGATCTTCTTCTTCAAGTCTTGATGCCTTGAACTTCCGGCATGGACTAGCCTCTTATGTATTTTTAGCTTTTAGAATACTCTTAGTTTAGTCATTTGATCGTAGATGTTCTTGTGATGATGACTTCCAGATTTTGGGGAATAATAGTTATTGATTTGGTTTTTATAAATGAGTTTAAGTCTTCCGCATTATTTTCTGTTGATATTATATTGAAATGTTAAGGTTTAGATTGGTTGGTTCGCTCACATAGGAGGGTAAATGTGGGTGCCAGTCGCGATCGGTTTTGGGTCGTGACAATTTGACTATGAAATAAATATTTCATATTAATTAATAGCTTTATTTTTTGTCATTAAATATTTATTTATTGCAAAATATACCTTTTAAATTTAACAAATAATTTTTTAAATTACATTCTTATGAGTTGATTATTAATTATTTTATTGTTTTTCTAAAAAAAATATTTTTTTTACATTAAAATCATGATTTGTTTAGTCATTACGAAAAATAAATGTAAAATAGCAGACATTTTTTTCAATCTTAATAGAAAATCAAATAAAATGTTGTCAATTTTTTAAAAAGATTCTTATGATGAATAAATTAATTAAACATAATAGGTGTATTGTTTCAATTTTTCTTACAACCTTCCATTATTTATCAAAGAAAATTCATATACATAATGTATTTATGAACTTTTTACGCCATAAAACTATAAGAATTCAAATATTCGTGTTTTTTTTTAATAATTCTCTAAGGTTATTTTAAAATTTTCTTTAAATTAGCTCTTTGTGATTTTATAAATTTTAAAAAAATAATTATATAAGAGAAACATGCAATGCACGCACGTGTCCCAAGCGAGCGCGCACACACACGTAACGATGAAATTTCTGTGTGTACACTATATAAGAATGAAGTTAAATTAAAATACGGAAAAGGGCCTAAAATATCCTTAAAGTATTGAAAATGATACAAAATTACCCTCCATCCACCTATTGGCTCCAAAAAGCCCTTTTCATCTACCTATTGGCTCCAAAATACCCTTGTCATCCATCTTTGGGTTCAAAATTGACCACTTTTTTAGTTGTTCTAAAATTAAACTCTTTCAATATTTTTTAAAATACTTGGCGTTCAACTATTGATTATAATTTTAATTTATTAATATAATTTATAAATCAACTCACTACCCACTCATTACTAACTAAATCTCACTCAATTAATAATCTGATTTTAATATCAAAATCATCATAAACACTACTAAAACACGATGAAATTATAGATTCCTGAAAATGACATCCAAAATTATTCGAGTCCGAATTTAAGCTCTAATTAAATTTAGGTTGAGTCGCTTATTTAGGATGAGACTTTCAATAGGATTCTCTTTCAAGATTGAATTAGAAATTTATGATTAAAGGTAAAGAAGTAATACATCCCGAATTAATTCATTCACTTTTTTAAAATATAATTTTAGAAATATTTATGATTTGTTTTAAAACCTTTAATATATTATTTTGAAAAAAAGTTACCTATGAAGTAAAATCACATAATTGAGACGTAAGAAAAATTAAGATGAACATAGTCAAACTTTTAAGTTTATCGGTGATTTTTATTTAGCCACTTGAATGTATGATAATTTACTTCTATAATTTTTAAAAAACACTCAATTGGCAATAGCTTGCATTAATAATGTGACGCGTTTATTAAGAGGAATTTAATTAGTAATGGGTGGGTAATGGATTGATTTGTAAATTATACTAATAAGTTAAATTATAACAAATAGTTGAGCACCACGTATTTTAAAAAATATTTAAATAGTTTAAATATAAAACCGTTAAATAAGTGGTCAATTTTGAACCAAAAGGTGGATGACAAGGGTATTTTGGACCCAATAGGTGGGTGGGAAGGGTATTTTGGAGCCAATAGGTGGATGGAGGGTAATTTTATACCATTTTTTCAATACTTTAAAGATATTTTAGGCCCTTTTCCGATTAAAATATTATCCCTAACCAAGAAAAATAAAAGATTTCACCCTTAAGGTTTTAGCAAAAAAAAGTCAAGATAATGCAAAAAAGCTGAAGCTCAAATTCAAATGAGGATATGATAATAAAATATGGTTTATCTCTAAAGAATCATGCTACCGACACCGTGATTACACTATATAAAAAAAAACTAATGTCGAATAAATTAAATTATAAAAACATAATAGGTGTGACTTTTCAAATTTTTTTGTACAACCTTCCATGATAAACTAAATAAACCATAAGAATCTAAGTATTCATATTTTTTTTAATAATTGTCTAGCTCCGTAAGCTTTTTTTTAATGAGCAACTTTTGTATAAAGAAAACAGAGAAGGGCCTAAAATATTCTAGACGTATTGAAAATGCTATAAAATTACCCTCCATTCACCTATTGACTCCAAAATACCCTTGTAATCCACCTTTGAGTTCAAAAAGCACTTATTTAACGGTTTTAAATTTAAACTATTTAAATATTTTTTAAAATATGTTACCCTCAACTATTTGTTATAATTTACTTATTAATATAATTATAAATAATTCACTACCCACCCATTACTAATTAAATCCCACCAAAATATTAAACCCGTCACATTACTAATACAACAACAAGAAAGCTACTTCCAATGAGAGTTTTTGAAAATTTGAGGCGAAAATATCTATAGAAGTAAATTATCATACATTCAAGTGTCTAAATAAAAATTAACGATAAACTTAAAAGTCTGACTATGTTCATCTTAATTATTCATTCGTCTCAATTATGTGATATTACTTCATAGATAAAATTTTTTTAAGAAATAATATATTAAGGTTTTAAAACAAACCATAAATATTTATAAAATTATATTTAAAAAAGGTGCATGAACTAATTCGGATGTACTACTTCTTTAACATTAATCATAGATTTTGATTTCAAGCTTGAAATAGAATCCTATTGAAAGTGTCCTCCTAAATAAGGGGCTCAACCTAAATTTAATTGGGGCTTTGATTCAGAGTCGAATAATTTTGGATGTCATTTTCAGAAATCTATAATTTCATCGTGTTTTAGTAGTGTTTATGACAATTTTTATATTATAACTGGTTTATTAATTCGGTGGAGTTTAGTTAATAATGAGTCAGTAGTGGGTTGGTTTATAAATTATATTAATAAATTAAATTATAACCAATAGTTGAGCGCCAAGTATTTTAAAAAATATTTAAATAGTTTAATTTTAAAATAGTTAAATAAGTGGTCAATTTTAAACCCAAAAGTGGATGACAAAGGTATTTTGGAGCCAATAGGTAGATGAGAAGGGCATTTTGGAGCCAATAGGTGGATGGAGGGTAATTTTTTACCATTTCCAATACTTCGATGCTATTTTAGACTCTTTTCTGTAAAAATCATATTTGTATGTTATAGCTATAGTTTGCATAATTGCACTTTATAACAAATTTCATTTTTGCTATGGAGCTTTTGATTTGTATAATTCACTAGATACATTCAATTTTGTACAAATTATTCAATTTTGTATAAATTTATTTATGCATTGCAATTTATATATTTAGATTTTTATACCTATAATTATAAGTGTATAGGACGAAACTATATGTATTTGTGTATTTGTTTGTATATATACTTTTCTCTCGCTTTGTACAAACACAAACACATATTATTCATTTTAGACCAAAATATATAAAATGGTTAAAATTTATAAAAGTACTAATTATATATCGAAAAATGGATAGTTTTATATCGAAACAGATGGAAAAAGATGTTTGCTACGAAATACAAATAAAATAAACTATGTGTATAAACTTTAATTTAAATTAACAATTTGCTATTTTATGCAATTTACCCTTTTTAAAATTGGGATGAAATTAGCTCTTTGTGACATTATAAATTTTAATATAATAATGATGGGACACACATTCTACGCACGCACTTGTCCAAAAAGTGTGCCAGACACAAAGATACACTCAAACACATGTAAGCACACTCACGTATGCAAGAATGCAGACACATGCACACACAGGTGATGTTGAAATTTGTGTGTTGTACACCGTATAACAATAGAGTTAAATGAAAATGTTATCCATATCAAAGTAAAGGGAGAAATAAAATCTCCTCTCATAAGGTTTAAGAAAAAAAATCAAGCTAATGACAAAAACCTCAAGCTCAAATCCAAGTAATGATACGATGATAAAATATGATTTATATCTATCATGCTACTATGTTTGGTTACTATTTGATGGATATCATGAATTCTTATTGAATGGTGATGGTGGAACTAAGAAATGATTATGCTAGTTGTGGATGTTTATGGAGTTTTCACCAATGAATAGTCAGTAATTGTATGGTGCACCACTACTTTAATTTCTCTTGTTTTCATAAATTTCCACACCCATGTGTTATTTGACATTGTTGTGGAAATTTATTGGTTATTTAACATCATTTCATGACTCGATATGTGTCTGTATAGTACATTAGAAAGCCCATTCTGTACTATTATTCATAACACCGTAAGATTTTTTGTCCATGAGAATGTTCATTTTAATTAATTCTAAAAGTTTTTATTTCTATCCCGATGAAATAAAATTGTGATTTGCATAATTAGTTGCTTCCTGCTATATAAGAACGGAGGAAAAGAAAGTAAATGTTTATATTTGACTATGAAATAAATATATCTTATCGTTTATTAGCTTTGTTTTATAGTTTTTAAATATTTAGATATTGCAAAATGCACCTTTTAAATTTAACAAAGTATAAATTTATACACACTTATGAGCTGATTGCTAATTATTTAATTATTTTTTAAAAAATGTATTCGTTTTCTATTAAAAGCATGATTTAGTTTCTTCATTACAAAAAAAATAAAAATAAAATAGCTTGTTCATTTTTTTTCAATCATAATAGTTTATATCTAAAACTAAATAAAATATAAAAAAATTCTAAAAAGAATCTAATGGCGAATAAGTTAAATAATAAAACATAATAGGTGCGGGTTTTTAATTTTTGTTGATAACCTTTCATGATTTATTGAAAAAAAATTCAAATACATAATTTGTGTAAGAACGTAAATTACACTATACAAATCATAAGAAATTAAATGTAACGACCCTCTGACGAAGGCAGAAAAGATGAGATAACTTTCTAGATTATTTCCTAGCTTCAAGTAGATTAGATGTGAATGTCAACACATCAATTCGCAGGAGTCTAGTCAATATTTTTCTCTTTTAGTGTGAGACTGGTTACTTGGACTCTGATATCAATTTTTCCTGATCCAACCCACAACCCACAGGGCCATGAGGAAAACTATATGTTACCACCTAAGTAAGAGAACACTTATATCTCAATAGTTAAAATATGTTAAAAGATAATGAAAAATAGATATAAATGAAATCATAAAGTTTTTATAAATGAAAATCTTCTTAAACAAATTAGGATTGAGACTCATAAAGTAATTAACACCCTAAGATCCCATTTAAACATGTAAAAGAGCTACTAAGAATAAACAAGACATAATAAAGAAAAGACACAACTCTCACCATGCGAAAACAGATGTAGAAGCTGCTGGAGTATTGGTCGTCTTCACCTAATGAATCATCCAGACTATGCCTAAAAGGAATACAACGAGTTGTATCAGTATATAACCACACGTAGTGACAACCATCATTGGTCCACTCGACCCCTATTTAATAACTTAAGAAATCAACTAGCAAGAATATGCAATAAACCCCTTGCTTCTCCATATTTTTACTCTCGGATACCTTAAAATACCCTACTTCCTTCTTTCTGTTGTCTACCATTTGCCACATTGTATATTATATCAAGCTTTCTAACTACCAACCACGAATCGAGCTTTCTAACTACCAATCATGAACCGCTTTCTCCCAGGTGAATTTCATCTAAGTATTTACATCACGTACACTTCGTCCACTTCTTATCATTGTAGCATACATAAGCCAATACAATATAATAATAACACGCACACATCAAACTTATACCATATAATCATTATTTAAAAACAATGTAAAATTTCACATTTCAAGATATACAATTATCTCAGTCAATTGTCCTCTCAAGGGACCCATACCCAAATTGTTCACGTTAAATTTGAGCTTGAGACTTTTGTCATTATCTTGATTTTTGGCAAAAAAATAAGATTTATGTCTTTTATTTTGTCTTATTCTCTAATAGGGATAATTTTTCATTTAACACCATTATTATGCAGCGTGCAACACAGAAATTTCCGCCTCACGTGTTTGTGCGCGTGCTTTCATTCATGTGAGGTCTGAGGGGGGAGGGGATGGGGTTTCTGGACACGTGAGTGTGTTGCATGTGTGTCAGATATATTATTTTTCTTGATTTATAAAATCACAAAGAGTTTATTTAAGACCTAATTATGTTCTTAAATGCACTATGTATATGAATTTTTCATCGGTAAATCATGGAAGGTTGTAAAAAAGAAAATTAAAAAGCACAACTATTCGGTTTTGTAGTATTTAATTTATTCGGCATTAGATTCTTTTTTGAAATTTGATCATTTTTATTTGATTTCAAATAAAAACCTATTAAGATTGACAAAAATATGAACACACTATTTTATTTTTATTTTTTTCGTAGATCAAGAAACACAATCATGCTTTCAGTAGAAAATAAATACACTTTTTAAGAAATAATTAAATAATTAGTAATCAGCTCAAAAGAATGTAACTTTATGAAGACACCTTGCATCCTATGTGATTCCTCTAAAACAACCAGATAAAGCACCAAATCCCCAAACTACAACAACTACTAGCTTCAAATCAAAACTCCAGCAGAATGAATTTTATCTGATGAATTGGTGCACGATGCCCCTTTCAACAAGGGTACAAACTACCAAAAAAATCAGCTCCCCCACAAGAACCAATAATGCAAAAACTATTTCTCTTACCCATCAAGACAAGGAGAGGTTACATTCCCCTGGAAATTATCCCTCATCGTCAATTTGATGGGAAGGCGTATGGTCGATCACTACCTGAAATAAAAAAAAACACTGAATTATGAAATCCAAGAGAAATGTTTTACTTATTGATTTGGGTTCTGACTATTACATAGTGAAATTCTAAACAGATGAAAATATGATAAAGCCCATCAACAATGGTCCATGGTTCACTAATAGTTCCTTCTTATTGATAAAACGATGGAAAGCAAATTTTGTAGCAGAACAAGCAAAGTTCACATACTCAGCGTCTGGATTCGGCTCCAAGTGTTACCTACCGAATTCAATAATAGAGATATCCTCTCTAGAATTGGTAGCTCAGTGGGATAACTTCTTAATATTGATGATTTCACAAGATCTACACTTTGAGGTAGATATGCTAGAATATGTTTACAAATACCTATAGACGGACATGTGCCGATAAGCATCAACATAGGGGATCATAATTAAGTACTTATTTATGAGGGAGAGGGCTTTTTGTGTAATACTTGTGGGAGATTAGGCCACACACTCCACCACTGCCAATTAAATTCCAAAACTGCAATGCATATACCAGAACAACAGGATTTAAAAGATATATCAATTTGGTGAACTATTCCATTCCCAGTAGGCGTAAAATATGACGCAGCCACAAAAACATCATTCAGGCCAGTGAGGTAACAAAGCAGAAAAAAGGCACCCGCAACTGGCCCCTCTGGTAATTCCCCCCATATATTGAGTCCCCCATCAAGCAGTTATTATTTCAAAAATAAAAGCACACAGTCAATGTAATCTTTAAATGCTTCTACTGTATTAAATTCTAACAAGGGGTCCAACGAAATTTCTATTTCTTATAAAAGCAGTCCCAACTGTGTTGATATTCGTTCGGGTCATGGCATTCCCTTTACAAACAGATTTATAGAACTGAATCATCAAGATAATGACAACTTCATGTCCTCACGCATACTCCCTACCTCTGTATGTCCCCCAAACAAAAACCAATCCTCTATTCTTTCCCCACCCCCATACCGCAATCCGACAGCAACACGTGGATTAGCATTCTTACTCCTACTGAAAAACATAAAAGTTTTTGATAATAATAATCCTTCCCAAGCAATACCTTTTAGTACTTCATTCGTCACTTAACTTGTTCCAAAAAGGGCAAACCTAGAAGTGCAAGCTACTCATATGATAGGCCAGCTAGAACGCTTCGCAAAACTCATTGGCCATTTGTCTTTTGAATAATAAGGTGAAACACTCATAGGTTGCATGTGCCAATCATCCCCTAAAACTTTATCACCCAATGACGTAGAGAGTTTCTCCGGCTATAAAGATTTGCAATCATCTCTTCCTTATTACACTAAGTGTATACAATCTCCTACTGAATATCACAATGTAAAGTTTATCGTTTCCAATCTACCAAAGGCCAGTGTTTCCCATTCAGAGTCCTTGGAACCTAAAAAATTCAAATCCAACAATGAACCCACTCACGCAAATCCCACCCCAAGTAGCAAACCACCTACTGCTCTTTGCTACTCACTCAATTCATCCTCTCCACCAACCCCAATCTTAGGTGGAGATGAGTCTCCGGGGTCAAGTTTTGTTGTTTACCATGAAACTTATGTGTAAATAAATCTTGGCATTCATACTCTTTGAAATTACTAGCCACAAATGTAAAAATTTGTAACCATTAATGTGAAAGTTGGTAGCCACATTTGTGAAAGTTGTTAGCCAGAGTTTGGTATAAGTTTGGTAGAGTTAGGTAGCCAATTTTTTTTGTTGAGACACATTATTTCATTAATGATGTAAACAAGTGTTTAAAAAAACTCTATAAATATAGTAGTAATTGAACACTTGAAGATACACCAAAATCGAGAAGCAATTGAGAGTAGAGAGAGTAATCCACAAACTACTTCTTAGTTTGTGAGAAAATAGTGTGCAAATAATATTATCGTAAGTTGTAAGAAATAAAAGAGTATTGAGTAGTAGCCTTTTGACACTATCACATTTTTCATCAATATCATTGTATTACTTATTCGGGTATCATATTTTCCAATTTTAATATTTGGTGTCGTTGTTACTCTCTTCCTATAGCTATTTAGTTTGGACATTATCCTGGGTGTGATTATCATTTTATCCAACAACGTGGTATCATAGCCATGAAAAATAATAGTCCGTTGTCTTTTCAATACCACGTCTCACAAGAGAAAATTATAAAAAAAAAAAATAGTGTCGACGAATGAAAGCTATTTTTGGTTCTCAAGATGTTTGTGATATTGTAGACAAAAGGTATACAAAACCCGCAAATGAGGAAACTTTGCCTTCAAATGAAAAGGAGTTCTTATTAAAGAAAAGAGAGAAAGATCAATAGGTCATCACTCTTATCAATCAATGTTTGGATGATGACATGTTTGAGAAGGTGGCTGATTTAACCATCTCAAAAGAAGCGTGGGAGATTTTAATAATTCTCTCCAAGGAGTTGTTGACACCAAATTTTGATCCTCCCCGAGATAAATTAATTCGCGAGTTTTCTAATTTTCAAATGAGGTGGTTTAATTATCTTCATTTTAAAAGTAGCTTTAGTCGGGTTTTTTTTTTCTAATTCGTAAGTGTATACATACATACATACATACATATATATATATATATATATATATATATATATATATATATATATATACATACATATATATATATATATATATACATATATATATATATATAGATATATATATATATATATACATACATATATATATACATACATATATATATATATACATATATATATATATATATATATATACATATATATATATTATATATATATATATATATATACATATATATATATATATATATATACATATATATATATATACATATATATATATATATATATATATATATACACATACATATATATATATATAAATATACATATATATATATATATATATATTAAAAAGCTTGTCGAACTAATCCATCTCATTTATTTATCTTGGATTGATTTATCAAATAGTTACAATTATGGCCCAATCTGCCATTTCTTTTACAAACCATAGTCATGGGTCATTTCGCAGACCCAATACTAACATCCTTTCAATTTTCAAAGAATCCCAACCTCCAAATCTATCTTACTTTTATAAAATACCGGCCCAATTTTTCTTTCATCCCTTTAGCAATTCCCAGCCCACTCTCAATTCCCTAACCCATTTGTACAACATCAATAAAATACCAGGCCTTACTCCCCCATTTTAATCTAAATCGGCCCAACTCCTTTGTTCCTTTTTACCAACTTTTAGCAGTTCTGGCCCATCCCAATTCTTCTTATAACAGCCCATCCCAACTGCACTTTCTCCTAGACCCGCCCAACCTTTCCTTTTGACCCTACCGACCCGTATTGTGTTGTCTCCTTCTTCCTCAGCACATTCCCTTACCCTTCTCCCTTATCCTCTCGTACAAATTGGTACTCGAAGGTTCCAGGTGTCGAAATCTCCCTTCCTTTTCATCCTTCCCCTCAATTGGACGTCCCATATTTTACTATTCCGTTGAGCAATTGTACGAGTTCGTACTATTCCATTTCAACCTTATCCCTTTAGGGTTTTTGGATTTCAAAACAGCACTTGGAATCACAATTTTACCCCAGCCCTTTTCGTGATTTCCTCTGCTCTCCATCCGTCAAAAATTACTATATATATTGCTCTTCTCGCTGCCATGGGGATTTTTTTTGGAGCCTTTCGATTTTTTTTCTATACTAATACTCTTGGATGGAACTTCCTAGCGAAAAAGTATTCACATACTGAGGGAGATTAGTCGAGCCATCAAAAAAAGGGTACTTTAAGAGGTAGAGGTGGTGAAAAGATCTCGTTCAAACCTTTGTTTCAATCCTCTGTTTGTCGAGCTTCTTGCGGAACCACCCTTTATTAATCGAAATTCGGTCTTCTCAAGCTTGTTAGTCGTCTCAGTCTCACTGCCTCTAAAAGGTAACCGCTCCTGCTTTGTACGATTTTCTCATTTTTTGTGTTTTGAAATAGCTTCTTCTGGTGCTTTAGCGATTTGTGTTGCTGCTGCCAGTTATGAAACTGGAACACAGGTGTATGTTTGATGTACAATCTTCTCTTGTTTCGATCATCTTGTCTTAAGTTTGTTCATGTTGTTCACCTCACTCGAGTTGTTCATTCAACCTTGGACGAACTTGTAGGTAGTATAATGTTTGTTTGATCGAAAGAGACTCTAGTTCTTTCGATATACTTGGTTGTGAATGTGTAAGTTTGAGTGAGTTCTCGTATTGTTTGTCGAATAGCCTTTATATTTGCTTGTCTTGAAAATGTTATAGTAAAGTTTGATGGCATTGTATTATTAGCCTTTCTTTGCTCGAACCTCTTTTAATTGTGCTGTTATTTGAAACATATGTCAGTGACTCCTTTATCGTACTCTTATAAGGGTTAGAGACATCTGCATGTTCGAGCTATGACCATCTTGGAGGATTTCACACTTTGTTTTACTGCTAAACATTTTATTTAACGTGATTTGTGTTATCAATGGTTTCTGCGTGTATTCCCCTTTATATGTATTCAGTGGCTTGAATGATAGAAAGGGATCAATTCCCTTCTATGTTTGGGTCTGCGATATGTTTGTTGCTCACTGTTGTGAGGTTTTCTTTGGGTCTGAAATGAGTTACATAGCCTTAAAATTGTCACTAATGAACCTTGATGGATGATGGCTTTTATGTTATGCTTTTGAACACTTGATTAGTGCTACATGTTAAGAAGTCCCCGTTTTGCTTTCATATGAGATGTATATTGAGATTTTGTATCCCTTTCCTAACTCATATTTCTAAATAGGTCACATCTTCTATTTCTGTTTTGTTCAAGAAGCATTGTATTAGTTTATCGCTTAAGGTGCTAATTCTCCTTTTGTTTGTTTTATTGCATGGGAAATTCTCCAAGAGTCCTCATGGACTTTAATCCAACTCGTTGAACTTTTTTGTTGAGCCATAAAGGCTCAAAACATCTTCCTCGAGTCGTAGACCCCCTCAAAAATGGAAAAAAGGTTGAAACAAAGAAAAGGTGTTGCTGGAATTCATATTTGCAGGTGTTGAAGAAGCTGTATTCCAGCTGTATACATATTTTATACACAAATATACAGGTAAAAAAATGCACAGGGGACCAAATTCAAAATCTCGGTTGATAACTGTCAATATTTATTGTTGGAAATTATTTTTCAGCTTACGAAATTTCAAGAACAGGTGGATAAACCATCCGTATATAGTGGTATACAGACCTGTTATACCACAAATAGGTGTAAAAAACAAGAAATTCAGGTTTAATGTACAGGACGTCGAACTCAAATAAAATATAGGAGCAGTGAATAAATATGTGCATAGGATATAGCTCGTATACATTGGTATACACCATTTATGCAGCAATATACAGTAATAAAACGGTATTAAAAAATAGTACAGGTACAAAACGCACTGAAGCAGTTTGGAAAATATAGAAAAATGCAAAAATCAAGTCAAAACGCGGACTTTAGGAGTGCGAAATGCATTCACATTCAGGATGTATACATATGATATACACTCGGTGTGTAATATATCTTTGGAAATAGCAGGAGCCCAAGGGCTTAAAGGCCCATCAGCAACTTAACTAAATAGGCCCTAAAGGCCACAAATTTTTTGCAGGATTTGATTTATTAAAAGGGCTCAAGCCCACGCTCTTAATAACTTAGTATTGGACAGGTGGGCAAAAGCCCTATTCAATGAATTTGGGTATTTAGCCCAAGTTCAAATATTCTCTTCTCTCCCTCTTTACTTATTATTTGTTGGATTTACTAACGTTTTAGTGGAATTTTATTAATTTCTTAAGGAACAGTCATTTCTTATTATACTTATTTAATCATAAATTTTTACTATTATTTTTACTTACTTAGTTTATTTATTCACTTTTGTCAACATTTAGTTTATTCCCTTAGGTTAAATTCCTCTAATGTTTTCCTTTAGAAATAATGATAAATAAAGAATGAAATGAAATAGGTATCTATATTAAAATGAATTTTCTCTTTAGTTAAAATTGGAAAAGTTATTTTAAAAAAGGTCATTTAGTCAAATCGCCGGTCAACCGCAAGTTAGCGGGCATTCCGAGGGCCTAACACCTTCTCGGAATGTACATTTGAACTTCGAACCTTTTTTCATTTGATTTTTATCTGTTTTTAAATCCTTTGAAAATTAATTTCAAAATCTTTTCTTGATTTTATCAAAAAATCAAGTGGCGACTCCGGTAATTTAGAAAGTCGATTTTTCTTAAATCATAAGATTAATTGATTTTCCAAAACTTAGTCATTTTTCACTATTTTTACCAAATAATATATTTTTAAAAGTAAAACAGAAATGGCGACTCCGCTGGGGATTAATTATGTTTTAACCACGAGATTTCACTGTTTGACTAATCGTTTTTAGTTATTAAAATCATGTTTGTGCCGAATATGTTTAAATTTTCATAAACTGTCATTGCATTCATGGCATATCATAATTCCGTCGAACGACAATTGTTTTGTTTCCACTAAAGGACGATTATGCGGGTTCGCAGTCGCTCGTTAACCAATTTTTTCTCGGGACACCCTGACGAGTGTAGTTGGTTACTTGATAGTTAACGATCATTAACTGTCCCAGCCCAAGTAGTCCGCTTGGGTTACCCTTTCCACTCCAAATACAACTTATTCTTAGTCAAACTAAGATAGAGCGAAACCCTATTCCGAAATAGCGCATTTACCTAAGATGACCTAACACCCAAGGAGTGTTGGGCCCATTAGAAAGACCATCATGAGTCCAAAGAGCCTACGGATCGATAGGACGATCATATTTGTGTGTTCTGAAGGATGTATTGCGTGTTTAAATGTTTGTCGTATCGGGGGGGAAGGGGGGGTTATCAATTAACTAGTTGTATGTTTTTGTAGATGTCGAATCAATTCCTCCATTTTAACATGGTCACCAGAACGCTCGACATTCTTTGTGTATGCTGGGATAACCTCAAAGATTGTCAAAAGAGAGAAATCTCGATTCACCTGGGTCACTTACCCTCAATAATGGACTTCAAAGTATGGCCCACGTTTATCGAGGTTATCACTCGATTCTGGGACGACGAGAAGATGGTCTTTCAATTTTGAGATGTTGAAATAACGCCACGCTAGAGGAAATTAAGGATTGTATGGACTCAATAAGGACATAAGGCAAAAGGAAAAAATGTCCGAATCATCACATCCTTCTTCCAAATAGTCCAACTAGTAAAGAATTGAAGGACATATTGTTTCTAGTAAATGCAAACTGGTAAGAGACCCACGACATACCACTAATGAGATTTTTTTAGAGATGAGGGCATGATAGCTATTTCAGACTATTCCCGAATGAATTCTACGATCACAGTACCTGGAGGCAAACTCAGGCTATTGCTTTCTCCGCATACCTTTTATTATGGTGTTCCCTAAAGCTGAAGGAAAGGAAATCGACACCGGGGTAGTGATGGTAGTGAACGCCATGTTCAGAGGAATTGGTAGATTACCAGAAGAAAAGAAATACTGTTGTTTGGCCCCAGTCATTTTGGCCGACATTTATCGATCCTTAAGTCTGTGTAAAAATGGGTTCCCGTTTTTCCAAGGTTGCAACATTCTACTGCAATGGTGGTTAATTGAACATCTATGTAAAAAGGGACGACGCCCAGCCATAGGGGTTGGCCAAACCGATTTGGACGAGTTCTCTTGATAATTACGAATTCTATCTAAGTGTCCGTAGATTTCCAATTCATACCACCAAGGATGCGTGGGCAAGGGTATTTTATGATCTGAAAGAGGGGGACATACAGTGGATGATACCAAGCTTCAAGTCCGAGAGAATAACAGCACAAGGGGCCAAACTTCCATTTTTAGTCCTTCCTGGCATCAGAGGATTACGGCCCCACAACTCGATAAGAGTGATGCGACAATTTGGTAGAACACAAGTCATACCCGTCCAAGGAGATGCTAGCTCTTTTGTTGTCGATTACAACGAGAATGGCAAAATACCTTTCGTTAAGATCATCCTCCAGGAATGGGCTAGGCATGTCAACATAAAGTGGGATATGACCGAGAACAGATATGAAGCTGGGTATGTCGACGAATACAAAACATGGTTGCAAAATGATCTACATGGTGTAGTGAATCTGATACCTCGCATGGGTTGAAAAGTTGAAGACGTACAGACAAGGCTTCAGATCCATGCATACCATTTTCAGCAAGAATGGGACCGAAGCAAGCAAGAATTTCAGAAGAGAGAGCAGGAATTTCAACAAAGGGAGCGAGAGTACCAACTTTGGGAGTTAGAAGCTCCGAGGATTTTGGCTGTGACGTCACAAGAGCTAGCCGATCAAGGGCTTGTCTGATGCGTTTGGACGCGATCCTAGACGAGCAGATGAATACTTTACGAGTTTTACCAACATCTTCCAAAGCTGTATTCACTAATCCGTACGTTTTCACCAGCAAATGCATCATCCATGAAGAAGTAGAGAGAGCCAGAAGAGGAGCCGAGCCATCAACTTTTTGACTCCCCTGCGTGGGATTGGTTTATATATGTACGCATTACATCCCTCTCCCTAAATGTACCCCGTTTGATTAAATTATGTAATGAACACTATGATATTTAGTGAAATTTATTTTGAGGATACAACTATTTGTTTAAATGGCGCAATACATCCTTCAGATCGCTAGGCCTACCCTTGGCACAAAAAGGGTCACATGCATGATTAGGATGCGATATATGTGTGTTTAACTGCTTATGTGTTATGTTGCTATGAATGAAGATATCGTAAACTCACTCCTACCCCAGAAATTTCCAAAGAATATACAGAAGCCACTATTGCAAAATGTCTGACCAAAGTTTTCAAGTCTTAAGTTTCTCACCCAAAAAGATCTCCTCCTATACCACAAATCCTAAAATATTGTTCTACCGTCTCAGGAAAGGCAAAATCACTGCTATGGACAAAGGTAAGAACACCCAGGTGGAACTCACTGAAGAAGAGCTACAGAGAAAGATCGAATGAATCACTCGGGAAATTCAAGAAGCCAAGGAAGAAGGGCTCAGAGTCGACATGGCCACCGCAATTTACAAAGCTGCAGCTGCGACATTGGATGAGGATCTAGCATCACAGATGAAAAGAAAGAAAGATGCTGAGACGGAGACAGAAAGCTTGAGATAGAAGTTGGACATGCTTCGTTTGAAAGTGCAAGAAAGAGAAACGAGAGAGGCAAGGATTGATGTGGAGAACGTCGCTCTGTTAGCTAAAAGTGTGTTACTTGATAGGGAACTGACAGTCCATAGCAACCTGATGGACAGAAAACACCTCATCTGTGAACAAGGAGAAACCAGTAGTGGTTTCGACGACGCTCACCCCGAATTGAGTGAGGAGGACGATGGCCAGGAAATCGTCTACAAGCCTCCATTTCTAGGTCATCTGAAAGGAAGAGAGAAATGTTGCAACAAGAAGAGAAATGATTAACGTGTCATCGTCATGATATCTTTTGAGAATTCTACTGTTGTCTTTCAATTTCCTTGTAATCATAATGAAAGAATGATTGAATATATTTTATCCTAAACTCAAACTATGTTGGGCCTGAATTCTCCTTGTGAGATACGTAGGCAGTCTCTCCCGGCCCGACCCCTATCTTTAAACATTTTTCATTCTCCCCTTTATGTTATGAAAAGATATGAAGATCAGGTCAATATACATCAAAAAGTAGCTGCAAGAAGACCGTAGTTCAATGTGATTTAGCCTTACTGAGGTGGCGTCAAAACTAAAACGAGCAAATTCCTGCTTGTTAAAAAATGTATTCCCATCCTCACTCGTGGGTTAAAGATATCCTCAAACAAAGAAACTTGTGTGTTTATCTGCTCTCTGTGTGATGCATGCATTTTGTACTCTGAATTTGCACTGACAAATCCGCCTTTGAGTTGTTTCACTTCTCAGGTACTTTGAAACTGATCTGTATCGATCAAAAGCTGGCAGATTTTCCTTACTTCACTAGATCGAAAGGTCCTGCAGATTCCTTCCCTAGACAAAGTTCAGACAAAGGAAAGGCAGTTATGGGAGATAACAAAGACGAAGTGAGTCTTACTGACGTTATGGTGGCTAAGCCCATGTAGCAGAACAGAACGAACTGATCATGCAGTTGATGCAACAGTTTGTAGAAATGAGAGTGTAAATGCAACGGAGACAAGATACGCCTCCACCTGGATTTGCTCCTAATATTGCTGATGGAAGACCTCCAATATACTTCCCTTTATCAAACACGGATCCAACTCAGAATCAGCCTTCTACACATGTTCATAATTCGTTGATTATAGATCTAACAACCCAAAATTCCTAATACGCTTCGGCATCCTACCAAACTCCATCACCTTTCCAAAATAACCATCCTCAAATGACATCCATCCTCAGAATACTCATCATCAAATTGCTACACCTCCACAAAATCAAAACCAAAACCAAAATCAAACTGCTTTCAACCCCCAAACACCTCATCACCATTTAACTCAAAACATCAATCCTCAGGCTTACCCACAGAACTACCAGACCGCCCAAAATGTTCCAAGTCCCTCTATCGCTCCACCCCTGCCAAAGAGAGCCACCTTCCAAGTTCCCATTCCTGCCGAGCACGATGTGCACGGTTCTGAGTTGGATCACTATGAAGAACAGGAAAGGGAGTGGAAGGCAAAGGAGGATGCAATGATCGATATAAAAGAGGAAACCCAAAGGGCCATGAAAGAGCTACAGTGCATCCCAGACATTACTGGACTCAGTTACGAAGAGTTGTGCATCCACCCAGATTTGAACCTTCTCAAAGAGTTCAAAATTCTGAAGTTTGACACCTTCGGAGGAGTAGGCAACCCCATGGCTCATCTGAGAGCATATTGTGACCAACTCGTGGGAGTTGGTAGGGACGAGGCCTTATTGATGCGGCTTTTTAGCCGAAGTCAGTGTGGGGAGGCCCTCAAATGGTTTACTTCACATGAAACTAGGCAGTGGCCCAGTTGGAATGCGTTAGCCAAAGACTTTATCGACCAATTTGCCTACAACGCCGATCCGTATTCACTAGAGAAGATGAAGCAAAAGCCAACTAAAAGCTATAAGAAGTTCGCCTATAGGTGGAGGAAGGAAGAAGAAAGAGTAAGGACGCCCATGATCGAGAAAGAGATCGTGGAAGTGTTTGTGCGGGTGTAGGAGCCAGAATACTACGACAGAATCATGTTGCTCGTTGGAGCAAAATTTGCTGAGATAGTCAAAATTGGTGAGACTATCGAAGACGGTTTGAAATCGGGGAACATAGCCCGTGTATCTGCGTCACCTGGATCTTCAGGATTGATAAAGAAGAAAGGAGAAGAAGTTGTTGCTGTCTTGTATGGGGAATGAAAAACCCCCAGAAACTCGTCGTATTCCCTAGGTCGTTCCAGGCCTTCCCCAAAGCCCCACCAAGCTTACTACCCGCAATCCAGTCATCCCAATAACCATAATACTACCCCCACCTATCCAAACGCTCAAGTTCCATTGTACCAGAGTCCACCCCTTAATATCCAAAATCTTTCCCCCATGTACCCAAATAACCCTCAACCTTACCAAATTCCATACCCTTATCAGAATATTGCTCCCAACTGCGCCAATGTACAGTCGAGCTACTGAGCACCCCCGCCCATTTATTAAGTCCAAGCTCCATTATATCAAAACCCCTCCCGAATTACCAAGATCCATCGCCAAATTATCAAACAAACCCATATCCCAGAAGCCAAGCTCCTCGCCCGAATACCCGAAATTATCAGCAGGTGCCTTCCCCTCAGCAAAGCAGTTATGACCCTTCCCAACCCAGATTTGAAAAAAGGCCTTCAAGGAACTTTACTTCACTTGCTGAAAGCCGCACCAAACTGTATGAGAGACTGGCTGCGGCTGGATAAATCCATCCTGTGAGGCACAAGCCCGTGGATGTCAATTCAAAGTTCTACAAGCCCGATCAGATATGTTCTTGTCATTCCAATAGTGTTGGTCATGATACGAAAGATTGTATAAACCTCAAGCACAAAATTCAGGATCTGATCGATCAGGAGGTAGTTTCTCTCCAACCGGCGGCGTCAAATGTCAACAAAAACTCGTTGCCGAATCATGGAGGTGACAACATTAATATGATCGAAACGGATGAAGACTGGTGTAGAAAAAGATGATTACTTCCATCGTGCATGAGGACTTTGAAAGGGCTGTCGCTTCTTTAAGCGTCAAAGAAAGGAGAGAGTTTGTTATTTTGACGCCAGAAACTCTCATCAAGCCCAAATTTATCATTGAAACTACTGCGGCTCAAGGAATGACCAGGTTCGGAAGGTGCTACACTCCTAACGGGCTTGTTCTTGGAGGACAGAAGAAGGACCAGGCTAAGAGGCCAATAAGCAAAGGAGAAGCGGAAGAATTCTAGAGAAGTATGCAACTAAAGGATTATTCCGTTGTCAAATATTTAGAGAAGACTCGGGCTCAAATCTCTGTATGGGCCCTACTGATGAGCTATCAGTCCCACATGCAGGCCTTAATGAAATCTCTCAATGATACATACGTACCCTCAGGTACAAGTAGTGATAACGTGGCTTCCATGATTCATCAGGTTATTCAAGGGCATCGGATCAGCTTTTGTGATGATGAGCTGCCAGTCAAAGGAAGATCACACAACAAAGCACTGCACATTACGGTGATATGCCGTAAAAAGGTTGTCAACCGCGTCTTAGTGGATGACGGATCCGGTTTGAATATCTGCCCATTGTCAATGTTGAGGCAGCTAAGGTTTGACCTTGGGAAACTGGAGCAAAATCAGGTCAACTTGAGAGATTTTGATGGGGTTCAAAATGACACATTGGGGTCAGTGAATTTGACCTTCAAATGGCCCCCAAGCGCGCAATTCCAAGTGTTGGATATAGATACCAGTTACAACCTTCTTTGGGAAGGCCGTTCATCCATATGGATGGAGTCGTCCCCTCTACTCTCCATCAAATGATGAAGCTTGTGTGGAAGAATGAAGAGTTGGTTATTCATGGCAAGGGGAGTTACTCGAGCAGGCAGGTGTCGGTCATTGATGAGATACCGCGAGGTACAGACTTTTACACGGTGGAGCTGGTGAATGCCACCGGTGAAGATTTGTCCCTAAAGACCCCCATGCTAGCCGTATACAAAATGATAGCCATTGTGATGCTGCAGAATGGTTTCGAGCCAGGGTTTGGATTGAGAAGAGATTCCCAAGGAATTGTTGAGCCTATTCCGGTCCCCGTTAAGAGATCCAAATATGGTTTGGGGTACATTTCTACATATGACGACACGAAGATGAAGAAGAAAAAGGATCAAGAATTGGCTAAGCCGATCCCACATCTGTATCAATCCTTTCCAATCCAGGAGTATGCCGAGCGTGAAGACTTTAGGGAAGGAATTTATGACCTCTTTGAGGAGATCGATGTTGTTGTCAAAGAGGAGGTTGAGAAAGCTGGTATTCGCGATGTTGAACCAGGGGAGGTACTGCGGAACTGGACCTCCACGTCAATCCTGATACCCCAAACTATTCGGTAGAAAGGCGTCATTTCATGCACATTAAAATCGGTGGTTGTCCAGAGGAGTCCCGAGACCCACCATTTCTGCATTTTTCTTAAATGTTCAAATTTTCAAATTTTCGTTGTGATGTTAAAAAAGGCAACATGGCCCATGCCATGGACAAAGTTCATATTGTTTTAAATGAAAGCCTCTTTATCTTTAACTCTATTTATTTAGTTGTTTGTTATGCCTTACTTTCCTAATTTTGTCTGTTTATGATTTCAGTAACATAAGTTACGGACTTGCCAATGTCATGTCATGTCATGAGCTAAATGAACAAAATGAGGCAGGTGATGACAAGGTTGACAATTATGAAAAAGAAAGTGGGGAACCAGATTATGTCGCCGAGGAATTTCGACAGTTCGAGAATCAGCATAAACCAAATCTAGAGGAAACGGAACCGGTAAATTTGGGAGATTTGGAATGTGTTAAAGAGGTTAAGATCAGCACCCACCTAAATGAAGCTCAGAAAGAGGGCCTATTTCGTTTACTTGCTGAATATAGTGATGTGTTCGTTTAGGAAGCCGGTGACATGCAAGGGTTGAGTACCGATGTCGTATCTCTTAAGCTGCGGATTAACCCAGGGTTCGATCCGGTGAAGCAAAAAACTCAAAAATTCAAGCCTGAACTGAGATTGAATAATAAGGAAGAGATCACCAAGCAAATAGAATCCCGATTGGTGGAAGTAACACAATAACCAACCTGGCTGGCCAACGTTGTTCCGGTCGTCAAGAAGGACGGGAAAATCAGGATTTGTGTTGACTATGGAGATCTCAACAAAGCTAGTCTAAAGGATAATTTTCCGTTTCCAAATATTCATATTTTGATTGACAACTGTGCTAGGCACGAGATGCAATCGTTTGTCGACTGTTACGCAGGCTATCACTAAATTCTGATGGATGAAGAAGACGCAGAAAAAACGGCTTTCATTACACCTTTGGGTGTATATCACTACAGGGTGATGTCATTCGGACTTAAGAATGCGGGTGCCACCTACATGAGAGCTATGACGACCATTTTCCACGACATGATTCATAAAGAGATTGAAGTGTACGTGGACGACGTCATAATCAAATCTCGTGAGAGTTCGGATCACTTGACACATCTAAGGAAATTCTTTGATCATTTGCGCCGGTACAATTTGAAGTTAAATCCTGTCAAATGCGCCTTTGGAGTTCTAGCCGGGAAGTTGTTGGGATTTATAGTCAGCAGAAGGGGTATTGAGCTTGACCCCTCCAATATTAAAGCAATTCAAGAGTTACCTCATCCAAGGACGAGAACAGAGGTGATGAATTTCTTAGGAAGGTTAAACTATATTAGTCGGTTTATAGCACAATCAACAGTGGTGTGTGAGCCTATTTTCAAGTTGCTGAAGAAAGACGCCCCGACAAAGTGGACCGAAGAGTGTCAGACCGCTTTTGTTGCTATCAAGAACTATTTGTCCAATCCACCGGTATTGATTCCTCCGTGAGAAGGGACTCTTTTTTTGTTGTGCTTGTCTATCTCAGATAGAGCATTTGGATGCATACTTGGTCAACACGACGAGAGAGGAAAGAAGGAAAGGGCTATTTATTATATAAGCAAGAAGTTTACTCCATACGAGTCTCGTTACACTTTGCTGGAGAGAACGTGTTGTGCTTTGACGTGGCTAGCCCAGAAGCTGAGACATTATTTGTCTTCCTATACTACATACACATATCCAGAATGTACCCACTGAAGTATATTTTCCAGAAGGCGATGCCGATCGGAAAGCTAGCTAAGTGGCAAATGTTGTTGAGTGAATTTGACATTGTGTATGTGACTCAGAAAGCGATAAAGGCACAGGCTTTGGCTGATCATCTTGCAGAAAATCCTGTTGATGAAGAACATGAACCACTTAAGACTTATTTTCACGATCAAGAAGTGTCGTTTGTGGGTGAGGATATTTTGAAGCATATCCAGGTTGAAGATTATTCTTTGAGGGAGCGGCAAATCATCAAGGTAAATGTATTGTAGCAGTCTTAGTGTCAGAATCTGGTCAGCACTATCCCATGGCAGCTAAGCTCCGGTTTAATTGCACCAACAATATGGCCGAATATGAAGCTTGTATTTTTTGTTTGAAAATGGCCATCGACATAAATGTCTATGAGTTGCTGGTTATTGGAGACTCAGATCTTTTGATTCATCAAGTTCAAGGAGAATGGGCTGTGAAGAACCCAAAGATTATACCTTACGTACAGCATGTGCAAAAGTTGTGCAGAAGATTTTGTAAGATTGAGTTCAGACATACTCCCAGAATACAGAATGAATTAATTGATGCTCTGGCCAACATCGCTTCGATGATTAAACATCCGGACACAAATTACATTGATTCTCTGGATATACAGTTGAAAGAACATCCAGTCCATTGTTCCCATGTTGAAGCAGAACCAGACGGTTTGCCTTGATATTTTGATATAAAGAAGTATTTGGAGTCTAGAACTTATCACGAAGATGCTACATCCAATCAGAAGAAGTCGATACGCCGTATGGCTCTCGATTTCTTTCTCGTTGGAGAAGTCCTGTATAGGAGGACTCCAGACTTAGGTCTTCTGAGATATGTGGATGTTGTTGAAACTGTAAAGCTTATTGAACAGATACATGCCGGATTTTGTGGCACGCATATGAATGGACTCACTTTGGCAAGAAAGATCCTACGAGCCGGGTATTTCTGATTGACTATGGAGAATGATTGTTGCAAGTTTGTACAGAAATGCCATAAATGTCAGGTACACGGTGACTTGATCCGAGTGACAGCTCACGAACTTAATGCTATGAGTTCACCTTGGCCATTCGTAGCTTGGGGTATGGATGTTATCGGTCCGATAGAGCCAGTCGCTTCTAATGGACACAGATTCATTTTTGTTGCCGTTGATTACTTCACCAAGTGGGTGGAAGCAGCTTCATACAAGTCAGTAACCAAGAAAGTGGTGGCTGATTTTATTCGCAACGATCTGATATGCAGATTTGGAGTGCCAGAATCCGTCATTACTGATAACGGTGCAAATCTCAACAATCACTTGATGAGAGAGATATGTGAGCAATTTAAGATTACTTATCGAAATTCAACTGCTTATCGTCCTCAAATAAACGGAGCTGTAGAGGCCGCCAATAAGAATATCAAAAAGATTTTGAGGAAAATGATTGACAAGCATCGAGGTTGGCATGAAATGTTTCCATATGCTTTACTAGGTTATCGAACGACGGTCAGAACGTCGACTGGTGCTACTTTATACTTGCTAGTATATGGAACAGAGGCAGTCATACCTACTGAAGTTGAGATACCGTCATTGAGAATCATCCAAGAAGCTGAGTTAAGTAATGTCGAATGGGTCAGCAAGCGGATTGATCAACTAACTTTTATTGATGAGAAGATAATGGTTGCCATCTATCATGGTAAATCGTATAGGCAGAGAATGGTTCGTGCCTTTCACAAGAGAGTAAGAGCCAGAAATTTTGAGGTTGGTCAGTTGGTTCTTAAGCGTATTTTTCCTCATCAAGACGAATACAAAGGAAAGTTTGCACCAAACTGGCAAGGTCCTTACATGGTTCGCAACGTATTATCTGGAGGTGCTATGGTCCTATCAGATGTTGTCAAGATATAATACGTGTGAAGCGTTGGTTTACATTTCTGTTATTTACTTGTAATCGTTCTGTTTACTTGTATTTGTCTTGCTTAAAATTTTACTCCCCCCTTGTAATGAACTACGTCTGACCTGAATTCTTAAGAATGAGATACGTAGGCGGCCTATGACGGCCTCAGTCGTTTTGTTTGTAAATTTCTCTTTTGTTAACCTTTAAGGGGAACTACGTTTGACCTGATTCCTGCCTCAGCGGGATACGTAGGCGCCACAAGGGTTCGGTCATATCTCCCTCAAGATTTCTATTCCTCTTTACAATAGAACTGGGACAGAATTTTTGAGAGGGACTCAAAAATTCTCCAGAAGAAGATTCCTCCTCAGCAAGTCAAACTAAAGATATTTCGAGATCTGCAACTGGGATAAAATTTTTGAGAAAATCTCAAAAATTCCGCGATCTGTTCAGTTACAGTGGAAAGATAAGCAAGACAGTTAACTGGGACAGATTTTTTGAGGATGGCCTCAAAATTTCATTAGGGGTTTTACCTACAAGTCCGGAGTGACTGAAAACTCACCAGCAAATGATCAGATAGACCTCTAAGTGTCAGACTCAAAGAAGTTTGTTAAGCCTGATATGACTTGGCAGTGACCTTTTCAAGATACTATTTCTTAAAAAATTATTTATCTTAAATTTTTCCTTTTATGTTTCATTTGTTTTGGCGTAAAATATTTTGTATTATTTATCAAGAGTCGGGAGATCTGGAAATCAACCGGAGATATCAAGACAAGGAGAAAACAACTGAATAAATCAACACAGATCGGTATGTTTTTTAAAACTAACAATTTTTCTGTGGACGCAGGTTTATAGCTTTGCTTTGAAATCGGCAAATTCTCCCGACGAATGAATACGGAGAACTCCAAAGAGGAGAAAACTATCCCAAAATCAATGGTTTTCCCATAAGCAAGAGGCGTTTTATATCACTTATGTGGAAGACTTGGGAATATGAATTGTTTATTTCAATCAAATTCCAACAACATGAAATTTACAAAGAACGTCTAGCTACATTCAAAGGTGAATCAAACAGGAATCTCAAAGGAGAGTTTACGGTTTCTGTAAAGGGCGCTATTTGCATTGCATTATCAAACAAGATAGTTATTGTCAATCAAGACAATGCATTAATCCCCAGAGGGGACAATTATTTCATTATGATCAAGGAGATATATTATCTGGAGGTCGTTTTGCCATTATCATCAACCGAGATGATATGAATATTCATGCATTGCGAGTTAAAAATCATGCATCGTAGAAAATCATGCATCGCGGAAAATTATGCATCACGGGAAATCATGCATCGCGGAATATCATGCATCACGGGAAATCATGCATCGCGAAAAGTCATGCATCGTGGGAAATCATGTATCGCAAAAAATCATGCATCGCGGGAAATCATGCATCGCGAAAAGCCATGCATCGCGAGTCAATAATTATGCACCATGAGAAGATTTCATGGCTCGTCGAAATTTATGCATCGCGAGATGATTTCGTACCTCGCTGAAATTTATGCATCACGAGAAGAATTCATACATCGTTGAAATTTATGCATCGCGAGAAGATTTCAGGCCTCGCCGAAAGTTATGCATTGCGAGAAGATTTCATACCTCGCAGAAATTTACGTATCGCGGGAAGATATTCATGCCCCGCAAGAAGACATGCACGACTAAAAAGGGAAATCGTGAATCCCAAGAGGAATATTTATCCATCGGCATCAACTGCATTATTTGTTTTGATAAAATAAACATTAAGACGAGCATCGAAGACGATGTCAAAAGAAATATATACATCGCATCAGCTCTTATTTATTTATTTCGACATCAAGTAAAGATCGCATCGGAGATTACATTGCAAACACCAGGCATAAGCTTAATTTTCCTTACGTCTGACCGATCGAGTTGACGTCAAATATTGAGGAGAACAATGGAGTGTCGACATGGTAAAAGACACTGTCTCCCATCCTAATTGCATTTTTTTAGCTGACGAATTTTATCTCAGTCTTTGTCGAGAGCATCCGAAAGGATGAATTCTCTAAAAGCTACAGGTGAGGACGACATCAAAAGGGATGCAGCACAACGTGGAACTTTTCTTAGCAGCGAACTGAGACACAGCCTAAATAGGAATGCCTAACTCTTAGGACGCAAGAAGAGAAGCGACTTTCACAATCAAACCGCACCCCTATCATAAGGCATGTGGGTTTTCCTTTGAGTTTAGTCAGTTTTGTCTCGCATCTAGAAATTGTGATTTACCGGAAGCAAGTCTCCGATCTAAGTGATAGTGCACCACAGTCATGGCTAAGAGGTCACAAGCATCCTTTTCATACTCGTTTAATTTGTCACTTATCCAAAACCAAAGGTTATCTAGCATAATAGATTTCCTTTTCAACCGATCAAGTTGAACTACAAGCACCCTGATTACGGAGGTATAAAGATATGAAGGCGGGCTCGATGTTAAAACTCAGCTGTATTCCAACGTTTGCTCTTAAATCTTATTCTCGAGCATCTTGGTATCTTCATAATTCGGTATCGGGGTGGCTTTTGAATTCTTTCAAAATCATGCGCTAAATCAGGCGTATCGAACTACAAGTGGTCTGAATTCTCATATAACCTGAGATACGTAGGAAACTCATTTTCGGAGATCGGCCATAATTCCTGAAGTCCATACCTAAATCTTTTGCTAAAGATTAATTTTGTGGTTGGTCAATTTCATTTTCCTCGATTTTCTTGCATCAATCCAAGTAAAATGAGGGACAGTTGTTGACACCAAATTTTGATCCTCCCCGAGATAAATTATTCGTGAGTTTTCTAAGTTTTCAAATGAGGTGGTTTAATTAGCTTCATTTTAAAAGTAGCTAAAGTCGTTTTTTTTCTAATTCGTAAGTGTTTGTGTGTCTATATATATATATATATATATATATATATATATATATATATATATATATATATATATATATATATATATATATATATATATATATATATATATATATATTATGTTTAGTATATTTCATGATTTATTCAAAATTACCTTGATATATTTTATGTTTGTCTTAAAATACTTTACATGTCTTGGATTAGTTATTAAAACCGACTATTTTATTTTATTTTACTGTTACTTTTTTTTTGTTAAAAAATATTATACATACATATATATATATATGTGTGTGTGTGTGTGTGTGTGTGTGTGTGTGTGTGTGTGTGTGTGTGTGAAATAGTTACAATTAGGGCCCAGTCTGTCATTTCTTTTACAAACCATACTCATGGGTCATTTCGCAGACCCAATACCAACATCCTTTTCAATTGTGAAAGAAGCCCAACCTCCAAATCTGTCTTACTTTTATAAAATCCCGGCCCAATTTTTCTTTCATCCTTTTAGCTATTCCCAACCCACTCTCAATTCCGTAACCCATTTCTACAACATCAATAAAATACCCAGGCCTTACTCCCCCATTTTAATCTAAATCGGCCCTACTCCTTTGTTCCCTTTTACCAACTTTTAGCAGTTCTGGCCCATCCCAATTCTCCTAAAAACAGCCCATCCCAACTTCACTTCCTCCTAGACCCGCCCAACCTTTCCTTTTGACCCGACCGACCCGTACTGTGTTGTCTCCTTCTTCCTCAGCGTGTTCCCTTATCCTCTCGTACAAATTGATACTCGAAGGTTCCAGGTGTCGAAATCTCCCTTCCTTTTCATCCTTCCCCTCAATTGGACGTCCCATACTTAACTATTCCGTTGAGAAATTGTACGAGTTCGTACTATTCCGTTTCAACCTTATCCCTTTAGGGTTTTTGGATTTCAAAACAGCACTTGTTATCACGATTTTACCCCAGCCCTTTTCGTGATTTCCTCCGCTCTCCATCCGTCAAAAATTACTATGTATATTGCTCTGCCCGCTGCCAAGGAGGATTTCTTTTTTGGCGCCTTTCAATTTTTTATATACTAATACTCTTGGCTGGAACTTCCTGGCGAAAAAGTATTCACATACTGAGGGAGATAAGTCGAGCCATAAAAAACAGGGCACTTTAAGAGGTAGAGGTGGTGAAAAGATCTCGTTCAAACCTTTGTTTCAATCCTCTGTTTGTCAAGCTTCTTGCGGAACCACCCTTTATTAATCGAAATTCGATCTTCTCAAGATTGTTAATCGTCTCAGTCTCGCTGCCTCTAAAAGGTAACCCTTCCTGCTTTGTACGATTTTCTCATTTTTTTGTTTTTTGAAATGGCTTCTTGTGGTGCTTTAGCGATTTGTGTTGCTGCTGCCAGTTATGAAACTGGAACACAGGTGTATGTTTGATGTACAGTCTTCTCTTGTTTCGATCATCTCGTCTTAAGTTCGTTCATGTTGTTCACCTCACTCGAGCTGTTTATTTAGGCTTGGACGAACTTGTAGGTAGTATAATGTTTGTTTTGATCGATAGAGACTCTAGTTCTTTCGATCATACTTGGTTGTGAATGTGTAAGTTCGAACGAGTTCTCGTACTGTTTGTCGAATAGCCTTTATATTTGCTTGTCTTGAGAATGTTATAGTAAAGTTTGATGGCATTGTATTTGTAGCCTTTCTTCGCTCGAACCTCTTCTAATTGAGCTGTTATTCGAAGCATATGTCAGTGACTCCTTTATCGTACTCTTATAAGGGGTTAGAAACATCTGTATGTTCGAGATATGACCATCTTGGAGGATTTCACACTTTGCCTTACTGCTAAACATTTTATTTAACGTGATTTGGGTTATCAATGGTTTCTGCGTGTATGCCCCTTTATATGTATTCAGTGGCTCGAATGATAGAAAGGGATCAATTCCCCTCTGTGTTTGGGTCTGCGGTATGTTTGTTGCTCACTGTTGTGAGGTTTTCTTTCGGTATGAAATGAGTTACTTAGCCTTAAAATTGTCACTAATAAACCTTGATGGATGATGGCTTTTATCTTATGCTTTTGAACACTTGATTAGTGCTACATGTTAAGAAGTCCCCGTTTTGCTTTCATATGAGATGTATATTGAGATTTTGTATCCCTTTCCTAACTCATATTTCTAAAATAGCTCACATCTTCTATTTCTGTTTTGTTCAAGACGTATTCTATTAGTTTATCGCTTAAGGTGCTAATTCTCCTTTTGTTTGTTTTATTGAATGGGAAATTCTCCTCGCGTCCTCATGGACTTTAATCCATCTCGTTGCACTTTTTCATTGAGCCATAAAGGCTCAAAACATCTTCCTCGAGACGTAGACCCCCTCAAAACTTGAAAACAGGTTGAAACACAGCAAAGGTGTTGCTGGAAATCATATTTGCAGGTGTTGAAGAAGCTGTATACCAGCTGTATACATATTTTATACACCAATATACAGGTCAAAAAATGCACAGGGGACCAAATTCGAAATCTCGGTTGATAACAGTCAAGATATATTGTTGGAAATTATTTTTCAGCTTACAAAAGTTGAATAACACGTTTATATACCATCCGTATACAGTGGTATACATACCTTTTATACAACAAATAGGTGTAAAAAACGTGAAATGCAGGTTTAATGTACAGGGACGTCAAACTCAAATAAAATATAGGAGAAGTGAATAAATACGTGCATAGGATATAGCCGTTATACATTGGTATACACCATTTATGTAGCGATATACAGTAATATAACGATATAAAAAAACAGTACAGGTACAAAACGCACTGAGGCAGTTTGGAAACTACAGAAAAATTCAAATTAATGCGAAATTCAAGTCAAAACACGGACTTCAGGAGTGCGAAATACATTCACATTCAGGATGTATACATCCGATATACATTCGGTGTGTGGTATATCTTTGGAAACAGCAGGGAGCCCAAGGGCTTAAAGGCCCATCAGCAGTTTAACTAAATAGGCCCAAAAGGTCACAAATATTTTGCATTATTTGATTTATTAAAAGGGCCCAAGCCCACACTCTTAATAACTTAGTATAAGACAGGTGGGCCAAAGCCCTATTCAATGAATTTGGGTATTTAGCCCAAGTTCAAATATTCTCTTCTGTCCCTCTTTACTTATTATTTGTTGGATTTACTAACGTTTTGGTGGAATTTTATTAATTTCCTAAGGAACAGTCATTTCTTATTATATTTATTTGATCATAAATTTTTACTATTATTTTTACTTACTTAGTTTGTTTATTGATTTTTTTCAACATTTAGTTTATTCCCTTAGGTTAAATTCCTCTAATGTTTTCCTTTAGAAATAATGATAAATAAAGAATGAAATGAAATAGGTATATATATATCAAAACGAATTTTCTCTTTAGTTAAAATTGGAAAAGTTATTTTAAAAAAAGGTCATTTAGTCAAATTGGCGGTCAACCGAAAGTTAGCGGGCATTCCGATGGCCTAACACCTTCTCGGAATGTACATTTGAACTTCGAACCTTTTTTCAATCGATTTTTATCTGTTTTTAAATCTTTTGAAAATTAATTTCAAAATATTTTCTTGATTTTATCAAAAATCAAGTGGCGAATCTGTAATTTGGAAAGTCGATTTTTCCTAAATCATAAGATTAATTGATTTTCAAAAACTTAATCATTTTTCACTATTTTTACCAAATAATATATTTTTAAAAGTAAAACAGTAGTTGATAAAGTAAAGAAAATAAAAATTCAAACTCAAAGGGCTGAGTTTGATGTTTTAAAAATGAAAGAATCCGAATCCATTTCGGATTTTTGCTCAAGATTGATTGGTGTTGTAAATCAACTAAGAAGATACGGGGAGGAAGTAGATAATGTGTACTAATAACACTAATAACACTAATAACAGATAGTATTAAATAAATAGTATAAAATAATATTAGTATTTACTGTGTACTAATCCTAGTCCTATTAGAATTAGTACTCCTTAATCCTACTCCTATTAGGATTAGTACTCCTTCCTATATCTCTTATATATATCTCCCATGTATTCCCTTATTAGGTTAACACTTTAATACAATCAATATTCCTTCATGGTATCAAGAGCCAGAACACCTAGATCTTCTTTTCTCTAGGTTTTTTTTCTCTCTTTAGGGCACCGATCGTTCCCTCTCTTCTCTTGGGCGGCGGCAGCCATGACAACCGAGGTGGATCCTCTCAATTCACTTCCTTCTGGCGTTAAACTCCTTCTCAGACATCTTCATGCCCTGATTCCCGAAAAATTATCAGACATAAATTACCCTACATGGAAAATCACCGTTCTTACAGCCCTTGAGGCCAATTATCTTCTCAAATACGTCGATGGAAGCACAGAACCGCCGCCGGCAGTCATCACCGCCACAAACAAATCAGAAAAAACTAATCCGACCCATGCCGCCTGGAAAGCCGTGGATGGCCAGATCCGATCATGTTTGATTGCGGTCATCTCTCCCACGGTTCAGAAACACGTCTGATCCTACACAACTGCTTCAGCCCTGTGGACGGCCCTCGCAACACGCTATGCATCATTTTCCCACTCTCATATTTTTCAATTGCGTGATCGTCTCCACACAATTATCAAAGGCACGAAAACTATGGCGGAGTATTTAGACGAGGTCTCCACCATCATCACAGCCCTCGAAACCGTGAACGAAATCATTCCCGAAAAAGATCTCATCATGTGCGTCATTCGGGGGATCCCATCAGCTTACTCCTCCATTAAACAGGCGGTTCGCATCAGTCCAACGCCCATTGACCTGGCTACTCTCTCCTCGTGGCTAAAAAGTGAAGAAATCAACGTGGATCTGGAGAGAAAACTTCTTCTCCGAGAAGCCGCTGTTATGGAGCCGGCCACCGCCCTCACCGCAAGCCAGAACTATCGCGGGGGGCGTGGTGGCGGCCGACAGGGGAGCCGCGGCGGCTACGGAAGAAACAGCGGAGGACGCGGGCGCGGCGGTCGGCAGGGCAGTCGTCCACCGTACGACGGTCAGCAGCACGGCAGCAACAACAGCTTGCACTCCTTCGGCAGCTGCGGGCAGTCATCTTCCAGCTGCGGGCAGGGCACTTACGAGCGGGATTGTCCAACTTGTCAAATCTGTCAGAAAACAGGACACACCGCTGTTCGTTGCTGGTTTCGGTATGAGGAGAGCCGAAATAGTGATAACCGTGCCAATTATGCATTTCAAGCCGGCCCTTTCTCTGAATGGCTGTTGGATACTGGGGCCAACATGCACGTTACTTCTGATCTATCCAAGCTTAACGCTCCAAATCCATATCATGGCTCCAATGGTATTACTGTTGGCAACAGTGAGTCCCTTAATATTTCTCACACTGGCACAGGTACCATTAAAACCCCCACCGCTATCTTTCACCTAGGTAACCTTACCCACATCCCTTCTATTAAAACCAATCTCCTTTCAGTTCACCAATTCACAAAAGAAAATAATTGCTCACTCTTGTTCACCTCTAATGATCTTAAGATCCTAGACAATACTACCAAGAGGGTGATTTTTTAGGGCCCCTGTGAGCATGGTCTGTACGTTCTTCCCGGCACAAGTTCGTCTGCCCACCCAGTTTCAGAAAGCGTTCCTGTGGCTCCGGTGGCTATTTTGGCTGATGGCCACAGTCTGTTGTGGCACATTCATCTGGGTCACCCGTCTACTCAAATAATAAATTCTTTAATGTCTCAATTAGGTTTTTCTTCCATTCATGTAAACAATTGTGACTCCTGTTCAATTGCTAAATCTCATAAATTACCTTTTACTTTATCTGAGAAGCGTACAACTGCACCTTTTCAACTTATTCATTCTGACCTATGGGGTCCTACTGTTGTTCCTTCATTTGCTGGTTTTCGCTATTATATTTGTTTTGTGGATGATTTTACAAAATACACTTGGTTGTACCCAGTAAAACACAAATCACAGGCATACACCACCTTTGTCACCTTTGAAAAAATGGTCAAAACACAATTCAATTCTCATGTTAAACTTTTTCGAAGTTACAATGGAAAGGAATATGTAAATAACATCTTTGGCCAGTTTCTGCAATCCCTGGGAATTATACATCAAACCTCCTGTCCATACACTCCCGAACAGAATGGGGTGGCTGAGCGTAAGCATCGCCATCTCATTGAAACGGTGGTTACTCTTCTACATCAATCTCATCTCCCTGTCTCCTTTTGGGTAGAAGCTCTAGCCACCGCAAACTACCTCATTAACAGAATGCCCAGTCACACCCTCTCCAACAAATCACCATATCAACTCCTTTACCAAGAACTTCCCAATTATACCAACCTCCGCGTTTTTGGGTGTTTTGCCTACCCTTGGCTACGCCCTCATATTACTCACAAATTACAACCCCGATCCCGTCCTTGTATTTTTTTGGGCTATCATCCTACCTCCAAGGGTTATCGCTGTCTTGACCCACAAACTCATAAAGACTACATATCTCGTCATGTCAAATTTGTCGAAAATGAGTTTCCCTACGAGTCTATTTCCTCCTCCACAAATACATCATTCATTGGCGTCCTTCCCCTTTTTCCAACATACTCACAGGGTCCCTCACCACCTTCCCCCACACCTCCACCCACTACCCAACCACCCCTCATTACCCCTTCGACAGTCACCCACAATACACCCGCAACCACCACCCACACTCACAACCGACGCGAACCACCCCATACCCACTATATTTCCAGCCCGATCCATTTTGGGTCCTTCCCGGCCACCCCCGAATCACCACCGCCCGTGCCACCCCCCAATACTCATCCCATGTTAACCCGTGGCAAAGTCGGTATCTTTAAACCCAAAACCTTTCAGGCTACCATACTACCAAATACACCCCTTCCCGATAGTGAACCAACAACCTACTTTGTTGCCTCAAAAAAATGCTTATTGGCGTCATGCTATGGATGACGAGTTTAAGGCTTTGACTTATCACAAAACTTGGGTTCTTGTACCTAAGCCCCATGGGCGGCACCCAGTGGGCTGTAAATGGGTGTACAAAATTAAACACAATGCAGGTGGCAGTATTTCCAGGTACAAGGCTCGTTTAGTTGCTAAAGGCTACAATCAGGAGTATGGGCTTGATTACTCCGAGACATTCAGTCCTGTTATTCGGCAGGAAACCATTTGCTTGGTACTGTCACTCGCCATGCGCAACAATTGGCTCATCAATCAGTTGGATGTTTCCAATGCTTTTCTTCATGGCATGCTTGATGAAACTATCTACATGACGCAACCACCGGGCTATGTTGATCCTCGCTTCCCTCAACATGTTTGCAAACTCCAGAAGTCTCTGTATGGGCTCAAGCAAGCCCCCCGTGCTTGGTACACACGTCTGAAAATGTTCCTCCAGGGACTCGGCTTCACGTGTTGCGTACACGACACGAGTCTGTTTACTCGACATTCAGCACACGGTACAAGTCATTCTTCTTGTCTATGTAGATGATATCATTATTACAGGCTCTACTGCAGCTCTCATTCAGGATGTCACTCGAGCTATGCATACTACCTTCAAAATGAAGGACCTTGGCCCGTTACATTATTTTCTGGGAATGGAGGTTTCTCGGACAGGCAGCGGCTTGTTTCTTCATCAGTCAAAATATGCTCGAGATCTGTTGCAGAAAGCTGGACTTGAAAAATGCACCAGTCAACCAACACCGATGGCAGTCTCTTCGTCTACGAATGGAGCCGACACCCCTTTTGCCTATATCACCCACTTCCGCAGCCTCATTGGGGTTCTACAGTATCTGGCCATTACCCGTCCTGACATCCAGTTTGCTGTCAACCGAGTTGCTCAGCGCATGCATCAACCAAGTGAACATGATTACCATTGTCTAACACGCATTCTCAGGTACATTTTTGGCACTCTTGGTCGTGGTTTACTCATTCGACCCGGGGACTTGGAGCTTCGGGGTTTCTTAGATTCAGATTGGGCAAATGATAAAAATGACAGAAAATCTACATCGGGGTTTCTCGTTTTTTTGGGGCCGAACCTGATCTCCTGGTGTACAAAAAAACAACCCAAGGTCTCTCGGTCCTCGACTGAAGCTGAATACCGCGCCCTTGCTCTTCTTGCTGCTGAGACCATGTGGGTCACATATATTCTTCGCGAACTCCGCGCCACTCACAGTGTTCCTGCTCTCTATTGTGACAACAAATCAACCATCTGTGTGGCCAAGAATTTCGTCCTACACACCAGAATGAAGCATGTTGATACCGATTGTCTCTTTGTTCGCGATGAAGTTCAGGCCGGCACCATGACTGTGCAGTATTTACCCACTGAAGAACAACCGGCTAATATTCTCACCAAACCTCTCCCGAGCCGACAGCACGATTACCTCAGTTCCAAGCTTCCGTTCGCTTCCGCTCAGCTCAGCTTGAGGGGGGATAATAACAGATAGTATTAAATAAATAGTATAAAATAATATTAGTATTTACTGTGTACTAATCCTAGTCCTATTAGGATTAGTACTCCTTAATCCTAGTCCTATTAGGATTAGTACTCCTTCCTATATCTCCTATATATATCTCCCATGTATTCCCTTATTAGGTTAACACTTTAATACAATCAATATTCCTTCAAACACCTAAATTTGATTATGTAGTGTGTTCTATTGAGGAGTCGAAACTCTATGACGGTAGAACAATTGGAAGGTTCTTTACTAACCCATGAAGAGAAAAAAAAAAGGAAAAAAGAGGAGCCACTAGAGCAACTTCATAAAACTCATGCATCCTTCAAAGGATATGAAGGTGAGAAAAGATACAAAGGATATGGACAATGGCGAGGCCGTGGAGGCCGTGGAAGAGGAAGAAGTTATACCAATCATTTCAACAATGAAGATAAAGGTCACCAGTCATCCAGAGGTCGTGATCGTGGTCAACGAGGAGGCAGGAACGTGGAGCCTCTTAAGGTACAAATGAAATGAGGTATGAAAAATCTGAAATTGAGTGTATAACTGTCATAAAATGGGACATTACTATTAGAAATGTCGTAGTAATTTTGAAGAGAGTTAATCTTGTTGACAACAACAAAGATGAATATGAGTCAACACTGTTATTAACACTCAAAGAAGAACATAAATATGATTACAACTCATGGTATCTTGACAATGAAGCAAGCAATCATATGTGTTGCCACAAAGATAAATTTGTGGAGATAAAGAAGACCGTGAAAGGTAATGTGTCTTTTGAAGATACCTTAAAGATTTAAATTGAAGGGATATGTACGATTCTGATATCTTGTAAAGATAGTGGTCATAAATTACCAATGTTTATTATGTGCCAAAATTGAAAAGTAATATTTTGAGTTTGGATCAACTTCTTGAAAAAGGATATGATATTCATATAAAAAATATGCATCTTTGGCTAAGAGATTCAAGTAACAACTTAATTGATAAAGTTCATATAGCAAAGAATAGGTTGTTTCGTTTGAATCTTCAAACTATGGATGCAAGGTGTTTGAAGGCTAATATGCAAGATGACTCATGGTGTTGGCATATGAGATTTGAAAACTTGAACTCTAAAGCGCTCAAATCAATGGGAGACAAGAACATGGTTGATTGGATACCGTCAATCAACCATCCAAATCAATTGTGTGAAGTTTTTCTTCTTGGAAAACATGCAAGAAGGATTTATATTTACACTTAATTTAGTTTATTTCACATATTATATTTTTGTTGTTGCAGTGTAGAAGTACAAAATATGTAGAATACTTATTTTAAAGTGGTCATTCCTCGAAATACTTGCTATATTTTTAAGATGTGTATATTTATGTTCAAATTGTAATCTTTATTTTTGAAGAATTAAATATGATTTAAAACTTTTTCAAAACGAATACGATTATCATAAAAATTTCATTATTCTTTATAGAATACTATTCTTTATGCTGACTATTTTTAAATACTGATTTGTTGATTTTTTAATTAAGTTAATTTTTTAAATGTTTTATAATTTTGTATATCTATTGAAAATGACTTCATAGTTACATTTAGGTTGTTCATGGTTATGGCTATCAATCAAGCCAAACTGCAATTCGAACCAAACCGATTTAAAAAAATTGATATTTGATTTAATTTGGTTAGGTTTGGTTTAAAATTTTAAAAATCGATACTATTTGGTTTGATTTTGGTTTTACTAAAAATTAACCGCACCGAACCTATAAATTAGGTATATAAATTTTGTAATTATTTATATATTATTCATAAATAAATAAATAAAATTTGTTAAATTTTAAGTAACTTAAGTCTTTAATTTTATCATTTTCTCAACCCAATACTTTAGCCCAAGTATAACAATCTCAAATCCAAGTCCATCAAAATTCATTTTAGTCTTTACCTCATATACCTTCACATAAAATAGTCAGACTTTCTCTTAAATAAATCATTTTGTTCGTGTAATGATAACTCTAATACTGCTTAATTGCTTGAAAGAATCGACATTAGCTTTTCTGTAAATTGTTCATGTACTTGGTATTTGTGTCATACATAGGTATTCACAAAAATTATTTCTTTCAAATCAAATAAACCAGAAAAAATAAATCAAACCGACACTACCTAAACCGATGGTTATTTTTTCTTTTGATTTGGTTTGGTTTTAAAAATTTATAAAACCGACTAGATTGGTTTGATTTTGATTGTAATAAATAACCGATCCAAACCGAACTACGAACACCCTTAATTACATTGTTCTAGTTATTATCTATATTTGTTATGCTATAAATAAGGAGGTTATGGAGAGAAAGTCAAAAATATTTTTCTACAAAAAAATTAATGGCACGTGTTACGTCACATATTTTGTATATATTTTGTAGAATTATTTAAAAGTTATTTATAAATTTTTAATACTACTCTAAAATTATTTAAAGAAAAAATGATAATTTATTATTTAATCTTATTACTTGTTATCAATTTAATTATTTTAAAAAGAAACATGAAGTATTTAGTTGGTTACCTTTGTGTTTTTTGAAAAATATTGTTTTTACAAGTTGCATGCTCTCTTATTTAACAAATCAATATTAATTGATACTTCTTCTTAGAGCTGTCAATATGAGCTAGCTCACCCTATTCGGGCTAATCTATTCAGGCTTAGACATTTTATGAATCAGATAGTGTTAATCCATTTTTGGCGTGGGCCAGAAAATGGGCGACCCAACCCACAAGTACGTGCGCTACAGGCTTGACGGGTCAGTCAACTTTTTTAAAAAAAATTATATTTTTTATAATTATTAAATTAAATTTTAAATTATAATTTAAAATGTTATCATAAATATCGACAAAACAATATTACATGATGTTAATGTTAGTACTTGTTAATCAAATCAAAATAAAATTATTTTTATGATATTTATTAGGGATAATTTCAGAGACCTCCATGTTTCGCTCTATAACACTCACCTCCTCTTTGGTTTAAGATATTACGTATATCTCCCTTATTTTCATTTACTTGTAACCATTCTTTAAACATATTTAAAATAAATATAACTTAATATAGATTTGACAATTTTACTTTTTTTATGTAAATTTTTTCTTATTAATAAATATTATATGAAAAATAACTCATTTGACAAATACTTTAAAAATAAATTAACACAAAGATTTGTTTTTTAATCCAACAAAGATAAAGTCTTCAACTAAGCTGACCCACATTTTCACCAAATATTAACTCTTTATCTCTATTTCACATTTACCAATTCACGTATATTTTTTCCCACATAACCCATCATTTTTTGGCAACAATTTCTTCAAATAAAAGACAAAGTTGAACTTCCCAAGAAAGAAATTCGAAAAGAACGATAAGATTTTGTTCTAGTTAAGCATTTAGACAAGCGAAAAAGAAACATGATCCAACGAATAAAGATAAATCATTGAAAATTATATCTAAACATTCATATATAAGGGTAAATTTGTCAAATCTAAATTGATTTATATTTATTTAAATAGGTTTAAAAAATGGTTACAAGAAAATTATCTCTATTGTGAGTGTTATAGAGCGAAGCGTGGAGGGAGGTCTCTGAAATTATCTCTATTTATTAAGTTTTTGAATTTGGACTCTCTTTAATTTTAAATTTTAATATTATATTATATTTTTTAATTAATTATTATTGGCCCACGGGCCGGCGCTACCTATATTTCTCAAGTCCATCAAATCAACAGGCTTATTCAGGCCGGACTAAAGAACCCTTTTTTAAATGGGCTCTAAAAATATTAGCCCAACCCTATTAAATCCCGAGTTAGACTAAGTCGACCCAACGGGCGTAGCCCATATTGACGGCTCTACTTCTACTCTTAATTACAATTAGATTGATTCTTATATACTTATTTTAAGAAATTAATGAATTAAATATATCTGTTTAAGGAAAATTAGTTATGTAAATTGCTTCCCCTTTCCTTTTAAGATATACTTATTTTATTTTTCTTCTAACTAATTGTGTATAATCTGTCATTATCTTAATCTTAATTATAGTGGATAATTTTCTTGCTCTTAGATTTGGTAAAAAATAATTCAAAATAATCTGATTTAGCTCTTCTTTTGAATAAGAAAAAATAATATATAATTGATTCCTTAAATTATAATCTTTCCTTTTAAATATGTCTCTTTATATATAAATAAGACTCCTCCCCTCATTATATTATCATTCAAAATCTACCCACATACTAGAATATTTAAAAAGAAGGTCATATTGCTTCCTATTATTAAAAAAACTATGTATTTCGATAAATTTTGAGATTCCTCTCTACTTGCTATTTTGTTGTGTTCAGATCGAATAGTGAATTAAGTGTGGATCTTCATTGATGATAAACATATTTTGCATAATTGGTTATTTCCTCTTCGTTAGATTAATTTCATCTTGCATTATTACATAAAATGTTGTTGTGTGTCGGAACGAACAAAATAAAGCATAGGGGTAAGTTCTCTTCTCCTTTGTTGATATGCCTTGTTGCTATATATGCGATGTTTGCTATTTGAAGTAATGTGTGTAGGTCCTTCTGCATGTGTATATCAAAATAAACAGTATTAGGTGCCCTTTTATTATATTTGTGTTGTATTACTTTCTTTGTTTAGCAGGGTCTGAACATTGAGTTCAAGACATTAAAGATTCTCTTTGGAAAAGATAGTGGATGAAGTTTTACTTTTAAGTTATTAAGTGTGGTTTCACTTTATTCGATTTGTAATAATTGAACAACTTAACTTCATAATGTATGATATAATATTGGGGGATCATCAAAGGGGAGGAGAAATTAAGTGCTAATTATTACTTTATCACAAATCTACTTGTTAGAAACCATACTTATAGGAGTGTGATTAACTGATTGTTCATTAATTAGAAATAAAGAAAATAATAAAAAGTACTTGCTCTATATCTAATTAGAAATAAAGGAAATAATAAAAAAAACAATATGTCTGATATTTACTACTTTTAAGGGTTATTCAAATGTAAACATGTTCGATGTTGACCAATTAATATATATATATATATAATAGAAGAGGTGATAGCGCCTACGTGTCAACACCGTAAATAATCTCTATTCTAAACTTTTAAATTGTCAATTAATTAAATAGAATTAAATCAATATTAAAAAGGTTACTGATTTAAAAGAACAGTTAAAGTTTTGTTTTACCACAATTGAAATTGTTAGTTTTTTTTTTTAAAAAAAAAATAAAAATCGTTTTAGTTTCTTTAAAACACATGTTATAGTCTCTCATTTTCAGTTTTTTTTTTTTAAAAAAACTAATGATATAATTATATCATAATTAATGATATAATTATATCACTATTGAAATTTTTAGTTTTTTTTTAAAAAAAATAAATAATCGTTTTAATTTGTTTAAAACACATGTTATAGTCTTTCATTTTCGATTTTCAAAAAAAATAATAAATATATGATTATATTATAATTTTAAATTTAGAAAAATAATTTTTTTCAATTAAATTTGAATTCTGAAATAGTTAAAAAAGAAAACTAAAAAGTTTATCAGTTTATATATATAATTATAGATCTAAAATCACAGTTAACCTATCATTCTTAATGTTAAATAATAAATGAAAAATTAATATCCCACGGACATTTAATATGATAGATATCAAGTTATAATCACTCTTTAAAAATAAACTACTTATAGCATATTATTATCAACTTATAGCATATCAATATATATTAAATAAAAAAAATTAATTCATACTCTTTAAAAATAAACTACTTATAACATATTATTATCAAATTATAGCATATCAATTTATAATATATTAATTAAAAAATAATAATTCATACGCTTTAAAAATAAACTACTTATAGCATATTATTATCAAATTATGCCATATCAATTAATAATATATTTATTAAAAAATTAATTTATTATTTAAATAATTATTAATATGTTTAAATAATGAAAAAAATGACAAATTACATTTTTTATATTAAATTTATAATATATGACTATATTTAATTAAAAAATGGCAAATACATATTAAATTATCCTAAAAAGATTTTACCCCTATTTACACGTTTCTCTTTCTACCATATTAATTTTGCACGTCTTTTTTCACGTTTCTTTCTCTATTAATCAATTGAAGGTTGCTCGTTTCTCTCTCTATTAATCAATTAAGGACAACACGCCTAATTTCTCTGTCATATTAAATCTGAGCATACATATTCGCACACTAAATGTCATCTTCAAAAAGAAGCCTTTCAATCTTTAAACTTATTTCTCAAAATAAGATTAAGCTTAAAATTCTTATTCAATTACATCTCTATCAATCTTTCACAAAATTAGATTTTTTATTTTTCGATCATCAAATTCGCAATATTGCATGATTTTCGAAAAAAAATCGTGTTGTATAGATCATCGAACAAGTTTATTTATTAAAGTTTTTATTTTTTTTCTCTGATTCTTTTGTCAATTTATATAATTTATATGTTGTTGCTTGATTTTAGGAGAAATTTACGTTGTATAGATGAGGTAGGTTTCTTCAAATTTTATATTTGTTTATGTCAAATTTTTTAATACTTATTTGTCTATAATTTTTTAGGATCTAGGTTGTTGAATAAAATGTCTAAACCAAATACCTAAGGAGTTCACAAGAGGTACACACTATACCGATAACTTCATGGTTAAAATACCATCTTTTGATCTATGTATAACTCAAATTCAATCGCAAATCTTAGGCTATACAGTTGTGATGGAATTAGAGAAGAAGTCAAATGATGAACTAGTAAGGTCTAGTCCTTCTAAAAGGAAAGTAGTGTCAACGGTGAAAGCAATAAAAAAAAATGTTACAAGAGGAGGAAAGTAAAAAATTCTGTCTCAGACATGATTGGAGAATTGGTTGTTAATGAAGAACAAGACAAAGTGAGTGAAGAATCACATAGTTCATCAATTTCTTCTTCTTCGTGTTCTTGGAGTGTAAACCAACAGATGATTTTGACTTGTCACAAAAATCCAGCACTAGAGATCTTATAACACTCATGTCTGCATAATGTATAAAATATATTTAACTATATATGTCATAATATATTAACTGTTGTATTTAATGGTAGTATGCTTAAATGAATATTTGCAATTTATTAAATGTGTATGATTTTTGTATAAATTTTGATTGCAATATGCAAAAATATATGAACATTGTATGAAAAATGTATAAATATTGTATAAATTATGAATATCATATTGAACTTTGATATATGTAACAGAAACAAATAGTATATATATGAACATTGTATGAATACTATATGAAAATTTTATGAATGGCAGTAAAGTTTAATGTATATATATAATGTATAAACATTGTATGAATTATGAATTCCATATTAAACTTAGATATATGTAACTGAAACAAATAGTACATATATGAACATTGTATGAATACTATATAAACATTGTAGGAATGACATAATAGTTCAATGTATATTTATAATGTGTAAACATTGTATGAATTATGAATGTCATATTGAACTTTGACATATGTAACAAAAACAAATGATATATATGACATTTTTTTACGAAAATAAACTTTATAAATGTCAATAATAACAACTGCACTCAATAAAACAAAACGTGTTTCTAACATACAAAACAACACAATAACAAATGTAACATTACGAAATCATTATTTTTGCACAGGATAATTTGAACATGCCTTTCTATTGTGTCCAACATGACGGCATCTACTGCAAGTCATTTTTGTCCTTTTAAATTTCACGTCAGCAAATCCCTTCCATCTTTCATGTTTTGGTCTACCCGCTGTACAAAATTAATACAAAACATATATTCTAATTTCATTAGAAACTTATACTGTAATTTTGAAAAAAAATAAATGGACCTTCATACACAAATGATATACGTTTTATATAATCTTCATACACTATTAAAAAAAATTCAGACTTCAACGTTACACAAATTTATAATCAGTTCATATAATTCATACACACTTCATACATAGTTAATATATCATTCATTGTCATACACAATACTCCAATTAAACAAACACAATACATTTTCAATACAAAATTAATATAAAAATAATATTATAATTTAAATAGAAACACATATTATATGCAAAAATTTATTAGGTTACTAAAAAAAAGAAGTGAAATATGCAGCTATGAAAATCTTCTTGAATTTTTAGAAAAAATGACTTCTACGTTGAAAGCAATCTGAAAATAATCGTAAAATTTTGGAAAGAAGACTACTTGTAACGTTGATCCAAATATGTTTGAAAATGACAATCTGAAAGTATTATGAAAATCCAAAAATATTTGTTATTGTCTGATTGAGTTTTTTAAGGAATTAATTCAAAAAAATAATATTATTTTAACTAACTAGAGATATTTAAGGAATGATAATTTAAAAATATTTAATATCCCTAAAAACGTGCTAATCATATATTTAACTTTAATTAAACTTTCTAAATAATGCAACTATTCATATTTAAACACGTGCTACCTGCATTAAATGTAACAATCAATAAAGAAACAAAAGTTTCATAATTTGTGTTGTCAGTGTGTTAATTATTAACATAAATTATCCATTATTACTTTATCTCCTTAATTTTTAATCAATTGTTTATAACAACTCATTTTAATAAATTATAATTAATAATATAATCATTAATAAATGTTATAGAGTGAGATATTAAATGCTACACAATGAAACTGAAACTTAGCACAATAACTTGATAATATTACTGTATAAAATGTAATATACAAAATTTAAACATAATAAATTTATATTATCTTTAATATAGGAAATATGATAGCCGCATAAATAATATATATACATTATAAATAAAAGGAAAAGAAAGGTTAACATTAAATAAAAAGATTTAAAATAAAAATAAAAATGATAAAATAAAAAGTCAAATCTAGAAGTAAAAAAAATTGAAAACACGTAAGAGTTTTTTTTAAAAAAATAAAAGTAACCAACTCAACTGTTTTTTTAAAAATAAACTGCAACAATATGAATTAGCAAAATTAATTTAACATGTAATCATTAAAAAAATTAATAGGAAAATTGAAAATATGGGGAAAAATAACTCAAACAGTTTTACTCAAATGGGTAATCTATATCTATCTATCTACAGTATAAAATTCCTACAATTTAAAATTTTAAAATTCCAAATAAAATTGGCAACACTATAAAAAATTTAAAATCCAATTATAATTTATAAAATAAAAAATAAATTCTAACGCTAAAAAAAATTTCAAAAATATCATTGTGTAAACATAAATAAAAAACAGTATAAACACTTTTTTTCTGTCATTTATCATAATTATAATTTTTAGTGGATTCTTGGTACGAAATGGGTAGTCTTTCTAAGATTTAGGTTTTTACAAGTAGATAGAAAACACATTCTTTAAATATATGTAATTATATTAAATAATAAATTGCAACTTTAAATAAAACCTAGATTTAGAACAAGTTTTAAAATTAAAAGAGTACTTTTTAAAAGGTAAATATTGTTTTAATCATTATCCACATCTTATAAATTAGCAGCAACTAAATAAAAATATTTTATGATTTTTTAAAGAAAATTCAAATAAAAAAAGAAATATGATTTTTTTTTAAATTTTAAAAAAGCACGTCAGTTTCTTATACGGTTAGAATGAGATATAATTTTAAATTTTAAAAACACAACTACATCATATTAATTCTCTAAAAAACAAAAGGCAACAAAGTGCATTCTTTTCTTTCCAGGAAAACTACCGCATTGATTAAAGATATGGAAAATCAATAATCGATTTAATAGTAAGTTCATCGATATATTTTTTATGCAAGACAGTGTTTAGGAAAACCGTAGAAATGGTTGCAAAAGAAATTTGTAAGGAAAACTTTGAAAATTCGAGATAAAAATTTTGAACTATGAATATATATATATAAAAAAAACCCGGAATTTCTACATCTATAGTTTAGTTTTTAGCCTAATTTTGTAGAACTATTACGTATTATCCTTTGAAATTACTTTTTTTTTTTTTTTTTTTCAAAATAAAGATCACAGTGGTATATTTAGCTGGATGTTTTTCTAAAAAAATCAATATATTATTGTTATTGTTATTCTTATACTATTTTTAGCATTAGTGTAGATTATTATTAATTATTAGTTTAATCTTTTAATCAATAATGATAGAACATAGAGATTATAAGTTGTATTTTCCCTTTTAAAAAATTATTTTAAAATGCAAATGCCGAAAAAGAAATTGATATAAAATTTTGAAATATTAAATATTATTTAAATGATGAATTTTAAAAGAAACTTGCTTGGGTTTATAATATGAGGACATCAAATTAGATGTCATTTTTAAATGATAAAATTGTAAAAGTTTTTCAATTTGTTTAGAAAGAGTATAATGGGATGTTTTAAAATTCCCTATCTAGTTGGGTAATTTTTTTAATCTAAAATGAAGATTTTCAATTTGTTTAGAAAGAGTATAATGGGAAGTTTTAAAATTCCCTATATAGTTGGGTAATTTTTTTATTCTAAAATGAAGATTAAAACACTATTTTTTTCATACATGGTTTTTTTAAAAATAAATAATCTTATAATTTAGGAAGTTTTAGAGTCAAGACGTCAAGAAACGTTCAAGACAATCGGAAGCTAGTCTAATTTAACTAGTGAAACGTCCTTAGGTTTCGTGAAGGTTTGGAGGTGTTGTATGAGGCCTAAAACTTGTAAAATGACTTTAAATAGGTAAAAACATGTATATAGGGTAAAAATGTATAGGTTCGACCCCCAAGGGTCGAAGGACCCTAAACTTGGCCTGACAAGCTGTCAAAGCAGTAGCTAAAAATACACATAGGGAAGTGTGTCCGCGTCGCCGATTTGGGTGGCCCTTGGTCAATAATCAAGTCTGCGTCGCGGGAAGGTCAGAGACTCCACTCTTTCAAAAAAAAATAATTAGAAATTCATGCGGAAGTAGCTTGTCGCGGACTTGTTCCCGAACGACAATATAAAATTTAGAATTGAAGTTTGACTTCATTAAAGAGTCAACTTTAGTGAGGGGTCTTTTGGGTATTTCATGGGAGGCATATGTATTGATTTTAAATCAGTTTTTCCTCACATTTACTCACTCAAATCAAATCCCCAAATCAAAAACCAAAAGTTTTCACGTCTCTCTAGTTTCTCTCTCAATTCAATCTCTATTGAAAAAAAAAATAAAAAGAGGACCAACTTCTCTAGGATTTCACTTGAATTTCGTGTAATCTTCATTAAGTTATGAGTTTTTCACTCTTGGGATTCCTTTCCCCAAGAAGTCCTCTCAAAGTTGATTTCTAAATAACCCAATTCCAAGGATTTTTCTCTTCTAATAAGTTCTCTTCTAAAATTGAAATTGATGATTGATTATGTTCAATTGGGATTTCCCATGGCTAATTAAGTGTAGATTTTTGAGTAATTGATGTTAATTGAGGAAATTTCGTGTGGATCATGTCCTTTTCACAAATTCTCCAAATCTTTGATCTTGCTTATGAATTGATAGAAATTGAAGAATGTATTGATTGTTAGACTTGTTTTATCTATTCTAATTCATTCATGAATGCCTAGGGTAATGTATTGCTATGATTAGATCTATTTCTTGAAGAATTCATAATGAATCCTATTCCCCCAAATCCTAGGTTATGAATTGAAGTAGATTGGAATAGTGAGGATGCAATTGACCTAGCTATTATTTTATTTACTATTGATTAGGGTTGGTACGATGTTGAATTGGAATGTCTTGAATTATGAATTGTGAGTTATTGACTAGGATTTAATGACATAAGAGTGGTGATGAATTTGCCTATGTACCTTGTCATAATGTTATTATGTAAATGTACTAACCTCACATGTGTGAATTGTAATGAAAGGACAATATTCATGCAATTCCTATTAATCTATGATGATGATTATATAAGGGGTAGACCCTATGACCTAAATTAACCTATGACTATTAATGAAATACATTTAAAAAAGGACTTTAGCTTAGCTCCAAGTGAACTAGAAGTGAGAATTGTCCCTTCCCATTTTGATGTAGGGTTCAATGACACCAAATGTCACATTAGCTCATGTGGTCTATCAAGATGTTCCCAAAAGGTAAAATGAAGCAATAAAGTAATCTCCCAAACTAGTATGACCTAAGGGATTTGGATTAGTCTAGGTGGGGATATGTGACTCTACCAATACATTACACTAGTTAGTCTTGAGGGAAGTCTTAGAAAGATGTTCTTATGTGCTTATATGCTTATAAATGTAAATGATATGTATATGTTGATCTTACATGTCAATGACACTAGGTGATATGAGTTTCACTTATGAACATGTGGTTGGACTCTAGTGCTATGATATGATGATGTTATCTCTTAATCATATAGTATGTGAAGTTGGACATTGCATATAGTGCTTGTTGGGTTTACTTGGTTGAGTGAGGTTATGGGGCCTTAGTTAGTGATTGCACTAGTGAACTTAATGAGGGTTCATGAGTGATGGTCTTGCTTTGGTGATGATGCTATGAACTCTATTGCATACTTGTTGATATTATAGCTTGATGATAAGAGTTGTCTTGATTACGTGCTCAATTATGTTGATATGCATGTTGACTTGACTAGACTTGGTATTGTTGGTCTTGTAATGTACATGGTCCTGACATGTTTTTCTAAGTAATTTGGCATGCTTTTATGGAGATCGTGTCCATCTGAAGAAGGTTTGGAATCTCATTCTCCAAGTTAGGTAGGTCTTCAGCACTTTGAGGGCAAAATACTTTCTAGAATTGGATGTTGATTAGTCTTAAAGAAACTTTGTTCATTCTCTTTCATTTGAGTACTATGATTGTATAACCTACATGTGGCTTTTATTGTATTGGTGTATGGGCTATGCCCAATTGGTTATACTCTTGTTTAGATTGTTTAATATATATATATATATATATATGTGCTCCATAAAACTAGAAGACTATGTAATCTTATTATACGAAGGGTCGATGTATACTCGATATGGATACATTATGTGTAAGCGAGAGGTCTACGTAAACCTCATGAAGTAGTGTAGAAGAAAAGTTCTAAATTTTCCTCATTATTAACCTATAAATGTAATGATGAATGCTAAGAGGCTAGTTCTAATCCTCTTGGAGGACGATGACGCCGGTTACATCTAGGGGGTGCTCCCCGTATGTGACATTAAAGGCTTCATAGGCAATCATATCTTAGCCCTTTAAGTCTTTTCAGTAGCATCTCTATATTGTTAAGACTTTGATTCCTAGTTTTTTCCAAGTTGAATGTTTCACTTTTAAAACATTCTCAATTATTATATCTTTGTTAGTTCAATAAAGTTCATTGATGTGATAGATATGATTATTTTCTTCCGTTGAGTTATTTAAGTTAGGACAAGGGTCAATTTGAGGCCAACAATGGTCTTGGAGTGCCTGTCTCTCCCAGGGTGTAGGTTGGGGGGTGACAAAACTTGGTATCAGAGCACATGTTTCAAAGTCCTATGGAGTCTATGAATCAGTGTCTCCGGAATCCTATTTATCAGTGTGAAGTGAACCACAGCTAAAGTTAGGAGGATGAAACTTTTAGGAATTCCTTCACTTCTTTCATACTCATTTCGTGAGTTAGAGTTTATCTCTAGCAGTTTTCTTTCTAACTCATGCTTACGCGTAACCATTTGTGAGTTAGAATATTTTTAGAGTGCTTTCATGGTGATTTTATTTCCATGTGAGTTAAGTGAAGCAAAAATATGGTTTCCAGCATGAGAAGCATGATGAGGTTTTTCATGTCGATTTGTCTCATCTATCGAGTAAGGAAAGTAAGACAATCGTGTTAGTAAGTGTAATGTACATAGTACATCTAATGATCAAATGATCCATGTGCAACAAGTTTAGGAGGAAATGCTGAGGGATAGAGAGGAGTTTAAGCATAAGAAAGATAAGTCATAAGGGACGAGTCCATGCAACACGAATAATGTGAACTGTCTTCTTTCTAACAGAAGCAGAAAGCACCTGCTTCATCATCTTCTAGTTCACCTGCACCAAGGAACCAATGTGTGTATGAAACTCATAATTCTCAAAACTTGAGAGTTGGACCTGCGCATGCAAGGTAGTAAGGCACGGGGAGGGGGGTACTAAGACTTTGCATGTTTCAAGTATGGTAGGAGATACTCAGGGTTGCGTCATGATTGCTTCAAGTGTGTAATGTCCTAAGAATAAGCATAGAAATGGTAAAGAGGGAAATAGAGCAAAATCATTTTCAATTGCTTCACCTGATTGAGTTACATCTAGATAAGCTACTTTAAGGGAAGACAACGAAGGAAATCATCTTTATGCTATCACTAGTCTCCAAGAAATAGAGCGTTCTACGGATGTTGTCATTGGTGTGATCCAAGTCTTCAGTTTCAATGTTTTTCCAGGGCAACATCTTGAGCCTTTCAGTGTTTCTACAACTATTCTAGTGGAGAAAGTCTATCGTGATTGTACCTTTTCCATCAATCAAAAGAGTACCATGACTGGCTTAGTTTAGTTAGACATGGTATATTTTGATGTCATTTTGGTTATGGACTTGATTCATGCTTGTTATTCATCAAGAGATTGTAGAACTCGAGTAGTCAAGTTCCAGTTTCCTTATGAGCCAATTTTAGAGTGAAAAAGCACTTCGACACTACTTAAGGGTCATTTTATTTCGTACCTTAAGACAAGGAAGTTAGTTTATAAAGGGAGTTATATCACTTAGTTAGAGCTAATGAATCTAGTGTTTAAATACCTCTTATTCAGTCAGTTTCAATAGTAAAAGAGTTTCCATAATTCTTTCCAAATGATCTTCCCAGATTCCCTCTTGAGAGAGACGTAGACTTCTTCATATACATCCTTCAAAATATTTGTCCTAAATCTATTCAGCCATACAAAATGACACCATCAGAGTTGAAAGATCTCCTTGATAAGGGTGTTATTCGATCAAGTGTCTCACATTGGGTCTCTACATTCTTGTTTGTGATAAAGGAATATGGTTCCCTTAGGATGTGTGTTCGATTACCACCAATTGAATAAGGTTAGCATCAAGAACAAGTATTCTCTTCCTCGAATAAATGATCTTTTCATTTAGCTTCAGGGTGTTTCTTATTTTTCTAAGATTGACGTCGGATCTGGCTAAATCAATTGAAAGTAAGGGAGTGTGATATCCCATGAAAGCATTCAGGACCTTCTATAATCATTTTGAGTTTTTGATCATGTCGTTTGGTTTGACTAGTGAACCTGCAATACCTTATGAATATAATTTTTAAATCTTAATTAGATATGTTTGTTTTTGTCTTTATAGATGACGTACTAATCTATTGAAGTTATGAAGAAGATCATGTTAGTCATATAAGAATAGTCCTTCAAACTTGAAAGATGAGGAGTTTTATGTGAAGTTCTCAAAATGTGAGTTTTGGCTTGAGTCTGTGACATTCTTCGGCAGCATAGTTTCTAGTGATGAAATTAAAGTTGATATCCAAAAGATAGAAGCAATTTAAAGTTGGCCTAGACCCATATCTCCAATAGACATTAGGAATTTCTAGGGTTTAGCTAGCTATTATAGAAGGTTTGAGGAGGGGTTCTCATCTATTGCATCTCCTTTAATGTAGACTCAGAAAATAGTGAACTTTAAATGGTTAGAGCTTGTGAGAAGAGCTTTCAGCAGTTGAAGAAAAGGTTGACTACTACCCCAGTTTTGAGTTTACCGTAAGTTACTCATAGTTTTGTGGTGTATTGTAATGCATCAGGAGTTTGTTTGGGTTGTTTATCAATGCACAATGACAAAGTTATAGGTTATGCCTATAGACAGGGTGAAATTCAGAAGAAGAATTACCCAACCCATGACTTAGAGTTGACTTTGTAGTTTTTGCCTTGAAGATATGGTGTTACTACTTGTATGAGGTTCATGTTGATGTATTCATTGATCACAAGAGCCTACGATATGTGTTGACTCGGGGAAAGCATAATTTTAGACAATTGAGGTGGTTAGAATTAATTAAGGATTCTGACATGAGCATACTTTACCACCCAGGTAAGGCTAATGTGGTTGTTGATGCCTTAAGAAGGTTGTCTATGGGTAGTACCTCCCATATGGAGGAAAAAAAGGATATAACTAGACAAAGATGTGCATAAACTAGTATGCTTAGGATTCTGACTAATGGATTCCACAAAAGGAGGAATAGTGGTGACGAGTGGGGGTGAGTCTTAATTAGTGTCAGAAATAAAAGGCAAGTAAGATCAAGATCCCATTTTGCTTGAATTGTAGGAAAATGTTCATAAGAAAAAGGTATTAGCTTTTGAACAAGGGGACACTGGTGTATTGAGATATCACGGTAGACTGTGTGTCCCAATCATGGATGGACTCCAATAAAGAATCATGGAGGTATCTCATAGCTCCTGATATTCCGTTCATCTGGGTTTCACCAAAAAATTATGGCGACTTGAGAGAAGTATATTTGTGGAATGGTTTGGAGAAAGGCATTGTGGAGTTTGTTGTTAGGTGACCGAATTGCCAACAAGTTAAAGTAGAGCACCAAAGGCCTGGTGGTTTGGCTTAGAATATTGAACTTCTGGAGTGGAAATGGGAGATGATTTATATGAATTTCATCTCAGGTTTACCAAAGTCGCATAGACATCATGATTTTATTTGGGTGATTCTCGATAAAATGTCAAAATCAACCCACTTCTTGCCAGTAAAGACTGCCTATTTGGTAGAAGATTATGCTAAGTTGTTGTCACACCCCGAGCCTACATCCTAACGTGGCCGACACTCAATAACCGTTCTTGTCCTTGAGCGGATCCTTTTCCTGGCTTACTTAACTTAGTAGAAGACTCAACTCAATAAAACAATAACAATCTCATAATATAACTTGAAGTAAGTAACTTAGCCAAAATAACACTTAAGTCTCATAGAAAAGTATCTTCAATACAAAGATAAGAGACTCAATACCAACGGTCTGACTGTTTATGAAGCCTCTATAATACTAAGATGGAAGGTTGGGACAGACCCCACAACACTTGATAAAAAAAGATTGATTGACAAATAAATGTGTCCTCCAGAATGCAAGGAGGCTTACCAATGACTTCGAGTGCTTAGCTGGATCGACGAGGTGCTGGATGATGTTAATCCTGGTTACCTGTGTCTACATCATCATACAATGCAGGACAACTGGCATCAGTACATTGAATGTACGAGTATGCGAGTTGGAATTCTACCAAAAACTTACACTTGAATAAGAATAAGAAGGAACACTTACCTTGACTCAACTCAACTCATGAATGGCTTGACTGAATATAAAAAAATAAGAAATATGCAACATAAAAAATCTTGTAAAGAAATGAAAACACTTAGTTCAGTAAAGAAAATGCAATAACAAACTCAATTTTACTTATATATAACGTAATATAATTTTCTATGGGAGATTACCTAACCAACAACCACCACTATGCGCCTAATTAGTGATACAACGTCTTGCCCACACTGCCAGATTTGTCATGTACTTTGATATCGCAGAAAACTACATAACTTAGTGGATCACTAGCTTAACTTACGTGATCATCTAAAAAATATGACCTGTTAATACCTATAATGGCTACATGGTTTTCATGGAGACTTGAGTTAATATGAATTCTCATCCCCACTTCGGTGCTAAATACTACTCCCAAAATATACTTTAGCTCATGCTTTTAAAACAACATCCTTCTTTGGGTTGAGATAATTGATCAACAATTAGCTTTATAAAGATCTCTTAGAATAACTGTTCCCTTTTCTTACTCAAAACTCTTTTAGAAATCTCAGTTTCTTTTTATCTTAAATGTAAAAACATTTATAAACTCTTAGGGAATAACTAGTTTCCTTATAGCTTTTGAGAAATGAACTCAACTCTTTACTTATTACTTAACTTGAAACTTGAGTCTTAAAAAAAAGTTAAACATAGCTAAAGACTCTTCAAAACCTTTAAGAACTTTCCTTTAGACTTGCTTCATAACTTTAGACTTGACTCTTAACTTCTTTGGCTTTGATATTAGCTCTCCTTGAATGAAATTATGAATTCAAGCTTATGATTCGTGTTCTTTGGTGATTCCTTGGTGTTTATAAATCATTTGAAGTAATTAGAAACCCTGAGAGTGTTAATACACCTTAGAAGGACTTAAATACGCTAAACTAAAAAAACTGGACAAAAAAAAACAATTCGGATGCATCCAGCGCGCGCCTCGCCAGTCCTCAACTTAAGAGGCCTCATCTTTGCGTACTGCAGGAGCGCCACCCCAGGCCATCTGGAGAAGATGAGGCGCGCCGCGCCTGGTGCTGCCCAAGTGTGGCTAACGACATTTTCCTATTATTTTTTAGCACTAAACCCCATAAACCTCCATAGTTATGTTTCCAAACCTTTGTTATCATTACTACCTTCAATAATCAGTATATCTAACTCAATAAACAACCTGCAATTACGAATTAAACAACAATATGTATTCAAACATACTCAACCAACATAAATTCAAAAAATTCTTCAAGAACTCACTTCTTAACATGTATCTAATTCTAAAACCACTTAATTGAAACATATTTGGTGTGTGAGTAAATTAATATAACACAAAAGAATGCACACACCTTGAAAGAGATCAACCCTGACAAATTCCACTCGCAAATTTTGACTTTCTTGGCGAATTCTTGACTTGTCTCCCTTTCTTTCTTCTTTTCTCTCTTCTCCAAGCCCTAAGATATATTTTCATTTTCCAAAACTGATTTAAGACTTGTTTTTACCCCAAATAATCCCTAAAAATGAAATAGGAAATTTATCGGTAAAAAGGCTACTTTGCCCTTCCTTAAATCCGGATTTGAACTTTCCTTACTTCAATAACCGAACTACCGATAGGCATATCTCCCTCATACGATATCAAAAAATGTGCAAAATTTATGGTGCTGGAAAGATCTCTCCAAGGTATTTCCGACCATATCAAGAACCAAATATAACATATCTTGAGCTAGGAGTTATGACCGTTTGAAAATCAGCAAATTCACTTTCTTAACCTAGGTAATTTTTCCAGATTTTTCCCTCATCTCCAAAAATGAATATTTTTGGTTCCTTAGCTTATTCTTAGCTATTTAAAATTGTGAGATGTTACAGTTGTATATTCAAGAGGTTATAAGACTTCATGGAATTCCGACCTCCAATATTTCAGATAGAAGTGCACAATTTACAGCAGAATTTAGGAAATTTTTTTGGAAAGGTTTAGGTTAAAAGGTGAACTTTAGTACATCCTTTCATCCTCAGACTAATGAGAAATCAGAGCTCACTATTCAGACCTTCGATGATATGTTGAGGGCATGTGTGATTGACTTCAACGGTAATTGGATGATCACCTACCTCTAAATTAGTTTGCTTACAACAATAGTTACCACTCTAGCATCCAAATGACTCGATATAAAGCTCTTTATATGGGAGAAGATCAAGATTCCCTATTGGATGCTTTAAAGCTAGTGAAGCAGGGTTAATAGGACTAGATCTAGTTCTTCATGATTTCAGTAGATGATTGGGTTTATTTGAAAGTTTCACCCATGAAAGGTGTTATGAGGTTATGTAAGAAAGAGAAACTTAGTCCCATGTATATTGGACCTTAAAGAAAATCCAGGTAATTTGACAATGTAGCTTATGAGTTTGAGTTACCATAAGAGTTAGAAATGGTTCATATGGTATTTCAGGTCTCCATGTTGAGGAAGTGCATAGGCAATCAACTGAAAATATTAGGATCAAAGATAACTTGTATTATGAGGAGATTCTTGTGCAAATTCTAAATCGCCATGTTCGCAAGTTGTGAACACAAGATGTTGTGTTAGTCAAAGTCCTTTGGAAAAACAAACTTGTTGAAGAAGATACTTGGGAATGTGAAAAAGATATGAAGAAGATATATTCACATCTCTTTGAATTCGGAGAAAATGCAAACCAATGTACTAATATTCTTCTTATTACTATTAAAATTTTGAGTAAGCATGTTGTTTGGTTGCATTTCTTGTGGTTATTTCGACTTGATATTGCTACCATAAGCATACTAAAAAGAGTCTCATTTAAGGAGGAGTTTTTCCAAGGGGGAGATATTGTAACATCTCACAACTAGAAAGACCTAGAAAAGAATTTAAAATCTGTAAATAGTTACTTTTGGAAAGAATAAAGAAATCTGGAAATTCTAATCAAATTAAAAGTGACTTTTTGGTAAACTTCGAACGACCATAACTCTTAGCTCAAGATGAGTTAGGTGTATGTCTAGATATGGTTGGAAATATCTTGGATCCATCTTTCCAACGTCGTCGAGTTTGCGCAATTCTGACGTATGGTTGAGTTACGCCATTGGAAGTTGGGTTGTTGGAATAAGAAAAAATCAAATCCGCATTTTAAAAGGGTAGTTTGGTCTTTTAATTATCCTATTAATTTATTTCATTTTTGTTAATTAGGTTAGAGGTGTAAGTTTAACCAGATAAGTTTAAAATTTTACAAAGAGAGTAAGCGTTTTGAGAGAAGAAGTGAAAAGAGGAGAAAGGAGAAGGGTGTTCAAGATTCATCAAAGTAAACAGTGGATTTTGTCGGGGTTGATCCTTAAGAAAGTATGCAAGTCTCTCATAACGTCGATTTTGTTCACCCATGTTCCACACATTTTTTATTCATCTTAATCTAGTATGAAAACAAATGGATTTTGAATGTTCTTATTGATTGTTTTTGAACTGCTTTCGTTCTTGAACATGAATATAGGTTTATGAATTTCTTGAGGTAGAAAGTGTTGTTTCTTGAGTTAATTGGGTTAGATCCTTGTGTATATGATGTGGGTACATGAATCTAAAGTGGATTTGAGAAAATAAATCAAATTACAATGATTTTAGGTGAGAAAAGAAGAGGAAAAATTTGTCAACTTTGACCTAGGAAGGTGTTGGCGCGATGGGCCCCCATAATGCCAGGTTTGCTGGGGCGGTGCGCCTGAAGTTCACCATAAAGCATCCTCAGTAATGACTTCTAAACATATAGAAATCATCCAGAAACATTAAATACAACCTTGAAGCCATAACTTATAATTCAAGAATAGTTATGAGCCAAGTCTAGAAAATTCTTAGAGTCTTCTCAAGAAGTCTTTTGCAAATTCTTTTAATGTTATTTTAAGGCTTAAAGATCAAGTTGAGTAAAGAGTAATGATAAGGAAAAGAATTTCATTCATGTTTGATAAGTCTTTTACAAACATTTGAACTTTGTTTTAAGAGTTAAGTTTTGAGTAAAGTAAACTCTTTTCTTCAATTAAGTATTTGGGGACTAAGTATTCCCAAAGAAGTATAAGCAAATTTCTATAAGAATGAAAAATGTGATTTCCAAAGAGCTTTTAGGCTAGTTTTCAGAAACGAGTTCTAAATGAAGCAAGCATGGAAGTTGAGATTTCCAAGATAGTCTTTCAACTAAGTTTTGAGCACTAATATCAAATAACAAAAGTAAATATGTTTTAAAAACCTAAGAGCTAATATAATATTATTTTTGCTGGTAGTATTGAGCACCGATATGGGGAGAGTTAAGATAACTCACAATCCCCATAAACTATGTAGCCACCATGAGTAAAAAAGGGTCATACTTTTTAGATGATTCCTTTAGTGGTTTTTAGCATAGACTAGTGGATCCACTTAGTAGTTCAGATTTTATACTAATGGCGAGGTATAGGATGGCCCTGATATCATGAGGCAAAATGTTGTATCATCACTATAGCTCTTAACTGATGATTGTCAGTCAGAAAAACTCTCACAGAAGTTAAACACATTTTATATACACAATTATTTGTATTTTTATATATATTTGAGAGTCATATTGTATCTTTTCATACGTACAAAGTTGACATCATGTTTTAAACAACTTTTTCTTATATTGCAATTGATTTAAAATGCTTTATATTGAAATGAGTTCAGTCTTGTAGAGTTGAGTTGAGCTAGGTAAGTTCTACAGGTTTCTCTTTCAAACCTATGTTCTTTTAGCATTCAACCTCGCATACTTGTAAATTTAATGTATTGATGCTAGTTTGCTTGCATCGTATTATGATGCACCCGAAGGTAACGAGGATTGACATCTAGCGCATTAAGACTGATGCTAGTTTTCTTGAAAGGGTGATTGTTGTTTGTTTATGCTCTTGCAAGTAGCATTAAGACATATAAATATTGTTGGAAGTAGTGGAATTCATGTAATCTTTGTTCTTGACATTATTTTTTCTTTTCTTTTTCATTTCTTTTTCATATTCTCCCATGCTTGATCGGTTAGCTTATTTTATTGACTAAATGATTAGCTAATGGAGCAAAGAAAGTAGAACCACCATCAAGTTTACTTTTTTCTAGATTTTCCTCTTAACTGTTTTTGCAATGCATCATATATAAGCCTTAATTATTGAGTTTTTCATGTCGTGGCTTTGAAGTGTGCTGTTTATTTTATGTTTTTCATATTGTGGCTTGGAAATGTGCGGTTTATTTTTTTTTAGCATGGAAGCGTGTTGTTTATTTATTACAAGTTGATGACATTTTGTGAATGAAACTTCAGACAACATTGAATATTTGGTTAGTTGATCAATACTCATCAATTCTTATAGGTCACTTAAAGCTTCTACTAATCTCTTCTATTTCTGGGAATGTTTTTAACATTGAGCACCCTTCAAGAATGGAAATATTTTATGGGAAAGTTTTCTGGGCATGTTTTTAACTTTTAGATATGTAGAGGATCAAAAACTTCATAATGATGATAAGATAGTATAGAAAGTTTTTAGTACCATATAATGTGATCACCAAGTGGTATAAATTAGGGAATTCCACATATTAAACTTTACATAAAACTACTAACTAGGGTCATGTCATACCTAAACACTTTATTGCTTCACTTCTCTTCCAAATAATCATAACAAGAAGTACAAATTGGGACCATTTCTAGCCTTTGAGTTAGCAGGCTGAAGCTGTTGTTTCTCAATACTCCAACCTCGTTTCAGTTATCGAATTATGTTGTGTAGGGTCTTTCCAAGATATCCAATAGAAAATTAATTTTTACCAAACTTGTGCATTTTTCAAGAACCAGAATGCAAAGTCTTCATGTGTTTGTTGGGGACCAAGTATTATTGTCACAACTATAACTTGCAGTTTTCTTCTTAATCTTTAATGTTTTGTATTTATTTCAATTTGTTACAGAAAAAATATGAAGAAATTTTATAAAAAAAAGAAGCTCTCGTTCTGATATTGATCAATGTGAATCATACTACCAAGCTGCCAAGGGAGAAAAGAATATATGGTCTTGGATCTGAAGTAAAAATTTACTATGGGAAGAATCTTTGTGCCTCATCATCTGTAGCATCTTTAGTTTCTCAATCAACATCAACAAGAAATATGGATGTGTTTGTAAAGGAAATGATTCATGCCCTTACTAATCATTCTCTTACGGTTATTATGGAGCGAGTATATCAAGTGGCTATTGGCAATTCATCACTTGTGACACCCATGGCGCCCTCTGCTACTATTAATGAGGACATGGTTGATCCAGTAGTTTCAAGTGGTGAGGAAATCCCTTAATCAGTGTCTTGTAGCTTTAACTTTGATGTTGTCTGTCTTTTTGAATAGTAGAAATTGTGTGATGACAATAGTTGATGAATGTAGGTTCTCGTCAGAATAGTTGACAAGTGCTTTTGATATTTTGTACCATAAGTATGTGATTTGAAATTTGATATCCACAGATTTTGAACCCTCTAAATATTATTTTATTTGAAGGTTTGTTATTTTAGAGGTATTTAGTAATATTTTAGCAACAAATTTAGTGATGATTTGGTTGTGGCTATAAAAAAATATTGGCAAGGGATTAGCAACAAAATATTTTTGTGGAAAATATGTTGGCTCAAATTGCAAAATATTTTGTGACTGATTAGTGACAGAAATTCCATCCGCAAATTTATTTGAAATGATGAAATTAATCATGAAATTAGCAACGAATATTTTATGATTGAATAGTGACGAAAGTTTCGTCAAAAATTTATTTGAAATAATGAAATTAATTATGAAATTAGCAACGAACAATATAAGTATAATGACGGACCAGTCCGTCACTGAACTTGCGACAGAACTCATATTTTGTCGCTAAGAGATTACTGAAGAGTGAAGTAGAAACAGTCAATAATCCATTGCACATTCGTTGAAAATTAAGTTTAGCCACGAAAAATCATAGATTAGCGACATATTTTGTCCGTCGATAAATACTGCTTTTTTGTAGTGTCTAGAGTCAGTTGGTGAGCCTCCTTGCATTTCGGAGGACTCATTTACTTTCTTTCCAGTATTAAATCATCAAGATGTTGTGGGGTCTGTATCAACATCAATCTTAGTCATGTTAGAGGCTTAATATACATTTAGATGTTACTCCTTTAAGTCTTTTTAGAATTTTCTCTTATTGTTAAGACTTGGGTTGCCAATTTTGGCAAAGTTGAATGTTTCAATTTTAAAATATTCCTAGTTAATATATATTTTTAGTTCATTTTAGTTCAGTGATGTCATAAATATGATCATTGTCTTCCGTTGAGTTAAGTAAGTCAAGCCAAGGGTGTGCTTGAGGCCAACAATGGTCTTCAAGTGCCAGTCTCACCCAGGGTGTAGGCTTGGAGCGTACCAATTTTCATCTTCCTTGCAAATATCAAAAGTTTATCAATCAACCCAACTCACTTCTTCTTTCCTACATTAATATTATGAAGTCTTAAACCTTTTATATATCCAAAGAACTCAAGTTTTGGATGAGTTGATAATATTTTTCATATTTTCATCATCGATGACTGCAACAACAATTTTGAAAGGTAAAATCTGGCGAGAATTTTATTCCTACCCATTTCATCCAAAATTTTAATTGATGATCAAGTTATTTTTTATCGATGAATTTGTTGAATTATTCAAATTGAGGTAATGGATACATAAAAATTGATATTTTCATTTCTATTTTCAAAATTACAAATGATTTTCGTTTACAATCCAAAACTCTTTCAAAGTTTGAATTTAAATGATTAAACCGAGGTACCAAAAATCAAGATAAGAATTTTCTAAACCCATTTTGCCATGATGATTAATAATTTTAATCATATTAACAAAGAGTTGGTTTTCAAAATTTCCTAATTATTATTATGTGTCGAGATAAGGAATTATAAATAGATGTCTATGGTTACTGTGTGAAAGTGAAGGATACCAACATTAACTTCTCATTAGATGTATATGGTTATTGTGTGAAAGTGGGGGATACCAACATTAACTTCTCATTCATTGAAAGTTATGGTATAATGACTTAGGCAATTATTAGCTAATCATTTGCCAGTGAAATTATGAATTTGGTTTATAGTAATACGATGGAGTTACATTGGAGTTGTTGCCACTGGTCTTCGAAATCAATGGCTTTAATCATCAATTTCATTATGTGTGATCATGTTATAAATTGAATTTTAGTATATTGAGATAGTTGATTAAATTTTAAGTATAGTATATTATTTAAATTCCATCAATGTTATGCTAATTTGAGGATCTATCCTTAGATATGAACTTAATAAATTGATTATAGAAGTATTTATGTTTTTGAGTTTAGGTTAGTCATAGAATGGTATGAGTAATTAGAGATTCATTAAATAACAAATTATGCATATATACTTGATATATTGGAAGAGTTGTATGAATTGAGGAAATGAAAAGTAGTTGAGAAGTAGCTTGTTCACTTCGGTTCTTCGATGGAGGTAGGTTATGGGTTATTCTATGTGATAGATAAACTCTTAATAGTGATTGATATGCAATTGAGTGATATTGTAAAGTTTTTTTTATGTACATGATAGCGTGGTTGTTGGATTGATTATGTGGTTTGTGTTTGGTCTCAAATCCTGAGATCGTGAAATATATAATCTTGAACCCTCTCTATCAAAGTGATGCCTTGAATAAAGAAGAATTAATGTAATATTGTTAATAAATTGAAAAGTGGTGATACTAAATAATAAGATAATAATATTAATGGATCAAAGAGTCATGTTCCGACACGATATTCTTCGATTGGAGTGTCACGTTCCGACATAGTATTATTGAATCGGAGTGTCACGTTTCGACACGGTATTTATTTATTGTAGTATCACATTCCAACACGGTATAATTGAATAAGAGTGTTACGTTCCGACACGATAAAATTTAAGAAAAAAGATATTGAATTTACTTAATGTACTCATCTCGAAGAACCCATTTCCGAAATGAGTGTGGTGTCGAAGCATGATTCTTCATATGTGTGTTGAATATTGTGATTGAATATGTACTAGCTTTAACTGTCATTTGTTCATGTTGTTTGTTGATCTTTACATACTAAGTTTCATATTTGATTTCATGTTATTATTCATTGTATATTATTTTTTATTTTGGGCTAGCCGATGCTACCTACTCAGTGCGTGTTCTTTGTACTGACCCCTCCCCCCGCTTGCATCTTTTTCTTTTGTGGAGTGCAGTAAGTGTACCATCGAGTTCTAGCCAGTCTCTAGCACATTAGATTTCAAGGCGAACTATTATTTCTAGCTCGTGTTGGATTCTCTAATTCATGTCGTGATGTCCTTAAATTTCAAACATGAACTATCTTATTTACTTATTATGGTATCTTTGATACTTTTAGACTTGTTAATTGAGAACATATGTCCTTGATGTGATGATTTTCAGATTTTGGGGATAATAAGTGGTATACTTTAGATGTTTATTTAATTGATTAGTTTAATAAGTTTTGAGCTTCCGCATTTTATTGGTATTCATAGTTTAATTATTGATATATGTTGGAGTCAAGATTCCTTTGTTCACCCACTTAGGAGGTTAAGCATGGGTTCAACTCACAACTTATTTTGGATCGTGACAGTAGCTACATCTTTTAGAGAGGAGAGATGCGAGCGTTATTGGAGAGAGAGGAGAGAGGCGAGCGAAAGAGGGCAAAAAGTGGGAGAGAGGTGAATTGTAAATCCATATTGGTTAGATAATTGTATATTATACATATGTATTTTTATATATGGTAAGCGATATTGACAGAGAGAGGAGAGGGCGATCGAGATTGCGAGAGGGAGAAGAGAGGTGAGAATGACTAAGAGAGAGGCAAGTAGGGGTGTGCAAAAAAAAAAAACCGACCAATAAAGCTAATCGAAGAAAATGTTATTACGTTATTGGTTTGGTATCAATTTTTACTATTGGGTTATTGGTTAAACCGATAACCCAATAAGACGGTAATAATTTATTATTTTACCCTTCTTAATTCTTGAATATTTATAGTTTAATATATAATTAGACACTATAACTATATCAAATCATTACAACTCTACCAAGTTCACACTAGGCCGCTTTACTAGTTTTTAATGTTTACTTAACCTAAAGATTAAAGTAAGGGGTTCACAATTGTAGCTATTTGATTTTAGTTTTTGTTTTAGTTTTAGTATTAATATTGTTGGAATATTTTAGTTTAGTTTTAGTTTGTAATTATAAGTTGTAGCATCTGCAAGTTTGTAAAGGTCAGTAATTTGATTAACATTAAAAATTTAGTACAATGTTTTAGTGCTAACATGTAATTATAGCCTTCGTACTATGCTTTCTCTTTTTGATGCAATTTCTCTATCTTTCTTGTTTCACTATATTAAAACATTTAGAGAAGTGAGAAGTCATATAATATTTTACGAACGTTTTCTAATTGGGTAAACCGAAAACCAAACCGATAATGATAAAAAATTGATAAACTAAAAATCGATAAAGAATATCTTATTGGTCTATTATTGGGTTAGCATATTTAAAAAATGAAAACTGATAAACTGAATCGACCGGCGCACACCCTTAGAGGCGAGCGAGAGAGGGCATAGAGTGGGAGAGAGGTGAATTGCATATGTATATCAGTTAGATAATTGTACAGTATACATATGTATTTATAAATTCTGACGAATTATACGCATACAAATGTAGCTAACTATACAAACTCGTAGTCAAGCCACATAATTAATGTTTATCGTTAGTCGCATGTGGTAAATATAACAAACTATAGCTATAATGAGTAATTAAGTAGTATAAATTTTCTTAACCACATAAGTTTTCCTCAATTTGTTATTAAAAGTAGAAATTAAAAATCTAATGATTGCCTCATGTTTAATATTTTGTTAAACTTATTACAACTTACAAATTACAAATTACAATTTTTATGGCATTAGAGTTTTGACTTTATCTTAAACAGTTGAAGTTTTTGAATTTTAAATAGATTATAACTTTTAGAGTTTTAACTTTTTGTCCTTTATTTTCTCTCTCTGTAAGTACAAAATATAGAATTTACGGTTCTTTTTTTGATGTGATTTTATCTTTGAAAAAGAATCATAGTCAGAAATCCTTATTATGCTTCATGACTTTCACGTATCAAATTAAAATTATGCTCTCTTTTTTCCAATGAGTTTACCTTTTTGCATAATTTCTATAACAAAAAATTGAAAGAAGAAAATGTTCATCATAACCAAATGCCTTAAATCGAGAAATTCCTCATTTAAAGCATCAAAATTCAACATAAGATTGAAATAAATACATTGTGACTTAGTCTTAAATGGTATATATATTACAAATATATATAAAATTTGAAAACTGCATATATTAATAATTCTTTCGTCTCATAGAATTAGAGTTAAATAAAACTCAACTTTCAATGATTTCAAATAACTTGATGATTTGTAAAATCAACATAATATTGAAGTCAAGGTATTGTGGACATGGCCGACACAATGCTTTTACTTCAATCTTATGTTGATTCCCTTATCAACAACATTATAACATTCATGACGTGATCGACACTCAATGACCATTGCTGGTCTTGAGTGAACCCTTCGCTTGGACTTCTTAACTCAGCGGAGGAAACCCCAAATCGGATTTCTATATGGAGGCACATGTCTATTCCATTCCTTTTCTACAACTTTCATAAGTTTACCCCATGTAGTCACTCTCCCTGAATGTCATTGTGATGACAATGAAAAGGACTTAATTGACGAGGCTGTCTTGTCATCATCCCCTTCTATTTCTTCGAATTGTGCATTGATTGTTCCTCATGGAAAATTATCATCCACAGGAGAAAAGGTTTTCGTTGAAATAAATAATTACAAACCCTTTATTCAGTGGTTTGCTATTACTACCTGCAAAAAAGGTCTGCTTTATGCTTTGGACTTTTCTGGCACTATAGTAATTTGGGACAATAGCGATGACGTTCCTATCGTACAGTTGGTTATCAAATCACCATGTCTTAGAGATCACACATCACTCTGTATTGATCCTTGGCTCATATTATGATGGGGAAGTATTCGTAGTTTGAAGAACAACACACAATATCAAGGACTTGCTTGTTGTTCATAGTGTTGATGTTAAACATAAAAAGTGTGTTAAAGTGAATGACTTGGGAGGCAGAGCACTCTTCTTTGGTGTTCGTGCTCGTGTATGCTTTTTTATGGAACCTCCACTATGTATGCCTAATCATATATATCTCGATGAAAAAAAGAGTAGATGGAGATGATGGAGATTCAAGCAAAGCTAAACCTGGTATTTATAGCTTTCCAGACGGGCCACTTGCTCCATTCGAGCGCAAACGCCACCATCACTAAATCTTTAGATTTAATTGATTCTCCGCTTCATTTTTTCTATTGCTTAAATGCATCAATTGCTTCATCCTTATTACTTCCTCTGTCCCAATTTATATGATATCTTTTTTGTTCTGAGAGTCAAAAAAAAAAAAAAAAAAAACTCAGCGGAGGACTTAACTCAACTCAATATGAAAGCAAGAAAATTTCATAAAACGGTTAAATTAATATCTTAGCCAAAATGGCAATTTAGTCTCAAAATGACATATCTGAAATAAAAGAGACTCAAGTGAACAATCTGATTAACTGTCTATGGAGCCAATACAAAGATGAATTTGGGATAGACCCCCACAACATTCTAACAATGAAACAACTCTAAAAAGCATAAAAAGGATACTCCAGAATCAAGGAGGCTAACCAATGAATTTGAATGCTCAAACTGAATAAATGAGGCGCTGGATACTGATCCTGGTTACCTGAGCCACCATCATAAAATGATGAAGGTCAATTGGCATAAGTACATTGAATGTACAAGTGTGCGAGTTGGAATGCTAAACAACAACTTAAGCTTGATGAGAATAAGATTAATATACCTTGTCTCTACTCAACTCAAGAATTTCTCAAATCAATGGATGTGTATGAAGCAATTTAAAGCACATGCGATATATATATATATATATATATATATATATATATATATATATATATATATATATATATATATATATATATATAAAGCTTGTAAAATATTAAAGCAAATCAATCGTCAAAGAAAATTTAGTAGAAGCTCAACTTTACTCATATATGAAAGTAACATAGTTCTGTGGGAGTTTCTCCAACCAACAACTGACACTATGAGCCTACGTGGTGATACAGCGTCTCGCCTACGCTGGTATAGTTGTCCTATACTTTTTTGTCTCATAGAACATCCTCACTTAATAGCCATAACTGCGACATTGTTTACATGGATAGTTGAGTTAATATGAACTCTCATCTCCATATCGATGCTCAATACTAGTCCCAAAATATACTTCAACTCATGCTTTTAAAATAACCTCTTTACTCTATGTTGAGATAATTTGCTCAACCATTTTTATCTTTAAAAAGACCTCTTGGAATTTATGTTCCTTTTTCTTGTTCAAAACTCTTTGAGAAATCTTAGTTCCCTCTTAACTTAAATGTAAAAAAACAATTTATACACTTTCTACATAATTACTCAGTTCCCTTATATCCTTGGAGAAATTAACTCAACTCATTACTGTTTGTTCAACTTGTAGTTTGAGACTTAAAACAAAGTAAAAGTGTTTGTTTATGACCTTTGAAAACTTTAATAACTCACTCTTGCTTTGCTTCTTAACTTTTAAACTTGACTCTTAACTTCTTTGACTTTGTTCTTAACTTCCCTTGAATTAGATAATGGATTCAAGGACCATGGTATCATGTTTATGGTTTATTTCACAATGTTTAGATGTACATTACAGTGTTGGTATCAACTAGGTCAGGTATATCACTTAGGAACTCATACGAAAAGATGGGGGAAAATGGGATCTCCAAGAGACTTTGGTGATCTGAGAAGCACGGGGCACCAAAGACTGATGGACAAAGCTATCCAGAGGGGCTCTGGCTGGTGCAGCACGCAGGCCTTGTCAGATAAAAGTTACCCTAAGGGGCTCTGAAAGATGAGGCGCCCTAGTGATTATCAGACGGGATTTGTCACTTTTCTTCTCAGATTTTCAATTCTAAACCTATTAAATTTCCATGGATCCCAACCACAAACACTTAGGACCACTAAAATCCTCAATTCCCAATAGTTTAAACTCATAAAATAGTGCGGGAACTTGAATTAAACAACCAAAGGAATACTATAACTCAACCAATAATAATTCAATGGTTTTTCATCAAGAACTTCAATGTTCATCATTAAATCTACTCTAATTGCGCTGAATTAAAAATATTATTGTGTGGGTGGAAGATCCCATTAAAGAAAGATTTCACATACCTGAAAGGGATCAACTTCGATGAAACTCAACGATCTTGGCGAAATCTTGATCTTTTCTCCTTTCTCCTTCTTCACTTCTCTTTTCTCTAAAGCCCTAAGCGTATTCTATTTTATAAAAACTAACTTAAGGTTTAATTTTTCACCTAATAAACCCTTAAAACAAATTAGGAATTAGTAGGGTGAAAAAACTTCTTTACCCTTTCTAAAATCCGGATTGGATTTTCCTCAATCCAACAACCCAATTTTTGATAGGCATATCTGCCTCATATGATATCACAATGTCGCAAAGTTGGAGGCGTTGGAAATCTCTCATCAAGGGCTTTCCAACCATATAACGAATTGGCCATATTTCATCCTGAGATAGAAGTTATGAATGTTTGAAAATGACCAAAAACCTACTTTTACACTTAGGAATTTTTCTAGATTTCTCTTATTCTTTTCAAAAATAACTATTCTTAGTTTATTTGATTAATCCTAACCATTTCGGTTTATGAAATGTTACAATATCCTTGAGAACATTAGTCCTCGAATGAGAATGTATTCAGTAAGCTAAGGGTAGTAACTTAATTTTAGCACTTAACCAACAAAACCAAGTAATACATGCTTATACTTAGTCTTATAAAGTTCTAAGAAGAGAATTTAGTACCTTGATCTGCATTCTCTTCGGATTCAAAGAGATGTAGATATCTTTTCTTTACATCCTCATATTCCCAAATTTATTCTTCAACAAATTGAATCCTCCAAAGGACCATCGCTGATACCACTTCCTTAATTCTCAACTTGAGAAATTGACGATCCAAAATTTGAACCAGAATCTCTTCATAGGATAAACTATCCTTAATCCCAATATACTCAGTTGGTACGATCAATGAAGGATCACCCAAGCACTTCTTCAACATAGACACATGGAATTCCGGATGAACTGCTTCTTACTCTTAAAGTATCTCCAACTCATATGCTACATTACCAAACCTCTTGGAGATTTTGTATGGACCAATATAATGGGGACTAAGTTTCCCTTTCTTACCAACCCTCATAACCCTTTTCGTTGGTGAGACTTTCAGATACATCCAATCGTCCACCTCAAACTCTAACATCAGTGTAGGACTTTTGGAGACTCTGTTCCATTTTCTATCTCTCTTGAATCACTTTCACTTTATCCATATCTCTGTGAACTAAATATGTTCCTATTAACCCTGCTTCACCAACTTCAAACCATCCAGTAGGAAATTTATACCTTCTCCCATAAAGAGCCTCATATAGAGACATTTAAATGCTCGAATAATAATTGTTGTTGTAAGCAATGATATTTATGTGATTATCCCAATTCCATTTGAAGTCGATCAGACAAGATATCAACATATCTTCTAGGGTCTGGATAGTATGCTCTGCTTGTCCATCCGTCTGAGGATGAAAATTAGTGTTAAAGTTCACCTTCGAACCCAAACCTTTGTAGAAAGATTTCCATAATTGTGCACCTCTATCTGAAATAATGGAGATCAGAACTCCATGAAGTCTCACCACCTCTTGAAGGTTTAACATAGCATAATCCTCAGCCGAACAGGTAGTCTTTACCAACAAGAAATGGGATAACATTGTCATTCTATCGACAATCACCCAAATAGAATCATGCTGCCTGCGAGATCATGGAAGGCTGTGATGAAGTCCATATTAATAATCTCCCACTTCCATTCTTGAAATTCTATAGTTTCATCCAAAACTCCAGGTCTTTGGTGCTATACTTTCACTCGTTGTCAATTTGGGCACTTGGCAACAAACTAAACAATATTTTTTTTCATGCCTTCCCACCAATCTACCTTCTTTAAATTGCGGTACATTGTGGTTGAAGTCGGATGAATGGAATATTTGTATCTATGATACTTCTCCAGGATCCTCTCTAGGAGTCATCCACCGTAGGTATACAATATACCTTAGTACTTTAATATACCATCTCCCCCTTGTTAAAAAGGCAATACTCTCTGCTTATGAACATTTGACTTCAAGTCAAGAAAAATGGGGTCCTTGTCTAGTTTCTCCTTCACCTCTGACACAAGTGATGATTCAGCCCATTAGTCACCACTATCCTTCCGTTTGTGGAATACATAAGTCTGACTCCTGGAGGGAAACTTTATGCACATCTTTAGCGAACACCCTATTTTCTTCTTTAACATGGGTAGTACTCCCCATGGATAACCTGCTTAAGGCATCCACAACCACATTAGCCTAACCTGGGTGGTAAAGAATACTCATATCATAATCCATGAGTAGTTCTAACCACCTCCTTTATATGAGATTTAGATCCTTTAGAGTGAACACATATTGGAGGCTTTTGTGATCAGTGAATATGTCAATATGAATACCATACAAGTAGTGACGCCATATATTCAAAGCAAACACTACTGCATCAAATTCTAAGTCATGAGTTGGATAATTCTTCATGAACCTTCAACTGTGTGGAGGCATAAGCTATAACCTTGCTATTCTACATCAACACACACCCCAAACCAACTCTCGATGAATCAAGTACACCATAAAACCTTGAGTACACTCTGGTATGGTCAAAACTTGAGCGGTGGTTAATCTCTTTTTTTCAATTCTTGAAAACTTTTATTAGAAGATTCAAACCATTGAAACTTGATTGTATTCTGAGTTAGCTTGGTCAAAGGAGACAAGATACATGAGAAACCTTTAACAAACCTCCTATAATAGCCAGCCAACTCAAGAAACTCCTTATATCACCATCTTCAATGGGTGGTTGAAAATAGTTCTTCCTATCCGATCATTGTGTAAGCCGAGAGTTCAATAGATGAGGAGCCAGATGACATTTTTAGTCAATACCAAAAGCGTAATGAGTTAGGAGCGAAGAGTGGTTGGAGATTTGGGGCTAGACCAACTTTTAAATTCTTCTATCTTTTGGTATAACCTCTAATCCCAGTACCGGAAAAAATGTTGCCCAAGAACGCCATGAATTTAAGCCAAAACTCACACTTGGAGAACTTGACATATAATCCTTATCTTCAAAGTCTGCAGAATAATCCTGAGGTGACTAGCATGATCTTATTCATTCCTTGAATAAACCGGTATGACATCATGAAGACGATGACAAGCAAATATAAATAAGGTTTGAAGACTCCATTCATAAGATCCATGAAATTTGTTGGTGCATTTGTCAAACCAAAGGACATAACTAAAAAATTGTAATGTTCATACCTTGTTTTAAAAGTTGTCTTTGGAATGTCACATTCTCAAACTTTTAACTTATGGTATCCTGATATAAGATCAATTTTCGAGAAGCAACAAGCACCCTAAAGCTGGTAAAAAATATCATCTATCATTGGAAGAGGATATTTATTATTGATGGTCACCTTATTGAATTGGCGGTAGTCTATACACATCTTGGGGGAACCACCCTTTTTCCTTACATACAAAATCGGAGCGCCCCAAGGTTAGACATTTGGTTGAATGAAGCCTTTATTTAAAAAATCTTTCAATTGTTCTTTTAGATCTTTTAAATTTTGTTGTGTCATTCTTTATGGTGGAATAGAGATAGGACGAGTATCTGGAATGATGTCTATGCCAAAGTCTATCTCTCTTTAGGGAGGAACTCTGGGTAGATCATCCTGAAAGGCTTCTGGAAACTCTTTCACAATAAAACTTGACTGAAGGAAAGGTACCTCAGCACTTGAGTCATTAATCTGACTAAGTGATAGATACACCCCTTTGAAACTAACTTTCTCTCCTTTAAGTAGGAAATGAAACGACCCTTAGGAACTCCTGAACTAATACTCAACTCTATGACTGCCTCATAGGAATCTGGAACTTGACAACTCAAGTTTTATAATTCATTGAAGCATAACAGGCAGGAAGCTAGTTCATACCCAAAATGACATCAAAGTCTACCGTGTCTAATTCTACTATATCAGCCATGGTGTTCTTGTGATTGATAAAACAGGACAATCAGGATAGACTCTTTCCGCTAGAATAGACTCCCCAACAGGTTTAGAAACACACAAGGTTTCACATAGTTTTGTGGGAAGAATCTTAAACTGATTTGAAATATAAGGAGTTACAAAATATAAACATACTCCTGGGTCTAACAAAGCATAAGCATCAAAAGTAATGACTTTGATAATACCCGCGACCACATCTGGAGAGTTATGTTTCTCTTCGCGGCTAGGGCTTGCATAAAGACGGTTCTCTCCTCCGCTAGTACCATAAGTGGATCCTCTAGATGCATCCATGTCTGGTGGAGCCACTGATGAATATTGAGATCTATTCCCCGGACTTCCACTATCTTTCTTATTCTTAGGGTACTCTCTCATGAAGTGACCACCTTGACCTTACTTGAAGCAACCTGCCTCGCCATCACCACATTTACTTGGGTAATTTTTACCACAATTAGCACATGTGGGAGCCTAACTCCCTCCTTGTGCCACACTACCTAGGCATTGGGCCGGTCTAGCGTTGAAGTTTTAAATATTATGGCCATTATACTCACCTCTATTTCTAGGCGCAAATGCACTAATAGATGATGGTGCATGCCCCTTATGTATCTGAAATTGTGGTCAACTTGAACCAATCTTATGTGAACTATATGAAAGCAAGAACATCTTCATAAAATGCTTAAATTAATATCTTATCCAAAATGGAAAGTTAGTCTCAAAATAACATATCTGAAATAAAAGTGACTCAATTGAACAATCTGACTATCTGTCTATGAATCCTCTATAAATGCTAAGAAGAATGTTGGGACAGGCCCTACAACATTCTAACAACAAAACAAGTCTAAAGAGCATAAAAAGGATCCTCTATAATGCAAGGAGGCTCACCAATGACTCTGAAAGCTCAAACTGGATCAACGAGGCACTGAATGTTATTTGAAGCTACCTGCATCTACATTATAAAACAATGCAGGCCAACAGGCATCTACAAATTGAATGTATGAGTATGCGGGTTGGAAATCTAAACAACAAGTTAAGCTTGATAAGAATAAAATGAACTTATCTACTCAACTCAAGAATTTCTCAACTAGTGTATGATGTATGTTCCTTTTTCTTGATAACAACTTAAACAACAAGAACTTAATACTTAAACAATAACTTAAGCTTGATAAGAATAAGATGAACTTAAAGAAATCTTAGTTCCCCCTTAATTTAAATGTAAAAAAACATTTATACACTTTCTAGGAATTATTTGTCCCTTATATCCTTTGATAAATAAACTCACTCTTTGCTCTTTGCTTCACCTGAAACTTAACTCTTAGGGAATACTTAGTTCCCTTATAACTTTTTAGATTTAAATTCAAGCCATTACTCTTTGCTCAACTTGTAGCTTGAGCCTTAAAAAAAGTAAAATGTTTGTTCAAGACTCTTGAAAACTTTAACAACTCAATTTGACTTGCTTCTTAGAGTCTTAACTTATTTCACTTTGCTCTTAACTTTCCTTGAATTGTATTATGGATTCACGAACCATTATCTCATAATGTTTAGATGTACCTTAGAGTGTTTGAATCAACTAGGAATTGTAGGTACATCACTTAGTAACTCAAACAAAAGATGGGGGGGGGGGAAATGGGATCTCAAAGTGACCCTAACGCTCTGAGAAGCGGAGGGAACCAGAGCCTAATAGATTGAGACTGTCCTGAGGGGCTCTGGCTGGCGCGGCGTGCCATGCCCTGTCAGAAAAAGGCAACCCTAAGGGTCTCCGGCAGGCGAGCCGCCCTAGTGCTTGTCAGACGGGATTTCCACCTTTTCTTTTCTGATTTTCAATTCTAAAACTTCTTAACTCCCATTGATCCCACTCCAAATACTTAGGATCACTGAAATCCTCAATACCCAACAATTTAGACTCGTAAAACAGCTTGGAAACTCGAATCAAATAGCCAAAGGGATACTACAACTCAACCAATAAGAATTCAATGGTTTTTCATCAAGAACTTCAGTGTTACACATTCAATCTACTCTAATTGAGTTTAATGAAACATATTATTGTGTGAGTGGAAGTATCCCACACAAAAATATCTCACATACCTAAAAGGGATCACCCCCGATGAAACTCAATGAACGATCTTGGCGAAATCTTGGTCTTTCTCCTTTCTCTATCTTCTCTTCTCTTTTCTCCCAAGCCCTAAGCATATTAAATTTACTAAAAACTGACATAAGTCTTAATAATACCTAATAAACCCTTAAAATAAATAAGGAAATAGTAGGGTGAAAAGACTTCTTTACCCTTACTAAAATCCGAATTGGATATCCCCCACTGTAATAGCTCAACTTTCGATAGCATATCTCCCTTCTACGATATCGAAATTTCAAAAACATGGCGGCGTTGGAAAGATCTCATCAAGGGACCTCCAACCATATAAATAAATGACCCTAACTCATCCTGAGCTAGAAGTTATGGTCGTTTGAAAATGATCAAAAATCTACTTTTACTTTTAGGAAATTTTCTAGATTTCTCCTATTCTTTCAGAAAAATAAATATTCTTAGTTTTTTGATTAATACTAGCCATTTTGGTTTGCGAAATATTATAGAAATTCTATAGACAGTGGTGTTGAGAATAATGTTGAGACACTTGAAATAAACAAAGTTAGCTTATATATATTCTTCTAACACATTTTTAGCACGAAGTCTCAGGGTTGAACAACATTTTTTATGAGATATACATTTATAATCTAATGTTAAAATTATTAAATTGTGGCTATACTTTTTCTACTTTACATTTTATTTATAAATGAATGAGAAAAAGTATAACAATTTATCGATTTTGCAAAAAGAAGATGAAGGTCATTGCTCTGTGAAAAAAAAAGAATGGACTACAAAATTCTAGTATTTTTTTTCTCAATGGAAAAAGTGAAATATCTATATTATTGATTAATTTTTGATGAAAATACTTTATATAACAATTTTACTAAAAGTTATTTTTCTTACTTGTGAGGCATAATATTAGTTTAGATTGTATGTTAATTTTACGTTGATGAAAAAAGGGGTTTGCTACTTACTTATTTAGTCATTCTCTATTTTACTCTAATTTATTAATTTTCAATGATAGTTTTATCATGTAAAATTAACAATGTTTGAGTTCATGTCGCTTGACATTTCTGGAAACAATTACTTGTCATGGATACTCGACGCTGAAATTCACCTTGACGCTAAAGGTCTTGGTGCCACTATTACAAATGGTAACACACCGCCGACTAAGGACAAAGAAAAGGCAATGATTTTTCTTCGTCATCATCTGGATGAGGATTGAAGGTTTAATACCTTACGGTGAAAGATCCACTTGAAATGTGGACTGGTTTCAAAGAAAGCTATGACCACCATAAGGTTACGGTATTGCCAAGGGCTTGCTATGAATGGATTCACTTACTGTTACATGATTTTAAAACTTATGTGAATATAATTATGTTGTATACAAAATTACTTTACAATTGAAATTATATGACGAGGATATAAAAGATGAGAACAAGTTGGGAAAAACTCTCACAACTTTTTATGCCTCAAATTTGGTGTTATACTAGCAATATCATGAAAGGGGATTTTAAAAGTATTCGGAGTTGATTTCATGTCTTCTTGTGGGTAAGCAACATAATGCTCTTTTAATGAAAAACCATGAGGCCCGTCCTATGAGAATTGCACCATTACCAGAAGCAAATAAGGATGAAGCACATGACCAGTCTGAAAGAGTACATAATAAAAATCAATGTCAAAATAATATGCGTGGACGTGGCAATGGAATAGAACGATATAATAATCGTCGTGGTGGTGGTCGCCACAAAATGGAGAACAATATGGATCTCAAAGTAATCCTTCTAGAGGTAGTTGTCATTGTTGTGGCATGAAACGAAATTGGAAGAATGAATGCCGAGCAGTTGAGCATTTTGTTAGGCTTCATCAAGATTCCTTGAAAAGAAAAGGAAATAAAAATTGTGCATCTTCTTCTAATGCTCGGGAGGAGTCACACTAAAAATGATGTCAAGGCAGGGGCTTCACAAAAATGTAATGACAATATTGAAGCAAATTATGCTCAAAAAGATGATGATTTTGATGACTTTGATGATATTATTCATTTTGAAGTTGAAGACTTCTTTGGAGATCAAAATTAATGTTTGATCATTTGATTAGGGAAAATAATTATATTTTTTATTTATGTGCTTTTAATTGTTATGTTTTTCCTTATGTTGTTTTTATATTAAAAAAATAAGCAATTTTATTTTCTTGCAAAGTTGTTGATTTTTCATATTTCTATGATGCACTTTTATTTTACGAAGATAAATAAAATTCTCCAATCTTCAATTGGTTCGAAATGAGTAATGGAGATATTTGCCTTATTGATAGTACTATAACTCACACTATTTATGAGAAAGAAAATATTTCTCTAATTTGATCATGAAAAAGGCTTATGTTAATACAATATCCGGTAGAACTAAATCAATTGAGGGCGTTGGAAGAGGGGCCATACTATTACCTGGGGGAACGATATTCAATACTGAAAATGCATTGTATTGTAGTAAGTCTTAAAGAAACTTATTAAGTTTAAAGGTTATTCTCCAAAATGACTATCATGTTGAGAAGCCAATAAAGGAAATGTTAAATACCTTTATATTACTATAATAATATTGGGGAAAATATGTGCATGAAAAATTACCCGTATTTTCTTCTTGATTGTACCATACAAGTATTAATACGATTGAATCACATGTCATAGTAAACAAAGGATTTCCTAATCCTAATGATTTCTTTATTTGACATGACCGGTTAGGTCATCTTGATTATAGTATGATGTGAAAAATTATTGAGAATTCACATGGGCATACTTTGAAGAATCAAAAAATTCTTCAATAAAAAAAATTCTCTTGTGATGCTTGTTCTCAAGGAGAGTTGGTTAGTAAACAATTAGCAGCTAAGGTTGGGATTGAATCCCCTGCATTTCTGGAACGTATACAGTGTGGGTCATTTAAATATTATATGATATTGATAGATGCATCAACAATATGATCACGTGTGCACATATTATCAACTCGCAATATGTCTTTTGCGAGGTTGTTAGCTCAAATATTAAGATTAAGAGCACAATTTACATATTATGCAAAAAAGATAATTCTTCTTGATAATACTGGTGAGTTTACATTGCAGGTCTTTAATGATTATTGTTTGTCCACATGGATAACAATTAAACATTGAGCTGCTCATGTTCGTACTCAAAATGGTCTAGTGGAATCTTTGATTAAGCATATCCAATTGATAACTAGCCCATTGTTAATGAGGACAAAGTTGTCGATTTCAATATAAAGACGTACTATTTGCATGTAGAAGAATTGGTACGCATAAGGACAATAAGTTATCATGAATTCTCTTCATTACATTTGGTTTTTGATTATGAGCCAAATATCTCTTATCTTAGAATTTTCAGGTGCGCGGTATACATTCCAATTGCCCCACTCTACGCACAAATATGGATACCCAAAGAAGGTTGGTTGTATGTTGGGTATGAATCTCCTTCTATTATTAAATATATGGAGTCTATGAGATGAGATATATTTACAGCAAGGTTTTCTGATCGCATGTTGATGAATTAATATACGCAATATTAGGGGAAGAACATAAAAAGTTTGAAAAAGAGATAGATTGGAAATCACTATTTCTATCTCATTTTGATCCTCGAACAAATCAATGTGAGCAAGGGGCCAAAAAGATGATTTATTTGCAAAACGTTGCAAATCAACTGCTAGATGCATTTACTAACCTTCTAAGGGATACTAAATCTTATTTTCGGGCTACAAATGCTTTAGTTCTAGTTGATGTCCTAATAGGACAAATTGTTAAAGCAAATGAGTCTAAATCACGTTTAAAATGTGGTAGGCCAATTGGTTCAAAGGATAGAAATTCGCGAAAAAGAAAAGGAACAAATGATCATGAAGATCATATCATGGAGTAAATTGTTCAAGAAGAGCTCCAAGACATAACAATTGACAAGACCACAGAGAAGGTCTAAACAACTGAAAATAATCAGAATGAAGAAATCGTAATAAGTTATGTCTCAATGAGAAAAACGTGGAATCGAAATAATATTATGATAAACAATATTTTTGCTTATAATGTAGTGTTGAAATAATGTAACAAGATGACGATTTTGAACCAAATTCTGTCGATGAATGTAGATGGAGAAATGATTGGACAAAATCAAGAGAGGCAATTCAAGCGGAGTCGACTTCACTTACAAAACATGAAGTTTTTGAACCAATAGTCCAAACAGCTGAAGGTGTCAGCCAGTGGGGTACAAATGGGTTTTAGTGCAAAAAGAAAATGAAAAAGGTGATGTCATAAGATATAAATCACGACTTGTCGCACAAGATTTTTTGCAAAGGCGCGACCTTGATTATGTGGAGACATATTCTCCTGTAGTGGATGCAATCACCTTCAGGTATCTAATAATTCTGACAATTTATTAAAAGCTTGAAATGCGTCTAATGTATATTGTCACAACCTATTTATAAGGCTCATTGGACAACAATATTTTAATAAAAGTTCCTAATGCATTCAATATGCCCTAATCATATAAAAATTCGCAAGAAAGTTGTTTGATAAGACTTGTAAATCTTTATATAAATTAAAACAAAGGACGGATGTGATACAATAGTCTTAGCAAATTTTTGCTAAAGTGAGGGTACAAAAATGACCCTATTTGTCCTTATGTTTTTATAAAAAAGTATGGATCTGATTTTGTTAAAATAGTTGTGTATGTTGATGATTTTACTATCATTGGCACTCCTAATGAGCTTTCAAAAGCTATTGAGTGTTTATCAAAAGAATTTGAAATGACAGATCTTGGTAAGACAAAATTTTGTCTTGGCCTACATATTGAGTATTTGAAAAATGAAATATTGTTTATCAATCAACATAAACATAAAGGTTTTAAAGAGATTTTATATGGATAAATCACATCCATTGAGTACCTCGATGGTTGTGATATCTCTTGACATACATAAAGATCCATTTCGATCTCAAGAAAATGATGAAGAACTTCTTGGTGATTAAACTCCATATCTTAGTGTTATTGAGGAGCTAATGCATCTTGCCAATAATACTCGACCAAATATACATCTTGCAATAAGTTTATTAGAAAGATTCAGCTCGGGCCAACAAAGTGACACTCGAATGGATTAGAACATATATTCAGATATTTTGAAAGAACCATTGATATGAGATTATTTTATTCTAATAAACCCAAGTCGGAAATGATTGGTTATGCAGATGTTAGATATTTATCTGATCCACATAAAGCTCGATCTCATCCATGCTATTTATTTATATATGGAGGCACAACTATATCTTGGCGTTCAATGAAGCAAACATTAGCTACTACTTTTTCAAATCATGCATAAATAATAGTCATCCATGAAACAAGTCGAGAGTGTGTTTGGTTGAGATCAATAATTCAACATATTCAAAAAATATGTGTGATTTTCCTATGAAAAAAGATATTCCAACTACATTGTACGTAGGGATGGAAAGGGGATGGGTACGGGGACTGGGGGACTGGATGGGACGGTGGACGGCGTTTGGGGGATTAGGTCGGTCGCGAAATTGGGGGGACAAAATATGTCCCATCCATCCCACTATATATACGGGATGGGACGGGGTTCAGCGGGACTAAACGGGACAGGAAATTTTTTATTTTTTATATACTTATTTATTTGTATTGATATCATATGTTTTTAGATAATAAATAATGCTTAAATTTTCAAATTTCAAATATAAAATTTCAAGCTTCAGGTTTAAAATTTCAAATTTCATGTTTCAAGTTTCAAATTTCAAATTTCAAAATTGAGAAGTTTAAATTTGTATTTTAATATTTTTAATTAATTTAAACATAAAATTTCAAATGTCAAATTTCGAATTTTATATTAAGTATTTTAAACTTAGTTTAGAACTTTAGTATTTATGTAAATATGTATGAACAAAATTAAAATGCATTTGAATAAAGCATTCAAATTTATTCTATAAAATCTAATTGCATTTTAGAACTTAGAAGTTACAATTTGCAAATATTAGTGTAGTAACTAATCTATGCAACCACCTTCTAGGAAGGGTTCTGTTTCAATAATTTCTGATATGTAAAACTAATATTTGTTACAAACATTAGATGAATAACTAATTTACGCAGCCACCTTCTAGGAAGGGTTCTGTTTCAATCAGTTCTCTTATGTATTCTAATATCTGTTTTTTCCTTTGAAATTCATTTCTAATTGTCCCATCATATTGATGTTGACATCCTCCAGTGTTGGAAAAATTTCTAGGAACTCTTGTTACTCTATTTCATCATCATTACATTCAATTACCGTTTTAACCGCATCTGCTTGTTTGGAATTTAACTTTGGAAAATTATTATTCCTTGATCGGTATTGTCCAGTCTCTAAAAAAACTGATGCTTCCAAACTTTCTTCCACCAATGAGTATCTGTGATCGCAAAGTTGAAACCTTGCCGCACTAAAAACAGCCTCTGATGCAACTGATGAAGCTTGAATAGCTAGAACATCACAAACAATTTTTCTAAAAATTGGAAATGCAACTCTTTGTCTCCTCCACCATCATAATAAATCTTCATTTCCATCTTTGTATTACAATACTTCTAAAGATTGATTAACATATTCTTCAAAATCATGACGGTTAGTAGAATTAAGAATTAAGACCAAGAAAACCTCGCATATAAGTTGAAATTCGAACTTCACTCTTAGAATTAGAAGTTTGAAAAACTTCTCCTTGAGTATTTTCCGTAGTTCTATATTTTCATACAAGAATTTTTCTTCTACTTTTATGCTAGACTTACACATTTCACAAATTGAAATTTCTTTTAGTAAAATTTCTAAAATTTCATAAAAAGTGTCAACAAGTGCATGCACACCTCGTTATTTATAATTAGCTGAAGTAAAGTAGCATTTAAATAAATTTGAGGAATAAGAATAAAACATTTAAAAAAAATTTCAACCTTCAATTGCAACTTTAATATATTTTTTTTATATTTAGAAAATTTAATTGAAAGAGCACAAATATTTATTAATACTGATGAAATAGTAGGATAATAAATTACAGAAAACATGATTGTAACATCACTAAAAATCATTAAATTCTAATAGTTTTTTAGTTTCTTTCCAATCTTCGTCACAAATTCTATCGAATGACTCAACATTATGAGCATTAAACACTATTTGTATGGGTGTTTTATATTGGTAAGCAACTGAAAGTATTTCGTAAAAAGAATCTCACCTTATTTTAATATGTCTTGGAATTTTTCTTGGTGAAAATTCACATAGTAAAGAATGCACATTAAATTCTCTAATTCTAGCATCTTTACTAGCATGAAACATCATGGAAATAACATATTAAATTTTCATGCAACCACAATAAAATAATGAAAAATCATCTTGTGCAACTAAATTCAATACATGTGCAACACATCTAACATGAAAATTTTTACAACCAATTGGAGATAATTTAACATTTAACATACTAGCATTATATGTATCATTAGATGCATTATCTAATTTGACAGACAATACTTTATCTATAAGCATGTAACTAATAATCTAAAACACTCAAAAAATTTGAAGCTAAATATGCACCAATTTTTTTCTCTACACATTCTTTATAACTTAAGATTCTTTTTTTTCAAACTCCAATTATGATTAATTCAATCCACTGTAATAGCTAAATAATCATGTCCATTAACACTACGATCCATGTCCGAAGTTATAGACACTCTACTATCTAATATTCTAAACATACAATGAAGATATTGACAATGTTTATCTTGATATACAAAAACATCAGATTTAACAGTATTTCTTGCAAAAACTCTAAAGGCGTGATGATAAGTTTGTTGAAAAACCGAGATTTGAAGGAAAACTATAAGACAAACCACAAACAGAAATCATTTTGGCTAAATTTTTGGGATCTCTTTCCTAATTATTTATGTTGTGTTAGAGGACCACCAGGGTTAGAAGGATATAATGTTCCTTGAAACATGTTAGAAGCTTCTACTGATTCATTAATACTAATACCAAAATCATTAACTAGAATGCCATTTTTTTTCTATTGATTAATGCTTTAGCTTTTTTATATTGAATTGACACACAAGATAAAAAAAATGTCTAATTGATCCCCCTGTCCCACCTTGACCCCCACCTTGTCTATGTTTAAAAGATTGTTTGCACTTGTTACAAATAGCAACATTGTTTTCCTTATTGAAAGTCATAAATCGCCACACAATAGAAGTTTTAGGGCGTTGATACTTCACATTCTCCCTTGTAGGAGGTATAAGGGGTGGACGTTCCCAATTTTACGTCGTTACGTTTGTAGTTTAATTTTTTAACTTGTGTTATCAGACTAGTCACTGTATCTTTTAATTCCTCTTATCCCAAATTAACTTCTACTTCTTCACCTAAATTTTCGTCAAGATTATGATTAATATTACCATAACATCCTTCTAAACTTTAATGATCGAGTTGAACATTTGAATTAATATCATAAGTATTATCAACATAAGTAAAATCATTTGTATTAAATCTAACAATAGACATTGATTTAGATGAAGTACCACCACATTTACTCTTAATTTTTTTCTTACTACTTTTTTTAACCAAAATTAAATATTTTAAAAATAGCACCTTGTTCGTTCTCTTGTTCTTTCTCATTTCCTTTACCCATTTTTTTTTTTGCTAAAACTCATATTTTATTATATATAAAGTATAATATAAAAATAATAATAACACAAAAATTAAAGACTAAAAATAAAATATAAATATTATGAAATGAATGTCCAAACGTCTGTGTTAATAGCAGACGTTAAATCGATTCTTGAAGCTTGTAGTTTCTTGTAAGTTCTTGTAATTTCAAACTTCAATACTTGATAGCAAAAACACACACACACACACACACTTAATAAAATGAGACACAAATGGAATAAAAATTCAAACTTATGAATTAACATTAAGAATTGAGAGGATGTATAAAATAGATGAGAGAAATGAGAATAGATGATTTTGTAAGATATAGTTAGGGATAGAGGGGTATTTACATTATTAAAAATGGGTTAAAGTGTATTTATGATAACTTGAGGGTTTAAATTAAAGTATTAAAAGAAGCAGATGGTAGGGGGTGTTGGGGAAATAAAAAATTTAAAAAAAAAATTGTAGGGGGGGGGGGAGGGGGGGGGGAATTAGTCGTTTCCCCAATTGTTGTCAACAGCTAGAATATGATGTCGATCCCGCGAACCAGCCAGTTAAGCCGGGCAGGACCGGGCCGGATCGATCGGGACCAAACGGTGAACCAACCCCTGACCGGTCCCCTAAATTCCTAAAGCCCCAACCAGCCAATTTCAAGGGGATCGGGTCTTCCGAGCCTATTCTCAAGCCAGTCACGGGGCGGGGCTAGCCGACCCGATTTCCCTACCACCCCTAATTGTACGAAGACAATCCTCCATGTATAGCTTAGCTAAAGGGAGGATACATTAAAAGTGATAGAACAAAACATATTTCACCAAAATTCTTTTTTACTCGTGATCTTGAGAAGAAAGGTGAAATAAATGTTCAATAAAGTCGCTCAGTTGATAATTTAGCGAATCTGTTCACTAAAGCATTACCAACCTCAACATTTGAAAAGTTGGTATCCAAGATTAGAATGCATCGTCTCGAAGAAATTAAATAATGTTTGCAACAGGGGGAGTAAGCTATGTGCTGCTTTCTTTTTCCCTTGGCCTAGGTTTTATCTCAATGAGTTTTCTTCACAAGGTTTTTAACGAGGCAAAAAATAAAGCGTATAACAAGATATGTGTACTCTTTTGTCCTTCACTAAAATTTTATTCCACGGATTTTTCAATAAGGTTTTTACGAGGCATATTATGTATTAATGGTCATCCAAGGGGCAGTGTTATAAATTATTTTGGTGGTTAAATGGATAACCACAACTCCTCGTTTAATTTCCTTCTTTATGAATAGTAATGTGGTTGATAATGTGGTCAAATGGATGACTATAACTCCTAGGTTAATTTCATCATTTATTGGTAATAATTGTTGATAATGTGGTCAAATGGATGATCATAACTCCTAGCTTTATTACCTCCATAATGTGTAGTAATTCTCAAGGTTTAATGTAATGTTTATGTCACCTTTGGTATTCCTCAATATAATTCTATAAATAATGGTGTTGAGAATATTGTTGGTACACTTGAAAGAAAGAAAGTTAGTTTATATTGTTTTTCTATTGTCTTATATTCTTCTTTATCTTCATCTTGTCATTGTTTTTTTGTTCTTAAATTTTATAACAAAATATATATTATTTCATATTTAACTTTTATTTAAAGATGATGTCAAGACATACTTAGGAGAAAATGCACATTTATTATCTATAACCAATTTGATTGATAGCTATATAATGAAACACGAAATCAAAATTATTTTGCATATATTTGTGTAACTTATTTTATTTGTACTTTTTGATGAATTTAGGTATACTAAGATTTATCATTAATATTCTAAAATTTGTCCATTTCAACAATTTGTTTCTCTTTAAGGCTAGTGACATTACTACTTATATGCCAAATTCCCAATATATAATTTATCCCTCTGAATTGATATATAAGTTGTATTAAATACAATTGAATGTAACACTTAAATTTAGAAGATAAACATATTAAAGCTATTGTTAAAATCAAATTCAATCATGCATTCAACATTAAATAACAATCTATATATATATATATAAATGAGGATCATAGAGGAGGTGATGTGGCACCTCTCTATGACCTCCATTCATTTTTTTTATTTGACATTTTTTCTTATTTTTTTCAATTATTTTTTTAATAAGCTTATACCTTTTTAATTATATAAATTCTATTCTTAAATTAGTATTAATAATATTCATAACCCTCAAACCTTTCATATTCATAACCTCTTAAACCTTTTATATTCATAACTTCTAATTATTTAATGTGAAAGGTTACATTAACACTATAAAATCACACTAAAATTGTTTGTTATTTTGTAGTCATCTTTGGTAGAGAATTAGTGGAAGAAATGTTACAATATTTGTAAGCTTTGAGGTGCATTATTTTTTCAAATATTATTTCATATATTACTTTTAATTAGCAAGTAAAGCTAATATGTCATCATATTTTTATTTCTTCTAGATAAATTATTTTGTTTTGTTATCTTTGAGATTTATTTTATGACTAATAATGTATTTGTTATTATTTTTCTTGACTCTTGTATATAGGATGAAATGATAACATCAAGCGATGAAGATTAGTGGATTTTGAGTTAAATATATTGATTATTTGTCCAAAATGATTATGTAAGAGAATTTACGATTAAATGTAATTTTTCCTTATTCTTTATGAGATATAATATTTTATTTTGTTAACTTTGAGATTCATTTTAGGACTAATAATTTATTTGTTATTATTTTTCTTGACTCTCGTATATAGGATAAAATGAGAACATTCAGAGATGGAGATTAATGGATTTTGAGCTATAGTGATTATTCTTTATTTTTTTAGGTCCTTAAGAAGTAATGTTTCTATTATATTATTTCCTTTTGAATTATTTATATTTTGTCAAAAATGATTATATGTGTTTAAATGTAATTTTTTCCTTATTCTTTATCTTTTTATTCTTTTGGTAGATAATATTTTAACTTATTTAATCAGATTTGCCGATTATAGAAGATATATCTATAGTGAAAATGGTTAGACATTCTTGCATAATTTGAGTTTACAAGGAAAAATAATTTGATATGTCTAATATAATTACAACTCTTTCTTTGTTGAATCATACATTTAATATTATTTGTTTATGTTCATGAAGATATATTTCTTGAATTTTTTTAATAAAAAAGATCTAATTTATTCTCCTTAGACCTCTTTATGATTCTTAGATAATTTAACTATATATAATGATAACATTCTTCAAAAATAATTATTTGTTTAGATAAATTCATCTCTCACTTTTTTATTCATAATATTAGTTTATTGTGTTTGTGACTTATAATATTTTAAAATATAGAAGTAGAAATCGATATGCTACTTAAAGAAATATGTGCATATACATTCATAATCCGGTGAAACAATTTTTATTAACAAAAATGATAGAACGTAAAAATGTAAAGTTAATTTATTATTTTTAAAATACAGATGGTTTTATCAAAAATAAATTATTTATTAATATGTAAAATTACAATTCTTAAATTTTTCATTTTTGTTGTTTTTCTTAGGATATTTCAAGTTGTTTATTAATAAGTCTTTATGTTTTCATATTTGTTATTTTTCGGGAGTTCTAAAGTTATTTCAAAATTACGATTAATTTATAATTTTAAAAATTTAGTTGGTTTCCTACCTTTCTATTTACTTATAATAAAATATTTGTCTCAATAACTCTAATTTGTTTATTTTCATTTTCTATAGTTAATGTTTTTTATTAGTGTAATAATGTACAAATATTACTCTTATTATGTTACAAAAGTTCAAAGTCATATTATTAATCCTCTTAGTTACTGTGACTTTTTATTCTTAGGAATTTATTATGTTAAATTTAATATTTATTTAAAATGTGAAATATATTTTTTTAATATTTTGTGTAAGCGAAACAAAATTAAAAAAAAAATAGGAATTGTGTATGTGTCATTTTCTTGAATCTTTTTTTCATAGTTAATTCTCTCTTTTGTTCTCTTTTATGTTATTTTTAAATTTTACATTTTTTCCCAATATAAGTTGTCCCAAAAATAATTGGATATCTAAACCTAAGTATAATGATGATGATGATGATGATAATAATAATAATAATAATAATAATAATAATAATAATAATAATAATAATAATAATAATAATAAGTATGAAATTTAACTAATTAAGATTTTTAAACTTTTCTTTATTTAAAATTTAATTATTAAAAGTTATTAATACAAATATTAAATTAATCTAATATTATACAATAAAAATAATTAAAACATGTGATGATTGGGTCATGACGAGGACAAGTAATAGTAATTGTGGATAATAATTTATAATAGTGTTGGCTAATTATATAGTCATGAATACTAACTATTAATAGCAATCCGAGTTATACATTGCCGAAAAATTATACTAAGTATATAATTTATAAATTACAAATAAGCATAAAAGAATGATTAGATTTAAAGTTTACATAAATATATATAAATTATACTAAGAAAATCTCAAATAAAAAAGAAAAAAATGATCACAAGTTTACATGTAAGTAGTTCTAATATTACCCAATTCTTATTAGTTATTACCTTCCCTTTTTCTCTATAAAATTTATTTTTAATATTTAACTTTTCAAAGTTCACATATATTGATTTCTTAATAAATTTCATATTCAATCTAAATATTTTTCATAGTTTCTCTTCTATAAAATTATGTGATTAACAAAAAAAAATTTTTTATTAAAGTAATTATTTATATTTATGTGTAATTTTATTTTAATCTTTTTTATAACCGCGCGAAGCGCGGCTAAGTACACTAGTATATTATAATTGATACTCCCTCCGTTCGGTATTATTTGTCATGGTTTCTAATTTTAGAGTCAAACTATAAAAGCTTTGTCTAACATTTTAATATGCATTTTTTCATCATATTAATATGAAAAAATTGTAATTTATAGTATTTTTCATATAGTTTTAGAATATTTTTTTTGTTTAAAATATCGAGTTAATGTGATCTAATTTACCTCTGAAAATCAATAGAATTGACTTTCGATAAGTGTAACATGACAAACATTTTTGGACGGAGGGAGTATGCCATTAATTTAAATTTTTTTCTTATAACGAAAATTAGTTTAGAAGTTCACGTATTTATAGTTTTATTCAAAAGTATAGATAAATAGATGACAAAATAAAAACAAATGCACGATTTTATAACGAATGAATAAAAGAAGTTGAAATAATAAAGCAATAATTAAATAGAAAACCTTTTACAATTCAAAATCACAATAAATCATATTAGTTTCCAAAGGAATTTACACAATACACACCCCTATATTTTCACAAAATACGCCTGAGATAAAATAACATTTCTCAATATATTTTTCTTCATCTACTTAAATTTTAAACAGTTGTTAATTAACTTTCAAAATTTTATATGAAAAAACTTCAAACCATAAAAATTATTACCAAATAGTCAACAAACGATTGACAATTGTAGGGCAAACCTTTAGAAGATTTGTAATTTAAAAATAAAAGTTTTTTAAAAAAATGCAATTTTTTCCATTTAAAACTTTAAAAAATAAAATCTAAAAATTCATTAAATAAAAGAAGCGATTTCTAGTAACTTGAAGGAATAAAAGATTATCCTTTTTTTTCATCTTTTAGTTTTTTCTTTGCACTAAAAAAAATAAATTCTTATGTGGTATATTAATCTGACAACTTATTTTATGTGGTATACATTAATTAATTTTCTTATTGTATCTTTTTAAACTGGTAGCTGGAATTTATTATTTTGTACATCTTTATTTTATATAATTATATTTAATTATATGAGAATCGTCTAATTTCATAGTATTCAACGAGAGAGGAGTGTGCTAAAGATATCGCAACATACTCTGTAAATTATATTTAGATTTTATCTAAAAGGGGTGTCAATATTTTTTATTCATGATTTTAGATCGATTTATAAATTTAAAATTTAATTAAATAGCACAAATATCAATTTAAAATATGTCATATATGCCTGTAATCTTCATTATACCAGAAGAAGGAGAAATTGTTAGAATGATGTTTACTGTTTTTGAAGAAAATATCCTCAGTGCACATAAAATATGATACAAATTTTGTTAGCATTTATATTAAAATATTGTATATGATTATACTTGCAATTTTGTTACTCAATAATAGTTCGCATAAATTATTTCTAAATTTTTAAATAACCATGCAACGCGTAGATACACATACTAGTTAGAATAATAGCTCAATTATTAAGAAAATTAAAAATAAGAATAATTACATGGAATCACAATAAGTAAAAATTTTAAGTGAAAAATAGATAAAGTAATAAGAAATATATATATATATATATATATATATATATATATATATATATATATAAAATAAATTAATAATATGAATATAACAAAACAAAATAATATTTCTAAAATTAATGAATTTACAAATTTGTGGGGTTCACTGCACTAATTGTACGAAATATGGCAAAATGAAAATCTTTGCAGTAAAATCGCCATAAGAAGACTTATTTTGTTGGGGTTAGAAAAAAGTCACAAAAATCTCATCAAATGGAACTTTTCTTGTAGAGTTTATTTATGTTTTAGGCTATTGTATAGGTTACATCCCAGAGGTTTTATTCAAAGTTGAGTTTTGATGGTTTGAAATAAAGTGTTATAGACTTCTGCTTGTTTTTATGAAAGACATTGATTGTATGGAAAAATATTAAAGTTTCTGCATCATTTCCTTTGCTTTATGATATGCTAAGTTCCTTGTGTTAGGCCTTTTGGGTCTAGTATGCCATGTTACATTTAGGTGTACCCTTGGGTCGTGACACTACACCTTATAAGTTGTCCGAAGATATGATGTATAGGCTTTCAGGCACAGAGTATGTGGATGTCCGCATGATTATGGTTTTTAGGATGTGAATGGACTTAATTATCTAATGTTAACCTTATGAAGATTGTTGGGTGTTATCCAAGGACTGTGAATATGGACATTCAAATTATTAGTTTGAAATTTCTTTGGATCATTTGGAGTATGTGATGGTTGTTTTGTTTTCCGTATATGTTATATGTGCTTGCTTACTGCTTTGTTAGTATTACATGTTCAATGTATGGTTAGGAAATCAAAGTAATATAAACTTAAATGTTCATTTACGTCAATTTGATTAAATGAATGTGTTTATGTGGGTTCACATGTTTGATTTGATGTCTTGTCATTGTGATGTATAAATGGGCTCGGGTAACACGCCTCGTATATACTAGTGGTTGACTCATATACTACACCTAAACATTAAAAAAATGGATTGAGTACAATGCTTGGTACATGATATATCTCTTAGTTAGATCAGATACAACACCTATTATGCATTTGGTTTGCTTGGTTACCAGTCCATTTGCATGATATTTATATGGTTGGTTCGGTACCACAAAAATACCAATTACTAAGGTTGGTTTGGGTACAATGCCTCGCAAGTGTGTTTGTTTCTGTGTGGGTTGATGAATGAACCGATTTTACTTCTTCATTATTTGATTGTTTTAGCTGGTCTATGAATGAGGGAGTATTTTGTTAGATGTTGATGAGGTCATTGTAAAGATCAGAGATATATGTTAAACACTGTAGGTCAAATCTTTAGGGATCCTTGGGTATTCCGAGGTTCATGAAATATGTCTCGAGACTAGTGTGTGGGAATCAGAGCCTAAGGGTGAGTAGTAGACCTGCTAATAGAATTAGGGGTGGATTTTTTGTTTAGGAATGGAATCAGAAGAATAATTTTGGAGTGGGTAGAATGAATGGTTTCAAAAAAAGAATTATACTGATAGAAAGGTTAGGTTATAATCTAATATGAGCATGGAATGACATAAAAGGTAGAGTTGAAAGTTGAAGGAGGTGGAGTGACTTGAGATAGAACGTCGGAGTTCGTAAGGGTGTAATACTGGTATCGGTGGTGATTGAAGGATCAGGGTCATCATTATATATCCAAGTTTGATGTTTCTTAAATATTAGTATGATATTATGTGGAAGATTTCAATTAATTCATTATGCCTATCATGTTAGAAAAATGCGGACAAACACAAAAATATGTGGTCAAACGATAGAAATAAAATGGGAAAATAATGACACTAAGTATTTTACGTGGAAATCCTTCTAAATAAGGGAAAAACCATAGGCCAAGAGGAGCAATCGATATTACTATAGTAAGAAATTTTACACTCTGTAGTCACGAATACAATACTCAAAATGACTACTATACACTCAAAAGAAACAACACTCTTTTGGTTTCTACCTTACTAAAATATCACTCACACTCTATTTTTCTTCACATACTATTTTTCTTAAATAGTCTATGAAATACCTCCCTTTGCTCTCAAAATGATTTTTCTCTCCAATTTGGTATGTTCTAAAATGAGCAAGAATGCTCAATTTATAAAAGGATAAAACCATGCCTATGTCACTACTGACATAGATAAATATAGTAAAGTCCATAAAGGGTTGTAAATCTTACCAATTTTCCAACTACCAAATCTTAATTTTCAACTCTTATGACTATTCCTTTTTAACAATTATTGTATCAATTAATTGCAAAAATTGATCAAAAAATGGGATGGACTCAACAAATCTCCCCCTCAAGTCCCATTCACTGGAAGAAGGCAACTTCATTTTCTTTAGAGAAATCACATACCCACAAGTTCTTTGCACTCGAACTTGTCTTTTGGTATCGTCTTGGTCAGCATATCTACATGATTTTAACTTGTGTGAATCTTTTTGACGTGAAATGATTCACTCTCCACTACCTCTCAAATCAAATGATATCTGACGTCAATGTATTTTGTTCTTTGGTACATGGAGTTCTTACTCAAGTCTATTGCACTCTGGCAGTCACAATAGACTCCATCTGATTCTAACCAATCTCTTGAAGAAATTGCTTGAGCCATATCATCTCCCTGTCAGCTTCAGTACCCTCAATATACTCAGCTTTAGTTGTAAATAGTGTAACACACTTCTGCAACTTCAACATCCATGATACAGTTTCCCCTGAAAAAGTAAACAAATATCCAGTAGTTGATTTTCTGTTATCAAGGTAACCTGCCAAATCAGAATATGTATAGCCTTTCAAGATTGGATACTCCAAAACACATGAATTCATCTGAGCTTCCTGTAACATACCTGAGTATTCACTTCACATCTTCCCAATGCTTTTTTCCTGTAATTGTGAGATATCTGTTAACAACACCAACTGCGAGAGCAATATCAGGTCTAGTGCACAACATTGCATACGTTAGTCTCCCAACAACATAGGAATATGTAACTTTGGCCATGCTCTCTTTTTCCTCCCTAGTTGTAGGAAAAATCTTCTTGCTCAACTATATATGACCAGCAAGAGGTGTACTAACAAGCTTATTATTCTTCATATTGAAGTGCTCAAGTACACATTCAATGTACTTCTTCTGTGACAAATAAATCTTCCTTTCATCTATGAGATGAGTAATGCACACACCCAAAATTTGTTTGGCATGACCCAAGTCTTTCATAGGAATAGACTTATACAATTCTTTCTTCAACTAGTCAATCTTGGAAGTATTCTTGCCCACAATAAACATATCATCCACATACAACAAAAGGATGATAAAATCATTGTTAGAAAATATTTTTACAAATACACAATGTTATGAAGAAGTCTTCTTATAACCTTGCTCCCCGATAACATATTCAAACTTCTTGTACCATTGTCTCGGAGCTTGTTTAGGCCATAAATACTCTTTTTGAGTTTGTACATAAAAACTTCTTTACCTTCTTCTTTGAAGCCCTCAGGTTTTTCCAGATAAATCTATTCTTCTAGGTCACCGTGAAGGAAAATCATCTTCACATCCATCTGCTCAATCTCTAAATTAAGAGCAGCAGCCAAACCTAGAACTGTGCGTATCGAGGACATTTTCACAACAGGAGAAAATATTTTGTTTAAGTCAATACCCTTTCTTTGACAAAATCCCTTAACAACCAATCTAGCTTTGTACCTAGACTTCAAGTTGTGTTCTTCAACTTTAACTTTAAACACCCATTTGTTCTTAAAATCTCTCATGCCCTTTGGCAATTTTACCAACTCATAAGTGGGGTTCTCATGCAGAGACATCATCTCATCTTGCATGGCTTTAATCCATTGATCCTTGTTCTCATCTTCCATGGCATTGTCATAACATTCAGGTTCTCCCCCTTGAGTGAGTAACACATACCCATTGGATGAATAATGGGAGGAAGGAAATCGCTAGCTTATGGACCTCCGAAGCGGAATATTTAATTCGTCCACAACTTCATAAGCAACAGAATCATCAATAACAATATCATTGCTATTATCAACATCAACATGTTGATTCGATGCATGATTATGGGTGTGACCATGATCATTAAGCCCAAAAACATCATGCATACTTGTGTGAGGAACTTCATCATGATGAACTGTATCATTAAAGCTTGAAGATTTTACCTTCTCCGCCTTGGCAATATCTTCAATTGTTTAATTCTCCATGAAAATAATATCAAGGCTTCTCACAAGTTTCTTTTCAATTGGATCATATAACCTGTAACCAAATTTATCAAGGCCATATCCAATGAAGATGCATTGTCTTGTCTTGGCGTCTAACTTTGACCTCTCATCTTTAGGAACATGTACAAAAGCTTTGCAACCAAATAATCTCAAATGGTCATAGGAAACACCCTTTTCATATCAAACACTATTTGGTACATCAATGCAAAGCAACAGCTAGAGATAGATTAATAGCATGTGCAGCGGTCAATAATGCCTCACCCCAAAATGAGTTCGGCAATTTTGCTTCAGAAAGAAAACATCGAACTATTTCCATCAAGGTCATGTTCATCCTCCCAGCCAAACCATTAGCTGAGGAGTCTTGGGAGGAGTCTTCTCGTGTCTAATACATTGATGCTTGCAATATTCGTCAAATGGTCCACAATATTCACTACCATTATCAGTACGAATACATTTCAGTTTCTTTCAAATTTCTCTATCAATTAAAGCCTGAAACTACTTGAACACACCTAACACTTGGTCTTTAGTCTTCAAGACATAGACCCAAAGTTTTATCGAGCAATCATCAATGAAAGTGACTAAGTAGAGCGCACCACCCAATGCCTTTGTCTTCATTGTATAACATAGATCAGAGTGCACCAACTCAAGAAACTCTGTCTTTCTCGAAGGGGGGTAAAAGTTGAAGGAAACTCTATTTTGTTTACTAGTCAAGTACTGTTCACATTTTTCTAATTTAGCACTTTTGAAATTTGACAATAATTTCTTCTTGGCTAGAACATTAAGTCCTTTCTCTCTAATGTGGCAAAGACTATTGTGCAATAATGTTAAAGAGTTATCACTCTCAACAACATTCACCATATCAACACAAGCAGAGGACGTAGTCCAGTATAGACCACAATGTTTGTTATCACGAGCCACAACCAAGGAACCCTTAATGAGCTTCCATTTTCCATCACCATTGGTACTAACATATCCTTCATCATCTAAAACACCAATAGAAATTAGGTGCAGACGAACATCAGGAGCATGTTTCACATTGTTCAAAACTAGTTTAGTTCCAACACTAGTTTCCAAACAAATTGTACCAATATCAACCACCCTAGAAACAATCTCATTACCCATACTCAAGGTTCCAAAATCACCTGGTGTATAAGAAGACAAAAATTATTCCTTGATGTCACATGGGATGCATATCCTGTCACGATCCGAATTCTTGAATCCGGATTGCAATCGACGTCCTTGACCTCTCAGAGGTTGCAGACAAGCCTCATCTTGCATTCATCTAGTTAAATTTGTGAAAAGTTAAAAAACTTTTATATGTATGAAGTAACATAGAGTTCATATAATTATTAACTAGATACATCATATACTAAGCTCAACATAAGAGAACAACCAGCTAACATAAAAAATAAATTCAAAACTGAAGATGAATATATCATAAATAGTTTGCCAAACAAAGTCTTATTTCAAAGCTTCAAAATGAAAGTACGAAAGAAACGCTAGGGACAACATCCACTAGCTTTGTATAAAACTAAGGCTAGACTAAAATTGTAGCATCCTTGAAATTAAAAGGACCTACCAAATGGTCTGGAGAAACGCTGACGTCCAAACCGTTGCAAGAGTCGTTAATCTGTCCCTGAACCTGCATCTATAAAATAGTAAATAGTAGGGGTTAGTACAAGACTTGTACTAATTTTGGGTGTATTCACACATACACATAAGGCTATGGATGATCAAAGAAATCTCTTCCTAAACAACATGTTATTTCTGGAAAGTCTAGTCACTAGACTTTCTTAATTTATTGGTTGTGAATTGTATTATGAATATGATGTATTTTAATGCATTCAAAGCACACAACTCATTTTTTATATGATTACAATATATTAGTATCATCAACATAATTTTAGAACATCTCGGGTGAAGATTTGAGATATTGATCCTCTTAGGCCGAGAGCTCCTCTTTGTACACTTAGATTATTTTTCAGTCTTTTTTTTTTCTTGTTGTTGTGTAGTTAATTAACTCCTTTGGTCTTATGTTTTACTTAAAAGTTCAATGATTCATTGTAGTCTCATATCCATAATGAATCGATGTAAGTAATCCAAGCACAAGAATGATTTCCCTAACTTATAGTGAGTCATTCCTTACACTATACATTCATTACCTTTCATAAGCAATTCTCTATTGATCATACCATTGATTTAATTACTTTGATGTTTTATATATTATACATTTCATATACATGAGACTTAAAAATCGTTTATGTAGCATAAGACATCTCAAGTGAGGGCCTAACATATGGAACTTCAACCCGAGAACCTTCTTTAGCAAACACAGAGTCTACTTCATTCGTTCATTCGTACTTCATTATTAATTTCATTCATTTGTACGATGATGTAAAAACTAGCAATACCTAGGATGAAATTTAAGACTCTCATCGGGATCATTAAGTGCAATGACCAAGAATGACCTAATGTCATTACTTGAATCTGATTTCACCTCCTGATTGTCTTGAACAAACACCTCCGGTATCGTTCATTTCATTGTTTTTGATACATTGAGAAACTCCAACCTTAACCGACATAGATTATGTGAGCATCATGAAATTCAGTGTCTACCCCACACTGAAAAGAGGTGGAATCACCGGTCAAAGTGACCCAAAATATGCTAGCGTACATGGGAATTGAACCCTGCCAGATCCCTATATTGGAGGTATAGGTTAGAAGACTAGGAGATATAAGGAGACACATACCCGGCATGCGGGACAGTCTCATCTCATGAGAGTTACATGAACCTCCAACCTGTCCGAAAGAAGGCATTACCGCTCATAGCTAGTCTATCGGTGCTTAGTATAAAGTTTCATTTCATTCAACTCATACGTCATGGAAGTTGGATTCTAGTATAAGGACATCATATCTCAATAGATGATTTCTCATCTCATCATTAGTATTAAGTATATGTCAGTCTCAATAATTTCATTAGACTGTGCATAGAGACAGTTCTCTCCATTAGCTTTACACTCTCATAGGTGAGTACGTTTTGGTAACATTTACTTACACTATTGATGACTTGTCATCCTTTTCTTTACATTGAAAAAATGTGAATTGTCCTTACATAACATCTTTGGTGTTAATGAGACTTGTCTCTCACATTCTAACACCTTCATTCGGGACTATTTTTAACATAGTAGCTTAGGTGTAAGTGAGGCTTGTCTCACGTTTTTTAACACCTCATTCTGATCACTTTATTAACTTAGACATATTTTGTTATGTTATTACTCACGTTACTTGCTAAATTTCGTTTGATATCTTCCTATCATCGTTTATGGACGATGAGAACTTCACTCAATGAATTACATATGTTCATAGTTCATTTGGTTAGGTCATGTTAGTACTTGTCCCAATTATTGGCATGCCTTTGGATATGGATTCATTGAATTACCTTAGATGTTATTAGATTGTCATTTAAATACTTTGGGTATATATGATTGGCACAAAATTAGTATTGGACTAGAAAATTTGAAAACTGAATTCATAGCCAATTTATCGGCACAGGCCAAAGTTACACTCATTGATGTTTAGTTTGGTATACCATAGCCATTAGTTAGTCTTTTAATTATTTAAAGATAAAATTATATCCAATTACATTCATAACTCTTAGAAGATGTATTCTTAGCCATTTTATTGGCATAAGGCAGACAATTCATTCAAGTTTAATTTCATGGAATCATTAACCAATTCTATTACATATTTTGAAAATAATGTTGTAGATAAATTTATTGGTATAAGCAAAACTTTCACTACACTTGAACTTTTAATCTTTCATTAAACTTACAAGAACAATTCAATGCTTGGTTTGGCCAAGCTATGAAGTTATTTTTGCATTATAGATTCATGAACTAGCTTTAATTCTTTATGAAAGTTATAGCTACTTATTCAATGCTATTACGTTCATAAGTTCGTGTGGATAGGTTATGTTGGAGCTTGTCCCATTGATTGGCATATCCTATGTTATGAGTTCATTGATGTAGAGATTGGTATAACTTTGTTAGTATAACTTCACACATTTTGGGAGATAATATTTTGGACATGATTTTGCTAGCCAGTTTGTTGGCATAAACCAATCTTTCACATATGGTGGTCATTTAAACTTCATTTGTTGAAAGCCAACCTTTTTACGTTCAATTAATTTATAATTATCATTCAATGAACAACCTATAACAGTAGACTCAACTTCACAAGCAACTCAAAACAACTTCATCTTTCTCGAACACAAAACTAAGCATTATGTCATTCCTTAATCTGTGTAACTAATCACTCAATCATCCGAACCCAATCTATAGACTTTATTAATCATTAATAAATCAAGAACTTATAAAATCAGTTATAACCACATACCAACAACATGTTCAAGATAACATCTATATACTTAAATAATCAATAACAAGGATAACTAGGGACATGGACGTTCAATAATATCATTGGAAAACAACCCTAGTTTCGAAGTTCATGAGTATAAAACATTTGAAAAGCCTCTTGGAGAATGAATTCCATGATATAAAACTCATATTTTAAGTAGAACTTAATCTAAGAAGACCAACTTGAACTAACCTTGAAGAAACCTTGAAAATCATCTAAGAATTTTTTTCTTGTGTTTTTTTCACTGTTTTTCTCATGCTTGTTTTCTGGTTTTAGTCCCGTATTTGTTTGAGTTTGAACATGGTTTTTAGGTTTATGAATTGACATTGACTTATTCCACTTCGGTTTTAAAAAGTTGATTAAATAAATTAATTAACTATTTACTAAAAAAAAACCCTCCTAAGTTGACTCAACACAGGAGAACATAACACTTAGTCAAATCTCGAAATTGGTGTTGACTATGATGATTTTGGTCAATATTTTGACTTTATTTTAATAAATTAAATCCTTAATTTAATTAGTTTAGGTACCTAGGGTAAGTAATAAAGTACCCTCAAGTCATTGGAACCAAAATTAACCCTTTTGGACCATCCTAGGTTAAGTACTAGGATGTTTCTTAAGTTGTACTAGATTAGTGTAAGAATTTCACTTTGACCCCTTTAATTTAATTAATTAAATGTATATTTTAATTAATTAAGTGAGCTAGGGTAATTACTAAAGTACATTTAAGTCGTTATAATCATAACTAATCCTTTGGTTGAACCATCCAAGGTTAGGTACTAGGTTGTCTTTTTATTGTTTAAACCGAAATTTGGAAATTGTTTTGTGATTTAGGTTTTAACCCTTTAAATTAATTAATTAAGTTTATAAATTAATTAATTAAGTTTGTAAATTAATTAATTAAGTATCCTAAGGTAATTACAAAAGTACCCTTAAAGTCATTAGGATCTGAAATAACTCTTTGGACCATCCTAGGTTAGGTACTAGGTTGTCCCTTTCTTGTATTAATCAAAATCTGAAAATTTCCTTTTTATTTTCGATTTTAGCCATTTTAAATTAATTAATTAATTTTCTAAATTAATTAATTAGGTAACCTAGGAAAATTACTAAAGTACCCCTAAGTTGTTTGGACCATAGCTAACCTTTTGGACCATAGTAGGTTGGGTACTAGATGGTCTCTTTAACTAGTAGTCGGACAGTGTCAACCTGATTTTGATCCTAGGTTGTCGGGTGCACTATTGGATCCAATTCATTTAGTTTTAGGTTAGTTAGCTATTTGGGGCAGTAGGTTAGAGTCTAAAATTGGTTAGGAAGTTAGGCCCCATATGGAGTGGTCCCTTATGCACGTTTTCCCTCATAACTACCCTAACCGAATTCGGTTAGGGTAGTCCCCTCCTTTGGCAACTTCTTCACATGTCTTGCACATGTGTTGGTTGCACTTTCCTAACTAACTATTATTTATGGTTTATTTGCGAATGCTTACTTATTGTCCCAAAGAGCCTCACTATGTCCTTGGGCACTACTTAATCTACATGATCATTTTAATTGATCATGTGCTATGGTATCTAGGCTTGACACTTGGATGCCTCATATCTTTTATGTGAGAAATGAAAAATGAAGATTTTTAACTTAGGGTCTGTATTGCAGGTACATCTCTTAAACAAACTCATTAACATTTAGAAAAATTGTCTAACACCCTTTAAGCCAATATTTTCTAATATGCCCAGTAATGTGTTTATTTGGGCATTATATAGAAATTGGCTAATTCCCCTTAGCCAATTTTCTATACTATGTCCAATATTTCTCAATATTGGGCATTGGAAGGCCTATGTATCCCCAACACGCATTCTTAAAGACCTATTGGGCTCTTCACTAGACATGTAATTTTTCGAAATGTTATAGAGCCAGCGTCTACAACCCAGCTTGACTCATCACAAATAATATTTATCATCTACGCATCAAGGACAGTAACAAGGTCTTTGGTGGTAACGGTGCCTACGCAATATTCATTGCCATATACTTTAGTTTCCTCTTTGTTTTTCCCCCCTTCAACTTCCTGTAGAACTTTTTTGTGTGCCCTTTCATGTCACAATGATAACACTCAATATCCTTAAGTATTCCTCTGGATATGCTCATATTTTGTTCTTTATACTGAGAAACACGAGTTTTTTTCTCCCCTTGGGGCCAGTTATCACGACATCCGACGAAGAAGAACTTTGAGTTTTTCTTCTCATCTCTTCGTTCAAGACACTACTCTTGGTGGAATTCATAGAGATCACACCATCCAGAGCAGAATTTTACAATGAAGTTCTAAATATCCTAAGAGTCTGGTAGGCAACCAAGTAAAGCCTTGAAAATCTTCATCAAATTTGATGCCCATAGCAGATAACTGATTCATGATCCCCTAAAATTATTCAGATGGTCTGCCATCGGCGAACCATTATGATACTTTAAACTCAACATCTGCTTTATTAGGAAGATTTTTTTATTGCCAGTCTTCCGAGCATTTAAACTGTCAAGATGCTCCAATAGGGTTCGAGCATGTGTCTCTCCAGAAATATGATTTAACACATTATCATCGACCCATTGCCTAATGAATTCACAAACCTGTCTGTGCAACAAATTCCACTCTTCATCTGTTTTGTATCAGGCTTTACAGTGGTAAATACTGGTTTGTAAAAATTCTTAACACGAAGCAGATCTTCCATTTTTCCCTTTCAAATGGCATAATTAACGTCATTTAAAGTAATCATTCTACTTGTGTTGGCTTCCATCGTTTTTCTCAAAAATATAGTTATCGCAAATCAAAGTAAATCTTTTATGATGTGAAAGTTCAGACTGTGCTGCATCCACAAAGCATACTCGGATAAAACATTGGCTCTGATACCAGTTTATTGAGAAAATGCGGACAAATACAAAAATATATATGGTCAAACGATAGAAATAAATGGAAAAATAATGACACCAAGTATTTTTACGTGGAAACCCTTCTAAATAAGGGAAAAACTATGGGCCAAGAGAAGCAACTGATATTAGTATAATAAAAATTTTACACTGTGTAGTCATAAATACAATATTCAAACTGACTACTATACACTCAAAAGAAAAAACACTGTTTTTATTTCCACCTTACGAAAAATATCGCTCACTCTCTATTTTTTTTCACAGACTACTTTTCTTGTATTGTCTATGGAATACCTCACTTTGCTCTCAAAATATTTTTTCTCTCTAATTTGATGTGTTCTACAAATGAGCAAGAATAAAACTATGCATATGTCAATAATGACATAGGTAAATACAGCAAAGTAAAAAAAAAGGTTGCAAATCATACCAATTTGCCAACTACAGAATTTTAATTTTCAAATCTTATCACTATTCTTTTTTAAAAATTACTTGTATCAATTGAATAACAAAAGTTGACCAAAAAATTGGATGAACTCAACAAATCAGTATGTGTTGTTTAACTGATAGTAGTCTTACTATGCCACTTGGAAAATTCAAAGGATTTCAATTAGACATGTTATTTGTATCTTTTTTACTTTGATGTAATGTTCTTTTTTTTTTTGTTCAATTCAAACATTCTTAATACCTTGTGTTTTTATGTGTTAATAATCAAGTAGTGTGTTTATGTTATTGTAAAATTGTTCGTTATTACACCGGGTTTATATGAAGGGTTATATGTTGGGCCTACTTATAGATGTTGTTTGTGCTAAAGGAAACAAGTCAATTAAAGAATTTACGGAAGAAGAAATTTCATGAGATGGCCGATACTAGATCTCAATACTATATACAATATTTTTTTTAAAATTGTGGTCCATTTGTTCGTGGAATCAATGGAAGCATTGTTCCACAAAATGTTATCTTGGTTAATCATGGGTTGAAGGTCCCCACAAATGCATCAATTTATATAGGAAATAAATATTATTGGGTTTTAAATGGATCTAAATTTTCTATTATTTTTGGTCATGAAATACTAACTGAATATCAGTGAGCACTCATATTAAGTTAACAATCCATGAAAAGAAATAACATGCAACTTAGATCCATTTACAATGCGCCCACCATTTAAAAACCAATCATATCTAATTCTGTATAAATTGATGGATTTCTAGGAAACTCCAACATATAATTAACCAAGACATCATTTTGTGGAACACTACTTCCATTGTTTTCACGAACAAATGGAAAATTGTGGATAGTATCAACTTTAAGGCGCTTAAATGTGAATGAAGAACTTGTATCAACCATCTGATGAAGTTGTTGGGATATATACTTTTAATCATGTGCTAAGAAATAATATTTATTAGAGAATAAATATTTGCTAAAATTCAATAGATCATATATTCGTTTATGGTGTCTATTTACTTATATAGTAGATGATTTAGTGTGTAGAGTTTTAGCTTATACACAGAGGATTAAATTATCGATTCTTATAAGTATAAAGTTTTTGGTTCGCAAACTAAGATGGAAATTGGACATATCATCGAGTACAATTGTAGCACAAGATTATATGTAATTTGTCCTGATTATGAGAACGGTATAGTTCCAACTTCTTGTACTAGTAGATTTTGTATGTATTGAACGGGACCGAGTAGAGATAGTTGTTTTAGACTGACTGTCAAAAACATATTCTCTAAACTATTAAATGTACTTATATTCTCAATCCTGATATAATTATTATGATCTGTGTATATTAATTATCGTTTTGATTTATTAAAAGGTGAGATTCTGAGATGGGTCAATATGTCTGGTAAGTTGGATGATAATAATATATATTGGTGAAATAATAAGTTAGTTGATGGAATTCATGTCTCATTATAGATATTGATTGATATGCTTTTTTGAGAAACTTATAAGTTTTCATTGTGTCAAATCTTGCAGGTGCATTTATAAATCCTACACATGAAATAAGTTAATTAGTGCTCTAAAGGAAATTAATCATTAAGTTAAATTCGTCAGTAATTTAATTTATTAATTAGTATATGAAATCTTAACGCGGGGAATTACATAAGTGTTTAATGGGGAATTACGAAATAAAGGGGTGCAATTACGAATTTAAAGTGGAATGATTTGTAATTTATTATGGTAAAAATAATTCAAATTAATTATTTGAAATTATTTCCATATTATGAAGTCTCGATACATAATTTTGTGGTCCCTATAGTGCCCATATTTAACTAGAATTCAGAATCCTATTTCTATACAAAAACGAAGAATAATATGGATTTTCTAGTCTTCTAGAAAAACTAGATTTTCTAGTCCTTTTTTTATTAGGAAGAAGTCTCTATATATAGGGATTCTCCTAACCTAGAAAAAAGATGATTGGTATTCTATTCGATACTAGCCTATCCAAGTATTAAGATAATTCAAATGTGACTTGGGATGACTTTAGAAGATCATAGCTATCTTGTAGATTCGTTTGAAGATCCGTTTAACTTAGAGATTCGCTTGAAGTTATCCGCTCACGCTTCAAAAGGTATTTATCGAATTAACTTTTAGTTTATTTATGTGTTCTAGCTTAATTATTGTGGTCTAACATAAATAGTATTGATTGTCTATTATTCATGTAAGCAGTAAAAATCCTGATATGCTTATGCTGTGTATATAGTTTTCCCAACAATTGACATCAAGAGCCTTGCTTACATCTGTATAGATAGCCTAGATTGAAATATATATGTACGATTGTGTATCTTTCATGTAAAGAAGTCGATATAGCCTAGATTAAAACATATATGTACGATTGTGTATCTTTCATGTAAAGAAGTCGATGAGTCTGCTATAAAGATGCCGCCTACCGTGATACTAAATTGATTCTGTTAGCTTTGTTAAAGAGCTCATGTGAGATTTTTTAAAATAAAGGCTGATTATGTGGGGAAAAAAAAGGAAGAAGAAAGAATTGACGGTGGCAGTGAATATTTCTATAAAGTGGAATAGATTTACTTGACCCAAGAGTTTCTTGTTATTTTTTTGAAAGCATTATCTTGTTAGCTGAACTAGAAAACAATAAGGAAGTGACAATAAGTAACATTATTAATATTTTTTTTATTAAGTTATGTTTTACTAGTGGTTGTAACTTGTTAATTGTTAAGTGCAATTTCGTATGGGTCGGTAGCAACAATTATACCCGTTGTATCTATTAGTTTTTCCCAGTGATTGGGCATACAGTAATTGTGGTCAAATTATTGATGAAGTGTAGTTTCACGTGCTGATATTTTATATTGAAGAGGAATCAATTTCTTTGAATTAAATGGGCATAGTTATACAATTTTTCATATGAATATATATATTTATGGTATATATGTGTGTGAGAATAGTAATACATGATTTTGAGAACTGTGATTAACAAATAAATTTAATAACATGATTTATTTATGTGAGTCATTGGAATATTTTCTATGTATTATGTATAAATTGTTCTAAGAAAATACTAGTGGTGAATTTTTTTTTTAATGGAGATTTACCTTAAGATGCTAGTTATGTCTAATTAATTCGTGAGAAGAGATATGAAAGATTTTCACCGACCTTAAAGAAAGAAATATAATATCTTAGATTCTCAGGTGCATTAATTACGAGAATAATTTATTGTAAGGAAGTTAGTTGTATGCCTTAGCCAAAAGACAATACACAACGTATGTCTCATGCTCATGAAATAATTATTAGAAGAGAATGAAATTTTGAATCAAGTTATTTTAGTCTAAAACTACATTTAAACGATTAATTTTTTAAATTTGGTCATAGTTTATGTGGTCATGAATTTTATGGTCTTTGGTCGATTTGAAATTTGATGGTGCCAACGAAAATCGTTTAGATGGGTTTAGGTAGTTTGTTAGATTAAGTTTGATTTGAGTATGATAAGAACATTCCTTATATCAATTGTGTTTACGTTAAATTTGGAATATGATTGTACATAGTTATTTAACGATAATTGATATATGATAAGAATGTAGGTCATGTTGTAATAATTCCTAAAGATGCTTAAATAATTTGAATTTGAGTTTGGTCATAGTTTTGGAAACAAAAATTCTTTAAAGATTCCAATTGATCTGAAATTTGGTAAGTTCATTGATGACGACCTAGTATGAAGTACTCATTGCTATGTGGTTATAATTATTTTGAGGTCGTTGAAATGGTGTTAAAGGTGTTCTTTGGAATTAAATTGTAATTTTGATGAATGACATCCTTTATATTGATTTTATTTATGTTATATGTGGTACATGATGAGTTAACATAAATTGATATATGATAAGGATGTAGATCTATTCATTTTCCTTAAATCATTTGAATCTTAATTTGATCATAGATTGGGAGATAAATATTATTTTTGAACTCCAATTGATCAGAAATTCGATAAGTTCATTAGAAACGATCAAATTTGAAATACTCATTGTTATGCAGTGATTTGGTAATTTGTGATCGTTCAAATGATATTTTTAGATAATTTTTGTATCTTAAAAAATTAATTTTACTGAAAAAATTACTCGATCATTATATAGTGGTGATAGAGTTTGTTCTCCACAGTCTTGATGACTAAATTTTTGTTAAGTATTAAGTTCATGTGTTGACTTAGACCTCCCTCCACAACGGATGAAATTAATAGAAGTCATTAAAATTTAATCTCTAGTTTTGATTATCTGTATTGCCTCTTTTAAACTAAATAATATTAGATTAGATTAATGGATCTAGGGATAATGATATTCACTTGACTTAAACTATTATATACTCTCCATCTGAGTTGGCTTTTGTTCTAAATTTGTTGAAGTCAATATATGACACCATACATATATGTTGCATGAGTAGTCATTTTTTCATCAAAGTTTATTGTTCAAGATGCATAGATATCTAAAAGGTGTGCTTTAAATTTTAATATTCAATGTATACATAAACATTCTTTTCTTTTGGAATTTTAGAATTTTTTTCTTTATTATTAATTTATTTATCTATTTCACAAAATGATGATATATGATAAGAATTACTGAGCGGAAAAATGTTAAATTCTATTATGACCAAACAACGTTTTCAACCAAATTGTTCATAGTTTTGAAATTAGAAAAAAAAGAACTCTGATTGATCTGAAATTTGGTAAATTTATAAGAACGACCTAGTAAGAATTTTTTTTTTTTGGATCGTTACATGATTTTTTGGTCATAATTGATTAAATAGTAGTGAAGTATTAGTTTTATGTGGTGGCTTAGACCTTTCTCCCTAACGGATGAAATTGATACAAGTCACTATGTATTTAATTGTCTAGTTTTGAAAATCTATATTAACTCTCCTAAACTAAGTGATACAGATTGGATCAATGTAGCTAGAGGATTTTCACTTGACTTTAACTAACAGTAGATTCTCCAATTGAATTAGGTCTGTATAAGTTTACGGAGAGAATAATCGGTCATTGTACATGTGTATTGCATGAGTAGTTCTCCAATCCCAACAATTGACTATTCGAGATGCATGGATATATATATATATATATATGTGTGTGTGTGTGTGTGTGTGTAAATGAGTTTTGAATTTCGATATTCAAGATTATTTAAAATATTATGATCTATTTAAAGTATTGTGTCTCATATTCTCAAAAGACTTTACACACCACTTAGTACTACTTAAGATTTTCTTTTGGTAGAGATAAGATATTAACTTAATGAATGCATTGTATATGTACCTTATGTTAGAATAAATTATTTTCAGTTTCTAACCAGATAAGATATGAATATATATATATATATATATATATATATATATATATATATATATATATATTTGTAACTCTTCTAGCATTGAATTTGATAAATATTTTATCTCTTGTGGTATATTGATGCATGATTATTTTATAAGTAGGAGAGAATCAAATTATACTAATCTGTTTGATAAAGGAAAATGTCTTTTAAATTGAACGAGGCTTATCTCTACATTAGGGTCTAAGTCATTTATTCCGAATAGAATTTTGAGTTTGGTTAATGGATGGACATAACTGTTCATTGAAAGCGAAGTCACTACCAACTAGGGCTGGACATTATATGGTTCAAATCGAAAAAATTGATCGAACCGATATATTTTTAATTTCGATTTTAGTTTTTAATTTCGATATATATATATATATATATATATATATTCTGTGTTAAGATTTGAAAATTCGGTTAACCAAAAAACCGAAATTATATATATATATATATATATATATATATATATATATATATATATATATATATGTATGTATATATGTATATATATGTTTGGCTGACTGCTAAGAATAATAGGAATTTGGGTAGTTGAGCTAACTACTGAGAATAATAAAATGGCCGACTGGAAGGGATTATTATTCTCAGCAGTCAGCTCAACTACCCAAATTCCTATTATTCTTAGCAGTCAGCCCAACTATCCGAATTCCTAACTCAATTACCCAAACCAATTTATGATCAATTGATAAATCCCTAAATTGATAAATAACATTACATACATGAATCATTATAACTGATACGACATAACGCGGTCGGCAGTTGCCTCTCAATTCTTAGTAAGTCAATAACACAGCCACACAGATACGCTAACGCCGCGGCTGGTCGCCGAGAGTTCGAGACGGTGACTCATAACATACGCTGGTTGCCGCAGCCCGCCACTTCTGTCTTATTGTCAGTTCGTCACTCTCACTCATCTCTCAACTCTCAACTCTCGTTACTCATAATGTATGTTAGTCAAATCGTCTTTAAACTCTCATAAGTCATCTCTCAACTCTCATATACTGATCCTATAGTTGTTCCTTGTGCTTTTTCGTTTGCTTCTGTGAAAATTGCTTGTTTCCTTGTAACAAAGTTGAGGGCTGTTGTGAGGTCTGAACCAATAACCACTTTCAGTATTAAATAGCAGACCTGTAGATTTTTTTCTAAAGTAAAGTCAGCAGTAAATATAAAGTGTAAAAAAAATGACATTGTTGCCTTTTTAATAAATGTGTATTTGTTGATTGTTGTTCTTGTTATTTGTTTCACCATTTTATAGATGACACAAAGTGGATGTAAGGGAAGAGAAAGTTGAGCTTCAAATGAGAGCATACCTTACACCTCATCTCCCAGTGAGGTTGAAGTTGATGTTGATACTTCAAATAAATGAAAAACAATAAAACCTAGAGCTAATTGTTGGAAGCATTTTGAAAAGTTCACCGATGAAAATGGAGCTAGTAAAACCGAATGCAAGTATTGTGCAAAACCTTATGCAGCTTCTACATCATCGAATGATACGTCATCAACGAATACTCATATGAGAACATGTCCTAAATTTCCTCGTTACACCTTAGATAAAGGTCAAAATCTAATTAATTTTCTACCATCTTCAACGAGAGCAAAGGAAGGGGTAGTTAGAACTTGAAAATTTGACCAAGCACAAAGTAGGAAAGCTTTAACCAAAATGATAATTGTTGACGAGCTACCATTTAGTTTTGTTGAGAAAGAGGGTTTTAAAAAATTCATGAGAGTTACAATGCCTCAATTTCATATTCCTTCTCATAGAACTGTGACGAGAGATTGTTATGAACTATACCTCGAAGAAAAAAAACTTTTGAAGAAGGTTTTCAAAGAAGCACGTCTAAGAGTTTGTCTTACAACAAATACTTAGACCTCTATACAAAAAATAAACTACATGTGTTTGACATCCCACTTTATAGATAGAATTTGAATTTTGCATAAAAGAATAATAAATTTTTGTCCTATTTCTAGTCATAAGGGCGTGGATATGGCGACTTGAATTACTAATTGTTTGCTTAAATGGGGTTCGGATAATGTGTTTACTATTACAGCTGATAATGCTAGTTCTAATGATGTTACTGTGAAAGAATGTCTAAAAAATTGAGCTATTGGGGAACTAATATTATGGATGGTGACCATCTTCATGTGAGGTGTATGACACATATCCTTAATTTTATAGTGCAAGATGGGTTTAAAGAAATTTGTAAGTTTGTCAAGCTAGTGAGACAAGTCGTGAAATACATTAAACAATCTCCCGCAAGACTTAGAAAGTTTAAAGAATGTTGTGAATGTGAATTGATAACTTGTAAGAAATCATTATGATTAGATGTTCCTACTAGGTGGAACTCTACATATTCGATGCTTGATATAACACAATATTTTGAGCTTGCATTTGAAAGATATAGTTATTATAATATTGGGTACTTGAATCATCTTCGTACCATTGGTTCTGATTCTTCTGAAAACAAAGATGGAACTAGTGTTGAAGATGAAACTAGTGTTGAATATGGAACTACTGCAAATATTCTTTCAAGTGTTGACTGAAAAAATGTGAGGTCAGTGGTAAAGTCTCTAGTTCTAATTATGTCACTAGAAATACACACTTTGTTGAAATTGCTGAACTTAATCTTATTTTGAAAGAGATGATGACAAATGAAGATCGTAATTTGAAAGAAATGGCAGAAAGTATGAATGAGCAGTTCAAAAGTATTGGGGTGAACCACAAAAATGAATAAGATGATCTTTATTTCATCTGTATTGCATCCCCGTAACAATCATGATTATGTTCCATTTGCAATTGTGGATATGTTTGAAAAAGAAGTTGGGGAAAAGCTATGTTCAGAAGTGAAAAAATACATGAACAAATTGTTTAAGTATTATGTCAAGAAATCCCCAAAAATCTCTTTACATGAACCATCTTCACCCACTTCATTTGAAAATTCATCAAGTATATCTAGTGTGAGTGATTGTGGCAACTTTGTAAATAGAGAAAGAATGAGAACGAAACAACAATTTGAGAAACATAAAGAAGTTAGTGAAAGTTCAGGTAATAAATTAGAATTGAAAAGATATCTTGCTAAAGATATTGAGCTAGATAGTGATGACTTTGATATATTAATGTGGTGGAAAGTTAATGAGCCGAGATTTCCTATTCTCGGAGAGATGGTTCGTGATTGTGTTAGCCATTCCCATATTAAGTGTCGCATCAGAATGTGCATTCAGCACATGAGGTCGTGTTCTTGATCCCTTTAGGAGTTCATTAACTACTAAAATTGTGCAATATCTTATTTGTGTTCAAGATTGAATTAGAATTGAGTCTTTTCAAATCAATATTGAGGAAGATTTAGAGTATCTTGAACAACTTGAACATGGTAAGAATTTGATATTTGTATTTACTATATTCAAAATATTTTTGTTACTTGTGTTTCTTAACAACTAACAAATTCTTTCATATTTTTTTAGATTTTACTTGTAGTGGAACTGAATCTAGTATAATTGATATATAGTTGCAGCTTGTAAGTTCAACTATCAACTAGTGATGTGTGTTAACGTGTAAGTAAAGAACTTATTTATATAACTTGCTTGATAGTTTTATATATTCTATTATGAAATGTAGATCATTTGTCTAAAGAGTTCTATTTTCTCGTAGGTCCATCAATGTTTTGTTATTTTCTTGGTTGCTATCTGCTAAGACTTGGGAGCTATTGCAATGGAGGTTGCAACGATGTTTTGTTTTTTCCAAATTTCTTTGTTGTTGCAAGTTGCAATGAGCCAGATAATGATGACTTTAGTTTGTAACTAACTCTACTTTAGTGATGGACACAAGTTTTTTAAATTTTCTAGTGTTTTTGTCTTGATTTTTGATAGAGGTTGAAACGATGTTTTTTGTCAGTTTTCTAATTCTCTTTGTTGTTGTAAAATGCAATGAGCCAGATAATGATGACTTTAGTTTGTAACTAACTCTATTTTAGTGATGGACACAAGTTTTTTGAACTTTCTAATTTTGTTGTCTTGACTTTTGATAGAGGTTGCAACAATGTTTTGTTGATTTTCTAAATCTCTTTGTTGCTGCAATTTGCAATGAGCCAGATAATGATGATTTTAGTTTAAAACTAACTCTATTTTAGTGATGGACACAAGTTTGTTGAACTTTCTAGTGTTATATGTGTTGACTTTTAATAGTTTTTTTTATTATTATTCTTGACCAGTTGTTAATGTTATTGCCTGTTGGCTAGAGATCGGTTATGCTCAATACGTTTATGCTCCAAATTAGCATACAGTGGGATAAAACTTGTTGATCCCTTTTGGATTTTTCCATGTTTAAGTGTTTTTATTGCTTAGAGACTGAATTTTTAGTATGTCATGATGACTACTTTGCCATTTTTTTTATTTGACTAACAACCGAGAAATTCAAAGAAATGGAAAAAAAGGATAATCTTGCTGATCCCTTGTGGATTTTTCATGTTTTACTGATTGAGTTGATACATAGTTATCACGATGTCCGCTTCATCATTTTTGTATTTAATTTGGTTAAATCGAAACCAAATCGAAATAAATCAAACTAATTATAATAATCAAACCAAATTGAATTTATTTCGATTTGATTTGATTTCACATTTGGCCAAATTGAAAACAAAAAAATCAAACCGATATTTATGAACCGAACCAAATCTACAGAACACCCAACCCTACTACCAACATGTACGTTTTGTTTCAAAGAGAAAATGACTAAGAGACTTTTTCTCTTAAAAATGATTTAAGAGGTAGTGATAAGTTATAATTAATCTATTCTGATTTGTGTAATAAATGAGCACATGGGCAAGAGGTCAATTTGAGTTTTTTCAGTTTTCAAAAAAATTACTCATGATATGAATATATTTTTTGATATTTTATAAGTCTAAATGTCTTGATAAACTCAAAATATATTTAATACACGTGAAAGTATTATCATGAAAAATTTATAAAGTCACTACAATCTGATTGTAATGACGTAAACCTCTCTACAAAGCTCATAAGTCACTTATCTTATAGAGTAATTGTCATTCAATTGTCTACACTAGACACTTTATAATAGATTGATGTAGAAGAGAAAAGAATTAGATGCTTATGAAGATGATGAGATTAATTATTGACTTATTATTAGTTATTTTGTTTTTTTGGGAATAGGTTCTAATAATTGCATTCCGAATTCAATTTCTTTCATATAAGTACCTTGAGCAACTATAGAACTAGTTGGATTTGACGTGAGTCTAATTTGTGACATGTTCAGATATAGGATTGTCCAGCACATGTGCTGAGTGGGAGAATAAGAAAAGTTATAATTAGGAATGGAATGTGTGTGTTACTTGGATATACTAAAGAGTGAGACAAGGTTTATTTTAGTGTTCTAAAAGAAAATAAGTCAATTTTTAACACAACTTTCTGATTTCTAGAAAATGATAATTTTAATAAACCATGTTCCTAGAAATAAATTATCTTTATGGAATTGAACAAAGAAATAAAAAATATGTCAATTGTAAATTCATACGCTCAAGAACATCTAATAGGTATGTCAGAATTGACGTCTCATTGCACTTAAGTAGTGAGAGAAATGTTACTAGACATAAGAAAACTACTATCTCAAGTAGTGGGAGTGAAGTTGAGCAAATTGAAAGAACACTTTGAGAAGTTGTTAATATTTCATTATCGAAATGTTTTGAAGAAAATACTAAAACTCAAGAACATGAAAGTGTGATTATAATAGTAGTACTTAGTCGTAGTGGGAGAATCATAACGAAGAATGAGTTGTTTTGTATGCTTGAGAGAACTTTTATGATAGTGACCCTGAAAAGAAGTACACTCTTGGAGGTTTCATGATAAGGTCTCTCAAGATCTAGTACAAAATTGATTTGTTACAACGAAGCACTACTAGACAAAATTACATGAAAAATAGCTTGGTAAATTTTCTATTGATAAGAAATAAAAGAATGCCTGCGAAAGTTGTAAATACATAGTTAAGAGTCTAAGTGGGAGATTGTTAGGGTATATACTATTAACCATGCATTTGTATATAGTACATTATAATAATTGTGATGGTTAAAAGTCTAAGTAGGAGATTGTTGGGATATATACTATTAACCATGTGTTAAGAAATAATATTTATTAGAGAATAAATATTTGCTAAAATCCAATAGATCATATATTCGTTTATGGTGTCTATTTACTTATATAGTAGATGATTTAGTGTGTAGAGTTTTAGCTTATACACAGATGATTAATGATCAGTTCGTATAAGTATAACGCTTTTGGTTCGCAATCTAGGATGGAAATTGGACATGTCATCGGGTACGATTGTAGCACAAGATTATATGTAATTTGTCCTGATTATGGGAACAGTATAGTTTCAACTTTTTGTGCTAGTACATTTTATATGTATTGAACGTGATCGAGTAGAGATAGTTAGTTTAGACTGACAAACAAAAATATATTCTCTAAACTATTAAATGTACTTATATTCTTAATCCTGATATAACTATTATGATCTGTATATATTAAATATCGTTTTAATTTATGAAAATGTGAGATTCTGAGATCGATCAATATGCCTGGTAAGTTGTATGATAATAATATACATTGGCGAAACAATAAGTTAGTTGATAAAATTCATGTCTAGTTATAGAGATTGATATGCCTTTTTGAGAAACTTATAAGTTTTCATCATGTCAAATCTTGCAAGAGGATTTATAAATCCGACACATGAAATAAGTGAAGTAGTGCTCTAAAGGAAATTAATAACTAAGTTAAATTCGTCAGTAATTTTATTTATTGATTAGTATCTGAAATCTTAACTTGGGTAATTACATAAGTGTTTAATGGGAAATTACGAAATAGAGGAGTGCAATTACGAATTTCTAGTGGAAATATTTGTATTTTATTATGGTAAGAATAATTCGAATTAATTATTTGTAATTATTTCCATAATAAGAAACCTCAGTAATTAATTATGTGGTCCCTATAGTGCCCATATTTAACAAGAACTCAGAATTCTATTTTTATACAAAAAGAAAAAATTATATGGATTTTTCTAGTCTTCTAGAAAAAACTAGGTTTTCTAGTCTTGTAGAAAAAACTAGGTTTTCTAGTCCTTTCTAGATTAGGATGAAATCTCTCTATATAGGGATTCTCCTAACCTAGAAAAAAGATAATTAGTATTCTATTCGATACTTGCCCACCCAAGTATTGAGAGAGTTCAGATGTGACTTGAGATCACTGTAGAAGACCATAGCTATTTTGTAGATCGCTTGAAGATCCGTTTAAGTTGGAGATTCGCTTAAAGGTATCCGTTCACGCTTCAAAAGGTATTTATCTAATTTATTTTTAGTTTGTTTATGGGTTCTAGCATAAATGGTATTGATTGTGTATTATTCATGTAAGCAGTAAAGATCCTGATATGCTTTCGCTGTGCATATAATTTTCCTAGCAGAAGTTTTTTCATCCGTAACTTCTTCGGAGGACTTGTTTCAACTATCATATACAACATCTTTTAAGTAGGCAAAACATAAAACCCTTCATATATGTCCAGTAAATAGCAGACAATTTTACGATAACAGAAACACTTTACATTATTGTTAATACCTAACAGGACAAGGCGTTATAAATGTTTGAATTGAAATACAAAAAAAGTTATTGCAAAGCAAAAAAAGAAACAACATCATGACGAATTGAAATCCTATGAATTTGGGAGGGGGCGGCGGAGGGAGAATTAGTACAATAGGAAGAAGCGAAGTAGCATCATTCAGAACTCCACATTAAACTTATGCATTCTTATAATTAATCACTTGCTGCAGAAAATAGTCTTGCAACAAGTGAAAATTTTTGTCTAAGGGAAGAAGAAAGGGGGTTTATGCGGTTTGACGAATTGAAAACAAATAAGTGAATTTAAATGTCTAAAAGTACTCGTGTAGGTATAAATATCTCATTATAATTTAAATGAAAATATTATTAAATATGAAAATGTGTTAAAAAGGAAAAACTTATCAAATAAATTAAAAGAAAAAATACTTTGTTGATTTTGTTAAAAGTTTTAGAAAATAAAAATAAAATAGATTTGGCTAATTAATTTTAAATTGCATTTATCAATATTTGAGCACTATTCTATGATAGACTATATGCCAAAAGTACTTTTAAGAAAGTTACAAATTGTTTCATAATTAAGATTCATGAGAAAGACTCTCAAATGTTCAAATGTTTGTTTAAGGCTATTCTATTTTTATGATACAAGATCCGATTAAATAGGAAAAGAGAACTTAAATTACTAATATCTAATGAAAATTAAGAGTAGAACATGTTTTTGTTCCTTATCAATGCCTTCGTCTTATATTGAAAATTATTAAAAATCCTACTAACAATAAAGAGAAAAATGTTACAAATGAACGCATTTTTTAAATCCATTTATTTTGAATTATCCATAGTACATCCCAAATTAATATTTGCTAGAGAACGATAATTACTTGTAAGGCAACCTAAAACACAAACCCTTGGAGTATATGTTGGGAAAACGCGGACAAACACAAAAGTATATATGGTAAAAGTAATGGAAATAAAATGGGAAAATAACGACACCTAGAATTTTACGTGGAAACCCTTCTGAATAAGGAAAAAAACCACGGACCAAGAGGAGCAATTGATATTACTATAGTAAGGAATTTTACACTGTGTAGTCACGAACTACACACTCAAAAGGAACAACACTCTTTTGGTTTCCGTCTTACTAAAATATCGCTCACACTCTATTTTTCTTCACAGACTATTTTCTTATATAGTCTATGGAATACCTCACTTTGCTCTCAAAATGGTTTTTCTCTCTAACTTGATGTGTTCTACAAATGAGCAAGAATGCTCTACTTATAGAAAGATAAAACCATGCTTATGTCACTAATGACATATGTGAACATAGCAAAGTCAAGAATGGTTGCAAATCTTACCAATTTGCCAACTACCAAATCTTTTCTTTTCAACTCCAATTACTATTCCTTTTTAACAATTGCTTGTACCAATTGAATAGCTAAAGTTGACTAAAACAATGGGATGGATTTAACAAATCTCCCCCTCCAGTCCCATTTACTGGAAGAAGGTATCTTCAACTTCTTTAGAGAGAGCTCATACCCACAAGTTCTTTGCATAACTCGAACTTGTCTTTCGGTATCATCTTGGTCAGCATATCTGTAGGATTTTCACTTGTGTGAATCTTTTTGACGTGGAATGATTCATTCTCCACCTTGTCACGAATCCAATGATATCTGACGTCAATGTGTTTTGTTCTTGCATGGTACATGGAGTTCTTGCTCAAGTCTATTGCACTCTGGCTGTAACAATAGACAATATACTCCATCTGATTCAAATCAAGCTCTTGAAGAAATCGCTTTAGCCATATCATCTCCTTGCCGGCTTCAGTAGCCGCAATATACTCAGCTTCAGTTGTAGATAGTGCAACACACTTCTGCAACTTTGACTGCCATGATATAGCTCCCCCTGAAAAAGTAAACAAATATCCAGTAGTGGATTTTCTGTTATCAAGGTCACCTGCCATATCAGAATCTGTATAGCCTTTCAAGATTGGATTTGATGCTCCAAAACACAAGCATTCATCTGAGCTTCCTCTAAGATACCTGAGTATCCATTTCACAGCTTCCCAGTGTTCTTTTCCCGGATTTTCGAGAAATCTACTGACAACACCAACTGCGTGAGCAATATCAGGTCTAGTGCACACCATTGCATACATTAGACTTCCGACGACGGAGGAATATGGAACTTTGGCCATGTTCTCTTTTTCCTCCCTAGCTGTAGGACACATCTTCTTGCTCAACTTCATATGACCAGCAAGAGGTATACTCACAGGCTTCGCATTCTTCATATTGAAGCGCTCCAGTACGCGTTCAATGTACTTCTTCTGGGACAAATAAATCTTCTTTTCATCTCTAAGACGAGTAATTCTCATGCCCAAAATTTGTTTGGCATGGCCCAAGTCTTTCATAGAAAAAGACTTACACAACTCTTTCTTCAGCTCGTCAATCTTGGAAGTAGTCTTGCCCACAATCAACATATCATCCACATACAACAAAAGGATGATGAAATCATTGTCAGAAATTTTTTATACAAATACGCAATGATCTGAAGAAGTCTTCTTATAGGCTTGCTCCCCCATAACATATTCAAACTTCTTGTACCACTGTCTGGGAGCTTGTTTTAGGCCATAGAGACTCTTTTTGAGTTTGCATACAAAATTTTCTTTACAATCTACTTTGAAGCCCTCAGGTTGTTCCATATAAATCTCTTCTTCTAGGTCACCGTGAAGGAAAGCCGTCTTCACATCCATCTGCTCAATCTCTAAATTAAGAGCAGCAGCCAAACCTAGAACTGTGCGAATCGAGGACATTTTCACAACAGGAGAAAATATTTCGTCAAAGTCAATACCTTTCCTTTGACCGAATCCCTTAACAACCAATCTAGCTTTATACCTGGGCTTCAAGTTGTGTTCTTCAACTTTAACTTTGAACACCCACTTGTTCTTCAAAGCTCTCATGCCCTTGGGCAATTTTACCAACTCATAAGTGTGGTTCTCATGCAAAGACTTCATCTCATCTTGCATGGCTTCAATCCATTGATTCTTGTGCTCATCTTCCATGGCCTCCTCATAACATTCAGGTTCTCCCCCGTCAGTGAGTAACACATACTCATTGGGTGAATAACGGGAGGAAGGAAACCGCTGTCTTGTGGACCTCCGAAGCGGAATATTTGATTCGTCCACAACTTCATGAGCAACAGGATCATCAATAACAATATCATTGTTATTATCAACATCAACATGTTGATTCGATACATGATTCTGGGCGTCACCATGATTATCAAACCCAACAACATCATGCACACTTGTGTGAGGAACTTCATCATGATGAACTATACCATCAAAACTTGAAGATTCTACCTTCTCCGCTTTGTCAATATCTTCAATTGTTTGATTCTCCATGAAAATAATATCACGGCTTCTCACAAGTTTCTTTTCAATTGGATCATATAGCCTGTAACCAAATTCATCTAGGCCATATCCAATGAAGATGCATTGCCTTGTCTTGGCATCTAACTTTGACCTCTCATCTTTCGGCACATGTACAAAAGCTTTGCAACCGAATACTCTCAACTGGTCATAGGAAACATCCTTTCCATACCAAACACTATTTGGTACATCACTTTGCAAAGCAACAGCAGGAGATAGATTAATAACATGTGCAGCGATCAATAAAGCCTCACCCCAAAATGAGTTTGGCAACTTTGCTTCAGAAAGCAAACATCTAACTCTTTCCATCAAGGTTCTGTTCATCCTCTCAGCCAAACCATTAAGCTGAGGAGTCTTGGGAGGAGTCTTCTGGTGTCTAATACCTTGATGCTTGCAGTATTCGTCAAATGGTCCACTATATTCACCACCATTATCAGTACGAGTACATTTCAATTTCTTTCCAGTTTCTCTTTCAACTGAAGCCTGAAACTGCTTAAAGACACCTAACACTTGGTCTTTAGTCTTCAAGACATAGACCCAAAGTTTTCTCGAGCAATCATCAATGAAAGTGACAAAGTAAAGTGCACCACCCAATGTCTTTGTCTTCATTGGACCACATAAATCAGAGTGCACTAACTCAAGCAACTCTGTCTTTCTCGAAGGAGGGTAGGACTTAAAGGAAACTCTATTTTGTTTACCAGCCAAGCAGTGCTCACATTTTTCTAATTTAGCACTTTGAAAATTTGACAATAATTTCTTCTTGGCTAGAACATTAAGTCCTTTCTCGCTAATGTGGCTAAGCCTCTTGTGCCATAATGTTGAAGAGCTATTGCTCTCAACTGCATTCACCATATCAACACAAACAGAGGCCGTAGTCCAGTATAGACCACGACGTTTGTTACCACGAGCTACAACCAAGGAACCCTTAATGAGCTTCCATTTTCCATCACCGTTGGTACTAACATATCCTTCATCATCTAAAACACCAACAGAAATTAGGTGCAGACGAACATCAGGAGCATGTTTCACATTGTTCAAAACTAGTTTAGTTCCAATACTAGTTTCCAAACAAATTGTACCAATACCAACCACCCTAGAAACAGTCTCATTACCCATACTCAAGGTTCCAAAATCACCAGGAGTGTAGGAAGAGAAAAAATCCTTCCTTGATGTCACATGAGATGCGGCACCAGTGTCCACAACCCAGCTTGACTCATCACAAGCAATATTTATCATGTTTGCATCAAGAACGGTAACAAGATCTTCGGTGGTAACGGTGGCTAGGCAATTTTCATTGCCATCTTGTTTAGTTTCCTCTTTATTGTTCTCCCTCTTCAACTTCCTGCAGAACTTCTTTGTGTGCCCTTTCATGCCACAATGATAGCACTCAATATCCTTAAGTCTGCCTTTGGATTTGCTCCTATTTTGTTCTCTATGCTGAGAACCACGAGTTTTATTTCTCCCCCTGGGGCCAGTTATCAGGATATCCGATGAAGAGGAACTTTGAGTTTTTCTTCTCATCTCTTCGTTCAAGACACTACTCTTGGCGGAATCCATAGAGATCACACCATCCGGAGCAGAATTTGACAATGACGTTCTAAATGTTTCCCATGAATCTGGTAGGGAACCAAGTAGAAGCAAGCCTTGAATTTCTTCATCAAATTTGATGCCCATAGCAGATAATTGGTTCATTATCCCCTGAAAATTATTCAGATGGTCTGTCATCGGAGAACCATCATGATACTTCAAACTCAACATCTGCTTTATTAAGAACATTTTGTTGTTGCCAGTCTTTCGAGCATACAAACTTTCAAGATGCTCCCAAAGGATTCGAGCATGTATTTCTCCAGAGATATGGTTCAACACATTATCGTCGACCCATTGCCTAATGAATCCACAAACCTGTCTATGCAACAGACTCCACTCTTCATCTGTTATATTATCAGGCTTTACAGTGGTAAATACTGGTTTATAAAAATTCTTGACATAAAGCAGATCTTCCATTTTCCCCTTCCAAATGGCATAATTAACACCATTCAAAGTAACCATTCTACTTGTGTTGGCTTCCATTGTTTTCCCCAAAAAAATATAGTTATCGCAAATCAAAGTAAATCTTTTCTGATGTGGAAGTTCAGACTGTGCTGCAATCACAGAGCATACTCAGATAAAACCTTGGCTCTGATACCAGTTTGTTGGGAAAACGCGGACAAACACAAAAGTATATATGGTAAAAGTAATGGAAATAAAGCGACACCAAGAATTTTACGTGGAAACCCTTCTGAATAAGGGAAAAAACCACGGACCAAGAGGAGCAATTGATATTACTATAGTAAGGAATTTTACACTGTGTAGTCACGAATACAACACTCAAAGTGACTACTACACACTCAAAAGGAACAACACTCTTTTGATTTCCGTCTTACTAAAATATCGCTCACACTCTATTTTTCTTCACAGACTATTTTCTTATATAGTCTATGGAATACCACACTTTGCTCTCAAAATGGTTTTTCTCTCTAACTTGGTGTGTTCTACAAATGAGCAAGAATGCTCTATTTATAGAAAGATAAAACCATGCTTATGTCACTAATGACATATGTGAACATAGCAAAGTCAAGAATGGTTGCAAATCTTACCAATTTGCCAACTACCAAATCTTTTCTTTTCAACTCCAATTACTATTCCTTTTTAACAATTGCTTGTACCAATTGAATAGCTAAAGTTGACTAAAACAATGGGATGGATTTAACAGTATAAACTTCAGAATACAAGTATCAAGTTGAAATAAAGCAAATTTAGAGAGAATAAAATGATTTCGGCTATAAAAATCAAGCTTTAAACTTAATATATTAAAATTTTTACTCCGCCTTTATTTCTCAGCTCGGCTTACAGAGTTAGTCATCTTTATTCATCAACATGCCTTAGAGACGTTTCTTAAAGGCCTTACTCAGAGGCAAATCCAGTGTAGTTACACGTTGAGAAATAGCTCAAAGAGCTATTTGTATAAAAAACATACATGTAGTAATAATTTTTTTTGAATCTATAAAAGCAAAAAAAAAAAAAATATGTAAATCAGACTTAAAAAACTATTTTTTTTTATATAGTTTCGATAACGATCCGTTATGTCGTTTTGAGCACTAGACCTCTTTCTCTTATGAAAGACTTTTTTTGGTAAATATTAAATAGGAACTTGTACTATTTGTTTTGCTAAATCTTACATGATCAGTTTAGTTAGTGGTTAATGGTCCAAGTTCATAACTTACTTATAGTCCATACCACTTGACGACTTATTAAAATAAGTTAAAGAAGGTTATTATTATAATATTTTTAATTATAAGACGAGACCAATTTTTGGCTCACGAGGAAACTACGATAACTGCTCAGGTAAACAAAGTCTCAGTTAATCTCTATTCTCTCTATATGCGTATGTGATTATTGCATAGATGATTATTATAATAATATAGTGTAGGGTAATTAAAAAAATTAAGAAAAGTAATTGAGAGGATATGTGGGTTCTGTAGGCTGAAATTTAGTTTTCAAGTATACTTTAAAAAATTATAGGTGATGGCTGCCACTGCCAATGATGGGAGTAATAATTAGATAGTGATGGTGGATTAATCATTGGAGAATCTAGATGATAATAAGTTAGTGATGGATAGACATGGATAAATGCTACTTACAAAATTCTGCACTTGATTTTGTCGTTCTTTCCTTATGGTTCAAATTCTTCTAAGTCTAATATGTGTTATATTGTATGATAACCATTAGATTTAGCGAATTTAGAGAAAGTTAGACTCTTAACCCTAGGTTTTAATTTGAGAAATATGAGACTTTGACAAATTAACTGACATCAAATTTAAGAATTTGATTATAAATCTGTGTTTTATGGTTTATGAGTGATTTAGTCTCACAAAAATTCTAGGTTTGTAGTTGTCGGTTTGGATTCAACCTTTTGAGTGATCTTTGGGGTTCGAAATGGAAGTATAGCAATATGGGCGTCTACGGACACATTTACTTATGAATATTGCATATATTTTTTTTATATAGATTGTGAATGTTATCAAGCTTTACAAAAAGGGAAAGGTGAAATCTTGAGGATTTCTGAGACAGTGTTCGACTTTTAAGGAATGTTAAGACTTCTAGACTTCGTTGAGGGACGTTTTCTAATTAAAGATTAAAAATGAAATTGATAATTGGTAAGAGAGAAAGATAAGGTATCGTACCAATGGTGTGACGAGCATTGGTACGAGTGTCGATTTTATTTAAGGGATAATTTATTTATATAATATGACAGATTGTAATTCGAGAATGCCAAAATATATGAGCATTAGCTGATTTATTATTGACTTAAATTCTTGGTGTGATTTTGTTTTTCCTTATTGCACCCGTGTAGTTGTGATAATTGAGGTGGTTATGTATTATGTTGATATTGGTTGATTGAGATGCATCATCATCCCCTTTGTTGAAAAAATATTGTGTACATGCATTGACATGATATTGAATATAAGTTAGGCACGTGGTGATCGTTTATGTCGAGGATGGTGAGATGTTAAGATTATAATTTGGACACGTGGAGACCGTCCGTGGGAAAGTATTTTATTTTATGATAGTGCGTTGAGATTGTTTGCATAGAAACGTGGAGATCATCCGTGTCGGTATATAAACCTCGCGAGTCCCTCATGGGTTATGAATTCTCGATGTATTTCTGAGAAGTATCATGTATATACGGTTAAGACAATATTGAGTTTTCTAAGGCATATCATTCATGGCGTCATATTACATTGCATTTCATGACATCCTTCATTCTTGATGATTATGTGTTTTATTTTGTGGTTGGAAGTTACTTGATGTTTGATTACCTCTATTTGATGAAACATGACTGGTAAGTGCAATATAGACTTGTATAATTAAAGAATTGATTTTTTTCTTATATAAAATTCCGTCACTACTTCTTCACCGTCGGTCAATGAGCTATACTAAATACATGTGGTTTTGTACTCATATGACACTTGCTGCACTCTTTCGTGGCGCAAATTGGATTTCAAATTCGGGCACGTTCTTGGAGCTTGAATATGAGTTTGGATTATCTTGGAGTTGTGGTAAGCTGCTTGGGATATTCTGCGGCCTACACGTTCAATCTACCTCTATTTATTAGTCTATTTCGGTATTCGGATAGGACATTTCTTATGTATAGATCTTCATATTAGTTTGGACTTGTATCCTATCGTAGAAGCTCTTGTACTTATGACACTAACTCTTTGGGTAGTAATTAAGGTTTCCACATTTCATACTTGCAAATGACTTAGTGATTGGATACTATGTTTTTGCTTATTTTTCTACTTATAACATTGAATTGAATCTGTAAATTATTGGTTGACTTATCGATCAGTTGAAAACATAGGTGCCATCACGACATGTGATTTTGGATCATGAAAAATTGTTATCAGAGTCCTAGGTTCATTGGTCTCACGAGTACAAGAGCTGAGTCTAGTAGAGTCTTGCAGATTGGTGCGGAGACGTCTGTTACTTATCTTCGAGAGGCTATAGGACTTTAGGAAAGTTTCTTCTTTCATTCCTTTTCTTGCGTGTGTGGTTTGGTTTAAAGTCAAAATTTCTTTGTCCATTCTTTTATCAATGGTGAGGAGACATTTTCAAATTTGACCTTTGTGAAAGGGGATGACATCGTGTGGTTGAGTATATATGCTACGTGGTTAGGAAAATATCTTGATAATGAGACTTTCAATTCAAAATAAGGAAATTAACGAGGTTGGAGATAGTAAGAATAGTTTTTCTCAAGGTATTATTTAGACAAGGATAGAGGAATTTCATTTGAATTTATTAGGGCAATTTTATGACTCGTGCTTACGATTAGTGAATAATTTAGTAATGAAAAAAATATAATGTCGATATCTTGAAGAAAAGTGTAATGTTTGAAGATTCAAGTGATAAAATAAGAGTTTAGTGAATACGGTAAGGCTACAGGGACAAGTTGAGAAAGGATAGAGATATAAAATGTGACCACTTCTCATGACGTTTGAGAGGCTAAGATTTGTTATAAGATTTGTGTGACAGATTTTTTTATCCTTTAGAGTGGAGGTATACTGAAGATAAATGGAATAGTTCAAGTTGAATGGCGTTATGAAAATATTGATGTTTATTTGACAGAAGTCACAAGGTTGATTAAGTCTAATACATCAAAATATTATAAAAGGTTAAAAATTGAATATTTGTTAGTAAAGCCATTTAAATTGAGGGTTATTGATAAATAGTGGTAAATACATATTGTGAGGAACTTTCCAAAAATTTAATTGAGGATTAATAATAATAATTGAAAATAAGTTGATGGAAAGATTCTTTAGTTAAGGGATCTTGGAATGGATTGTTGTATGAAGCTGCATGAGGACACCTATAGAGATGTATGCATAGTAGTTATCAATCGCTAAATAGACCATAGACCAATATATCAGTGATTGGAAATATAACCTTTATAAATAACTAATTGTGTTGGGATAATCAAGGTGGTTCGAAGTATCATTCGATATGATCTCGGTCGACTATAGTTTTATTTCGAGTGTAGATCTACTTCATATTTAGATTTGAATATGTTTTGAAGCTCTTGTTCTATGTTTGCACATATTCTTAATCGATAGATGATTCTTAGTGGCAGGCAATTACATCGATCTTATGTTGTTAAATTGGTAGTATATGACATGTGGACATATCAAACTACTCTGAGTGTGGTAGACTTCAATAGCATTTCGAAAATGAAATAAATTTCTCTACATTATACAATTTCATACTAACTTCAAATATGTTTGATATTTCAAAATTTAAGTGGTAGGATAGTCTCAGTACCCATTCAAGAAATGTATCATTGTCTCTTACATTTTAATGTGTGGAAAGAAGTGTTGCATCACCTATTCGTCTTATGTTGTGATACTAGTGATGATGTGTCTCTTTTAGATCTCATTCTAATGGTGCAAAAGTGTTTCAAGGGTACTTCGTGTGAGTTTGATATAAGAATTAGTATTGACTTATAGTTAGACACTTGGCCTATTTCGATTATTTCTTATTGAAATACTTTGGTGAATTTTAAAGAACGATAACAAGACATGTTGAGTAAGAATTTGTGTTGGATCAAGTATACTTTTATTGGGTAAAATTCTATCATATTGGGATTCTTTTGTTATTTCATCGAGGATATATTAGTATACTCCCTTGTAGTAAGGATCACGAGCATTGTTTGAGGACGGTTCTATAAAAATCTGAAGAAAATTAAGCTATATTCATGTTTTTTAAGTGTGAGTATAGATTAGTTTTGTGGCACAGTTGAAATGTGTAGTGATCAAGAAATGTATTATGAGGAATCTCAATAGAATTGAGGCAGTTTGAAATTGGTTCTGGCCTATTTAAGTTACGATATTTGGAGTTTTTAGGCCTAGTTGGTTAGTATCGATGATGCTCTCATTCATTACACTTGCATTGAATACATTAATGTAGAAGTGAGTGACTTTTTAATGGTTTAATGTGTGTGAGGTGAGGTTTCTAAAGATCAATATTGGACTATTAACCATGTTCTAGCCAAAGGTCTCATGACCTTATCCTACTTGAAAAAGTATTGAAATCATTCTCTTTATTTGGTTTTAATTCTATTAGGAAAAGGATTGAAATTCTAATCCTAGTCGTAGTTGGTTTTGACATGTAAGGAAAAACACAACTTTATAAATATAGGAAAGTCTTGAGAGAATAACTCAATTACTCATTAGTATTTTATTTGAAAGACATTGTGACATAAGAGAAGATTCTGATAGAGCTTTCAACAAGAGAGAAGAGATAAGAGAGAAGAAAAGATTTGATTTGTTGCAGTCTTTTTGTCCTACCAACAACCTTCAGATCATGTTTCCCGATCAACTAACCGTTGGATTGGACTGAAATTTTGAATGAGTGTTCATGACATCTTGGTGGCTAATTATAACGGTGGAGATCATATTTGAAGGTCAGGAAGAGACTATTTATGGTCTCGAATAGATGCTGCGTTTGGATGGTGCTTATTTATATTTATCTTTTAGTTGGGTATTAATGTAGTAAGGCAAGTGATAGCTTTTGCTTCAAGATAATTGAAAGTCATGAGAAGAACTGTCTTTGTTATATCTTAAACTTGGTGGTGGTGGTGCGTGCATTAAAGTTGTAAAGACATTATATTTATCGTGTGTATTGCAATGTATTTTAGTATATTATTCAATAACAGAAATTTCAATTTGAGATAACAATGATGGTTAAAATTTCTCAAGAGATATAGGACAATTATCATTTATAAGTTGAGCAAGATAAATGGGGTAGTAGATTTCTTAAGTTGAAAGACACTTAGTATTTCTTAAGTTGAAAGGCACTAAGTCTGGATAATTCTTTTTAATGAGTGAGAGAGAGTCTTTTGTTATGAATGATCCTACCTTATCCAATAACTTTATAAGGCTTGATATTTTAAAACTTGTTAAGATGTTGGCTTACATGGAGATGAGGTCATCCTTATTGGAGCATATTCTAGCTCAACGATTTGATGATTTAAGTTTGCTTATGATTTGAGAAAAGCTATTACAAGGTAAAGCCAATGAGGAGATTCTTTATGGTGAGGTGTTTTTAGGATAAAATATCGTAAATATATTCCTCAAATAGGTGAATGACTAGACAGATCATGCATGAAGTTCATAGTTTGAGGTACTCTATTAATTCGAGGCTACTAGGATGTATTATTACTTAAAAAAAATTTATTGATTGTGTCATGTAAAGATGAATATAGTATATTTAGTATCTTTGTATTTGAATAACCAACAAGAGAAGTCTTATGCCAAAATCTGGAGTGTAATTCAAAGGATGTCAACACCTCTGTGAAAGTGAGAGCATATATCTATTGGCTTATTGGCAGGGTTACCGAATACTTTTGGTAAGTTTGAAAGTATATGGATCATCGTAGATCGATTAACAAAACTTACAGAATTTATATTGATTTAAACTTATTATAATTTTGAAAAGTTAGCCATGATCTATATAAGGGAGATAATTTGCTTGCCTAGGTGCCAAACTTCAGAGTGAGGCACACAATTTATATTTCATTTCTAATGGTGTATGCAGATGAGGTTGGATACTCGAGTAGATTTTAGTATCAATTTGTCTTTAACGGAGTTTGCATACAATATAATGAATTATCATTCGAGCATTGTAATGACACTATTTGAGGCTTTGTATGGTATAGCATATTAACATTTGATTGGTTGGTTTGTACAACTGAGGTTAGGTTGTGAGGTACAAGTCTATAGAGAAAGTCCTTGGATAGAGTTCCGGAATGGAGAACATATTTTGTTGACGGTTTCACACATAAAGTGTGTGATGAAAAAAATTATAAAAATAATAAATAAATACAAGTTGAGCCTGAGCTATGTTGTTCCTCTCGAGTTTGTTCAACATTTTGGAAAAGTGGCTTACGAGTTGGTTTTGCCACGTGATTTGTTGGTTGTTCACCCTATATTTCATATTTAAATTCTATAGAAGTATTAGTAGGTTGATGCTAAAAAATATTCACTGGATTTCAGGGTTGCTTGATAAAAAAAAGGTTGAATATTGAAGAGGAGCCGATAACTATTTTGGATAGGCAAATTCAAAAGTTGAGGTTGAAAATGATTGCTTCAGTAAAAGTTGCAATGTGGAACCATCATCCAGTAGGGGAGACTACTTTGGAGATTGAGTGGAATGACATAACCTAAGATTTTAAAGCGTAACTGTTATTTGTAGTTTTGATGATGTAATAAACTCATGGACCTTGTGAAGGTACCCGATTCTCAATATGAATCGTTCGTTGACTTCCAGCTGGAGAAAGTACAGAAAGTTGGTGCACAGTTCCTTGCTGCGTCAGAAATGTCAGAGCTTTCCAACCAATGGCAGGGGTGTAAGGAAAGTGACTTGTTTATACAATGTCATCTTTCCACATATTGTTCTTTAGTTTTTGCAACTTGAAAAAGTACATTCAATAACTCTTGCAAAGGCTTAAGAAAATCAAGGAGAAGAATCATCCAAGAACAATCTAAACTCAGGCGTACATTGTGTAGTGATTTGAGAATATATTCTTTCATCTTACATTGTAAACTGATACTAAATCTATAAAGGAATCAGTGTGGTCTGATCTGAAATTCTAAGTTAGTTAGTTGAACTAATTTAGTGGGTAACCTTTGTGTTGCTTAGAAATTTCTAAGTTGTCTAGAGTGATAGCTTAGTGGGTAGAGTAACATATACTTAGGCTCATCAAGCAATATAATTATTGCTTGTTGGTGAGATTAAAAACTTTTTCTCACATTTGTGTAACTTATTTACTTTTGCTTGTGAAGATTAGTGAAAAAGTTATGAAAATCCTGTGAGAGAGGTCGTGGTTTTACTCTCTTGAGCAAGGATGCTTCCACGTAAAACTCCTATGTTGTTAAACTGCATTTATTTTCTTTTATATCCTTATTTGTGTGTCAAGGGACCTGGTCCATTGATTGATAGTGGACGCATATATTCTAACAAGTGGTGTCAGAGCAGGTACTCTCTATCCGGTTAACACCAAGGGAGTGATTCATGTTCTAGAATGGTTGCTCCACTTAATCTGGAAGAGGGTCAGTCTTCAGCAAGACCCCCTCGTTTCAATGGTCACTTTTATAGTTGGTGCAAAGTGATAATGCATGACTTCCTTATGGATGAAGATAGTGAACTATGAGACATTGTCTTAGATGGACCCTTCATCCCCATTATTGAAGAGAAAGATGGTGAAAACACTAGGCTTGTTCAAAGCCTAGAGGAAAATATGATGAAGCTGATAGGAAGAAGATTGATAAGGGGTACAAAGCAAAGAAACTTCTTGTGTCTGGTATAGGACCTGATGAGTTCAATCGTGTCTCAGCTTGTGAATCTGCAAAAGAGATTCGGAATTACTAAAAAATAGCCCATTAAGGAAATGAACAAGTAAAAGAGTCAAAGATTGATATGCTTACCTCTCAGTATGAAAATTTCAAAATGAAAGAAGGTAAAACTATTCATGAAATGTTCACTAAACTGTCATCTATCACAAATGAGTTGAGAAGTCTTGGCGAACCTATCAACATGAGTAAGCAAGTCGGAAAAGTGCTTCAAATTCTTCCCAAGTCTTGGGAAAGTAAGGTTGATGCTATTACTGAAGCAAAGGACCTGAAAGTGTTAACAATGGATGCTCTCATTGGAAATCTAAGGACTCATGAGATGAACCGATGTCATGATCAGTCAAAGAAGGAAGTCAAGAAAGATAAGTCCTTGATGCTGAAATACAGATCTGAAGAGGACTCCAGTGATGCTGATGATATGGCTTACCTCATCAAGAGGTTTCAGAAGATTGTGAGGAAACACAAAGGTTTTAGAAAGGGAGCAAATATTCCTCAAACTGGCACTCAAAATGATATTTGTCACAAGTGTGGAAAGGCTATACACTCTATAAGAGTGTGTCTATTACTCAAAGTCGAAAACAAAAAAATATCAAAAACCATGAAGTGATAAAGAAAAGCAAAAGGACCTGGTACTTGATATGAATGATCGGAAAGCTGCTGCTGACTATGTGGTCAAGAAAGCTCTTGCTTCCTAGGGAGACTCTTCGAGTGACTCAAAAGATCTTGATGAACTAAATGATGTGTCAATGATGGTGGTTCATGAAGAGGAAACCATATTCAATGAGATGTTTACTTTCATGGATCATTCAGAGAATGAAGATGATGACGATAAGGTAACTCTTCTTGATATGAAACATGATCTGAATACCTATTCTCTTAAAAAATTGAGAACATTAGCAAATGTTATGATTGATTTAGTGATTGAGTTAACTTCTAAAAGAGATATTATGAAAGCTGAGCTTGAAAGTTTAGGTGAAAATAGAGATAAAATGGGTGATAAAATGTTGAAAATTGAAGATCAAATGGCTGTTCTTGAATCTGAAAAAAATAAAACTTAAAAAACAATTGCATCTGATAAATAAGAAAGCTGAAAAATAAAAAGGAAAGTCTAATGGTTTACAAGTTGAGCTTGAAGAAAAACTAAAAACCTCTGAGACTAATCTTGTTTTGGCTTTGGAAAGGAGCAACAACTTAGACAGAGATATTGTCAAACTTAAAGATGAACTTGGAAAATCTCTTAAGTGGACAAAATTTTCTAAGCTGCTTTCAAATTTAACAAATCAAAGTAATTTCAACAAAAAGGGTCTAGGAAGTTTGATTATTACTCTTCCGTTCAATCCTCACAGCAAATATGTATTTGTGTATGACAATTTGTTGTGTCTTTATTGTGGTAAAATTCAAAAGAAGAGTGTACTGCCTGGATAAAGTCACATGAGAGACTTTCAAATATATAAAAAAGCAAAGAGTTTCAAAAGAGAGACCTGGGTCCCACAAAACAATTCTCAACCTAAAGGTTTTCAAAGAGAGGATTTGGTTCTGCTCAAAAATCCTTCGTCAAAAAGAATTTAAAATTACCTCATTGGGCTAGAATAACTTTGATCACTCTTTTGTCTGCTTTCTGGGAACTTGAATTGAAATGGGTTCCCAAGCCTAATAAATGATTCTTGCTGCAAGTGAGTGAGAGGAGCATCAGTCAATGTTGGTACATGGATAGTGGATGCTCTAAACATATGACTGGTGATATCCAAAATTTCCTCTTACTCAAGTCACTTCAAGGTGGAGGTGTCTCTTTTGGTGATGGAAAGAAGGGGTATATTTTATGTGTTGGTAAAGTGGGAAAATCGCTTGGGGAACCCATCGACAACGTGTATCATGACAGTGGGTTGAAGTATAGTCTTTTGAGTGTGTCTCGAACTTGTGACAAGGAAAATGAAGTGAAGTTTACTTCTGAGAAGTGCACTGTAGTTAATCTAACTACAAAGAAAGTGATTCTTACTTCTCATAGAAGTAAAAACATGTATGCGGCTAACTTAGAAACATCTCATGGAGATGATCTGACATGTCTTAGTGCTCAGAATGTAAATGCTGATCTGTGGCATCAAAGACTAGGGAATGTGAGCTCATCTTTATTGAATAGACTGATTTCTAAGTACATGTTCCTAGGTCTGCCAAAGTTAAAATTTTGTGAAAGTAAAATTTGTGAAGCCTGTGTCAAAGGAAAACAAATCAGATCATGCTTCAAGCCAAAGAAGAAAGTAACCTCATCGAGAGTATTAGAGCTGCTACATATGTGGACCTTTGAAGGTTAGAAGTGGAAAGAATTACATTATGGTTGTAGTTGATGACTATTAAGGTTCACATGGATAAGGTTCTTACGATCAAAAATAGAAACACCGGAAGAATTGATAGCATTTTTCAAAATGATTCAAACAAAATTGAATCAAGTGATTGCTGGAATTAGGTCTGATCATGGAACTGAGTTTGAAAACTAAAAATTTGTTCATTTCTGTATGAAAAATGGCACTCGTCACAATTTCTCTACTCCAAGAACTCCCCAGAAAAATGGATTAGTGGAAAGGAAAAACAGAACCTCGGAAAATATATCAAGGACCATGATTATTGAGTCAAATCTTCCTCAAAATTTTTGGCTGAAGCAATCAACACAGCATGTCATGTTACTAACATATGTTTGATAAGGTCTTTACTAAATAAGACTCCCTATGAACTACTCAACAACAAAAAACCTATGTTGAGCTACCTTAAGGCATTTGGATGCAAATATTTTGTTTTGAACAATGGAAAGGATGATCTCAAAAAAGTTTGATTCTAGAAGTGATGAAGGAGTGTTTGTAGGATATTCTTCATCACGTAAAGCATACAAAGTTTTCAACAAGAGAAGTCAATGTATTGAAGAAAGTATTCATGCTTTGTTTGATGAATATGGAAATTTGAAAGGTGCTGCATCAAATGATGAAGATGAGTTAATTGAGTTGATTGATTCTCAAAATATTCAAAGAAGTGAAGCTGATATAAATGACCAGTTGGGGATTGACAATGTTGATCAAAGCTCATCTAAAAAGGCTGATGAAGTTGAAAGATGTGAAGAGGAACCTGGTACTATTTTTATCTCAAGTCAAAATATCTCAAACTCTCCAGAAAATGAAGAATTCCTTGAAGAAGAAGATCACACTGATCAGTTGAACCAGTTGACCTCGAGACCAAGATGGAAACACAGTTCATCACATCCACTTGATAATGTCATTTCACCTCTGAACTCTAGAATTTACACTAGATAAAAAACAAGAAATCTAGTTGCATTCTCAGCGTTTATATCATCAATTCAGCCTAAGAACGTGAAAGAGGCATTAGGTGATGCAGTTTGGGTTAATTCAATGCAACAAGAACTCCATCACTTTGAAAGAAGTAAGGTTTGGTACCTGGTTCCTAGACCTATTGATAGAACTGTTATAGGAACCAGATTGGAATTCATAAACAAGTTTGATGAAAATGGTGTGATTACTAGAAACAAATGCAGATTAGTTGTTCCAGGGTACAATCTGGAGGAAGGTATAGACTATGATGAAACCTTTGCTCCTGTTGCAAGGATGAAGACTATGAGAATTCTCATAGCCTTTGCGGCATTCATGGGATTCAAGCTATATAAACTGGATGTCAAGAGTGATTTCCTAAATGGAGACTTAAAAGAGGAGGTGTTTGTTAAGCATCCTCCTAGGTTTGAGAATGTTGAGTTACCAGATCATGTGTTCAAGTTGAATAAGGCTTTGTATGGTTTTAAATAAGCTCCCAGAGCTTGGTAAGGAAGATTCTCGAAGTTCCTGATAAAAAATGGGTTCAAAACGGGGAAAATAGACAATACCTTGTTCTTATTAAAAATAGAACAGGAATTGCTTATTATATAGGTATGTGTGGATGACATTATCTTTGGGGCTACATCAAAGCATTTGTGTGAAGAATTTTCACTATTAATGGGAAATGAGTTTTAGATGAGCATGATGGGTGAACTGACTTTCTTTTTGGGACTTCAAATCAAGAAATCATCAGATGAAATCTCAATCAGTCAGGAAAAGTATCTTAAGGAGCCGTTGAAGAAATTCAATATGTTTGATTCTAAACCTATTGATACTCCTATGAGCATAAACTCCAAGCTTGTAGCATATGGATCTGGTTCTCTTATGAATCAAACCATGTATAGGGGAATCATTGGACCCTTGTTGTATCTGACTGCTAGCAGACCTGACATCGTAAATAGGGTTGGAATGTCTGCTAGTTTCTAAGAATGTCCTCGTGATTCACATTTGAAGGCTGCAAAATGGATTCTAAGATATTTGAAGAAGAGAAGGGACTTGGTCTTATTCTACCCAACCGGTGACACTTTTGATCATGTTGGTTTTGCAGATGTTGATATTGCTGGTTACCAAGTTGACAGGAAGAGAACTTCAGGGATGGCTCATTTCCTTGGATCTTCACTTATCTCAAGGGGAACTAAGAAACAGAATTCAGTAGCTCTTTCAGCAGCTGAAGCTGAATATCTTGTAGCTGCTACATGTTGTTCACAATTGTTATGGATCAAACAACACTTAGTGGACTTTGGAGTAATCATCACGGCAATACCTCTTATGTGTGACAATACTAGTGGAGTCAGTATAGGAAAGAACCCTGTTTACCACAAGAGAACCAAGCACATTGATGTTAGACATCATTTTCTGAGAGACAATGTTCAAAAGGGAAACATTGTGCTTACATATTGCCCAACGGAGGAACAAATCCCAGACATCTTCACCAATTCTCTTAGCAAAGATCAATTTGAGAGTAATAGGTTGAAGTTGGGCATGATGACTTCAAAATGATTTCAAGTTATTCAATCATTGAATTTCCTTGATGGCTAAACTTGTAGTGCAGGTATCCTCTTTGTCAATAATACCTTATCTAAGTTAGATCGCTGTTGTACCTTTTGCTGGTATACATTCATTAAGGATCATCAAAGCAAAGACATGGCTAGAACAGTTGAGGAATGATGATAAAATTGCACTACGAGTTCCTGGTCCTAGTCGAGGTTAGCATTCATACATTATTTTTAAACTGAGATAAAGTGACCGTTGATCAAGCCACGTATCAGTCATCGGTTATTCTGATCATTACTCCCATCAATTATTTTCAAGCGACGCGTCAAATCAATAGGGACCTGGCACCATTTCGTTTACTTTTAAAACCCACTTTTTCTCTCTTTTAATCCTTTACTCTTCTTGCAATATTCCTTCAAGGGATAAAATTTTTAATCACTATCTCTTTCATTCTTTACCACTGCTTCTCTCTTCTTTCTTCTTGATAAAATGTCGGACCCTTCTTCTGCTTCTAAGCAAATGCTTACAACACTTAGTGAGATTGAACCAATTGCTTTCTATTGTCCGTCTTCCACAGGGTCAAAATATAATCCTCCAACAAGTTCTCCCTTAGATAATCCTGAAAACCCTTTTCACTCTATAGATATAAAAAGTTCAAGTGTTCCTACTAAACCTGGTCCTCATCATGAAATGCTTTCAGATGCTCTTTTCGAAAGAGATTTACCAAGGAACAAAACTTCTGAGTCAAACATTCATGCTGCGAGTGGAGAATTGGTGACCGAGAGTATTGCTATGATGTGAGAGGAAGTCAGGGTTGAGGAAAGTGAACCTTTTCAAAATGAAGAGATCAGAGAGACCCAACCTTATCTTTGATAGAACTCCAGATTTTGGGAGATATCAATCCTCTGATTTCTCTGAATCAGAATTTGATTAACAATCTATGCAGTCGAAGGTTGAAAGGAGAGATATAAGTGCATCTAAAAGGAAAAGATAAAGTGGTGGGAGAAGTTTTTAAAAGGAGACCTATTACTAGATCTGACGCAAAAAGATGATGGTTGATGCTCCGAAAGATTGTGCTAAGTCTACAACAGAAAACAGGAGTGCTAGAACTTTCAAAGTGTCCAATTTTAAACTGCTTGAGTCTGGTGTAATAATTGTGTCTGCTGAAGAGACAGAAAAGGTTTACAGGAAGAAGAGGTCAGGAAAGACAAAGGCAAGAGGAACTAAGAAAGCTGAGCAAACAAAATCCACAAATGAGACTGGTATAGGATAAAGGAAAAGGTCACAAGGACCTGGTACACAGGTGTATAAAAGTAAAGAGAAGGTCAACAAACAAGAGATTGTTGACAATTTGAGGAAGCAGTCTATACTGGTTGGCAGGGTTTCTGATATGGGGATAATTAATCTTCCTGGGATGGACTCACTTCATGAAATGGTTGAGATTCAATCTTGGATGCATCTTTTGAACAAAAAATCTCCCATTCTTCAAGAAGAGGAAGTGCGAAATTCTATTATAACATTCAATTTTAGGAAGATGGAAGTGTCAATACCAGAGTAAACGACATTGTTGTTCACCTTGACGAGGCTCTGCTGGGAAAAATTCTTAGGGTACCTCGAGATTGTACTAGGTCTGTGGTAGGGAAAATGTGTTCTGTTGAATTTGTGACACTGTGTTTGAAGCTTCCATCTACAAAATGTGCAGGGCTATTTAAGAAAGTGATGAAAAGTGAATATAAGTTAGCTTTTGAATTTGTCAACAAAATTCTCTTACCTCGAACTGAAAAGAGGACCTCAGTAACTTCTGTTGATTTGTATGTGATGGAATTGTTATGCAAGTTTGAACCTCTAAATCTTCCGAGACTCATGCTTGAGCATATATGGATACTTTCTCACTGAAGTATTCAAATACTTTAACACTCCGCTTGGTGTTGGAAAAGTTGGTACAGTGAAGCAAGCCTTTTCAAAAACTACCTTGGTTGAATGCGAGTGCATTGAAGGGAAAGGAAATCCCAAGAGAAAAATGGCTCAACTCATTGAAGACCAGGACCAACTCAAGCATGAAGTTGAAAAATTGACTATGAGGCTGAGTGGCAAGGATGCTGAAAATGCTATTCTTAAGGCCGAGCTACTCACTGCGCAGACAGAAGGACCTGGTACTAATGAGGTTCAAGCCCTGGAAAGGGAAAATGTAGAACTGAGGGCCAAAGGTATTGCTTTACAAGAAAAAGCAATAAAAGATAATGATGCTGCTAATGCTAGACTCACTCTCATCATTCAGTTTCTTTCCCATCATCCTCCCCTTCATAGTCCGTCCAATAATCTTCCCGTGTCTTCTTTGTGTGGCTTATCTTTTCATCCTTGGATTTCAGTTTGTTGGTAATGTATTGAATGTTAATTTTTGAAATCTATTTATATTATTCCCCTGGTAATCTAGCTGATATCTCGTGTAAAATGCTTTATTTTATGTTTGATTGCCAAAAGGCTTTTTTCTCTTATATTATTATTGATACTGTTGGTTTACTGTATCTCTTTTTTATGATGCCAAAATGGGGAATTTTAACTGGTTGTTGTGACTGGACATGTTTGTGAGGGGGAATACAACTAGTGCAGTGTATATTGTGTTTTTTTTTGTTTTCGATTCTATGCTAGGAGGGTGGATAAGCAATTCTGGGGGAACTTGTCCTGAAGTTGGAGTGGAGCCTGGGATATTGTTTGTCATCATCAAAGAGGGGGAAAATGTTATTTGTAGTTTTGGTGATGTAACAAACTCAGGAACCTTGTTAAGGTACACAGTTCTCAATATGAATCGTTCGTTGACTGCAGCTGGAGAAAGTACAGAAACTTGGTGCACAGTTCCCAATTGAGTCAGAAACGTCAGACCTTGGTTAAGGAAAGTGACTTATCTATACAAAGTCATCTTTTCACATATTGCTCTTTAGTTTTTGCAACTTGAAAAAGTACATTCAAGAACTCTTGCAAAGGCTTAAGAAAATCAAGGAGAAGAATCATTCAAGAACAACATAAACTCATGCGTACATTGTGTAGTTGTTTGAGAATATATTCTTTTTATCTTACATTGTAAACTGATCCTAAATCTATAAAGGAATCAGTGTGGTTTGATCTAAAATTCTAAGTTATTTAGTTGAACTAATTTAGTGGGTAACCTTTGTGTTGCTTAGAAAATTCTATGTCGTCCAGAGTGATAGCTTAGTGGGTAGCGTAACATGTACTTAGGGTCATCAAGCAATAGAGTTATTGCTTGTTGGTGAGATTAAAAACTTTTTCTCACAATTGTGTAACCGATTTACTTATGAATATTAGTGAAACGGTTGTGAAAATCCTGTGAGACAGGTCGTGGTTTTACTCCCTTGAGCAAGGAGGTTTTCACGTAAAACTCCTTTATTATTAAACTGCATTTACTTTCTATTATATCCTTATTTGTGTGTCAAGGGACCCGGTCCATTGACTTATAGTGGACGGACATATTCTAACAGTAACAATGCGTTCTATTATTTTATCACTCGAGGAAGAATTTTTGTTTTAGTGGTAGATAGTGTAACGACCCATTATATCGTTTTGATCACTTGACCTCTTTCTCTCATGCAAAACTTTTTCCGTAAATATTAAATAGGAATTTTTACTATTTGTTTAACTATAATCTTAGATAATAGTTTAGTTAGTGATTAATGGGCCAAGTTTATAACTTACTTATAGCTCATACCACTTGACCACTTTTAAAATAAGTTAAAGAAGATTATTATTACTTTTTTTATTATAAATAAAGACCGATTTTTGGCTCACGAGGAATGAAGATAACTGCTCAGGTAAACAAAGTCTCAGTCAATCTCTATTCTCTTTATATGCGTACTTGATTATTGCATAGATGGTTAGTATAATAATATAGTGTAGAGTAATTAAATAAATTAATAAAAGAAATTGAGAGGATATGTGGGTTCTGTTGGTTGAAATTTAGTTTTAAGTATACTTTGAAAAATTATAGGTGATGGTTGCCACTGCCAATGATAGGAGTAATAATTGGATAGTGATGATGGATTAATCATTGGAAAATTTAGATAATAATGAGTCAGTGATGGATAGACACGAAGAAATTGCTTATTAAAAAATTCTGCACTTGATTTTGTTGTTCCTTCCTTATGGTTCAATTTCTTTCAAGTCTAATATGAATTATATTATACGATAACCATTAGATTTCGGGAATTTAGAGAAAGTTATACTTTTAACCCTAGTCTTTAATTTAATGAATATGAAACTTGACAAATTAACTGAGATCAAATTTAAGAACTTGATTGTAAATCTATGCTCTATGATTTATGGGTGATTTAGTCTCACTGAAATTCTAGATTTGTCACTGTCGGTTTGGATTCAACCTTTTGAGTGATCTTTTGGGTTTGAAATGAAAGTATAGAAATAAGGGCATCTACGGACACATTTACTTATGAATATTGCATATTTTTTAATTATAGATTGTGAATGTTGTAAAGCTTTACAAAAAGGAAAAAGAAATCTTGAGGAACGTTTTCTAATTAAAGATTAATAATGGAATGGATAATGGGTAAGAGATAAAGATGAGGTCTCGTACCAATATTGTGACGGGCATTGATACGAGCACCGATGTTGTTAAAGAGACAATTTATTACTATAATATGACATATTGTAATTCGAGAATGTCAAAACATATGGGCATTAGCTGATTTATTATTGACTTGAATTTCTTGGTGTGATTGTGTTTTTCCTGATTTCACCCGTATAGTTATGACAACTGAGGTGGTTATGTATTATGTTGATATTGATTGATTGAGATGCATCATTATCCTGTTTGTTGCAATAATATTGTATACATGCATTGACATGAGATTGAGTATAAGTTGGATACATGGAGATCGTCCGTAGTTGGGATGGTGAGATGTTAAGATTATAATTTGGGCACGTGGAGACTGTCCGTGGAAAATTATTTTATTTTATGATAGTGTGTTGAGATCGTTTACATAGACATTTGGAGATCGTCCACGTCGGTATATAGACCTCGTGAGTCTCCCATGGGTCATGAACTCTTGATGTATTTCAGTGGAGAGAGTGCTAGGTATTCTAAGGAATATCATATCATAGTGTCATATTGCACTGCATCTCATGACATCCTTCATTCTTGATGATTATGTGTTTTATTTGGTTGTTGGAAGTTACTTGATGTTTTATTACCTCTATTTGATGAAACTTTACTAGTAAGTGTAATATAGACCTGTATAATTAAAGAATTGATTTTTTTCTTATAGAAACTCTCGTCACTACTTCTTAATTGTCGGTTAATGAGAAATACTGGGTACAAGTGGTTTCGTACTAAAAAACACTTGCTGCACTCTTTTGTGGTGCAAATTGGATTTTAAATTCGGGCACGTTTTCTGAGTTTGAATATGAGTTTAGATTATCTTGGAGTTGTGGTGCGCTTCTTGGGATATTTTGTGGCCCACACCTTCAATCTACCTCTATTTATTAGGTTATTTCGGTATTCTTTTTGGATATATCTTATGTTTATATTTTCACATTAGTTTGGACTTGTATCCTATTGTAGAAGCTCTTGTCCTTATGACACTAAATCTTGGGGGTACTAATTTAGGCTTCCGCATTTCATACTTTTAAATGACTTTGTGATTGGATACTATGTTTTCTCTTATTTTTCTATTTAAAATATTGAATTAAATCAGTAAAATTATTGGGTTGACTTACCTATCGTTTGACAACGTGGATTCCATCTCGACTTATGATTTGGGTCATGAAAATTCTTAATTTAAGGATGAAATGAGGTTCAAAAAAGTCATTTAAACATGTGAAACAACTTGTAGGCAAACAACATGGACAACATTATGTGGTACGAGAGAGATAGAATAAAGAACTTCAAAACATCAATAAAAGAAATAACATACTTTGAGTACGAATTAAACTATTGGCTTCCTAAGATCAAAAATCTTTCTAAACCAAAATTTCAAAACACAACATTTCCCAAATATATTATAGGAAGATAGAACACAGGTATGTCAATAGCCCATAATAAAACTGTTAGCGGAAACCTGAAGTTAAAGAACAAGGAATAACATTAATATTTAACGTGGTTCGAATCAAAATGATCCTACGTTCACGAAAGAACAACTGCAACAATATTTATTTCACTCTATGAAGAATACAAGTGAAATACTACAAGATAGAGAAAACAAATGCCTTAGAAGGTGAGAAGGCAATTGAGAGGATGATTTGAAAATGAATTTAAAGCTACCTATTTATAGGAATAAATTCATCCTATTGATTTTATCCATGACATCACTATATGTCAAAAATGTCAAGGTTAAGAATATGAAACCATTTTATGGTTTTCCTAAACTAGACCTACCAAGATACTATCTTTGACTTTAATTTTGTACTAATTATCTTCCTACCAAATATTCATGTTAATTCATATTCCATTTAGTTTGATTCCACAAAAACCAAACCAACTCTTTCAATCTCCACCTTGATTTGTGTTCCAAGCATGCGTATAAAAAACTCCATGCAAAACTTCTAAGATTATAGGGCAATCCCATTGAATGAAACAAGAAGAATCAAACCTTTGTTGAATATACCAGCTCTACCTAGCAGTTATTCTCTTAGAGTTGCATCAACTGATGCATACTCCCGCCAAGTCCTTGCAGTGTGAAAAGTTAGCAAGCAGGACTATTTTGGTCAACATGTCTGCAGCTTATCGTCTGTGATAATCTTCTAAACCTTGATAGCTCCATATTCTACGACATCTCGAATAAAATGGAATTTGCATCAATGTGTTTGGTGCGCTCCTAAAATATTTGATTTTTAATCAAATGAGTAGCACTTTAACTATCTTAGAATTAGTTCAAGTTGAACCAAACTCAATTCTGCCACCAAAACTTTGAAGGAGATAGCTTCTTTCGCCGCCTTTGTTGCTGCCATATATTCTGCCTCAATTGTAGACAACGCGACAATAGACTGTAAAAGCGATTTCCAACTAACGGCACTGCCAACAAGAGTAAGGATGTATCCAGTTGTGGACCTCCTTCAATCAAGATCCCCTGCATAGTCAGAATCTACATAACTGAGAATTGAAATATCTTTACTTTTACGGAAAGTCAAGCCAACATGATGAGCTCCTTTGAGATATCTCAATATCCACTTGAGAGCTTCCTAGTGCCTTTTTCCTGGATCTGCCCCATGTACCTGCTTACCACACTTAAAGATTTAGCAATATCTGGACGTATGCACACCAAAGAATACATAATGCTAGCAACTGCGCTTGCATAAAGAACCTTTGACATATCCACCTCATCCATTGACTCAGGCATTTTTAACTCCAACATCATGAAATGAGGAGCTAATGGTGTACTTACAGTCTTGGTCATATGCATATTAAATCTCTCAAGAACTTTTTCAATTTATCTCTTGTGAGAAAGATGTACAACACCATTTTCTCTTGAAATCTCCATTCCAAGAATTTTTTTTGCAACTCCCAAATCCTCTATGTCAAATTCCTTGCTCAACAATTTCTTTAAAATATTTATCTCTGTGATGTTATTAGCAGGAATAAGCATATCATCGACATACAACAATAGATAAATCATAGAATTACCACATATCTTCTTATGATACACCCAGTTATCAAATGCACTCCTCAAAAATCCATGTGTACTCATGGATGCATAAAATCTCTTGTACCACTGTCTAGGGGATTGCTTCAAACCATACAAAGACTTTTTCAGTTGACATACATGGTCTTCTTTTTATTCAGCTAGGAAACCTTCAGGCTGATCCATATAGATTATCTCTTCTAGATCACCATGTAAGAAAGTAGTTTTGACATCAACTTGTGCAACCAATGCCAGTAACAAGCGAATTGAGCTATATTTCACAAATGGAGAGAAAATCTCACTGTAGACCTATTTGCATCAAACTGTGCTCACCCCCTTGGCTTTTTCACCAAGACCCGTGTCTCATTTTTGTGAAGAGACTCCATCTCTTCCATCATGGATAACTGCCATCGTGCAACTTCTTTGCAAGAAGTTGCTTCAACATACAAAGAGGGATCAAGATCCTTGATCTCTTCTTCTGCAGCTATGAACGCATGTGCAATCAGATTTTCTTGCTCTATAAGACGTTTCGGTTTCCATATCTTCCTTTTGTTTCTTTCCTTCTCAATTATGTATGGTTCATTGGAAGCATGTTCTTCAAGATCTGCATTTTCTAACTCATCAATTTGAGTCTCTTGATCCCGCTCCTTGGTAAGCTCCACCGGTAGCTCCACCTGCTCGTTGTTCTCATTTCTTGATAACGCCACATATACTTTGCGAGGATCAAGTATAGAGGATTCATCAAAGGTCATATCTACTAACTCCAAATTTGAGTAGAGACAAACACCAAGCTTTGTACCCTTTTACTCCATTTACATACCCTACGAATATGGCCTTTTTAGACCTTTGTTCAAGCTTTCCTTCAGTAACATGATAATAAGTTGGACACCCAAATATTCGCAAGTATGAATAGTTAGAGGGTTCACCTGACCAGACCTCATTCAGAGTCTTAAGTGAATCGCTGATGCTGGAGACCGATTGACAATATGAGAAGCAGTATGAATTGCTTCAGCCCAAAATACTTTGGACATCTTGGCTTGTAAGAGAATACAACGAGCCTTCTCAAGAAGAGTTCTATTCATTATCTCGGCAACTCCATTCTCATGTGGTGTGTGCCTGAACGTCTTATGTCTTGCGATCTCATGAACCTTGAAGAAATCATTGAAGTCTTTACTGCAAAACTCTAAGCCATTGTCTGTGCGAAGATACTTGATTTTTCTCTCCATTTGACTTTCAACCAAAATCTTTCACTCTTTAAATACTTCAAAAGCATCACTTTTTTGCTTCAGGAAATGCACCCAAACCTTTCGTGAAAAATCATCAATGAGTGTGAGAAGATACCTCTTTTCTCCCTTCGATAAAAGCTTAGAGGGACCCCATAAATCTGAATGGATGTAGTCTAGAACCCCTCCCATCTTGTGCTTGCCAGTGCTGAAGCTGACCTTTTTCTACTTCCCTAAAACGTAGTTCTCACAAAATTCAAGTTTATTGATCTTCTTACCATTCAAAAGGTTGCGGTTGCTCAACATCTCCAATCCTCGCGCTCTCATATGACCTAGTCTCATGTACCATAATTTTTCCTTGTCATCATTATATAACTTCATTGTAGATGTATTTACAGAGCCAAAAATGGTTCTTCCTGCAAGTGTGTAGAGGCCATCCTTCTGTTTTGCCTTCAACATGACTAAAGACCCTTTAGTCACTTTCATAGTTCCTCCTTCAGTCATCTATTTATAGCCTTGTTTATCCAAGGTACCAATTGATATCAAATTCTTCTTCAGATCAGGAACATGACAGAATTCTGTAATAGTCCTCACGATTCCATCATGGCAGCGAACACAAACTGAACCTATGCCAACTATTTTAGAAGTTGCATTATTGCCCATTAGTACGGTTCCTCCACTTGTTTCGTAGCTACTGAAACAATCGCTTCAGAATGTCATATACAAAGTACAACCAGAGTGTAAGACCCATTTATTGTCATAGACTCCACTATTGCCTGATGTTGCTAGTACATAATCGTCATCAATATCATGTACCTGCTCAACAATGGATGCACTCGCCTTTTTTTTGGACTTCGACATAGGGCAATCTCGTTCAAAGTGCCCCATCTTGTGACAACCCTAACCCTCTGCATTCTTTCTATCCACACGAGACTTTAATTTGTACTTTGATTTTCTCCTTCCTTGTTGGCTAGTATTACCTCTTACAAATAGTCCACTAGCTTCGTCACTTTTGTTTCCTTCAAAATGCATTCGTACATCACTAGAGTTAAGTGCTAGCCGCACTTGCTCAAGTTTGATAGCTTGTTTGCTATACATCATCAAATTCTCAATATCACGACATTTTGAAGTCATTGAAAATAGCAAAGAACATAAAAGCGTCTCCTCGTCCTTTTTAATTCTACTAGTGTGTAAGTGCATCACTACTTTTTATGAACACATCTAGATCGTCTTGCAACAAAGTACCTGAATCCATCTTAAATGTTTGAAGACCCCGTTGTAACAACATCCTTGTTGTCACTGACTGGTCCTGGTAAAGCCCTTTTAGCTTTTCCCATAACTCTTTGGCCGTCTCTTCAGTACTTGTACTCACTTCACAAAGTACGTTAGGTGCAAGGGACAGTTGGGTTGCACTAAATGAATCTCCTTCAATATTTTCCTTATCGGAATTCAATATCTTATCAGGGTAATTTCCGTCAATAGCATGGATTGAACCTTCCCTCTACAGTAACGCCATCATATGGATTTTCCAGATATTGAAGTTGTTGCGCCCACTAAATCTATCAATTTCAAACTTCATGAAACTCATCTTTACTTGTTCTTCCTTTTCTACTACAATGTATTTGGAACTACAGAAAAACAAAATAATTCTTTTCTGATGTGGAAGTTCAGACTGTGCTGCAACCAGAAAACATACTCAGACAGAACCTTGGCTCTGATACCAATTGTTAGCAGAAATGTGAAGTTAAAGAACACAGAAGAACAATAATATTTAACGTAGTTTGGATAAAAATGATCCTACGTCCACCAATGAATAACAATAACAATATTTGTTTCATTCTATAAAGAATACAAGTGAAATGCTACAAGATAGAGAAAACAAATGCCTTAGAAGGTGAGAAGGCAAGTGAGAGGATGATTTGAGAATGAATTAAGAACTATTTATTTATAGGAATAAATCCATCCTATTTATGCCATCCATGACATCACTATAGGTCAAAAATGTCAAGGTTAAGAATATGAAACCATTTTATGGTTTGCCTAAACTTCACCTACCAAGATACTATCTTTAACTTTATTTTGTTCTAATTATCTTCCTACCAAATATTCACGTTAATTCGATTTCCATTTAGTTTTATTCCACAACAACCAAACCAACTCTTTCACAAACTTCTATTGAAACAAGAAAAAAGTGAAATTAGGTATGCAATTTTTTTTTGGTTAAGCAACATTTTCATTGACAACCAAATATTTACAATATAGTTCTGATGGTTATGGAAAAACAATTTCTTCTGCACCTATTCTCCAACTTCAGTAACAACAATACATATATGAAGCCTAGGAAATATACACCTTAAGAAAAACAATACTATCAGTAACCATCTAAGGAAAACGAGGAATGTCTTGCAAGGTGTATCTCGCCATTTTCCTGAATTCCTCCCTCTGATGTGCAAGTGTAACACGATTTCTTTGATCATTGCATTACCATGAATAGACTTTTGTTGAAATCTTCTTTAGTTCCTTGCTTGCAATATCAAGTAAACCACCATGGCAAATGCACAACTAGTAATATCATTTACTCCACGTTTGCTCTTTGCTAGCTTGCATGGCCATGTAACCTCAATATTCCAGTCTTGAATCTGTCGTTTATATCCCTGCAAAGCGTATACTCAACTCCACAAACCCCTTGTAATATGACATTAAAATATATATGTGTGAAAGATTGCAGACCCTGTCCACAGAATATACAATCTGGTTGTACGATAATGCCATATTTTTGCAATCTTTCGAGAGTAGGTAATCTTCTACGCACAGCCAACCACAGGGTGAATTTATGTCTTGGATGTATCTTTGAGTGCAAGATGAGATGTCTCCATTCAACTCTAGGATAAGCTGGTAGGAGTGAAAGGTACATCCTCTGAATTGAAAATTTACCTTCATGTTGAGCTTGATCCAACATTGCGTGGATTGATCCTTCCTGTTGTTGTATTTGATTACTTGATGTAAAAGATTTCCTCACCACCCAAGATGCATTCTTGGGTATTTGGATGGTCTCTGTATCTTTTTTTATGTAATAGTTATAATCGTATTGTATCCAAAGGCAATCCTTTTTTCTTGCTACATCCCATAAAAGTTTCAGAATTGCAGCTACATTCCATTTGCATATATTAATGACATTTAGTCCACCTGTAGTGGCTAGTAATCATATGGTTTCCCATGAGATTAGTGAGTTCCTCGAATTTTTTTAGCTCCTGTCCGTAGGAAGGCTCTACAAAATTTTCAATTGTCTTCATGACCTTCTTGGGAATAATGAACCCATGAGCCCAATAAGCTTGAATCCCAAATAACACAGCTTTGATCAATTGCATCCTACTAGCATAAGATACCTTTGCTGACCAACAAGTAACTCTTGCTGTTATCTGCTCAATAAAGGGTAAGTAGGCTTCTATATTCAACTCTTAGTTGCAAATGGTACACCTAAGCACCTGAATGGTAGTGACCCAACATATAACCCAGTTCATCTAAGAGTTCCTGCCTTGTATGGTCAGCCACACTGGCAATGTAAAGCACTCTTATCTTTGTTTGCCTGAAAGCCAGAATCTTCTGAAAATTTAGAAATGCACCACGCAGTAGTTTAACAGAGACTACATCAGCCCTGCAATACATCAAAAAACCATCAGAAAAGCATATGAGTGTTTTCCAGCTTCCTCCATCTAGGATGGAAATTAAAATCTCCATTGGTAGTCAACTGTTTTAGTTCTCTGGCTAAATTCTCCATGGCCAAGAAAAATAGGTAAGGCGACATTAGGTCTCCTTGCCTAATGCCTCTTTTTGCAGTGAAAGTCTTTGTGAGTACTCCATTTATCAACAATGAATACACAAACCATTATCCTTTTGTTGAATTTAAAAGGGAACCCATATAAATCAACAATTTCTCAAAAAACACCTCATTCTAATGTATCATTAGCCTTCCTCAAATCAACTTTTAGAACAAATGTAGGGGATATCCATTTTCGGGTATAACTTTTAAAAATCTCATGACTAAACAATAAGTTATCCACAATGTTTGTCGTTCAACAAAAGTTGATTGTGATTGTCCCACTAAACCAGGTATGACAGTCTTGAGTCTTCTAGTTAACTCCTTAGAGATGATTTTGTACAAGAGTAGTGCATCAAGCAATATGTATAATGTCTTTTACCTTTGTAGGAGAAAGAATCTTAGGCATGAAAGTGACAGCAGTAGTGTTAATAACATAACTCAGTCTACCAGTTTTAAAAAACTGTTTTACTGCCTGAAAAACATCTTTGTGGAACCCCTCCCAATTCTTAGTGAAGGATTCTCTAGGTAGCCCATCTATCCCTGGAACCTTCTCCTTAGGCATTGCCTTTACTGCCTCCAATATTTCAGCATCAGTCACCTCCCTAATGAGAATTCTTTGTGAAGAGTTCTGAATTTAAGAGTTGTGACATTTTGAAGAGTTCTGAATTTTTTAAGAGTTGTGAATTTTATGAATGACTTTTACAATAGGTTGTGATCTTTTGATAATGTACAATAAGAATCTATTCACCCTATTCATTATTGTCTATAAATAGAAATGTTTTTTTCTCATTTTTAACAATGAATTTTCTAAACCTTTTATTTTGCACAAACAAAAGACGTTTGTGTACTTTATTGCCTTTGAGTGGTTATTGACACCATTATTTTAAGTACGAATACATCGGTGAGTAAGACCGTTCTATCTAGGGATTATATATTCCATTAACATGAGATAGTTTAGAGGAATAATTTTCTTAAAATACACTGTGCATTTAAATGACTGGATTATCTTATTTTTAATATTGTTTATTTTTTGTTGCAGATCATATTTTCTTTTTTGGTTGACTTTCTAGTTTTGAAAATGTACCTTATAATTTGTTGTTTCTTACAAATTCTGCAAAGTTATTTTTTTAGTAATACAGATCAACAACCAAAGGCTTAAAACAACAATATGAGTCCTTACAATCCATGTATGTCACCCTAGATATCGGGTGTGATGATGCCCACTTTCTCCAGCTAAGAGGGATTACTGTAAATAACCCTCAAAAGGGCAAATGTGGAAGTAATAAAGAAATAAAGAACTAAACATAACATAAGAATGCAGATCTCATAACATAGAAAATTTATCGTAAAAATTGTGTCACGTCAACAAGTCACTAAGTAAAACATTAGATTTAAAAGAAATAAAAGTTTGAACTCTATAATAATAGAATAGTATAAAAACATATTTAAGACTATGCGATATCTACCGAACTGACTAGCAGCTACCTCACGAACTCTAAAGGAAAGCTTCACACAAAGATAAAAGAGGGATGATCAAGACAATTTTATAACTGGCACAAGTATAGAAAGAAAGGTATTGAGTTATAAACAACTATGATACTCAACAAATATCCCTAGCTTATCCTAATTAAAATCATACCGAACACAAAATACCCGGACTTACTATCTAAACCTCCATAAAATGGCAACCTACATAATGATCAGACCAGGACATCCTAACAGTTTCACAAGTAATGAAGCAAACAAAGTACAAGTCATACACATAATTCACACATCACTCTTTTTAGCGTCATCACAACCTTTCATATTAAAATAACCATGAACATACCATCTCACTTATAAAGGTCAAAGTATCATATACGATGCAACACAAATGTCATATAGTGTTATGCATGTATATCATGTTGATGCAGACCCATTTCCTAGCATCTTGGGACCCATAGAGGACATATTAGTATATGTTCCTCTAATGAATATGGAACATCCCTCGAATATAGTATCGACAATAATTTGTTGCACTTCCTCTAAAAAAAAGCATCAACCACGACGCCTGTCATATCCCTTTAAAATGGTTCATGTTTATTGTTTAACTCTTTCATCACTTTCAAAAAGTACCCATCACAACAGTGCGTCGTAACCAATTGAAATAGGCATGTTCCTATTCATAATTAGAGAATGATCAATTAAACATCAATAACCAATGACACATAATCATGAAACATTATCAAAATTAGCCAATATACCCATTCAAGTCATTTGTGACACATCACATGTTATTGTGAAACCTCAAAAATTCTATCTAAGAATAAAAAAAGAAATGTCAAAACATGGAGGGGTCCAAGGGTCGTGAAAAGAACCATGACCCCTCACCCAACTCTTTAATTTCACCAAGCCAAGGTGAGACACCATGGAAAATTAGAGAGTTTGTGGAGCGCCACATGGACCATGAAGTTGTCCATGAAAGAGACTTATCATATCTTGAGTTTCAGGTCAAATTTATACAATCAAATACTCTTATCAAAAATAAACTATGTGGTGCATGACCTATAAAATTAAAGGTCTTTGAGTTCTCTTTCCAACACCATCACCTTTTACTCATTTGGAGACGTATGGAAAAAAATTATGCTCGTTTTACTGAAGCCTTGTCAGGCAGGGAATCATGACGATCCACTAGAAAGGCGCTCAACATACACCTCCCTAGAGAAGCATAAGTGATCTTTATCAAGTAAAGAACCCAACTTGTATGTTGGGGTCGATGCCACAAAATGGTTTAGACTTACACTTAACTAACAATTATATTCGTTCATCCAATTTATTTCTGGAAAAAGTAATTGGGGGGGGGGGGGGAGTTTGTATAACAAGTTCGGTATATTGTGTAAGTAACTAGTGAGCAAGATTCAAACTTTAGTTGTTATTAAGAAGAGAGAAGAACTAGCGCATAAGTGTTCCCCACAAGCTCATAATGCGGTTATCCTAGCAATAACAATTCCCTCATACTGTATTACATGCAATGTGATAAGTTAGGTATCTATAAATGATTGATCCGACATCTAGAGAATTTCATTCCGCACCTTGGATCGACTACATTTGTGTAATTTACTAACCCATACGTTTACCTCATATTAGACTTCAAATTGATGTATGGCATAGTTTTCGCCATCGTACCAATCTACATTAGACAATTAGATACTATTACACTAAATCTTCATTGATAATTCTTTTTTTATTAACTACCTCCTTGGTTCGTCAAATAGCAACACAACGAGTTCTAACATTGAACACCGTTTTTAGATTAAAAAATCATGAAAGTATGTAATAATAAGAATAAACCTTCAATGTCAAAAACAAAATCTTCAATAATGTACTTTCGGAATCAACAATTGCCAAAAGTTTGCAAGTCAATCTCCAAAAGCATAAACTAAACAAGAAAGATAATGTTTGACCCCTAAAAATGAGGTTTAAATCCTCTATTTATACGAAACTATGTTTGAAAGAAAAGAAAACGAAATAAGGAAATAAAACTGGAAGACACATCTTCATTCTATGATGCTGACCTACTGTCCGTAAGTCGATCAATGAGGCATTAGTACCCTCCGTGGTTGAGGACTTAGAAACTTTTCAGCTTTAAAATTCATTAATATCTATGTCAATATCGATGATCTAGCAGTACGGATCATAAGTCAGACGATGGTCTGTAATTCTTCTCTGTTGCTCCATACTAAGATTATTTTAGAATCAGGTACTGGAACCATGTCCCAAATCACTTCTACGGAGCTGCAGTACGATCCGTAGGTCACTCTATGGTTTATAACTCTTCAACTTGGTTCCACACATAGTCAAGAATTCCCTGGTCTTCAGCAATGCAACCATCATCTATGGTCGTAACCCGACTTACGGTCCATAGGTTGCCTCCATAGATGTCATTTTTTGCACTTTCTTCAGTTGTATCCTCAAATCATGACGCTTGAGTTTCTTCCCTTAAATCATGACAAAAACACATAAAACCAACAGAAACACACCAAAGATACACACAACTTCTAAGTGAAATGCATTAAAAGTATTGTAAACTCACAATACATCAACATCCTCATAGGAAGCTATTGCCTCTTTGAAATCCCATGCTCTCTTTGGCAATGGTCACAAGACTTGGCAAAGTCATAAGCATCTTTGTGAATGGTCAGCCAATAGTATCCGCACTGAAAAATCTTGTGCACAGTCCGAACACCACTATGATGCCCACCAATAGACGATGAATGACACTCCTCTAGAACACTAAACATCCCCAGTCACACAAAGACGAATAATCCAATCAGCACAACTACGATACAAGTATGGCTCATGAAGAAAGAACTTTTATACATCATGCATAAACTTCTTCCTTTGGTGAGATGACAAATGTAGAGGTACCATATCGCTTGACAAATAATAAGCAAAGTCAGAAAACAAAAGAATGAGATTGTGGGAAGCACACAATAAATTTTCATTTAGGAACATACCATGTGTCTCACCCTTATTACCAAGCTCGAGTAAAGCTTCATCCTGCATTCTAGAAAAGTGATCGGAAACTTGGTTCTATGTCCCCTTGCCGTCTTTCACCAAAAAATTAAATTCTTGCAACAATAACACCTACCTAATAAGTTGTGGTTGTGCATCCTTTTGACCATCAAATACCTCAACGTTGAATGGTTCGCGTGCACTATGACTGTAGTCCTAAGAAAATAAAATCAAAATTTGTTGAATGCAAACACCAAAGCATGAAACTTTTGTTCTGTAACAGTGTAATTATTTTTGGTTGTTTTTAGAGTTTTGCTTGCATAGTCAATAGGGTGAAGTATCTTCTCACACCTTTGTCCCAATAGCACACCAAACGCCACCCCACTTGCATCACACATGACTTAAGAGGGTCCCCCCCAATCTGAAGCAATAATGATGAGAGCAGGGAATAAGTTTTTCTTTAAATCTTCAAATGCTATCAGACAAGCACAATCAATATTACATTTACTATCCTTTTCAAGAAGTTCGCACAATGGATGTGCAATTTTTATGAACCACCTCTAGATGACTGCATGCCCAAGAGAACTTCTCACACCTTTAATGGAGATAGGTGTAGGAAGCTTTTCTATTGCCTCAGCATTAGCTTTATCCACCTCAATACCATTTTATGAGATTTGATGCCCCAACACTATGCCTTCTTTCAAGATAAAGTGACACTTTTCTCAGTTTAGCACAAAGTTGTAGTCTTCACACCTTTTCAGTACCTCAGTCAAATTATCCAAACATCGATCAAAATAGTCACAAACCACCGATAAATAATTAATGAACACCTCAATAGTGTCATCAACCATGTCGGAGAAAATTTACATCATACAACGCAGGAAGGTTGTCGTGGTATTGCACAACCCAAATGGAATGTGTTTGAAAGCGAAGGTCCATAGGGACAAGTGAAGGTGGTTTTATCTTGGTCTTCTGGGCTATAGAGATTTGGTTGTAGCATGAATACCCATTTAGACTGCAGTACCATCCATTTCCTTCAAGTCTATCCAACATTTTATCCATGAAGGGCATTGGAATGTAGTTCTTCTTTGTCCAAGCATTCAACTTCCAGTAGTCCATGCAAACTCTTAATCATGTCACCGGTTGCATCAAAACAATTCATTTCTTTCATTGGGAACTAGAGTAGTACCATCTTTATAGGCACACATTGAATAAGGCATACCTATTTATTGTCTGCAATGGGATATATGACTCCCACATCTAACCATTTGTTGATCTCCTTCTTAACTACCTCTTGCATAGGCGGATTCTATCTACTCTAATGCTAAATACTAGGCTTATGATCCGGCTTGAATTTGATTTTGTGCTAACAAATACCGAGAGGAATGCCAATAATGTCCGCAATAGTCCACCCAATGGATCGCTCAAACCTTTTTAACACCGATACAAAGCACTCTACTTGTCGCCCATTAAGATTTGCCGTATTGATGTCTTGATGTTTCTCATCTTTACCCAAGAATGCAAACCTCAAATGTGGGGTTAGAGCCTTCAGTTCTAATTTAGGTGTTTCTTCCACAAACATTATCGTGGGTAGGGACTCACGATACTTTATATCCAGGTCCAATTTCTTAGACTTCAAACGATATTCACACCTATCAAGATCGACCACAAACTCATCATACTTCTCAATGATGTCGCTCTTAAAGATCATCATCAGTGTAAGTAATACCTCAACACCCAGTATAACCTCGATTTTCACCTTAGGACAAATATCAACTCTATTAGTTATAACTGATACCAATTGGAGCTCACAACTCTACTTCATGGACTTACAAATGTCGAAAGCCGGTTCTTCATTGTTAAGTATGAACTTCATTTGTCCTTTATCCATATCAACCAAAGCACGCCCCGTGAAAGGAATAGTCTCCCAAGAATAATGGAAACCACAAAGTCAACCTCACAATAAAGAATTACAAAATCTTCCGTAAAGATGAACGACTCCACTTTCACTAGTACATCATGGAGCACTGCAATGGGCCTGTTTACTGTTCTATCGGCCATGAAAAATGCATTTCAGTTGGTTTTGGAATACCCAATCCCAACTTCTTGTAAATGGACCATGGCATGAGGTTGATGGTAGAACAAAGATCACACAATGCCTTGGGAAAGTGCAATAACCCAATGGTACAAGGGATCGTGAAAGCACCAATATTTTTTTTTAACAACATACCTTGTAGCAATAGCACTACAATGTTTAAAATTCTCATCCTTTTCGAAACTCACTGATATATTCTTTGTGACCATTTCCTTCATAAACTTCGCATACCTAGGAATTTTCTCCAAAGCTTCTATCAAAAGAACATTGAAGGATAGCTTCTTTAACATAGTGATAAACATGCAATATTTTCCTGTTACCACAACCTCTTTCTCAGTCGCATTTTAGGGTTTTCTCCCCTTCTAAACCACATCATCATATCTACTAGTATCAAATTCCACCTCAAATGACATTGATTGAGCCATAGATGCTTAACCTCCCCGAGTAGTTACTTCTATATAATGCCCATCATTTTTCAGGTTTCGTATAGTGTTGCTTAGAAGAATTCTAGGTTGGCCTGGGTTCACTATGGTGTACAACTATGTAATGTTCAGCTCAAGATGTTTTATGGAAACTGCATGGGCATCAATTTTTGACCAATACCAGACAAGTCATTCAACAACTCCTTAATATTCTCATCAGTTACATCAAATCTTCTCATTATCTTATGTATCATATCCTCAATACGTCACATGTTACCACCAACATCCCTAGGACCAAGTTTCCTATCTTGAGGAGGAACATAAGGTCTAACTCGATTATTTATGTTGCCATAGTTGGTCTGGTTGTAGTTGTTGTCGCAATTGTACCTCCCATTTCAAACATATTGACCCTCTCTATTGTAATTATCATAGATTAGACCTTGGTTGCCATGAACTTGGTTCCAATTTTTCATGTTGGAACCTTGGGCTTTTGGTCCGAAACCCCCCGTCTAATTATTCACCATATACACATATTCATTATAATAACATTCCTCAGTCGGTAGTGGAGTTTTTCAAATAGTTCATAACATTTGCCTTCTCTCACCCCGCTCACATGCTTCAACACCAACTTTAACTCTATTCTTATCTTTGCCATCTCCTTAAGCATATTTTTTGTGGATCGATTGCCTGTGGCTTGGACTGCAAATGTGTTTCTCCCAATATCTGACTTTCTAGTTCTCCATGATTTGTTGTTACATGAGATCTTCTTTAATTTCTATTCGATCTTCTCAAAAGTAAAATATTCGTAATAACCCCCAACAATAATGTCAAGAACCATCTTACTATTGTTATCCTTCCCTTAGTAGAAATACTCTTTTAGTGACTCATCATCAATGCGGTGATTTAGAAAACTTCTAATGAAAGCGATGACCCAATATGAAGAACTACTCATAGAGTCTCTAAATAGTGTCACAAAGTTGTTAATCTTTTCCTTCTTGGACACTGTAAAGAACTTATCTAAAAATTATTTAGTCAATTGGTTCCATGTAAAGATAGAGTTGTAAGTAAGTTCATTAAACCAAACAGATGTATTATCGGTCATCGATAAAAGAAATACTCGCATCCCGATAACATCCATGTCCTTATTTGGTCGACCCACACAACTTATCAAAACCACCCTAAGCTTGGCTATGTGAGCATGAGGGTCATCCGATGCGAACCCAACAAATAAGCCTCTCGTTGTGAACATTTGAATCAAGCAACTAGTTACAACAAAAGGCATTACCTGGTGGTAGAGAAGGTAGGGCAAGATGTCCATCATAGTCAACAATGTTGAAGTTTACCCTGTAGTTGTGGCTCTCGTGGCTCCTGCTTCGTTAGTGCATCTCCCAATCAATTCTCAGTTATATACTAATTATTTTCATTAAGCACATTCATAGGTTGCATCACAATACTGTATCCTAATTCTGCTCCGATGGGATTAACTTATACTCCTTGACTATTTATTGTTCGCAGTGTTCTGTTGAGTTCTGGATCGTAGAGAGTGAGTGGTTCTCCGTGACTCGATGTACTTGGTATACACTAGAGTTTGTACTTGAGAGAAATTAAAATAAAAAAGAAAAACTAAAATTAGGAAGTAGTTGACTAAACTGCAAATATATCGTTAAACTTAATCTAAAAGCCAAATTCCACGACAGCGACACAAATATTTGATATGCTCAAATTACACCTCCATAAAAAAGTATAAGTGATCGTTATCAAGAAAAGAACCCAACTTGTAGGTTCGGGTCGATCCCACGAGAAAAATGATTTAGACTTAAACTTAACTAACAATTTTATTCGTGTAGGCAATGTATTTTAAAAATTAAGTAACTAAAGGCGGATTTTGTGTAACAATTCAGAAAATTATGTCAGTAACTAGTGAGAAAGATTTGAACTTTAGTTGTTATCAAGATGAAAGAAGAACTAGGGAATAAGTGTTTCCCACAAGCTCATAACGTGATATTCATAGTAATAACAATCCTCTCCTAGTGTATTACATGCAAAGTGATGTGTTAGGTATCTCTATATCCTTTGTCCGACATTAAGAGAACTTCACCCCGCACCTTGGTCTAGCTACGTGTGTATAATTTACTTACCCTTACCCTTAGTTCATATAATACATCACATCGATGTATGACTTAGTTTTCACCCTCGCACCAATCGACATAAGACTGTTAAATAGTATCACACTAAATGTATGTTGATAATTCTTTTCTTATTAACTACCTCCTTGGTTCGGTATTTCATCGTTTAAAGATTTCTAAATAAAAGAATTATCAATGCATGCAATACTATTCAAGAATTGCTTAGTTACTATTCATATGTAGTTAATCGCTCATGGTTTCCACAACCCTAGTTGAGAATTTAGTTACCCATATTAGCAAGAACACATATCATATTGTTTGATTAAAGAATCATGAACTTACGTAAGAATAAGAATAAATTCAGAATCTCAACTTGAATTTCAAAGTAAAAATCATCTATATTGTACTTTTAGAATCAACCATTACCAAGAGTTCGCAACTTAATCTCCAAAAGCATAAACTAAAAAAGAACAATAATGTATAATCCCAAAAATGAGGTTAACATCCCCTATTTATAGAAAACTAAGTTTGAGATAAGAACGAAATGAAATAAATAAATATAAGTTCAGGGCACATATTCATTTATGAGGCTAACCTATGATCAATAAGTTAATCTACGGTCCGTATGTTCTTCCATTTCAACCATTAAAATCTTCAGGATCTATGTCAACTTATACCATGTAGAAGTACAGATCGTAAGTCAGAAGACGGTCTGTAGCTCCTCTTTGTTTCTTTATATATAGTTTATTTCAGCATCATGTACTGGAACCATGTCTGAGATCACTTCTATGAAGCTGCAATATGGTCCATAGGTTACTTTACGGTCTGTAACTCTTCACTATGATTCCACACTTAGTTAAGAATTCCATGATTTTCAGCATTGCCTTCCTCTCTACGACCATCATCTATGGAGCATTACTCGACCTACAGTCCATAGGTTGCCTCCGTAGATGCCATTTTTCTGTTCTTTCTTTAGTTGTATCCTCAAATCACGAAACTTGATTTTATTTCTTAAAATCATGAAAAAATACATAAAACCAACATACCCAAGACACACACAACATCTAAGTGAAATATATTAAATATATTGTAAACTCGCTGCACATCAACATACCATAGTGCCTTAGACAACCTGCCAAGCCCCTCATAAATTTCAATTCATCAGCTTTAAGTCTGGGTAATATTGTTTTTTTCTTGTATGAATTCGGTACTTAAACTACATTATTTGGTAGTTAAACTACGCAATTTTACTTCATCGAATCCTAGTAACCTAGTAAGAAACTACCTAAAACCTTCAAAATCCTAAAAATGTCTAACATAGAAAGAAAAGAAGAGAAAGAGGTGACAATTTCTATCAAGAAAAAATAGAGGTACTCTTTAAGTTTAGCCTTAAAATCCAAAGGATTTCTTGACAGTGTTCCCCACATGGTATGTGGTTTTTCACTAGTATGTTCCTTTACCCATTAGGTCTTTAAAATTTGATTTCTTTAGTATCTCCATAAATTGTTCAAACATGGGGTTCCTAAATCTAACAGATCAATTTCAATTCAACTACTATAGTCTCTATAATGTTAATTACATGTTTCTTAGAGATTTAGTGTAAATCCGTGTATAGAAATAAGAAACCATAACTTGTGTTAATTATCAATATTTCATGCATTGTACTTGTTGGGCAGATTAGTTAGACAATCATGCTTCAAAATTTGAATGCCATATCCTTCAGTATATATATATATGTTGCATACTCTAATAATAATCATTATTTTGAGATACTTAGTATTTCAGTTGCATTTTAGCTTTATAATTAATTGGGAGAAGACTTAGCACCTCATTGGACTAGGAATAAACATACTCTCAAGCCCCAAAAATACATGCCCTCGTAGGTTTATTAGTGCCCTATATTGGGAACTAGGGTTAGTGATCACACCACAATTGAACTCAGTTATATTGTCAATTGAATTCTTTGAGATATACTCCTCTATAAGTTATGATTTTGTTTACTTAGAATTGTTCAGGTATGCTTGTAATATGCTAGGTTTAGGGTTAGCTGGGGTAACTTGTGAATCCAAGGTCCCATGTAACATCTAGTGGCTATTCTCAGAGAGTGACAATTATCATATCAACAATACCATTTTCCCCATATGTTTTTAAAAGATTCGTAACATATGATAACAAGTGTATTATACGAGGACCTTCACAATTCCCCATTACATTATGTAACACCCAAGATAATTTTCGAACTAAGACTCGAACCATCCTTCGTAGTGAGTAAATTTTTTCAAAGGATTTTAAAATTTTGTTTGTATTAATTTCATGTCAGCATATATAGAAACTAGAGTTCTAAAAGAACTAAATTGGAAATAACAAAAATCTAAAATTTGGAGAGTTATGCTAAGTATTAGTTTTGAATCAACTTCAGATGACCATAATTCATTGCAAAGGATGAGTTAGGTTTTATACATGACACCTTGGAAAGATATTTGAATCATCTTTCCTACCCCACCAAGTTTTCTATGTTTTGAGTTCAGATGAGTGAGATATGACCTTTTATAATTAGGTTGTCCAGTTAAGGAAAGTTAGTTGAATATAGGGAGGGGTATTTTCGTATTTTTGTACCCAATGAGATTTAATTATTTTTAATAATGTTTTAGGGGTCTAACACTATTAGGTTCAGTTTTATAATGCTAATATATGCCTAGGATTTTATTTGAGAGTTCAAGAAGAAAAAAAAAGATTAAAAGAGGCTAAAAGAGGAGATGATGAAGTATTCATCGGGATTCTTGACTATTAATACGAAATTTAGCCATGGGTTTAATCCATAAGAGGTGTGTGTAGATTCAATAGTGTTGGTTTTTTTACTTACACACCAAATATGTTATTTTCAGTGTAATTTCATTCTCAAAATTTTGAAGGATTTAAGTTTTTCATAGGCGTTCTTAAGGTTGATTATAAATCTTGTGTTGTTGGGTTTTTAATGAATTCTTGATATGAAAGTGATTATTTGGAGTGTTATTTTCAATATATCAGTGTGTAATTAGGTTGGTTAATTAAATATGACTAAAATATGAGAAAAAACCGATTAAAAGGATTTAGGGTCAGAAAATGAGAGGTGAAATTTTTCAAAACTTTGCATGGGGAGAGGCTAGTGAGGCGTGCACTAGATGTGCCCAAGAGGCTCGAGTAAAGTTTCTGCACTGCGCCCATATGCATTCTCTGAAGTAAGGGGATGGCACTCGCACCAACAACGCGCACGGGTCCCCTTCCCCTACTACTTTTTCGGTCGGTTGTCCTGTTTGAGCCCATTTTAGTGTAGCTTCACTCCCTTTGATTTTGATAACTATAAACTACTTCAAAACACTTATAAATAATTCATAACATGGTCATAACCATTAATTCATAATTCAAATTGAAGGTACAGTTGAGACTTAAGTTTTGAGAATTTTTTCGAACATACTAAGAAAGCCCCTTAAAGTCCTTTTGTCGACTCTTGTACAACTTCAATTAGATTTTATCAAGACTCGAGAAAGTGAGTATAAGGATGTAAGACCCCCCAAAATGAGTAAGGGTGTCTACAACCTAAAATGTTTGTCATAAGGGTCTAAGGTCCTAAAATGGTTTATAATATGGTATTGAGGTAGTGTGTAAAGTTTGAGGAGATTTGGAAGTCAAACATAAAGGGACGACCAAGACGATCGATGACTAGTCTCCAAAGGGGCCTTAGGTGCTTTATGTGTTTATGAGCTTATCATGAGCTTATGAAGTCTTAAAATGTTTTCGAATGATGTGTATAGGCAGTATAAGGGGTTTTAGTTTGGATGTCAAACTTCCAGAACGTCTAAGACGTTCAAGAATTAGCCCTTGATACGTTCAAGTATGTCTTGATGGTGCCTCGCATGTTTGGACGTGTTGCGTGTAATTGTTTTGGGTGAAACTTATGTGGAAGGTACTTGACTTTTTAATGTTAATATTTACATCAGAAATGTGCGGGTACGACTTTCCAAGGGTATCGCAAAAGGGCTAAGAAGAAGGACCCAAACGTTGTCGAGACACTGCCTTGGCAATGTCAATCGATGAGCTCAACTGACACCCTATTGGTTAACTGGCACCTCGTCGATGAGGAGGAGTCGATGGGAAATTAGCCTGGAGAATTTTTGGCCAGATGAAAGCCTCAGACCCAAGCAAAGGAAGGCACAAAATGGCCCGTCGATGGACAAACGTCCCGTTGATGGACAAACGCCCTGTCGTTGGACACGTCGATTACATGCCTTGTCTCAATGTGAAGAACCCATTGCCAATCCCGTTCACACAAATTAGACTTTCTTTCCAAAATATCCTCTCTAACAACCTCCATTGAAAATGCAGCTCAAGAACAGATAGGAACTTGGATTTCCATGGATTCTTCATCATGTTATATAGGTTTATTCTATATAAATGTATGGTGATCCATTATCTCTTAGTAACCTCTCACTTGGAGAGTTAATCTCAATGTTTTCAAAGAGAAAATATGATCAAATATCTTCCTCTTCAATCTAGCCATGGGTTATTTCTAAAAATGTTTTTATTTTCTGAATCATGATGAATTGATGATAATGTAATGGTTTTAAAGTGAATTTTAATCCAATTGCATTAGGAACCCATGTCCCTCCCAAAACTCGATTTAGCCTTTGCATGGCATGGTGATCGTGGCTTGTTAGTCATTGATTTGTGATTCACTTACTTTTAATTGCTTATGTCTACTATTTTTTACGTGTATGGGTGATGAATTATTGATAAATAATCCAGTTGGATCAATGTATGAAGATCTGAACATGCCTAGCTTAGATCTCCATGTGTTCATTGTAATATTTATCTTATAATGTATAAAATTGGAATTCGATTGTGATAGGATTCTTGTAGCTACTGACTTAGGTTAATATCAAATTGAATTGTAAGCATAAATCTTGTATGATCAAACTGAAGAAGGCTTGGTATGAGTTGATCTAGATTATTCTAGTCTAGGAATTGATAATGTTATATAGGTGACGTGATCTATATTCTAAGATGAATGAGACATGATTAAGACTTGATTTGTATCTCCTTAGCTTCTGCCTAGAATGTACTTTATTGGTAAAATATGATTGATGATCAATACTTTAGAAAATTGGCAAGACGACCTATTTCTTCTACTCACTATTAAATTGATAGTTAGTGCCAGTGTTGGTAACTTGATCTTATAGGGATTTTAGTATGTTTTTGTTTATGTTTATGTATGTTTAGCCACTACCTTATACTTGAATTTTTGATAAAATAATTGTATTGATCAATGATGATCAAAGGTTTATGAATTGGTAAGAATGACTCTTTCCCTCTATTTTTCTATAGTATTGTTAATTGATGTAGCCTTGTATGAAATTGTGTGGTATGATCCACTTATGGTGGGGATGTTTACTTCTTGTCAATCTATATATGTATTGATTATGGACTTAAAAGGAAATTAATGAATATATGAGTGTGTGGTTATGGTGATCACACTATGTGAAGCTTATGCCTACTTTCCTATTCTAATTGTGATCTAGGTCATATGGTTATTGTATAAGCATGTGTATGTCAATGTTATGGTAAAATGTAGTAGCTTCCATTTGATGGGTTATAGTGGTTGGTAATACCATACCTATGTACCCCTATGTGAATGCATGAATAGCAAAAGTTAGGAGTATTAAGTGGAATATAAAGTTGGCTTGTCTCCTATGCTATTATGTGTTGTATGGTCTATGCTTGAAAGTTTAGTATGATATTAAGACGTTGGATTCCTCAAAGTGTTGTTGATAAACAATATGTGATCATGTCGACCAATGTACACACACTCACACTTCATGCATGCTTAAAGTAGTAAACTTCATGGTGTCTAAATGAAAGGGTTATTCTCATATGCATGAATGTCTACTACTATGAATGTAAAGTTTATGTATGTGAGGTATGTTATGTATCCCTTAACTAGGATGACTTGATAGATGTACTAGTATGAGCAAGGGTATGGGACCTTGTCTATGCATTGCACATGTGTACCTTGATAGGATAGTTCCTAGCTTTGGTTTCTATGTACATGAAAATGAATGAATGGGAATATTATGAATATGACTTATATGATATGATGAAGTATGAATGTGCATAGTGCCTTAGTGTATTTATATGAAATGATTGCTCATATAGTTATACCTGTAGACTTATGTATTGATATATGAACATGTGTGACATTTATTTGTTATGTAAAAGGTTTCCTCACATATAAATACATACACATGTATGAATATCTAGTAAATAGAGGGGCGTTGAAAGGTGTGACCAAGTGTACTCTAAAACTAGATAGGTTCTTGAATATTCTATAACCATATGAGGAAAAACTATTCTAAGCCTATGTTTGATGATATAATTTAATAAAGTCTTTTCAATAAAGGGAACTTAGCTTAGCACCGAGTGAACTTGACAATGAGAGGTATTGGCTGTCCTTAGAGTAAGATTCACTATTTGTTCCTTATAGAGTGTTGACTTCACTTAGAGGAATATTCACCTATGGATCCACCTGAGGTGATGGCTTCATTTTAAGGAAGGTTCACCCATGTTTGCTCATGAGATGAAGCTCCAATGGGATTAAGCATGTAGAGGGTTATGTATATCTCTTAGTTCCATAAACTAGGCTTTCCACATAGGATATAGAAAGTGAATTCACTTAGTATGCTAAGAAATATGTTAAGGTTCTACTTTTGCTAAGTGGGATTCGTATTGGTGTATGACTTGACAACACCAAATTCTATGTTTAGCACCCATGGTCTTAATGTTGGTTAAGGACAGTGTTACGAAAGGCGCTCGCCTCGTCGCCAAAGGCGAGAGGCGAGGCGAGGCGAAGGTCCATCGCCATTATCAGGCGAGGCGAGGCGATGATAATAAGGCGACCCATGGCGAGCTGTGGCGCTGAAAAGGCGAGATAAAAGGCGGCGCCTTTTTGATTAAAAAAATTTGACTTAATAAAATTAGTCAAAATTAGGGTTTTTTTTTACTCTCTCTCTCGCGATCGATCGACTCTCTCTTCTTCTCCATCACGACTCTTCTCCCTCGCTGTCGCCAGCTTCTCCTTCTCCCTCGCTCTCCCTCGCAGCCTCGCTGTCGCCTTCAGCTTCTCCTTCTCACTCGCCGACGACCCTCGTGAGTCGCAACTCTAGTTCCCTCCGACGTCCGACCCTCGCGACTCTCACTCTCTGTTTTAAGGTAATGTTTTCTGATTTCTGTTTTTCTTCTTCAAATTTTTCTGTTCTTCTTCTTCATTTTTCTGTTCTTCTTCTTCATTTTTTTTTCAGTTACTGTTCTTCACTTCTTCTGATTTCTGTTCTTTTTGTTTACACTTTACAGCAGTCTGTAAAGTGTTAATTTTTTTAAAAAAATTATTTTCCTTAGACCTAATTATTTATTCCAATATTCCTAAACAGCGAATTAATTGAATTTGATAATCAATGGCGGATGCTAGCAAAAAGAGGGACATTGGATGGAATTATGGCACTCAAGGAGCGACGAAAGATTCGGTCACTTGTAACTTTTGTGGGAATACTTTCAATGGTGGAATAACGCGACACAAACAACATTTAGTGGGTGGTTTCAAAAATGTTAAACAATGTGCCGCTTGTCCGTCGGAAATTAGAGAAGAAATAAGGGCTTATATGCAAAACAAAATAGCTAATAATCCCAAATTTCAAATGAGGCAACCGGAAGAATTTGTTGATATTGATGATCTTGATGAAATGGATGATTATGCGGAAATGAGGCCTCCCTCCAAAACTCAAAGGATATCTTCTAGTGGAGGTTCATCCACCGGACGGAGTGTGACGAAAGGACCTTTGAACCTCTATTTTTCACAAAAATCAACACAAAAAGGAGGCTTAGAAAAAGGAGGAGGAATCGAAGAAACAAAGAAAATTCTAAGAGAGCGTGCGGTAAGTGCTTTTGCAATTTGGATGTATGATGCCGGGCTCCGTTTTAATTGCGTCAATCACAAATCATTCGATAAATTTATTGAGGCGGTTGGAAAACATGGCCCCGGAATGAAGCCTCCTTCATTCCATGAAGTTAGAGTCACTCACCTTAAAAAAGAGGTGGATAAAGTAGAAAAAATTGTTGAGGAGCATAAAGTGCAATGGACAAAGTTTGGTTGTTCCATTATGATGGACAAATGGACGGCACGAAATGGCAAAATGATCATCAATATTTTGGTGAATTCTCCAATCAGTAGTGTATTTCTTGGTTCGGTTGATGCTAGCAATGAATCTACCGATTCCACCAAAATGTACAAGTTATTTGAAAGCACTATCGAAAGAATTGGACCGGAAAATGTGGTACAAATTGTCACGGATAATGCTAGTGAGAATGTCAAAGCGGGAAGTATGATAATGGGTGCGTATCCACACATTTATTGGACTCCATGTGCCGCTCATTGCATCAACTTGATATTTGGTGACATATTCAAGGTTAAGCCATATGCTTCCGGTAATCAACCTATCCTTTAACTTTATTAAGTTTCTTTATAGTCAATACTCAATAATTCATTAGGTACTAATTAATTTAATTTAATCTTTCTATAACAGTTTTTAAGAAGGCCATCAGAATCCATTTTTACATTAGTCAAAGGCCATTGTTGTTAAACTTGATGAGAAAATTCACCAAAGAAAGAAATTTGGTGAAACCGGCCAAGACAAGATTTGCAACGGCATTCTTAACTTTGAGAGCTATGTACATTCAAAGAAAAAACTTGAAAACTTTAGTCCTCTCAACCGAATGGAATTCAAGCAAATTTGCAAAGGAAACTTCGGGGAAAGAAGTTGCCAATCTTCTTATTTCTATCCACTTTTGGAATGATGTTGTTCGGGCACTTACAGTTTGTATCCCTTTGACAAAAGTGCTTCGTTTGGTGGATGGGGAGAAAAAACCATCAATGGGTTATATTTATGAGGCAATGGATAGAGCCAAAGAAGCTATTGCACATGGTTTTCGTGGAGTTCAGAAGCATTATGAGAAAGTGTTTCAAATTATTGATGCAAGGTGGTCAGAACAACTCCATCGGCCTTTGCATGCTGCAGGCCATGTTTTGAACCCAGGATTATATTATAAAGCTGAAGAAGAGGGAACTTTATTACAGAGTTTGTGGACCGAGTATTATGCATGTGTTGAGAAGTTGGTCCGTGATACAACAATACAAGATGCACTAATCGCTGAGCTTCCTAAGTACAAAATGGCGGATGGACTATTTGGTTGTGGTCCGGCTAAAAGAGCTAGAGACACAAGGTCACCGGGTAAGTGGGTTGATTTAGATCTTACATTCTTACTTATATTATTTGACTTACTTATAGTCACTAACCTTTAAATTTATTTTATTATAGTTGAATGGTGGTCACTATTTGGTAGTGAAACACCAAACTTGCAAAAGTTTGCCATGAAAGTCTTAAGCCTAACTTGTAGCTCATCTGGATGTGAGCGAAATTGGAGTGTGTTTGAACACGTAAGTAAAAATTTATATCCTATTTTTCATATTATATTATTATCAATATCAACTAGTTAATATCAATAACTTATGCACAGATTCATTCCAAAAGAGGAATAGGCTTACACTATCGCGTCTCAATGATCTAGTGTACATTAAGTACAATAGAACATTGAAATGCCGTTATGATGCTCGTGATCTTATTGATCCAATTCGCTTGGATAACATAGATGATTCCAACGAATGGTTAGTTGGATGCCCCGAAGATCAAGATGATGAACTAGTATATGAGGATGATGATCTTACTTGGGGTAGTGTTGCTACGGCAATTGGAACGGACGAGTGTATCTATCATCTTAGGGGACTTTCTTCAAGATCAACAGTACTTGACAAGGGCAAAGGAGTAGAAAGTACATCTTTAAGTTCATCTTCAAGTAGGACTCGGACACTAATTGATGAAGAATACGAGGAGGAAGAAGATGAAGAGCAATATAATGATGTAGAAGATTTTGATCTTCAAGAGTTGGATAATTTTGAAGAAGAATAGACTTTTAAAGTTTTGGTTTATTGTATTTTGAAATTTGAATTGTTTGGTCTTTAAAGTTTTAGACATTCTATTGGTTTTTGAATTGAATATTTGCTAATATGTGTTATTGATTGCTATTAAGACTTTGGATAAAATATGCAATTAAATATTTTTAATTTTTGGTATTAATTGGCGCCTTTATTCAAAAAGGCAAGCGCCTCGCCGCTCGCCTCGCCGCGTGGCGAGGCAGGCCCTTGTCGCTTTTTGTCGCCTCTCGCCGTCCACAACACTGGTTAAGGATATAGTTTCTCTTAAGTAAATGAACAATGGAAGTAAATTACTAAGGACCCTAACTAGGATAATCTAAGATAAGATACTTAGGATAAGTGGAAGTAATGAACCCATCTAGACATTTCACAAGTAGTTCTCTAAGGGAGTTCTAGGAAGGTGGTCTGATGTATGTGCATATGTTATGGTTCTCTTACATGACATTGTGTTAGTGTCTACATGATGAGGCTTGTATATAGGTTTACTAAGTATGTATTATTTTATGGGGATTCACATGTACATTTCACTAGTATATTTAGATTGGGGTCATGTGTAAGGTCTTATAATGACTTATGTCAAGTGAAGTGCATAGATGTGCAAGTTAATGTAACTTACTGTAAAGCCAATAGACTCTTGAATCAAATTTGTTTATGATGTAATATGCTTCTACGATGGTATGTGTTGTCTTATTTAGGTTGTATTTGTTCTTTCTTTGTAGACCTAAGGTGATGCATTGCACCAAGTATCAATAGAGGGTTATTTGGGAGGTTAATGAGTAAAAGAAAACATAGCTCACTGTAAAGAAAAAAATATCTGAATTTAATGTGACTCTAAAATGCCTTATATTTTATATGTGATCATATATGACGTTTGACCCTTGAATATGTCTATATGAAATATGCGAATTATATAAATTCTATTGTATCAAGGTTTTATGGAGATTTCACAAAAAGGCATAAAGTATGATTTCAAGGAAAATGTCCCTTTTAAATGCATGTTTTTACATGGTTGACATACTTAGTGCATTCTTGTACTAATACCATTCTTATCTAGTTGTTACACTAAGTGTATGTTATGGATTCTCAAATATGTCTCTATAAATGAGGAGCTTGATATGTGATTCCGAAGGTCAAGGAAATGAATCCTTAAGTGCATGGATGTCCTAATGTTTAGTTTATTGTAAATTTCTTTAGTATTATACTTATGTATTGTGTTGTAAGGGCAATGTCCCTAAAGTTTTCTTATGATGTCGATTCTAGTATGGCAATGAGACTTAAGGTCTAAATATGTATTATGACATATATTTTATATATATATATATATGAAGTGAAGTGTCAAGCATAGGATGTGCTATGAAAAGTTTTAAATTTTCCGCTAAATTTACTATGACAATGCGATGAATGATAACTATGGGCTTGTATAAGAACTCCGACAGGTCAAGTACGCCATGTTACTTCTAGGGGGTAATCCCCGGATGTAAAAAATGTGGTATCAAAGCATGAGGTTTATTAAAGTTTCTTTAGGTTTTAAAATTCTCATATTTCCACATCTAGTAGAGTCTCGTATCATTGGTGGCGAGTCGTGATACATCAAATGGTGCGGGAGGCTATATGACGATAGAGTTTCCCTTTATCATCATTCTCATATTTTTCCATAGAACTTAATTTTATAAGATCTCTCTCTTATTTTTCCTAGTCCGATGGTCTTCTAGATGTGATTGCTTTGGATGAGATTGTATCTCTTAATGAGATAAGGTAAGAAACTTGGTGTTAGTCACTTTTGATATGTAAGTTTTAGCCTTATAATGAGAAATTGAGCCTCTTTAAAATAAAATATGTTCAGTCTATTGAAAACTATGTGACTTTAATGGTTGGGAAAGTATGATTGTAGGCTCACTTTTGAGAAGTGAAGGCATGTTAGCTATTGTCCTTGTGTGTGCCTATGATTTGTATTAATTTTTCTCAAATGATGCTTACTGTGAAGACTATGTCGATGTTAGAAATTGACATTTTGTGAAATGGCTTCCTATTTGTTGTGATGTACTTGATGTGACTTACCATATACACTTCACTAGGAAGGAAACATGATCATGCCTTGGTTTAAAAGTTGAGAATTTCTCATTTTAAAAGGAATCGACCTTGTGCATTGCTTTGGTGTGAGCTCATGATATATGTAAGTGAGTTGCGGAGAAGAACATTCCCCCTTAAACGTTACTAAGTATGGTATGGTTGAGTATGACCCTCATAGAATTGGGCCTAACTAATAGAATCTTTTGTCAACCTATTTTACTCAAGTGTATGTGCATTGAAGTATGAGTGTCTACTTGTTCTTGAGTGCTTAATTGAATCTGCTTAAGTATTATTTAAAGAAGGTTTCATGATGAGCTCTTAATGAATTGAAATTTAATGACCGCTTTAAGATTAGATGAAGAATGTTCCTCCTATGAACATGGGAAGTGCCAAAGCGTTTGATGTGATGAGCATAAGTGAGTGAAAGGGAGATTGGTTGTGTACATCGAGTGTTAGTTGGTTTGAAGTTGTGTTTCTTGTAAATTTGGTGAATTTAGTTCTATTTTATGATGTTATGAACATGGTAAGCTGATATATGATTTGTTTAAGTATTTTTTGTGATTAAAGTGTTCTAAGTGTCATTGGAGGACGAATGTTCCCAAGTGGGGGATACTATAAGACCCCCCAAAATGAGTTAGGGTGTCTAAATCCTAACATGTTTTTAATAAGTTTATAAGGTACTAAAATGTTTTATAATATGGTATTGAGTCAGTGTGTACAGTTTGAGGTGATTTGGAAGTCAAACGTCAAGGGACGACCAAGACGTTCGACGACTAGTCCACAAAGGGGCCTTAGGTGCTTTTATGTGTTTATGAAAGTGTCACGGGATTATGAAGTATTAAAATGTGTTATAATGATGTTTATATGAAGTATAAGTCGTTTTATGAAGTTTGGAGGTCAAACGTCCAAGAACGTCTTAGACATTCCAAAATTAGCCCTTGAGACGTTCAAGTCTGTCTTTATGGTGCCTAGCATGTTTTGACGTGTTGCGTGTAATTGTATTGGGTTAAGCTGATGTGGAATTTCCTTTACTTGTTAATGTTAATATTTACGTTGGAAACATCCATGTACGACTTCCCAATGGACACACAAAAGGGCCCACAAGAAGGACCCAAAGGTTGTCGAGACACTGCATTGGCAATGTCAATCAACGAGCTCAACTAACGCCCTGTTCGTCGATGCAAGCCTTGTGTCACTGCATGCGCACTATTTAATCAAAGGGTTGAATGGGAAATTCACCTAATTTATAAGTTGATCCTACATGACTTATTTTTTCATATTTGGGTGTATATAAGTGATAAAAAAAACGTGAACAACCCATTCCCAATCCCATTCACACAAATTAGACTTTCCCTCCAAAAATATTCTCCCTAGAAACCTCCATTGAAGGTGAATCTCAAGAACAACTTGGAACTTGGATTTCCATGGACTCTTTATCAAGTTTTAGAGGTTTCTTCTAGAAAAAGGTATGGTTATACTATATCTCTAAGTAACCTTTCACTTGGAGAGTAAAATCTCAAAATTTTCAAAGAGGAAATATGATCAAATCTCATCTTCTTCAATCTAGCAATGGGTTCTTTCTAAAAATATTTTAGTGGATTAATCATTATTAATTGATGATAATATAATGTTTTTAACGTGAATTTAGTCCAATTTAATTATGAACACATGTCCCTTCAAAAACTCGATTCAGCACATGCATGCGCATGGTGATCATGGCTTCTTATTAGTAGATTTATGATTCTCTTACGTTGAATTGCTTATCTCTACTATTTTTTATGTGTATGGGTGATGAATTACTGGTGAATTATCCAATTGGATCAATGTATGAAGATTTGAAAATGCATCGCTTTGATCTCCATGTGTTCACTGTAACATTGATCTTATAATGTATAAAATTGGAATTCGATTATCATAGGATGCTTGTAACTACTGCCTTAGGTTAATATCATGATTGAATTTTAAAGTTTAAATATATTATGATTTGTAATGCGCCAAATTAAATTAAGGTGAACTAGAGCATCGGGGTTGTTTCTTGAGTTGATTTCTAGTCAAAGTAAGTTAGTTTAGTGTCCTTAGGAAGTGTGTGAAGTTTTATTAAGTTTGGAGTTCAATCGACCAAGAATGTCCATGACGTTCGGAAAGTATGCCTTAGAATGTACTAGTGTGTCTTGTTGTGTTTAGACGAGTTCTACGTATTTTACTTGATACTTTCATTGGATATTCCTAAGACCTAGACGACTTAATTTAAGGGTTTATCATCCGAGAACGACCACACCTAGGATCTACAAGGGGTCCTAGATGAAGGGCCCATGACTTGTGCTAAATCTTCCAAAAGCAGTGGTTATCGACGACACCAATGACGGTCCATTGGTCCCTCAAAGGTCCGCCGACCTAGGGAGTTGATTCGACTAGTGAGTTAAAATTGTCCATGTTCCACTTGGAGCTAAGTATCCACCAACAGACCCTACCAACGGTCCATTGGCCCAACGATGGTCCGTTGGTGAAGGTCTATCAAGGAGGCCTGCAAATCTGTGAAGATTGCTGCAAACTTGGGGTGTTTTATGTAAATAAAACACAAGTCTTTTAAGACCCTAGGTGAATAATTTTAGTTTTTTTATGTTATATTAAAATAGTTTTAAAACCTAGATCTAGACAAGACCCCTCTCTTTAAAATATTCAAACTCTCTCTCTAAAGACAAACTCTCTCAAGACTCCATTGAAGGCTAGAGGTCAAGGATGGAAAGGAGGGCTTGTTGGACGTGTCTGTTCATAAAAAACTCTTGTCTTTTTCTTCCTTAATCTACGTATAGTATTCATTCTTTAATATCTTTCCATTCAAGAAGCCAACTTCCAAAAGGATGTCTTAACTCAAACTCCTTCTAACTTTGAATTCTAGTAGGGGTCTTTCTTGTATTTAAATTTTAATGGTTTAAATTTATTTTGTTTATTTTGAATTGATGATTTTAATGTTAAAACTCCAATGAAAATCTTGTTTATGTATACTTCAACCTTTGGCTTGAAATTGGGTTATATGAGCATGATTTGAGTAGATTATGGACTTGGGTTTTCTTGTATTTGTCATGTCTGTGTAGCTAATTCGCAAAGGGGCTTAATATGGTTTAATATAGATTAATTTCTTATGATTGATGATGCTTTTAACTGATGTTGAGTTGCTTTCATTAAATAGTTCTTATTATGAATTGATATTGAGTGGTATGGTTCATCTTACGGATGGCGGTGCTAATTTAGGATCTTGATGTTATTTAGAATGTTTGCATATTTAATCTTGAAGGTCTAACATGTGAAATGAAGAGATATTTGAAATGGTTCTTGTATTGTGTTTTGGTGTAGCTTGAATTGTATGCTTGACCTAGTTTAAGTCTAAATAAAGAATATGATTATGAGAAGCATGTAGGGTGTGTAACTTGATGAACCAAGGCTTAAGTATGTGTAGAACTTGATGAAAATGAAATGATTATTATATGAAAGGTGTGAACATGTACACACACATATTTTTAAGAATGCATTATAATTAGCTGAGTAAAATAGGGGAATCTTGAGGTGGACACACTTCATGAGTTGAGATGTGGTGACTAGTAGCAACCTTTATATTCCTAGTGAGCTTTCTATGATAGACTACTAGGCTAAGAAATCCGCGGGGAGTTATGCCTAGCACCGAGAAGATATGAAGGAGAGGTGGATTACATTTCGTGAGTTGAGATTCTGTATTTCCAAAGTAACTCTTGAGATGAGTTCTCCTTTTTAGTAGAGAATAAGTTACTTAGTAACAATTTCCTTATCCATTAACTATGAATCCACATAGGTGTAGCTATCCTGGAAAGCCATGTAAAAGCTAAGAAGCATGACCTGACTCTAGGAAAGTTAGGATTCCTCGTCCGATAGGATTAATATCGGGATTCCATGTCTAGCTATCATGGTCTATGTCAATTAAGCAAATCCCCCACAAATAATTTATTGAAATAAGTCTTCTAAAAGAACGTACCACTTAGGGTAGGTGGTGATATGTGACGCTATCTACTCATTGGACTAGGTAGGACTTTCCAAAAGGGAAAACATGATTATAAACCTTCTAAAAGAATGTACTACTTAAGGTAGGTGGTGGTATGGGAAGCTATCTACTCATTGCACTAAGTAGGCAATACGAAAGGGAAGACTTTGGTGTTTTGTTGGGTGTCTTTCAATTTCTTGCCATTGATTGAGGGGCTTGTTTCTCCCGACTTGAGTAACCCGAAAGGGGTAGTCTTGAGGGTTGCTTTGGTGTTTATTGGAGGAGGCATATGCATACTTCCTTCATATCTTACCTTAATGATTCTTAGGATAATTCCCTGGTAGGGAAACTCTTAAGGAAAATGAGTTCACTTTCTCTTTCACTTGGTCTTGTAAGTTCACTCATTTAGTGTAGGATTGTTCATTGTATTTGTTTAAGTTGCATTTATTTTGAATTCTTTAAATGATTCATTGTCAATGTTCAAATGTATTTATTGTACATGCATAAGGAGTTCACTATAAAGGTCAAGTTGGTTTATTGTATTATTTCTTGTTGGCTTAAAATTATGGGAATTCATATCTAAGTTATAAATGCTGGTTAGTATGACGTCTTGCCATTGTATTCATCAATGTTTTACTTAATTTGCATGAAAAGCTATTTTTACCAAAATCTACCTTTTTACATATTTTGCAAAAGCCATACTTAGTACATTGTTTTGTACTGACCCTATACTTTTCTATACTATATAAGTATAGGTTGGAAGCTTTTGAAGGTTTGAAGTCTAGAAGGAAGAGCTTGGGAAACTTTCTCTCAAGGAATAGTATGTCCTCATATATTCGAGGGATAGTCCTTTTCTTAGTTTTTATTTAAAGACTTGTTATGTATTTTACTTTATTGTAGAGGGACATGTACCTAAGATATTTTGTCTATTATGTTGTGTCTTTAGGTTGGCTTGTGACGACGAGATTCTCTAATTATTTATGAAATATTGTCTTTTATTAATTATTCATGAAATGGTTTAAATTTCCGCACTACTTTTCATTTCTCATGTGATGAAATTCTAGTTAAAGGGCTTGTAAGAGACCCCAAAGGGTCAAGTACACCCGGTCACAAAATGAGGATTTTCCCTAACATCTAGGGGGTTCTTTCGGGTCGTGAAAGCCTTGGTATCAGAGCATAAGGTTATGGGAAATAGTTTAGGTTATAAAAGTCTCACAAGCCACATCTAGTAGTAACTTGGTCATTGGTGTGAGTCGCGACATATCCATTGACAACAGGCTATAGTATGATAGAAGTTTCACTTTATTCTCTATTCTAATGTCATGCCTTAGAGTTGAGTCATGTAAGATGTCTTCTTTTAATCTCTTCACTTTGTGTTTATAGGACATGAATAAGTGGTGATCGACCTCTAGAAGGGAGAAGGGTGGTGTATCTAATGAAAGGATCCCTCTCCCTGACCAATTTCCTATTGTTGGTCTAGAGGAGGAAAGGAATGTAGAGGTTCCCCTTCAAGAACCTCAAGTGCCTCTAGAACCTCAATAACCACAACTGCCTTCGGAACCCTAAGGACCTAACGTCTCTCCTGAGCCTCAAGCTCATTTTGTTGAAGGTGGTATGACTAATGCGGAGTTGTGGGCTTCCCTAATGAACTTGACCCAACTCATGACGGCTTAATCTTTTGTTGTCAACAATCACCTTGTGGTCTAAGCTAACCAAGGATATAGGCCCCAACAAAATAATAGTACTCCCTCTCTAGGATTCGGGATTTCATGAGGATGCACCCACCTACTTTTAATCGCACTACGGTGGATGAAGATCCACAAGGTTTCATAGATGAGGTTTTCAAAGTTGTAGATGCTATGGGTTTGACCCCTAGGGAGAAAGCGGAGTTGGCCGCTTACCAACTTAACGAGGTGGCTCAAGTGTGGTTTGAGCAATGGAGGAGTGAGAGACCCCTAGAAAGAGGGCCGGTTGATTGGGAATAATTCAAAGAGGCTTTTCTTGATAGGTTCTTTCCCCTAGAGTGGAAGGAGAAGAAGATTGTTGAATTCATGAACCTTCGTCAAGGTGGAATGAGTGAGCAAGAGTACTCTCTCAAATTCACCCAACTCTCCAAGTATTCCTAACCATGGTAGCCAACCCTAGGGATAGGATGAACAAAGTTTGTGATGAGAGTGTCTAGCTTGCTGGAAAAAGAGGATTGTACGACAATGCTTCTCTATGATATGGATATCTCTAGGCTCATGGTTTATGTGGAACAAATTGACGAGTCCAAAATTTGAGAGATAGGGTCAAAGGTCTAGGTCGGATGATTCTAGACACCAAAGGCCTAAGAAGAGGTTTTATCCTAAATATTCTTCCATGGGAAACAAGGACAGGGCTCCTAATCAACATTCTCAAGGTCGTGGTCATTCCTATGAAACGGCTAGGTGCCCTACTTGTGGAAAGCAACATTGGGGGAAGTGTCTCGCTGAAACGGATGGTTGTTTTGCATGTGGTCTTAAGTTCCACAAGATGAGGGACTGCTCAAACCTCAAATCAAGGGGAAAATATGGCAATCAAGCTTCCCTAGATCCTAATGCTTCCAAGAAGAACTCTTCCTATGTGATGGGGGCTAGGAAGGATAATTAATCCGAATTGATGGTTTTGGTAAGTCTTATATCTTTTTTATTGTTGACTTTGTTTTATGAAGTGAGATTAAATGCTTTTATAGTTCATATGATCATGTCATCTTAATGAATTACTTAAAGAATGAATTTTTAAAATTTTTGGTAACTTGGCCCTGAACAAAGTGAACATCACTGTGAGAATTTTGATATTTGATAAAAAATTGTGTTCTCTTGCATTGAATTTTTCATATGTGTAAATGTATTGTGTATGACCATGTTTAATGTTGGGGAAAGTAGTTCCTTCATAAAAAAAGACTAAGAGTGAATTTTGACTTCTTGAAGTTTTGATAAAAGAGTTTGTGTTTCTAGGTGTTTGAAAGTGTGAAAGGATGCTTTTTGTTAGTTGATTCTTCGATTTTTGCGTTTTTTTATAATGATTTAAGTGTGTTATGTGATGCTAATTGAGTCCTTCTTATTCTTAATTTTTAAGTGTCATTCGAGGACGAACGTTTTTCCAAGTGGGGGAGATTGTAACGCCCCAAAACGAACTAAGGTGAACTAGAGCCTCGTGGTTGTTTATTGAGTTGATTTTTAGTCAAAGTAAGTTAGTTTAGTGTCCTTAGGCAGTGTGTGAAGTTTTATTAAGTTTGGAGTTGAATCAACCAAGAACGTCCATGACATTCGGAAAGTATGCCTTAGAATGTACTAGTGTGTCTTGTTGTGTTTAGACGAGTTTTACGTGTTCGTTTTACTTGAAACTTAACATTGGATATTCCTAAGACCTAGACGACTTATTTTAGGGGCTTAACTTCCGGGCAAGACCCCACCTAGGACCCACAAGGGGCCCTAGATGAAGGGCCCCAGACTTGGGGAAAATCTACCAAAACAAGTGGCCATCGACGACCCGAACGACGGTCTGTTGGTGAAAGTCCGTCGAGTAGGCCTGCAAATCTGTGAAGATTGCTGCAAACTTGAAGTGTTTTATGTAAATACAACCCTAAGTATTTTAAGACCCTAGATGGATAATTATAGTGTTTTTAGGTTATATAAAATAGTTTTAAACCCTAGACCTATACAAGACCCCTCGCTTAAAAATATTCAAACTCTCTCTATAAAGACAAACTCTCTCAAGACTCCATTGAAGGCTAGAGGTTAAGGAAGGATATGAGGGATTGTTGGACGTGTCTCTTCATAAAAAAAACTCTTGGATTTTTCTTCCTTAAGTGAGGTATGGTATTCATTCTTGAATATATTTCCATTCAAGAAGCCAACTTCCCAAAAGGGTTTCTAAACTCAAACTTCTAACTTTGAATCTAGTAGGGGTCTTCTTGTATTTAAGCTTTAATGGTTTAAATGTATTTAGTTTGGTTTGAATTGATTATTTTGATGTTAAAACTCTAATTAAAGTCTTTTTTTATGTATACTTCAACCTTTGTCTTGAAATTGGGTTTTGTGAGCATGATTTAAGTAGATTGGGAACTTGCGTCTTCTTGTATTTGTAATGTTGGTGTAGCAACTTCCCAAAAGGGCATTAATATGGTGAAATACTGATAATTTTTTTATTTGTAATTATGGTTTGAATTGATGTTGAGTTGCTTTCATTAAATAGTTTTTATTATGAATTGATATTGAGTGGTATGGTCCATCTTATGGATGGCGGTGCTAATTGAGGAACTTGATTTTATTTAGTATGTTTGAATATGTAATCTTAAAGGTCTAACATGTGAAATGAAGAGATATTTGAAATGGGTCTTGTATTGTGTTTTGGTGTAGCTTAAATTACATGTTTGACCTAGTTTAAGTCTAACTGAAGAATATGATTACGAGAAGAATGTAGGGTTTGTAACTTGATGAACCAAGGTTAAAGTATGTGTAGAACATGATGAAAATGAAATGATTCTTATATGCAAGGTGTGCACATGTACACACACACACTTTAAGGAATGCATTATACTAAGTTGAGTAAAAAGGGGAATCTTGAGGTGGATACACTTCGTGAGTTGAGATGTGGTTTCTAGTAGAAACCTCTCTATTCCTAGTGAGGTTTCTATGATAGAATACTAGGTTAATAAACATGTGGGGAGTTATCCCTTGCACCGAGAGGATTTGAAGGAGAGGTGGATTACACTTTGTGAGTTGAGATGTTGTATTTCCAAAGTACCTCTTGAGATGAGTACTCCTCGTTAGTAGAGAATAAGTTACTTAGTAACAATCTACTTATCCCTTAACTATGTGTCCACATAGGTGTAGCTATTGGGAAAGCGATGTAAATTCAATGAAGCATGACCTTACTCTAGGAAACTGAGCATCCCTCATCCGATAGTGGTTAATATCGGGATTCCATGTCTAGATCTAATGTTCTATATATCAGTTAAGAAAATCCCCCACAATGAATTGATTGAACTAAGTCTTCTAAAATAACGTACTACTTAGGGTAGGTGCTGGTATGGGACGCTATCTACTCATTGCACTAGGTAGGACCTTTCGAAAGGGAAGACTTGGTGCCAAACATTACAAAAGAATGTACTACTTAGTGTAGGTGGTGGTATGGGACACTATCTATTCATTGCACTAAGTAGGCATTCCGAAAGGGAAGACTTTGGTGGTTTGTTGGGTGTGTTTTAATGTCTTTCCATTGATTGAGAGGCTTGTTTCTCCCGAGTTGAGTAAGCCGAAAGTGGTGGTCTTGAGGGTTACTTTGGTGTGTATTGGAGGTGGAATATGCATACTTCCTTCATATCTTACCTTAGTGAGTCTTGGCATAATTCCGAGGTAGGGAACTGCTTAAGGAAAATGAGTTTACTTTATCTTTCGCTTAGCCTTGGAAGTTCACTCATTTAGTGTAGGATAGTTCATTGTAATTGTTTAAGTTGAATTTATTGTGAATGCCTTAAATGATTCATTGTCAATGTTCAAATGTATTTATTGTACATGCTTAGGAATTCACTATGAAGGTAAAGTTTGTTTATTGTAATGTTTCTTGTTGGCTTAAAATTATGGGAATTCTTATCTAATTTTTAAATTGTGTTTAGTATGACGTCTTGCCTTTGTATTCATGAATGTTTTACTGGAATTGCATGAATATATATTTTTACTACTTAGTACATTGTTTTGTACTAACCCCATACTTTTCTATACTATATAAGAATAGGTTGGAAAGTTTGGAAGGTTTGAAGGCTAGAAGGAGGAGTTTTGGAATGTTTATCTCAAGGCAATATATGTCCTCATATATTCGAGGGGATAGTCCATTTCTTACTTTTTATTTAAGGACTTGTTTTTTATTTTACTTTATTGTAGAGGGCCATTTCCCTAATATATTATTTCTATTATGTCGTGTCTTTAAGTTGTCTTATGTCGACAAGATTCTCAAAGTATTTAAGAAAGATTGTCTTTTATTAATTATTCGTGAAAAGTTTTAAATTTTCGCACTACTTATCATGTCTTATGTTATGAATGCTAGTTAAAGGTTTTATACAAGACCCCAAACGTTCATGTACGCCTGGTCACCAAACAAGGGTTCTCCCAAACTTTTAGGGGGTGCTTTCGGGTCGTGACATCATCAAAGTGAAGAAGGCTTGGTATGAGTATTCTAGGTTCTTCTATTCTAGGATTTGATAAGGCTATGTAGTTGATGTGATCTATATTCTAAGATGAATAAATCATGACTAATGCTTTATTTTTATCTCCTTAGCTACTTCCTAGCATGTACTTTATTGGTAAAATATGATTGATGATCAATACTTTAGAATATTGGTAAGATGGCCTATTTCCTCTGCTCATTATTCAATTGATAGTTAGTGCCAAAGTTTGTATCTTTATCTTGTAGGGATTTGAGTATGGTTTCGTTTATGTAAATGTATGTTTAGCTACACCCTTATAATTCAATTGTTTATAAAAGGCTTGTATTTGTCAATGATAATCAAAGGTTGATTCATTGGTAAGAATGATGCTTTACCTTTATTTTTCTATAGTAGGGTTTAGGGTTTAGGTTTTAGGGTTAATTGATAAAGCCTTGTATGTCATTGTGTGATATGGTCCACCTAAAATTAATGAATATATGAGTGTGTGGTTATGGTTATCACATTATGTGAAGCTTATGCCTACTTTCCAATTCTAGTTGTGATCTAGGTCATATGGTTATAGTATAAGCATGTGTATATCTATGTTAGGGTAAACTGTAGGTACTCCCATTTGATAGGTTATAATGGTTGGTAATCCCTTACCTATGTACCCCTATGTGAATGAATGCATGAATAGCAAAAGTTAGGCGTCTTAACTATGCTATTATGTGTTGTGTGGTCTATGCTTGAAAGTGTAATATGGTCTTAAGAGGGTGTATGCCTCAATGTGTTGTTGATAGCCATTATGTGATTATGTCGACCAATGTACACACACACACTCACACTTCATGCATGCTTAAAGTAGTAAAAGTTCATGGTGTCTAAATGAAAGGGTAATTCTCATATTAACTACTATACATGTAAAGTATATGTATGTCAAATATGTTATGTATCCCTAACTAGGATGACTTTATAGGTTTATTAGTATGGGAAAGGGTATGGGACTTTGTCTATGCATTCCACATGTGTACCTTGATAGGATAGTTTCTAGGTTTGGTTTCTACGTATATGAAAGTGAATGTATGGGCATATAATGAATATGACTTATATGATATGATGAAGTATGAATGTGCATAGTGTCTTAGTGTGTTTATATGAAAGGATTTCTCATATAGTTATACCTATAAACTTATGCATTGATATCTGAACATGTGTGACATTTATGTTTTATGTAAAAGGTTTGCTCACATATAAGTATACACACACACATATATGAAGATCTAGTTAATATAGGGGCCTTGAAAGGTGTGCCCAAGAGTACTCTAAAACTCGATAGGTGCTTGAATATTCTATAAGCATATGAGGACCAAATATCCCAAGCCTATGTTTTATGATACAATGTAATAAGGATTTTTCAATAAAGGGAACTTAGCTTAGCACAGAGTGAATTTGACAATGAGAGGTGTTGGCTTTCCTTGGAGGAAGATTCACCATTTGTTTCTTATAGAGTGTTGACTTACTTCCCTTAGAGGAATATTGACCTATGGATCCACATGAGGTGGTCGCTTCCCTTTGAGGAAGGTCCACTCATGTTTTCTCATGAGAGGAGTCTCCAAGGCCAATGAGCATGTAGAGGGTTATGTATATCTCTTAGCACCATACACTATGCTTTCCACATAGGATCTGTAACAACCCTAAAAATAGATATGATATGTTATGCTTAATGTGTCTAGAATGCCTACGATTAGACGGGGTTCACATGGATTGATGCACTTAGAACCAGACTCTGAACCCTTGCGAAATCCAAGAGAACTATCTTGGGGAGTTAGTTGAGCTTGGAAAGGTTGGGTCCAGCCATGTAGGGCTCCCGAATATGAAGATTTACTTGGATAAGTCCTTGCCGTACTAAAAAGGGGGAAATCATAAGTTTGGAGGGTCTAGGGATAAAATGTTTTTTTCAAGGCTAAGGGTAGTATCGTAATTACCCTAAATATGTAATTAATTATTAAATTAATAAGGTGGAGGGGTATTTTTGGTAGAGAGGGCCGAAATTACCATTTTAGCAAAATCTTGCTCCACCTGGGTTCGAACCTAGGTGGGAACAATGATTTGATTTAATTTATTTAAATTGGTAAATTAAATTTAATTAATTAATTTTTAATAGCTGAGTTAAGATAAAGTAAAACCAGATTTTAACTATTAATTATAATTTATTAATTAAGATATTTTGTTTAAATAAGTCTTGCCTAAGAGTCCTAGTTAATTAAGTCTAAACTACTTCACCTTTTCAACTCCCTTTCACGTTTAACTCTCTCTCACGTCAATACCTATCTCTTTCTTTTCACGTTTAATCTGCCTTACAAAAACACAAGTACAAGAAAAAGCCAAAAGTTCTTCATACTTGAAGAACTTTCACGTTAAAAACATATACAAAACGTTAACCAAAAATGTAAGTCAAAAGAAATGGTTTTCCGTTGAGTTTTTTGTTGAGGTTTAGAGACTTGGGCATGAGTTTGGAAAAGGTTATTCTTGGTCATTGCACAGCAAACCCAATGAGATTCTTAAACTACATCCTAGGTATGACTAGTGATTGCACTAGTATATGAATGAATAAAAATGAAGTACGTATGAATGAATGAAAGAGACTCTGTAGTTGCTGAAGAAGACTCCCTAGTTGAGGTCCCATATGTTGAGACCTCATTTTGGGAAGTCCTAATGTCAAGTCCATGATTCCAAGATCTCATGGCATATGAAAGAATGATATGAATTACGTGATATGATATGTGCTGCTTGCGAAATGATTAGTATGATGATGCATGTTACTCTCATGACATGACTTTCCTAATCAAAATTTCGGATGCCCACTGACTTTCGTAATCCAAGTTTCGCAAGTCCTCTGACTTTCTTAATCCAAATTTGGCAAGTCCACTGACTTTCCTAATACAAATTTGGAAAGTCCACTGACTTGACTTTCCATAAATCATGTTGTTAGGAAAGACCTATTCTTCCTCATGCATGTACTTGGTGTGTGTGTGAATATACATATACTTAGTACAAGTGTGTACTAATCCCATACAACTCTATACTTTTAGGTAAAGGCACAGGTAACCGCTAGAGCTTATGATACGACACTGCAGCTATTCGGACGTGGAGCATTCAATCGGACTTGGTAGGCCCTCATGCTTTCGATGATGCTGGCCCATTATATTCTAGCTTAGATATAGGTTTGAGTTATTGGAGTATGTTCCACTAGTGTTTCATTTCGCATTTCATTTTAGACTTTGTTTTGGTGCCATTTTGGCAAGTATACATTTACTTCAATCATGAACCGCTTCTTTCATATAATTATTTCTATATTAGATGGTTGATTTGTGAACGCGTATGATGTTAAGTATAATATCTTTCACATGAAATAAGAAAGCAAAAAGTTCAAATTTTCTGCTAAAATTAACCTAGATGAAGTAACGATTACATATGTAGGCTTTTCTAGGACCTCTGAGAGGTAAACGACGCCGATCTCCTCTAGGGTCTAGATTCTGGTCATGACAGAATCTAGAAAGTGAATTCACTTATTAATGCTAGAAAATATGTGAAGGTTCTACTTTGGCTAAGTGGGACACCTTCCATTGGTGTGAGTTTCTACAACACGAAATTCCATGTTTAGCACACATGGTCTTAGTGTCTGTTAAGGCTATAGTTTCCCTAATGTAAAATGTAAAATGTAAGTAAATGACTAACAATACTAACTAGGATAATCTAATTGAAGATTCTTAGGATAGGTGGAAGTAATGACCCGACCTAGACATTGAACAAGTAGCTCTCTAGGGGAGTTCTAGGAAGGTGGTCTAATGTATACACATATGTTATGGTTTTCTTGCATTACATTGTGTTAATGTCTAAATGATGTGATGATATGCATAATGGTGGTCGTATTTACTATAAGATGAAGGTATTTCTTAACATGAATGAAGTTTTCTTCACTTACTATGTTGATGTATGAATTGGATGTTAAAGCTTGTGGTCTCATTATAGGTTTACTAAGTATGTGTGAGGTTATGCGGCTTCACATGTACATTGCACTAGTAGACTTAGATTTAGGTCATGTGTAAGTTCTTATAAAGATTTATGTAAAGTGAGGTGAAAAGATGTGCAAGTTGATGTAACTTACTGTAAAGCCAATAGAGTGTCGACTCAAATTTGTCTATGATGTATGTTTTGGCTTATGTAGGTTGTATGTATGATTTTTTTGTGTCCCTAAGGTGATTCATTGCACCAAGTATCACTAGAGGGTTACTTGGGAGGTTAATGAGTAAATAAAAAGATAGCTCACTGTAAAGAAGAAAGTAGCTCACTATAAGGTGACTCTAAAATGCTTTACATTTTATATGTGATCTTATATGATGTTTGGCCCTTGAATATGTCAATATGAAGTATGTGAATGATATAAATGATTTTTCATCAAGGTTTTTGAAGTTTTCACAAAAAAGAACGATGTATGATTTCAAGGAAAATGTCCCTTTTAAATACATGTTTTTGCATGGTTGCCATACTTTGTGTATTCTTGTACTAGCACCATTCTTCTCTACTTTTTACACAAAGTTTAGGTTATCGATGCTTAAAGGATGTCTATATAAATTAGGATCTTGATATGTGATTCCCAATCTCAAGGAAAGAAATCCTTAAGTCCAAGGATGTCTTAATGCTTAGTTTACTATTAAGTTCTTTAGTATTATACTTATGTATTATGTTGTAAGGTCAATGTCCCTAAAGTATTCTTATGATGTTGAGTCTAGAATGGAAAAGGGACTTAAGGTATAAATATGTATTATTACTTATATTTTATATATATATATATATATATATATATAAAGTGAAGTTTCTAGCATATGATGTGCTACGAAAAGTTTTATATTTTCCGCTAAATTTACTATGACAATGCGATGATTGATAACTATGGGCTTGTATAAAACGTCCGAGAGGTCAAGTACACTATGTTACTTCTAGGGTGCTCTCCCAGGATGTGACAAAGGATGAAGAGAATGTATTAATTATCCTTCCTTTTCATCATAAGATCCTCCATATCATGAACCAAACTCTTGAATTCATAATTCACATTCAAAAGAGAATTAAGGAGTAGAGTTTAAGAAAGCCTTTGAGTTCAATTGTCAATCCTATGACATCAATTTTTGATTGAACTAAGTTTTGATGAAGTAAGTAAGATAATGAGAGGAATCGTATACATGAGTTCCATAGAGCTATGTAGAAAATCAAGTCGAGTTGTTTCATTCCTATAATTTAGCATGAACTTCGTAAGGTGAGCAACTTTCAAAAAAGTGGTACCTGCAAGTTCTAAGTTTTCATTATCGAGTTTCGTATCTCTAATGAGATTATACTTATATTAATGGCACTATTACATGTTACCATGATGTCTTTGAGTTAAATTTTTCATTCCCATTATTTTGTATGAATCCTATAAGTCCAACAATCTTGATATGAGAAGTATATTTGAGTCATTGAGTTGAGTAGTTCATGCTCATAATTTCTCATGAACCCTTTGAGTTGAGCATTCTTGAATGAGTAGTCTAGTGATGTTCTTGATTTCAATGTATCGATATCTATAGATTGTAATTGAAATCTTGTATCAAGTCGTTCAAGTCCATAATTTGACATGAACCATATAAGAAGTCATTTACAAAATTTTTAAGTTTGTTATAATACTTGAATTTTGAGTTCAATAATAAGTAAAGTAAGTTAATTTCTTCATAAGTATATGCGGACATGTATTCCAAAGAGTTTAAAATGTTTTCACATTTAAAAAAGAATGGAAACTGAGATTTCCAAAAAGCTTTTAAGCTAGTTTTTAGGAAAAGAGTAAATGCTTTCACAATTAAGCAATAGAGGTAACTTTTATTTCAAAGATAGAATTGTAGCTAGGTTTTTTTAGAAATTATCTCAAATTTCAAAAAGAAGTATGTTTTTAAATATATGAGATAGTATTATATTATGGGAGTTGTATTAAGTACTGATATGGGGGAGAGTTTAGATAACTCAATGCCCCCATAAGCTATGTTGCCACCATGGATAGAAAAAGGTCATACTTTTTAGATGATTCTGTTAGTACTTTTTAGAATAGACTATGGATCCACTTAGTTCAGGCTTTATACAAATGGTAAGGTATAGGATGACAATGACATCGTGAGATGAAACAATGTATCATCATTATAGCTCTGAAGGGATGGTTGTTGGTTGGAGAAATTGAATCGAAGTTATTATATTTTTATGTATATTAGTTAATTGTATTTTCATATATATTTTAAAGTTATCTTGTATCCTTGTTATTTACATAGAGTTGACTCCATGTTTTAAACAACTTTTCTTTATATTGCACTTTTTTAAACTTTTTTATATTGAAATTAGTACAGCTAAGTATCACGAGTTGACTATTTTCAGTTGCGTACCTTAATTTGAGTATATTTATTTTATCCGTGCTTCATTTGGTCAAGTATCATATAGTTGAAATTGAGTATCTAATCTTTAAGTTGAGTATCTAAAATTTGAGTTGACTATCTTAGTCATGAGTACTTCTAAATTGAGTAGTTTTGAGTATTCTTGAGTACTCCTTGTGATTTGTAAGTTTGAAAAGAGGTAAGTATGTTTCCATTTTTATCAAGTTCAAGCTAATGCTATCCGCTATATTTCTCGTTACATGCTCATGCATTTCACGTACTAAGCCGTTTGGCCTTCATTTTCTAATGATGTAGAAACATGTATTCAGGATCATCAACACGAGTTTCGTTGATACATTTGAGTGTTCAAAATAGTTATGGAGAGCCTCCTTGCTCTTGGAGGATTTCATTTACCTTTTCATTTAGTAAGGCATCATTATCAGTTATAGGTTTCATAGATAGTCAGTATAGTTGAGGAGTTGTATTAATCATATATTTTATTTAATGTTTAAAGACTTAAGTTGCCTATTTTATACCGAATTGAATATATTATATTGTTCGGAGTTCTCTTTTGTGTTAAAGCTTTGTATTACAGTTTAATGAATTTTATTTGGTATTAATATTTTGCATACTTAAGTTAGTTCTCCAATTGTAGTCAGCCAAGATGATGGTTCGCTTCGGGACAAACAATGATTCTTGAGTGCCGGCCAAGTCCATGGTGTAGATTTGGGCCGTGAAAATATTGGTATTAGAGCATAGAGTTCAAGATTCCTAGGGTGTTTATGAATTCGTGTCAAGTAGGATCTTGTTTATAGTTGTGAGGGCCCCACTTATATAAATGAGGGACAACAAATATTAGTAAAATTTCCCCTTCTTTCAAACTCTTTATTGTGCAGTAGAGCTATGTCACAGAGACTTATTCTAACTCGTGTTTTCTTATATCCATTTGACTAACAATCATACTAGAGGTGGTTGAAAAGCAAAGTAAGTACATTATCGATTAATTATTCTTAGCAAAAGTCGTGAGGAAGTCATGAGACTCCATAGGTTCTTGAGAGAAGCCCAAGAATAAGGTAAGTGTGAGTTTGAGAGAATGCCCTCATATTCATATGAATCGTGCACAGAACCTAAAAGAGATTTATACTCTATTCCTTAAGCCTTGTTTCAATTGAGTTCCTTATGAGGAAGTATGATTAGATCTTGGGTAGTATATTTTTTTACCTTAAAAGTGTAACGTGAGATACAAGATCATGAAAGAACCTAGAGTTAGAAGATAATATGTAGAGGTTTAGTTATATTAGTAAAGGAGACGGTGTTTTATCAAACTGTGTTGGTATAGTCGTACACATGGTAAGTTAATAATGAAAAGTTTTACCTTATGTCTAAACTAAGTAGTGAAGAGTTGTGAAGAGCCCAGGATAAGAGGTAGAGTATGTGTTGCAAGTCAATATGAGTTAGAGTGTACCTTAACTAAAAAATGTTTATAATGAAGTGTCATAGTTTTAGTAATGACCAATTGTAAGTGGTGAATATATACAAGATCAAGGGTATTCAGAAAAAGATAGATCTTATCTAGGCTTATGAATTTTCAAAGGAGAACCCCGTGGTATTAAGAGGATGATAGAGTTATTTGCGAGATAATGCACAAGTAAGGGAGTAGGTAGTACTTAAGTTATGTAGTGGAATGTGATGGTAAATCAAGTATGACGACTGAGAGATAAGAATTGACTAATTATCATTATATCCTAGTGGACAAGTTCTTCTAAATTTCCATAGTAGTATTGAGGTATAATATAGTAAAGGAGCAATATAATAGGTCAGGAATTGAGATGGTTATTGCAATGAATGCGAGTAGTGGAGACCCTTACCGTTAGATAAGGGTTGTGAAGTGTGGCTAAGTAACAAGAGTAACAAGAGCATTAAGAGGTGTGCCGAGATGGCATATAACTAGATGTTTTTCCAATTAGGTAATGTGTTTCCATGTGTGCCTAGATTGTATAATTAAGTTGACAATGTGGTAGGTCCATAACTTTTAAGTGATAGATTTAGACCTAAGGAGGATATGATAAGATGAAAATCAAGTCAAATGTAGGAATCCATGCATTGTTAGAGTATGAAGCTTGAATATGGTAGTAAAGAGTAATAGTTTGGGATGTTATTCCTTATAGAAATGTATAAAGTGTGAACTAAAGGATTTTTACCAAGCTTGAATATATTAAGAGCATATCGTTAGATGCAGACTTAGTAAGAATAACGTCATTCTATACCGGGTGCGGTTGTGATTCGAGGACGAATTATCCCAAGGGGGAGATATTGTAAAACCTAGATAATTTTTGAATTAAGACTCGAACCATCCTTCATAGTGAGTAACTTTTTGCTGAGGATTTTGAAGTTTCTTTATATTAAGTTCAGGTTACTAATTGTAGCACCTTGAGTTCTAAAAGAACTAAATTGGAAATAACAAAAATCTAAAACTTGTAGAGTTAAGTTAAGTTTGAGTTTTGGGTCAAATTGAATTGACCATTATTCCTTACACATGATGCGGTAGGTGTTCTACAAGATATATTAGGAAAGATCTTTGAATCATTTTATCAACGCCATAAAGTTTTCTGCGCAACAAAGTCAGGTAGGTTTTTAGTTTGGATGAGTGAGATATGGAATTTTGAAGTAAGATTGTCCAGTTAAGGAAAGTTAGCTGAAAATAGTGAGGGGTATTTTTGTCTTTTCTTTACCCAATCAAATTTAATTCGTTTTAAGATTTTTAATCCTACAATTTTAAGTTTTATAATCCTAATATAATCCTACCGTTTTAGTTGAGAATTGAAGAAGTGAAAAGAAGAAGAAAAGAGGAGAAAGGAGGAGACGATTAAGCGTTTGTCGAGATTCTTGTATCTTGTTACGGAATTTCTCCATGGGTTTAATACCTAAGAGGTGTGCAAGATTCAAAGTGTTGGTCTTGTTCATCCACACGCCAAACATGTTATTTTAGCATAATTTAAATTTGAAAAAGTTGAAGGATTTACGTTCTTGATAAGTGTTCTTAAGGCTTATTATAAGTCTTGTCTTATTGGGGTTTTGATAATTTCTTGATTTGAAATTAATTTTTGTAGTGTTTTTTAAGTGTGTTAGTCTGTACTTAGGTTTTTAAATTTAATTCAAGGAAAACTTAAGAAAAGAAACTGATAAAAAGTGATTTAGGGTCAGTAAACGAGAGGAAAAATTCGCCGAAACTTGGCTTAGGGAGAGGCTGGCGCAGCGCGGCCTTATAAGAGATCATCATCATGTAAAGAACCCAACTGGTAGGTTTGGTCGATCCCACGAGGATTATGGTTAGTCTTATCTTTAACCCACAATTGTATCTTTTTAGTCAAGATATTCCCAAAACAATTAAGTAAAGGGGTTTTTTTGTGAAACAAATTTCTTTTCAATTGTGTTATCAGCAATGGAACAAGAGTAAACTTTATTTGTGATCAATATGAAAAAGTAAATATGGTGTGTGTTCCCCACAAGTTCATAAGGCAACATTCGTAGTAATAACAATAACTTCCTAGCGTTTTACATGCAAAGTGATAAGTTATGTATCTCTAAATCTTTGGTCCGACATCTAGAAAATTTCACCCCTCACCTTGCTTTGTCTACAATTTTTAAGAGCTACTAACCCTTACCATTACCTCATATTAGACATAATAATCGATGTATGACTTAGTTATTACATCACACCAATCGACACTAGCCTATTAGATAGTATCACACTAAATTTATGTTGATAATACTTTTCTTATTAACTACCTCCTTGGTCCGGCAAGTAGTAATAACACGAGTTCTAACATGTGCACTCGTTAAAAAGACTTTTCAACGAAAGAATTAACATTGTATGCAAAAATACAACTCAAAAATTGCTTAATTACTACTTATACTTTGTTAAGCCCTTATGGTTCCAACAACTCTAGTTGTGAATTTAGTTACCCATATTAGAAAGAACACAATTCATATTGATATATGAAGAAATAACGAACGTATGTAGTAAGAATAATAAACCCAGAAATCGCACTTGAATTGCAAAACAAAAGATTTAAAACCAAATTGAAAATCTATTATTTGCCTAAAATTGCCAAAAACTAATATGAAAAACATAAAGTAGAACAAGGATAGTAGTAGCTTACCCCAAAAACAAGGTCATATCCGCTATTTATAGAAAACATAATCCTAATCAAAAGGAATTCAAATAAGGAAAGTTTTATTCAGGGACGTGACTTCAATATATGAGACTACTAACGGGCCATCGATCGACCAATGGTCGTGAATTGATTCTGTCATCTAGAACTTAGAGAAATGTTTCAACCTCCGAATTGCATTATCTCAGAATAAAATAGCAGACCAATAGCACGGACCATCGTTCCATCTACGGTCCGTAATTCTCCTTCGTGACTCCACACTTAGAATCTGCAAGTATGAGGTACTCGAACTCTCACATTAAAAAATTATGGTTCACCAGTATGGTCTATGATCAATAGACGGACCGTCGATGTTAATCGTGGTTTCACACTTGGTCAGAATACCCTGATATTATCCAATGCCTGGGCTTCTCATCTACAATCATCATTTATGGGGCATTGGTGAAACGAAGGAACGTCGATTGCTCTCATAGGTCTTTTTTCTGCACATTCTCAATCATCTCCGTTATTTTACGCCTTATCATCTTTCCTGAAAAACAAGAAACAAAATTTTGTTAAAACCAATCAAAGGAGGATCTAGACACACATAACACTTATGTGAAATACATTAGAAATATCGTGAACTCATGGTACATCAACACACTCGACTTAAATTTGTTGTTTGTCCTCAAGCGACACACTATGACCCAAAAATGACACTTGCATAGATGCAGAAATTTTAAAATCAAGTGATCATATGGCTATTTATCGCAACTCTTTCTTGATTGAGTACAAACCTAAAACTTAGTCTCGACAATCTAACTCATGAGGATCATATTATGACACGAATTCAGTAGTTAACACATACCTCTTCTGCTTTTTCTATCACCAAGGTACCAATTTTCTCATACTGCAACTAGTGCCTTCACTTCAAACAAAAATCCTCATTTTTCACACAGTGATTATGATTTTTGGGTACAAGGATCTATTTCAACAATCAAGCTCACAAATAAGTTCAGACAAAGTTATTTCTCCATGCCATAGACTTGCCGTTATATTCGCTTCTTAGGTTCACCAAACTAGACTCTAGGATCGCGATAGAACTTTCTTAGCTTGTAATGTCGGCTTAGGATTAGGTGTGGTACATTTGGGTACATTTAGTGACGATTTTCCCTCATCGATATTACTGTTAGTCCTTCTACCTCTTTTATTTTCTGACGCCCTAGCTCATTCTTCCTCTTTCCTTTGGCTCACTTCAAACTTAGGTGTGACTTTTACTTTTGTATCTTTTTCTTAAAAAAAAATATTTTCTCTTTATTTTATGCCCCCCCCCCCTTTCACTCATGTTCGCCAAGCCAAATCCTTTTCTTACTCATTTTTTTTCTTTTCAACATCCAACTCTTTTCCTACCCATTTTTTATCTTCTCTCATAATAGCCACCCTTAAGTCATGGGTTTTCCACGAGTCAAGGTTCACAATACCCGATGTTGGGTAAGGGACAAGACGATGTTAATTTTGCATTAGCCACCCTGAAATTAGGTTTTTGTCTAAGCTAAGGTGCACAAGTCCAAGGAAGGACTGGGATAGAACATTAGACCTTGGGAAGGTGAGTTGGTGTGTTACAATGAAATAGTCTATTTAAGGCTCAACGTATTTGGATGAAAGCAAACATTCACTTTATTTGGTCAACCTCTTTTTAAGCTAGTTGTGGACTATCCTAAATAGGGCCTATGATCACTTCCTAGATTCTAGAGCAGATACCCATAGCAGTACTAATCGTACAAATTCCTATTAGTCACCAACTGCTAAACAATCAAATATCATCACTCTCACTTGGAACATTGTTGCATTATAAGATTATTGAATTCCCAATTCAACGCTAAGGTACCGTTGATGCAGTTTCATGTCATGTTTAGATTCAATACATTCAACTTATCTGAGCCTGTACATGTAAGAAGACAAAAAAAATTCTTAACATGGCTCATTTACTTACCCATATTTTCTTAGCCATCATTCCTCATTCTTTCATGCGTCTACACATACACTTACTAATACATGTCGGTTCAATAGAAAATTAAGCAGCCCCTTAGAGAAAAAGAACACATGGAAGAAAAACCCATGAGAGGATCATGATATGGATACTTAGACTTCACTTTCTCACATTCCATTTACCCCACCCTCACCAAAAGAGAATGCAGTTGTTCCCGATGCATGAGAAATCATAGAAATTGTAATTGTAGGTGAAGCAAACCTATGGAACATAGAGGCAAAGCCCTATCAACATGTGGTGGGTCTGGTTTCCCTTAGCCCACATGGACATCACTTGGGTCACCATGAGTACTGCCCACATCTCCAGGAATTACACCATAAATAATGATGTCCACCGCTCTATCCACACCATCACTAGTTCTCACTACTCCACTCATGGGCCTGAAACTAGGTGCCCTAGAGTCTAACTCTTGCACCCTTATCTGGAACTACTCATCATCCATGATCGAGGCCTATCTAGAGTGTTCTACCTGCGTCTGATCTGTTTATCAAGCACAGGCCTCATACCAGCTTCAACGGTGAGGCTAGGGCTATTCCTTTGACCGTGAACACGTAGTTCAGATTATGTCATAACTGGTGCCTTGAACAAGGCCTTAAGAACAATATCTTCCACCAGCTCATAAGGGAATGCTAATCAACATCCATTTGTAGGCTAGCCATCTCCTTCTGAATGGTAGTGAGATTGGTGGTGGGGGCTGGTCATGCTAGAACACATAACTCAAATGCATCTAGGCGTTTGTGAACAACTTTAATCATCTGCTTCGTTTTCTTTGCCACCCTCTTTTATATGTGGTCCTCGACCTCCACTATGGAGTTTTTCATACACGGATTCATGTGATGGCTCAAGGTGTCCATTTGTGCCTCTTCTATATTCTAGCTATGGGAATCATTGGTGTGGCTACTAGTGTGAACCTAGACAAGCTTGGGGCCTTGAAGGAGACATGAGAAGAGGAATTCGGGGTGGGTTTAGCGTGCTCTAGTACGGAGGGTTCAGCCTCGTGGCGTGCTCTACAGTGTCTGCAAGATTCTCACTCAATGGAGGGATTTCAACTCAAGGCCCTCTACTGGGTGCCGCCATATTAGCCTCATCATTGATGAGAGATATATATATATCCAACGTCCCAGTCGGATGAATGAGTGTATCACAGTGCCAAATTGTCACTCCAATATACCTGCATATCTAAAAGATCAAACACAGAAAGGGGAAAGGAATTGAAGTCATAAAGGCCCTCTCATATATCTCAAACAACATTATCCGGGCATAGTTAGTCTCCAACTTTGCTACTAAAGATGCACCTATGAATGTGTTATCCCACCTTAGTACGTTGTCATCCTGTGGAAGATACTCTATTCCAGACCAACAGCCAGAAGAATTTGGCCACAAAGTTTTGTTTGGCCTTTGTGATGATCCCTCGGGGTGATATGACCTAGTCAGCCCGCTCACCTTCTGCCACAATGTATTATACGAGCAATATTTTCATTGCGTCCCTCTTCTCGTCACACCTCTAAAAATCACCTCCCCGGACTATGTCCCAGATTTAATCAAACTCTACGGTATTATAGGCTAAATTCTAGATTATTGGAAGGGTCATATAGAAATTGGAGGAATGTAGCTTGTGAGATGTCGACGCGGCACCCTCGGACCAGTGTATAAGTGAGAGGCTCCTATTTTGCCGATTTTTCCCTCTTGTCGATGGAACCTCAAAGAGTGGCAGCAGAGAAATCATAGAACTCCCGCACAATCTCCTTGTTATATGTGCCCAGTACCTATGCCATCCAGTCACACATGTGGAGTTTGAATAGCATTGTAGGTAGGATTCCTGTGAGGAATAGTCATTCCTCATCTATCTATCAGGCCATTACCCTTTTCTCATTTATCTTCTTGGCATCTCTGTCTACTTTTCATTGTGCTTCGACACACCACCAGATTGGTTCATGTGCTATCGAGGTAGGTTCATCTATTTGGTGAGAAGGTACAGATTTTGAGGTTGTGGCCTAAGTAGATAAGGTCTTTTTTCCTGCTTTCTAATCTGGCAGCTCGATGAGAGTTAGAACAAGATGCGTTGGCCGACTTGGCCCCTAAATCTTGGATAGACGATGAGCATGAATCAGTGGAAGATTCGGACCCAGATACTAATCCTCTTTCTGAATTAGAGGGAGCACCAATTTGTGAGTCGATCAAAGTGTGGTCCTCATAAGACTTGGAGGCACTGACTACATTAAAATTTACTTTCGAAGGGGTGACACTACTTATTTGGGATGCTTTATTTAGTGGTCTAGGGTCCTAAAGAACAAAGGTTGGGTCTCTCTCCGAGTTGGTGTCTTCATCAATTAGACGGAGGGTGGGGCAATAGACTCTAATTTGCCCCTCTTAGACTAGACCACTTTCCTCTTGAGTCCATAGCACTTGCGAAGAATTTGTTAGGAACAAAATAGCTTAACAACACACTCAAAATAGTTGTAGGACACTAAGAACTCAATGATAACATACAAAATAAATGATGAAAAATCATAGGTTGTAATTTTAGGTCGTCGAGACTCATCAATGATCCGTAGAGTAATCTACGGTCCGTAGAACCCTTTCATGGGTCACATGGGTGAAAACCTACTCTCTAATTTAAATGATGGGTGTACAGAAAAACCCGTCGATAAATTAATGGACTGTGGTCGACATCCGTCATTTGATACTTGTGCTTATTTTGTGTCCGTGATAAACTATGGACCCGGTCAACGGTCCATCAATTTAATGACGGTCCATCGACAGAGTCTCATGACTGAGGCCTGTTCCAGAATGCAGGCATCCTTAAGTTCAAATTCCATTTCTTAGTGACCAATTTTAGCAACAATCTTGTCTATTCATGCATTTCAACATAATATATGGTAGTTAGTCGTCCCTAGGGTTCCAATTTTGTACAATTTTTCTAACCCTAATTTGTATACAGTTTGGAACCCTAGGTCAAAACTGACATGAAGACTTAGACACACATATTTCAGTTAATTAACAGTCTACAATCACAATCCATCATACCAAGGAAGATCACTACTTGATTTTTAGCACGCATTGTTAGTTCATTTAGTCCTAATGTCAATATCGCACCCCGACTTCCTATATTCAACTATGAGTGTGATTCAAATTTAGAGGAAGTAAAATTACCTTTTATGCGATGACTATTGGTGTTATTGTGTGCCTACAATGATGTGCGACCCAAAGAAGATGTTGAAAGTCGTCGAACCGGATCACTAGATCTGTGAGGATGAAAAGATAGAGAAATTTGAAGAGAGATTCTTGGGATTTGGGGAAAGTGAAAAGGCAGACGATTTTTTGAAATGTGTTAATGATTTGGGTAGTGATTTAGGGAGGAAGTTAGTTATGCGAAACAATTAAGGTAAAATATTGAAAAGAAAATGGAAAGTGGGAAAGCATTTGAATGTTTGTGTTTTAAAAATTGGCGGGTGGGTCGGGTTGGTTCACTGGTAGATTGGATCCACAAAATCTTGTTGACAGTTTGTGGATCTATCGATGGTCCGTCGATTAGAATCGTTATTCACTCTTATACAAGAACAAGTTTCAAAAATTACCTGGGATCTTCGGGCACCATTCACAGTCTGTAAGTTGAACGGTGGACCATCTATGGGGACAATAGACCTCTCCACCAGATCATTGTCTTTAGATTTTGATTTATTCCCCGACACATGTAACCATCATTATGCCATTCTTTTTGTATTTTCTGGAAATTTTTTTGATACAGACCCTATTCCAGTCTGTAGCCAACACTAGCACTCAAGGAACAAAGAAAATAAAACACCAAAAGAAACTAAAGCAAAAAAAACCCTCTCTTCATGGAAAACAAAACTCATCGTTGGCTAGAGTGTCAATATTGGGTTGCCTCCCAAGAAACACTTGATTTAACGTTGCGGCATGATGCAATCCCTTTGATTACTTAGACTTTATCAAAATTTTACGCCTCAACCACTTCTTGAAAACTTTCTATATGCCCAAGATGGAACTTAATCCTTGGTTCATTGAATCTTAACCTTATGTCTTCTTTGTTCTCTACTAAATTGCTCCATGCGGGAAGACTTTAGTGATGAGGAATGTCCCTATCCATTTGGATTTGAGTTTGCTCGAAAATAATCGCAACCTGGAGTAGAATAGAATCACAAGATCACCAACCACAAATTCTCTATTTTTAATTCATTGATTATGACACCTCTTCATCTTCTCTTTGTAGAGGGCTGAACTCTCATACGATTTTAGGAGAAACTCATCAAGAAAATTCTACTAGTTTAACCTCTGAGATGATGCTAATGTTCAATCCAAGTAGAGTCTTTTCATTGCCCACATTGCCTTATGCTCTAACTCGACCGGTACCTGAAAAACCTTCCCATAAACAAGTTTTAATGCAGACATACCAATGGGGGTCTTGTATGTACTGTGGTAGGCATAAAGAGCATCATTGAGCTTTCTCGACCAATCTGCTCTTTAGCATTCATACTTTTGTCCAAAATCTCTTTAATCTTCTAGTTGGACACTTCAAATTTCCCGCTAGTCTGTGGGTGGGAAGGAGTATCCACATTGTGGAGAACACCATATTTTTTTTAGCAACGCTTTGAACAATTTATTACAAAAGTTAGAACCTCCGTCTCTAATAATTTCCCTAGGTGTACCAAATCAGGAGAAGATATTCCTTTTCAGGAAGGACGTTACACTCTTCAGTTCATTGTTGGGGAGCACAATTACATCAACCCATTTTGACACATAGTCAACCACAACAAGAATCTACTTTATTCCATGAGAACTCACAACAGGCCCATGAAGTTAATACACATACATCAAATAATTCAATCACTAGACTGAGATTCATGGGAAGCTCTTACCTCCTTAAAATCCCTCTATCTCATTGACTATTATCACATGTTTTGGTGAAATCATGAGAATCTTAGTGGATGGTGGGCCAACAGTACCCACATTGCAAGATCTTCTGCGCAGTTTGATACAACTATGATGGAAACCAAGAGGTGATGAATGGAACGCCTCAAGAACACTCAACATTTAGACATCTGACACAGCAACGAATAATCCCATTGGCACTAATCCGATATAAGGAAGTCTTATCCCAAAAGAACTTCTTCACATCTTGTAGGAACCTCTTCCTTTGGTGGAAAGTCAAATCCATCGGGACAAAATAACTTTCCAAATAGTTAGCAAAGTGCGAACTACGGTATCAAATAATGTGACATGGAAAATACATACTCATCTGGAAAAGGATCATTGATTTCAGCTTTTTTTCCCTAGTTTGTGCATACCTTATTCCTCCAATCTAGAAAATTGATCGGCCACTTGATTTTCAGTCCCTTTTCTACCCTTCACCTCAAAATCAAACTCATGAAGCAATAACGGCCATCTGATTAACCTTGGTTTCGCGTCCTTCTTCTCCATCAAATACCTCAATGCAGAATGGTCGGTATGAACAATGCCTTCGTGCCAAGAAAATAGGATCAAAATTTCTCGAATGAAAAAACCACTACTAGAAGTTCTTAGTAAGTTACAATGTAATTTTTTTGGGCTTTATTCAGGTTTTTGCTCGCATAATGAATAGGATTTATTAGTTTATCTCTTCTCTGTACCGATACTATACCAAGTGCAACCTCGCTTGCATCACATATAACCTCAAATGACTTACCCCAATTTGATGAATTAATAATGGGCGCAAAAACTAACTTTCCTTTTAACTATCCAAAGGCTCTTAGACAGGACTCATCAAAATGGAACTTGCAATGCTTCTCTAGCAGTTTGCTCATAGGATGTGAAATTTTCAAAAAATCCTTTATAAATCTCCGATAAAAATTAGCATGCGCAAGAAAACTTCACACACCCTTGACTGAAATGGGTGGTGGAAGCTTCTCTAATACCTCAATTTTGGCCCTATCCACCTTATTCCCTTTTCTGAGATTCGATGGCCCAACACTATACATTCTTTAACCATGAAGGGACACTTCTCCCAAGTTAGTAACATCTCTTAAGAACCTCAGCCGGATTATTCAAACATCATTCACAGGAGTAGCCAACCACAGAAAAATCATCTATCAACACTCAATGGTGTCCTCTACTATATCGAAAAATATTGATATCATAGAAGGCTCAATTTTTGTCAGCGCATTACACAACCTAAATGGAATCCTTTTGAATTCAAAATCCCCATAAGGATAGGTGAAGGTACTCTTCTTGGTCTTCGAAGGCTATAGAGATTTGGTTGTATCACAAATAGCCATCGAGCAAACAATACCAACCCTTGCCTGCAAGTCTGTCTAGCATCTTATCCATGATGGGCATGGGAAAGGTCATTTTCTTCCCATACATTAAACTTCTGGTAGTCCATGCAAACTCTTAATGCAGTCGTAGGGAACAAGCTCGTTCATTTCATTAGGTACCACAGTCATCCCACTCTTTTTAGTCAGGCACTAAACAAGGCACATCTAACTGTTGTTTTTTATAGGATAAATGACCCCAACATCAAACCACTTGATAATCTCCTTTTTAACTACTTCTTTCATAGGTGGATTCAACCTTCTTTAGTCTCAATACTATGTTTGTGCTCTAGCATGAGTTGGATTTTGTGGGAGAAAATACCGAGAGGGGTCCCAATAATATCTGCAATAGTACCTCCCTTAGCTCGCTTGAACCTCTTCAACACCGACACTAAGCACTCAATTGGATGTTCAGTTAAGTCTGCTGCAATAATCACCGGCAAGGTGTCATCTATACTTCTAAACACATACCTCAAATGTGGTGGTAGAGCCTTAAAATCTGATTTCAGTGCCACCACAATAGATGGTATTGCAGTTGGAGACCAGAGATTCTCTATGTCCAAATCAAACTTCTTCGCTTTGATAGATATTCATATTTTTCAAGTGCGACCACCAAATCAATATATTCTTCAATACCATCACAGCCAAAAATCGTGATGACAACTGTCGGTGCCTCAACACCTAGTCACTCTTCAATTTGCACTTCTGATATACTTTCAACTCTGTGGGTTATACTAGAAACTATTTAGACCTCACCACTTTATTTCATGGACCTATAAATATTTAAAGTTCTTTCTTCATTGTTCAACTTGGACTTCATATGCCCTTCTTCCATATCTACTAATGCACGCCCATTGACAAGGAATGGCCTTCCTAGGATAATGAGAGTACCTCAATATCAAACTCAAAGTTAAGAATCACAAAGTGGGCTAGAAAGATGAAAAGCTCCACTTTCACAATCACATCATGGAGTACACCTACAGGCCTCTTCATAGTTTGATCGGGCATCAGTAACCGCATCGTGGTAGGCATTGGGTCCCGAAGCCTCACTTGTTATAAATGGACAGTTCCATGAGATTTATGCTCGCACCAAGATCGCACAGTGCCTTTGTTAAGTGTAGCAACCCTATATTACATAGTGCATTTGCGAAGTGTAACAACCCTATAATACATGGAATAGTGAAGGCACTCGGATCATCCTTCATCTGCATAAGAGATATTGTAGCAATAACGCTACAATGTTGCATTCTTTCATCATCTTCAAATCTAACGACCTTTTCCTTTACACCGTACCATTCATAAACTTTGAATATCCCAACATTTTAAGCTTCTATCAAAAAAAACATTGATTGAAAGTTGTTTCAACATAGTGATAAACCGGAGATAATTACCATATTTTGTTTTCTTCACCAATCTCTACAAAAATAGTGGTTGAGGTCAAGGTATAGGGACCACTTTATGAGGTATCTTTACTTCTTTCGTTGTTGCATCACCCAACTCTTCACTAGCTTCTTCTACATCATCTTGCTTTCTCATATCACCTTCTACTACAGACGACATAGGTTGAATAATGGTCTGCTCATCCCCTCGAGTAGTAACCGCCATGCAATGCCCATGATTTTTTAGGTTCTGAATAGTGTTTCTTGAAAGGGTTCTAGGTTGGCATGGGTTCACTATAGGAGACAACTAAGTCATTTGTAACTCAAGATACTTTATAGAGACCGCATGTGCATCAACTTTTTGTCCAATGCTATACAGGTCATTTCTCATCTCCTTGACATTCTCATCAATTTCCTCAAAACTCCTCAACATCTTCTACAACATATCCTCAATACGCGTCATACTATCTCCACATTCCCTAGGGACATATTCCCTATTTTGAGGAGGAACATACGACCCAACCTTATCATTTCTATAACCATAGTTGTTCCATTTGATGTTGTTATTGAGATTGTAGTTCCCCTGTCGAACATATTGACCCTCTCAGTTGTAGCTACCATAGTTCTGAACTTGGTTTCCCTGATGTTAATGCCAATTATCTTGGTCGGAACCTTGGGCTTTTGGCCAGAAACCCCTCGTCTGATCATTAACTACATATGCATCTTCTTCATAGTAATACTCTTCTATCGATGGTGGAGTTCTAGTTAAATAATGCATTCACCTTCTCTGCGCCCCCGCTCACATGCTTCATGACCAACCCCAACTCGGTCCCCATATGTCCATCTCTTTAAGAATCTCACCTACGGCTTGATTTTTTGTAGCTTGAATAGAGAAGGTGTTTTGCCTAGTGTTCAACTTTCTAGTGCTCCAAGCTTTGTTGTTGCGAGATATCTTCTCCATTTTCTCAGTGATCTACGCCCATGAGCATTTGCCTTACGACCCTCCTACAATAGTATTAAGCACTGCCTTACATCTTTCTTCCTATACCCGATAGAAGTACTCTTTCGATGACTCATCATCAATACGGTGGTTTAGAACACATCACATGATGGCAGTAAATCAATCCCAAGACTTACTCACTAACTCTCCAGGTTAAGCAACAAAATTATTGAGCTTGTCGTTTGTATTCAACTTCTTTGACACTGGCAAGAACTTTACCAAGAATGCATATATCAACTGCTCCCGTGAATAGATAGAGTTTAAGGAGCTCATTAAACCATACTGGAGCATCTCCAGTCAAAGATAGGGGGAACACCCCCAGCCTGATAAAATTCATGTCCCAATCTAGTCAACCTATGAAACTCTTACGACAAAGGTCAGTTTGGCAATGTGAGGTGTGGATCATCCACCGATTACCCCACAAATAAGACTCTGGTTGTAAGCATCTACATCAAGATACTAGTCACCATTAAAATATTCCCCGAATTGAGAGGTTGTAGAACAAGAGGTCCAACAGACTCGGAGATATTCATGCCGACCCTACCATTATCATTCAACCGTACTCCTTGAGGGTCTTGGGGCCTTAGTGAAGTTCTCACTCTATGTTCACGTGGAGCCATGTTGTTCCATTTTATAACTTGTGGGGGTTGCATCCTTACTCTATCGCCTCCTCCCATAGAATTAACCTAGGGTGCTTCATTATTCACTCTACGCAAGGTTCTGCCCCATTTTAGATCGTAAGGTGTGGGTGGTTAGCCTCTACGCCGTGTAATTGGCATACAGTAGAGTTACACCCTAAGAGAGACAAAAACAAAAGAAAAAGTAAAATTAGTAAATATTTGTTGAAAGTTCAATAATGTAGATTAACTTATTTTTAAAGCCGAAATTCCCCGACAGCGGTGCCAAAATTTAATACGCTCAAATTACACCTCCCTTAAGAAGTATAAGCAACATTATCAAGTAAAGAACTAAACTAGTAGGTTGGGGATCCCTCAGGAATATGGTTTACACTTAACTTTTACCCATAGTTAAATCTTTTTAGTCGAGGTACTTCCAAAACTACTAAGTAAATGGGGTTTTTTTCTGAAACAAATTTCCTTTAATTGTATTATTAGCAAGTGAACTAGAGTAAACTTTAGTTGTGATCAAGATCAGAAAGTAACTACAGTATGTGTTTCCCACAAGTTCATAACGCAACATTTCTAGTAATAACAATCTTTTCCTAGTATTTTACTTGCAAAGTGATAAGTTATGTATCTCTAAATCCTTAGTCAAGCATCTGGAAAATTTCACCCCGCACCTTGATCAGGCATCATGTATATAATCTACTAATCTTACAATAACCTCATATTAGACATCATAATCGATGTATGACTTAGTTATTACTTTGCATCAATCAACAGTAGTCTCACTATAGCATTTTAGGCCTATAACCACACTATTTCTGGACAACACTTTTAAAGTGTTACCTAAGATGCATTTCGGGATGCTTTTAAAGCGTAGCCTAAGTTTTTAACTTTACCTATGACAATATTGACCACAGTTGTAAAGTGTACTCTTTAATTGTATTAGGTACACTTTACATGCTTTGTCATACTATGGTACAATTAGCAACAAGTAATTAAATATATGACCACACTTTTAAAGTATCCTATTTTTATAATTTTATATACAACACTTAACAAATGTGACCATAATGTTTACTCTAAAATATTATATTTCCTCCAAAACTATTAAGATCAAAAAAAATTCTCTCCAATTTTATTAGCCAAGAAAACTATTGATAAAACATTAAAATTGTGTTTTGTATGAAGAAAAACATTTCCTGGAAAATGTTTTCCAATTTTCTCATGTTTGGTTGGGACAAAAGTTTTGGAAAATGTTTTCCAAATCAACTCATTTTCCTCAAAATTAAGGAAAATGACTTCCCTTCAAAAATTAAGGAAAATATTTTCTAAACTCTCCTCTAATTTTAAATTACATTTTTTTGGGGGAAAAACAACAATTTTTTTAATAAAAAAAATAATTTTAAAATTTAATTTTTTTACCCGATCCCTGACCCCAGCCACCACCGGCTAGCCCCCCCCCCCCTCCCCAAAAAAAATTTTGATTTTTAAAAATATTTTCCACTTCATATTTTTATTATTAACTCCTACCACCCCCCTCCCCCCCTCCCCCCGGACATCCCCCCACCACCCCCAACCCACCTAAAAATTATTTTTTGAAAAACAATATTATAAAGTTCAAATTTTTATCACCCATATCCCCTCCCCCTGCCCCCTCACCCACCACCACCACCACCCCAAATAAAAATTATTTTTAAAAAATATTCTGATTTTCATACATTATTTTCTACTCTAGTAAAAGTAAAAAAATGTCTCTCAAAAATATTTTTCATTCATAAATCGAACACTAAAAATCACTTCCGGAAAATATTTTCTTCTCACCAACCAAACATGAAAAAATAAGTATAAAATCTACTTGTTTCCTAGAAAAACATTTTCTAGGAAAAAATTTTCCATGAAAAACATTTTCCTTTCATACCAAACACACCCTAAAACTTGTTTTCTCCCAAATCTAAAAAATTCATGACTTTCCTGGGATATTTTAAAAAAAGTGACATTAAGGTTTCAAAATAAATGGGTGGTGACATAAGTCTTTAAGTATTGAGTGTAGGTGACAAGTATTTGATTAATGATTAAGGATTATGGAGTTTATCTTAAGTTTATAGTTGACAGTTTGGTCCAGAATTAATTGAAGGGTAAAAGGGTAATTTCACAATACCTATTTTAACCAACATTTGGTGGGGATTAAATGAGGGTTAAAATGGTAAATTGACTATACCAAACCTAATTTAACCAATTTTTGTGGGAAAATATCAAGCCAAAAAAGGAAATAAAAGATTCTTCTCCCGCCTCCAGCCGTCGTATTCGTCTTCCTCTTCTTCTTCTAATCTCGTCTTTCTTGCTTGCTTTTATTTTTTCGGCTCTCTTCATCTTCCTCTTCTTCTTCTTCTTATTTTCGTACATTGCGGGGTTTCGTTGGTAGTGCTTGTGCTTTTTTCTTCTTAAATCAGTTTATTACCTAATCTGTAACTGGTGGACCAAATTTCATTTTGTTCAATTGGAATTATTGCATAAACGTTATACACCATTGTTTCTGGTAAGTACAATTAATAATAATTTAAAATCAATTATTATCATCAGATCTAGGTACCTGCATTTTTTTCAATAATTTGTATTGGCGTTTCCAACATATTCTTATATATGTTGCGATAGTTGACTATTATAACATATTATAGTCATATGTGGGTAGCAAGATGTGATTTATTTTCTCAACAGAACAGTCATATGTAGCAACATATGACTTACATCTCGCTACAGAATAGTCATATGTAGTAACATGTGATTTATTTTCACAATACAATAGTTATTTATAGCAACATATAACTTAATCTCGTAACAGAATAGTCATATGTTGGTACATATGATATAACTAAAAAATGTAGCAGCATGTGATTTATTTTACACAACTGAATAGTCATATGTAACAGAATAGTCATATGTTTCTATATATTATATAAATAAAAAATGTAGCAGCATGTGATTTATTTTTCACAACAAAACAGTCATATCAAACAACATATGACTTACATCTCGCAACAGGATAGTCATATGTTGATACATATGATATAACTAAATAATGTATCAACATGTTGATTTATTTTTCATAACAGAACAGTCATATGTAGCAACATATTACTTACATCTCACAACAGAATAGTCATATGTCGCTGCATATGATATTACTAAAAAATGTAGCAACATGTGATTTATTTTTCACAACAGAACAGTCATATGTAGTAACATATGACTCAAATATCGTCATAGAATAATCATATGTTTCAACATATGCTTATTCTTCATAATTAGTAATTGTTTTAATTATTTCTTCAGGTACAACGTCATTATTTGAAGGGATTTATTGACATGGTGAATGGGTCGAGAAGAAAAATCAATTCATATGGTGTTGGGAGGATAGTGTAAAATGAGGAGCCGGTTCAGTAGGGATGTATGTCGTAAGAAAATTTTGTATGATGAGTTCTTTAATTTAGTTGTGCAAAAGTGTGGATACAATTGTAAACCATAAGATCTTGTGATGAGTTACATTCCCCATTTTTTTATAATGAGAAGGTTTTACCTTTTAGAATAACTGATCAATCTAGTTTGAGTGTTTAGTTGGGAGGAATAGAGAAACCGCCAATATTAAGAGTCTAAGTGAAGGAAACTCCTATCGAGGAGGATCATAATGTAGACCAAGGCCAACAAGATATGTTTAATGATAAATTTCATCTTGCGGATATGAATAATCCAGATGATGAAATTGGAATAGGTGAAAGTGAAGGTGAAGGTGAAGCTCAAGCTAAAAGGTCGGACCTTGAGAGCAAGTTTCCTCCCACACCTATAGTTGGCAGCAATAATCCATGTGCTTCTCAAACTTTACGTATGAATAATAATAAAGATGATGAAACAGGATTTTATAAGGGAATAACATTCAAGAATAATAAAGAACTGGAAAATTCATTGAAAATTGCTTGCTTGAAAAAGGATTTTAGACTTAAAAAGGTGATCAATTCACGTAATGTGTTTTCCTTTCAATGTTCATATACTGATTGCAATTGGTGGACGAGGGTGTGAAATTTACAAATAGTGATAGTTTTGCCATTAGAATCTATTAAAAGTACCATACGTGTGGTTCAGAGCATCTTACAAGCCATAATCACCATGCCACGACAAAAGTCATAGGTAAGTACTTTGAAAATAGGTTCTCCAATGGTAACGGCTCATCCACAAGAGACATGTCAAATCAACTCCACACAAAATTGGTTTTTAAGGTAAGCAATTGGAATATTTATAAGGGCATGGAGCATGTTAAGTCTAATTATAGGGGAACACATGAGCACGGGTACGCAGTGCTTAATGCGTACCGATATATGCTTGAAGTTGCGAATCTAGGAAGCAAATGTCATTGTCACTCGATGAAAATGGGAGTTTCCAGTACTTCTTGTATGATATGATTCTTGGATAATTGGTTTTCAAGAAATGAGAAAACTAGTAGCCGTTGATGGTACATTTCTAAGGATCAAGTATGGAGGAGTTCTGCTATCGGTGGTGGCACAAGATGCCGAGAATCATATATTTCAAGTGGCTTTCTATGTCGTGGACAAGGAATGGGATGCCTCATATGAAAATTGTTTTACAAAATAAGAGAAGTTTTGTAGATGATACTGATGTGTTGTGCATTATCTTTGATAGGCATTCAAGTATTCGAATGATGGTTTCGAGAATCTTCCTTGCATGTCATTATGGTTGTTGCATGAGACACCTTGAGGAAAATATTCAAAATAAGTTTCACAATTCAAAGGTAGTGTCCCATTTTTATAAAGAAGCAAAGGCGTACGATATATGTGAGTTCAATGACCATTTCAATCAAATAAGAGATTTTGTACCAAAGGCCGCAGAAGCTCTTGAACGTATTGGATTTCACACATGGAGTAGGGCATTTTGCCCGGGAAATAGGTACCATCTCAATTGAGTTTATTTTTACTTTATGTGTTTTTTTTTTGTTTTTTTCAATTGTTGTGTAGATTTAACATTATGACATCAAACATCGCGGAATAGGTGAATGCTATGTTTGATGTGGAAAGAAAATTTCCCAGTGTCGCTTTATTTGATGAAATAAACATGAGATTTTCAATGTTATTTCACCAGAGGCGTAAGGAGTTGGTGCACTCCGCAAATAGATTTGTTCCTTCAATTGAAAAAAGACATATTAGAGTATGTCAGCACGGAAAACAAGTTGTTGGCCCATCAAATTGCTAACTACAAGTTTAGTGTCACTGGTAATGGAGATGTTTCTATGTGGATCTACAAAGAAGAACTTGTACTGGTAGAATTTTTTATTTTGACAAAATATTTTGTGCATATGCCATGGCAACGATTCGATCCCAACATGGAGAAAACTAGTAGCCATTGATGGTACATTTCTAAGGATCAAGTATGGAGGAGTTCTGCTATCGGTGGTGGCATAAGATGCCGAGAATCATATATTTCAAGTCGCTTTCTATGTCGTGGACAAGGAATGGGATGCCTCATATGATAATTGTTTTACAAAATAAGAGAAGTTTTGTAAATGATACTGATGAGTTGTGCATTATCTTTGATAGGCATCCAAGTATTCGAATGATGGTTTCGAGAATCTTCCTTGCATGTCATTATGGTTGTTGCATGAGACACCTTGAGGAAAATATTCAAAATAAGTTTCACAATTCAAAGGTAGTGTCCCATTTTTATAAAGAAGCAAAGGCGTATGATATATGTGAGTTCAATGACCATTTCAATCAAATAAGAGATTTTGTACCAAAGGCCGCTGAAGCTCTTGAACGTATTGGATTTCACACATGGAGTAGGGCATTTTGCCCGGGAAATAGGTACCATCTCAATTGAGTTTATTTTTACTTTATGTGTTTTGTTTGATTTTTTTCTATTGTTGTGTAGATTTAACATTATGACATCCAACATCGCGGAATAGGTGAATGCTATGTTTGATGTGGAAAGAAAATTTCCCAGTGTCGCTTTATTTGATGAAATAAACATGAGATTTTCAATGTTATTTCACCAGAGGCGTAAGGAGTTGGTGCACTCCACAAATAGATTTGTTCCTTCAATTGAAAAAATACATATCAGAGTATGTCAACATGGGAAACAAGTTGTTGGCCCATCAAATCGCTAACTACAAGTTTAGTGTCACTGGTAATGGAGATGTTTCTATGTGGATCTACAAAGAAGAACTTGTACTGGTAGAATTTTTTATTTGGACAAAATATTTTGTGCATATGCCATGGCAACGATTCGATCCCAACATGGTGATGATTTTGGAAATAAGATTTACGTGTACTCCTCTCCATATTATTCAGTAGAAAAATAAATAATGGCATATTGTCAAGAAATTCACCCGGTGCCAACTGAAGATTCTTGGATTATTCCTTTGGATATCCCACACAGAGAAACAGCTACTCCGTATGTTGATCCAAGGAAATTCGGAAGAAGGACATGTAAGAGACGGCGTGGAGTTGGTGAATCATTTCCAACAAGAAAAAATAAATGTTCAGTATGCAGGGACTTTGGCCACAAAAAAACTACATGCCCAAATCAAAATGCCTCAAAAGAAGTGTTAAGCATTGTGTTGTTGAATTTAAATGAATGTTTATTCTAATTTGAGGATAATCTTTATTATATAATCTTATTTAGAAATGCCCCAATGCATGATTTGTTGCTCTTATTTGTTTCTGTTTCAACACATATCAAATATTGCTACAGCATATACTAGATGTGGCAACATATGCAACTAATGTTGCTACAGGCAAATCATTTGTAGCAACATATGCATTTGCCTGTAGCAACATTTGTTGCATATGTTGCCACATATAATATATGTAAAAGAAAACTCCAACGTAATCATTATTTAAAAGTATATGTTTCCATAGATGATTATATGTAGCAACATATGACTAAAATGTTGCTACATATAATCATTTGTAGCAACATATGACTCAAATGTTGTGGCGGATGAATGTTGCAATATACGCATCAGCTATAGAAACTTTTGACTCAAATGTTGCTACATATAATCATCTGTAGCAACATCTACTTTTAAATAATAATTACGTGGGACTGTGCTTTAAGATATATTACATGTGGCATATTATGCAATAAATGTTGCTACAGACGAATAAGCTATAGCAACAAATGCCACATGTTGTGACGCACGAATGTTGCTACATATAATCATCTGTAGAAACATATGACTCAAATGTTTCAACATATAATCATTTATAGCAACATCTACTTTTAAATAATGAATACGTGGGACTGTGCTTTTAAATGTATTAGATGTGGCAACATACGAATTAAATGTTGCTACAGACGAATTAACATGTACAATTAATAATTACACTCTTCAGTTCACTCTGTTGAAACGTCATGTCTTGCAAAATATCAAAATTGTTGGCCTTTATAAGAACACAAGAAGGGAATAAGTAAAAAGTTGTCTTCTCTTCTTCTCCTCTTCTCTTCTTCTCTTTTTCTTCATTCTGAAAAATGGCTTCAACTAGTTTAAACCTCTTTAAATCCCTCCCAACTAAACTAGTAATTCTTATCGTTGAAAGGGTTGCTTCCTACTTTCTAGAAGATTTAGCTACTGTTAAATTATTTTCTAGGTCCCTCAATGAAGTTGGTAATGAATGTTCTGTATATCAGAAGGTTACATTGGCCAGCTTTTCCACTAAACCTACATGGACGACGAATCAACATATCGTGTCTTTCATGAATATTTTCATAGCATCGGAGAACTTAAAATACTTATACATAAAAGGCATGGTAATTTTACTATTTTTAGTTCTTTTTCACCTTGCATCAATTTATTTTGTAATCTTAATGTGTTGTTTCTTCATAGTTTGACTTTTTCAATTGTAATGATCCAACTGCACTGAGAATGGTTAAAAAAAATTAGAAGGTTGCCACGGAGGTTCAGAGTATCTGCTTGTCGTAATTTCAATATTTGAAGGCGGTATTTCTATGAGAGAAGGCTTGATGTACATTGCCAACGTGAAAAAAAAACATGCCAGTAAAAGTGATAAGATGTCGACACCATTTGCAATGCATTTTATATCGAATGTGGGTGCAAGAACATAATATTTTGGGTGTAAGACCCATTTGTTTCAATGTGCATCAACCCAAACAAAATGCCCGCAGGATTGGTTGTCCCAGAGGAAGTGATGATGAAGACGATATTTGTTGAAAATTTTTCATTTGTGATTTAGAACTAGATTATCTAGTTAAATTTCTTTTGCGTACTACTTTGTGGGAATAATTTAACTGAATCTGTGTTGAAGACAATGTTGATTTTATTTTTTTTTGTAAAAATTTTAAATTATCTATGTGGCAACATATTATATTACATATGGTGAAAATGTTGCCTTCACTTGTTTCGTACTTATTTTTGAATTATGATATAACAAATTATGGTCGTACACAACACTCTTCATTGTTATACCTTATTATTATTGAATATTTATGTTCTAAATCGATCTAATCGTCTATTAGTGTCTCCTTGATTTTTCATCTGTAGCAACAAATGCAGTTTCTGTTGTTGAATTCGCAACATATAACGAAACTGTTTCAACATATGTTTATAAGAACTGACTGTTTTGGGGCTTAACTCAATTAAATTATCACGTAATTCGATATGTAACACCAATATATAGACCTACAACATGTCTAAGTAACAAATTATGGTCGTTAACACCACTCTCCATTGGATTATAGCAATTATATTTATAAAGACAATCATCTCACTATTTCATCATACATTGTCCTAGTAAATCCATATGATTGTTATATAACACCCGTCTAAATCGTTTTTCCAAATGTTATACATTATTATTATTTATTATTTATGTGTTAAATCACTAAAATTTGGTTAAAATTTCCATTTTTACTTTCCTAAATCGATCGAATCTTCTGTTAGTGTCTCCTAGATTTTTTATCTGTAGCAACATCTGCAGTTTCTGTTGTTAAATTCGCAACGTATAACGAAACTGTTGCAACATATAATTATAACAAATGACTCTTTTTTAAAAGTGGCTCAATGACAGGAAAAGCCCAGTTTGTTTAACAAAAAGTAAAATAGGCCCAACCCATTCTAGAATATGTTTTCATTTTCATTTCAAGAATAGGGTTTTAAAAATTTTCATCTTTGCCGCTACAGTTTTGGTGCCTTTTTTCAAATCTAATTTGATTTTCTTTCAGTCACTCTGTTCTCTATTTGATTCACCTTTGATTAAACCAAATTTCGGTACTCAATGGTATGATGTCAAATGCTATACTAAGTCTAATTTATGATGATGAAAATCATACTATATTGAATGTTAAAATATATTGCAAACATGGAGATCTACTTTCAATGCAAACTTCTTGGTCAAAAGACAATCCAGGTCACAGATTTTGGTCTTGTCCACGATATAATGTATATGTGTATATTTCTAAAATATTTTGGAGATTTCAGATCTCTCTATTTTTTTTAATTAAAATTAATTTCTTTGTTGTATTTTAGGAGAATTCATGCAACTTGTTTAGATGGAGGGATCAAGAAGATGTTGATATAGATCCAAGTTCGTTATTGTTTGATTGGAGAACATAATTAAGGAGTTGGACACTGTTGATGAAAGTCATATCAAAAGAAGTACCAAATGACAGATGAAGGAGAAGAAAAGAACCAAATGTTGTAGCATCTGGAAGCTAATGTTGGTGTTCTTTGTTTTTTTTCTCGTATTTTTAAGCATTACAAAGAAGAATTTTGTAGAGGATACAAAATTATTATGTAGTTATGTATAACCAATACAATTATCATAGTTGTGGAATTAAATAGACGTAGTTTTGCACTCCTGCTCAAACTACAAATTATTATGTAGTCGTGAAGGATGAATGTTGCGATATATGCTTCAGTTGTAGCAAAATATGACTCAGAAGTTGCTACATATAATCATCTCTAGCAACATCTGACTCAAGTGTTGCTACATATAATCACCTATACCAACATATGACTCAAATTTTGCTACAGTTGATTCATCTGTAGCAACATATGCCAAATGTCGTGATGGACGAATGTTGCGATATATGCATCAGCTGTAGCAACATATCACTCAAATGTTGCTACAGCTGATTCGTCTTTATAAACATATGCCACATGTTGTGAGGGACGAATGTTGTGATATACACATCAGTTGTAAAAATATATGACTCAGATGTTGCTACATATAATCATCTGTAGCAACATCTGACTCAAATGTTGCTACATCTAATAACCTATAACAACATATGACTCAAATGTTGCTACAACTGATTCGTCTTTAGCAACATATGCCACATGTCGTGACGGACGAATGTTGCGATATACGCATCAGCTTTAGTAACATATGTCTCAGATGTTACTACATATAATCAGCTGTAGAAACATATGACTCAAATGTTGCTACATAAAATCATATGTAGCAACATATGCAACAAATGTTGCTACATATAATCATTTGTAGCAACATCTGACTCAAATGTATCTACAGGTGAATCATCTGTATCGACATATGCCAAATGTTGTGATAGGCTAATTGATAAAATAAACATTGTCTTTAATTAAGTTGTCTTTAAGATAAAATAAAATAACATATTTGATAAATTAAACATTGTCTTTAATTACAAGCATAATGTCAAGGCTTTAAGCACAGAGATATTATCACATTAGCCCAAATATATTGCATTATCTCAATTAGATTGTCACATAATAGTGAACAGGGTGGATGCAATTTTATCCGACTAATCAAGTGCTCAATGAATGCAATGGAATCTGACCCGCATGCTTCTCCACTTGTATTTTGTACCATAGGTTTTATTCGACCATTAAATTCCCATGGTTGAGTGAACAACTTTTTCTGGCAAATGTTTCTTTATTCCACTTTGTTTCAGCAATTTAGGCATCAACTCGAACACAGGTTGTATGAGTGTGAAAAACTTGTCTTTTTCCGTAATCACCAGGTTGCAGTCATAAACATTTATCAATCCCTCATGCAAGAGAATCTCGACAGTCATGAAATGATTACCCGAAATGTTCATGACCGTCAAAATACTTTTTGCATCAATCCAATACATGCCTCCAGGAGTTGGCCTAATACGCCTGACATAGTCAATCATATCATCATCCAATACAAAGTCATCTAGTAACTAACTCATGCTTTTCACACCTGACATTGTTGCATCATCGCTCATTTGATAATATCTATGTAGGAATTTCATACAGAAGTTGAGATCCAGGATTCTATCTATGGGATCATAGTAGTACGAGTATTTCCAATGCCACTGACGCATGAGGTTAAGGATTTTGTCAATATACTAAACTAAAAAATAATATGAAATAGTTTAAAAGAGTATTCACTGAAAATACATAAGAAATATTTAATACTATAAAAAGGAGGATTACCCAATCTTCCCACCAAACTATTAGACTTGTCATGTTCCTAAAATCTTGACCGGTAAAAACATGCCTGTCGGATTCCATTCGAATATCCTTTGCACCGTCACTTTAATTACTTCTTCTTTTTCAGCTATAGAGGGATGCCTATAAATATTCAACTTTTTATACTCTGTCACCTCTTTCTCCATTACGGCCCTTGGAATTTATACAAACTTCTTCCTCTTCATATTTTGCATTGCCTTTGCAAATGATTCTTTTTTCTGCTTGGCCTTTGGAGTACATGCATGCCGCACATTCTTTGATATAGTTCCCTTCACACCCTCTTTTTTTTAAATTCATTGACAGCTTCACTCAATTTTTGTAGATACATGATACAATCTTCATCATGTTTCTTACACTTCTCACAGAGAAAGCCCCAACATCGACCACAAGAGGTATCCCCTTCGTGTTGTCCTGCACCAGCACCGTCATCAACATCAACACCATCATCTACATCAAAAACAACTAATTCATTATTGACTTCATTAAGAACTTTCTCTCTGTTTTGATGGTTGTTTCTCCAGCCAACACCATCTTAACTCTATCCACAACATGATAAAAATGATTTCAACCAACCCTAGAGTTACTAGATATGGCTTTTGAAATTCCTCTTCTGTTGGGGTAATCCATGTATGGATAACCTAAAATAGTAAAAATGAGTGACCAGTAAGAATTTTCTGTTGCTACAGAACATTCCCTGAAAGTTCTAATCACATATTTTTCTAAGAAAGAAACATGAAATTGGGTCAAGGTAAGTGGATGTAAAGTATGAGATCTATATACCATATAATCTCTCCATCATTTCTTGGTCTCATATTGAAGTTTGAAGTGCACGAACTCAACCCCGTGTTGGTAAACCATACCCAATTTATACAACCTCTCATAATAGTCTAAGATAAACTCAAAATTATCATTAGTCTCAGAACCAAGAAAAAAAAAGGATTAAGCTTAAAAAACTTAGTCAACATGACATGCTCGTTCCCAGTCATGACCAAAACCAACAAAGGATGGAAAAGCATCATTAACTATTGTTTCACCTAACATGGGCGCAATGATAGAAACAGGGGGATTAGAGGGAGCTTGAGCAGATGGAATCATTACTTGACCAGCCAACCCCTTCAATAATAACATGATATGTTGAGCTAACATTAGTAGAATAGGACGAATACCAACAATTCTAGCTGGAACCCCACCTTCCCTACCAATCTTCTTAACATCCTCAAAGTCCTTATTATCCTCCATCTCTTCGTATTGCACATAACAATTCTTATTCTCCAGCACATTCTCAATATGTACCTTATATACTACGGATGCTACTCTTCCATGGCCTCTACCCCTAGCTCTTCCTCTATCCCTACCTCGACCACGACTTCTCACTGTAGGTTCCTAAATCGGAGCATTGATGATAGCTGCGGGCCTAATGCCATTGAACCTAGTATTAATGATCTGCACACAAAAGAGTGAAGAAGGTTAGATACAAATTTGAATCGACGGACATTAATTAGAACATAGTTTAGCATGAAAGGAAACAAGACAAAAATATAGAGATTTCCTAAAGTCCTATATCCTCTTGAAGAAAAGTAAAGTCAACCCGTACCGTTCTGCGAGAGTCTATTAAACTCGTTTCGGTACATCAAGATCAAAGAACCTAGGCTCTCATACCAACTTTGTCATGATCTAGACCGTTGTGATTGACATCCACACTAACCAACCATTTGGAGAACCCATACCACAACTCAACACAAGCAACTAAACAAAAACTAAGGCCTTTATCATAGGAAACAAAATAATACTAAATCAAAATTCTCATAAAGTCAAACAATTGCTCTAACTATGAACATTATAGAGGATAAACCTAGAATCTGAAAGTTAATATACCAAAACATCAAACAAATATCCTAGTATAAACAAGAAATACTAATGAACAAATCCAGTAATCCAGTAATCCAATGCAAATGTCTAATTCTGAAAATGGTGGACATATACAAAAGAGAATCCCATGGCAGCCGGAAGATTTGGCTCACCCTTCAATACGATGAGACAATATTTTGTCTCCTAATCGAGGCATATGAATAGATGCTTGAAGATGCCTTGTACGTAACAAAAATAAGATCAAGTGCATAATCAGTACAAACATACTGTACTAGTAGGTTCAGGCAGCTATCCGACTAGTGTAACATACGTAAGTCAAACAGCATTATAATCACATGCATAATATATCAACATATACAATACTATCAACATGATCATCTACATACATTATCACACATCATTGGTATCCTCATGAAACCAAAACTTAAACAATTAGTTTTCCTAAACATGGAAATCCAGTCCCATAATTGTATCGCAACGTGGTAACCCAATCGAGTTGTTGTGCCAGAATGTGCCAACCTATCAAAAATATCTTGCTGAAAATGCATGAATCTGATCCCCAAATACATATCACAATCACAATAACAAATATATCATACATTTACATCATGATTACATGGAGACCTTCATTCAAATACTTCATTTACAACAAGTGTGATCTGTATTGCAACATTCATACATATACAAATATCATAATAAAGTAAGAACAAACAAACATCACACATAGAATCATAACCATCACCTACCCCAAAACAAGCTAAAATCCTAAGAGACTTAATCTTTCCCTTTACGAATTCGTTTCGCTTATTCTTGGTCTACAAACAATCACAATAATATGCTAAAATTAGTAAACAATCACTAATTACTAATATTACTAACAATTTTATGGAACCCTAGATTAGGTAATTCTTATAGTACAAGCTATCAAGAAACCCTTCCCCATCAATATTGACTCATTCTATTACGTTCTACGAATTGAAAAGCATATTCGGGGACTAAAAAGATTACCTTTAGCCTCAAGAATGGCGGAAAATAAGTGAGAATCGCTTGGGGTTCATTCATTAGATGTAAAAGTCGAAAAGTGCCAAAAAAGATCGTTTAGGGGTTTATTAACGACTTAATTCACAACTCTCCTGCTATAGAAATATTCATACCGCTATAGCAACTTCACCACGGTGGCCTAAAGTCCCTCCACTATGGGGCATTTTTGAAGCAGAATACTCCTCTCTTTAACTTAAAATTTTAATTATCGTCTCTTCCTCCACAACGGCCACCATCCCTCTAAAATAGCCCCGCTACAAAATCAATAATTCCGCTACTACGGCAAAATTCATTTAGAAGATAATTAATACCCTCTTTTTACAACACATCTCTCACTTGCTATACTTAGAAAATATCTTTTGCACTAAGACCAATTCCCAAAGATATACTCATTCAAATTCAATTCCGTAAAATAGTACGAGTTTGTTAAAGAGTTATCCAAGACCACATGTATCCAAATTTATTATTAATTCACCCGATTTCTATAATATTTTTCTACTGCTGTGAAACTCCAATTTTCTCTAAATATTGATAAGGTTGGGAAAAATTCAAATACTACAAAAAGTTTCCGGCCCCAATTTCCCCTCATTGAAATTTATATAATGATGCAACCTGGTCGTTATAGTAGGCAATATTCTGAATGGTTCAATAATTGATAATCCAAATCACTAAAGGGTCAGATAATATAATAGACATGTATCTTTACAACTACCATTAGTAAAGTTATCATAACATTAATGAGTTATAAGTGAATAATGAGAATGATGTTGCATCAGTTGAGGTCATAATATCTACTACAATTTTATATGTTAAGTGTACATCAAAAAGGGTCAGGATACAACTACTATAATGATATTTGTAATACTCGCAAAATTAAGATAGCTACGAAGAAACTTAGAAGTTATAATAGTAAGTTTTGGGATGAATTAAAATATGGAACTTTTTCTTAAGTTTAGGAAAAATGAGTTTTTTGTGAACTTCAAATGACCATAACTTATGGCTCAGGATGAATTAAAGGTAGTTCTTGATATGGTTGGAAATACCTTGGAGAGACCTTTCCAACATACTAGAGTTTGCATGATTTCAATTTTTTAGGAGCAAGTTATGCCTTGAAGAAGTTGGGCTATTAGATTATGGATAGTCCAATCCAGATTTGTGAAGGATAAAGTTGTCTTTTCCTTATCCAATTAATTTATTTCATTTTTAGATGATAAATTGTCTTCTAAACTGATTCTATTCAGTTAACGCATTTACAAAACAAGTTAGGATTTTTAGAGAAGAGAAAAGAAGAGCAGAAAGGAGAAAAAGGAAGAAAGAATGTTCAAGATCGTCAAAGTTTGACTTGTGGAATTAGTCGGGGGTGATCCCTAAAAACCTATAAGAGATATTTATTTGCTGGATTCTTCCACGTACACAATAACATGTTTAATTCAACGCAATTAGAGTAGATATAATGATGAACATTGAATCTCTTGATGAAAAACCATTGAATTCTTGTTAGTTAAGTTGTAGTATACCTTTGGTTGTTTGATTCGTATTTCTAGGCTATTTTACGAGTCTAAACTATTGGGTATTTTTCAGGGGTGAGATCCATGTAATTTTAGAATATTTGGAAATGAAAATCCAAGAAGAAAAGTCAAAAATCTCGTTTGACAAGCCCTTGAGGGCCGCGCCTACTAAAGCCCCTAAGGAAAACCTCTGTATGACAAGATCTGGAACGGCTCAGACCAGAGTCTATCCATCAAGCTTTGGTGCTCCGAGCCTCTAAAAGCACGAAGATCACCTAGAGACCCCTTTCTTCCCCCATCTTTTTGTACTAGTTCCTAAGTGATGTACCTATGTTTCTTGGTTGATTCCAACACTCTAAAGTACATCAAAAATTCATGAAATCATCATTAAAGATGAGATCATGGTCCTTGAATCCATAATCCAATTAGAGGAAGTTAAGATCAAAGTGAAAGGATTTAAGAGTCAAGTCTAAAAAGGTTAAGAAGCAAGTCAAAGTGAATTCCGAAAGTTTCCAAGAGTCTTTAACAAACCTTTTTAACATGGTCTTAAGACTCAAGTTACAAGTTAATCAAGAGTAAATAGTTGAGTTCGTTCTCAAAAGTTATAAGGGGACTAAGTAATCTCTAAGAGTTACAAATGCTTTTACACTTGAATAAATAAATATTCTTTGGGATAGTTTTCAGACAGATAGAAGTAATAGCTTTCTAAAATGAAGCAAGCAGGGAAACTGTGATTTCCAAGAAAGATTTTAAAGCTAAGTTTTGAGCACTAATGTCAAGCCGCAGAATCAGTGTATTTTAAAAACATTAGAGCCAATATATTTTTTAGAGTAGCATTGAGCAGTGAAGCGAGGGTGTGAGTTTTAGATTAACTCAAGTCTTCATAAAAACCATGTAGCCATAATGGATAGAAAAGGGTCATAGTTTTTAGATGAATTCTTTTCACTGTTTATAGTGAATCCATTAGGAAGTGTAGGTCCTATACTCTTGCAAGGTTAGGAGGGGGGGAAGCGTGGGCAGAGTAACGTTGTATCATCATTATAGCTCTTAAGTGATAGTGGTCGGTTAGAAAAGCTTTAATAGAAGTTATTGTATTTTTATATACATTAGTTATTTGTATTTTTTACATACATCTCGGCGATTATTATGTCCAAATATACATTCAGAGGTTACAACTCATTTTTAGTAAGCTTTTATTTATATTGTGTTTACTTTTAAATTGCATTATATTGAATTGACCAGTCATTCATGAGTTGAATAGAGATAAGGAAAGTGTTCCTTCTTACTCATTTTCCAGCTTAAGTGTTGTTTAGCATTCCAACTCGCATACTCGTACATTCAATATAGTTATGCCCACTGTCCAGCATCGTGTCATGATGCAGACGAGGTAACAAGGATCACCATTCAGGTATTATGGATCTAGTGATCAGCTCAGAGTCAGTGGTGAGCCTCCCTTCATTCTGAAGGACTTTGTTAGTTTTAGTTATTTGTTTAGTATTCAGTTGGTAGGATGATTGGGGGTCATGTCCCAACATCCAACTTTATATTAGAGGCTTCATAGATAGATGACATTAGTTTTTCTTAGTATTACCTTTTCACTTGTAATTGACTAAGACTTGGGTTTCCCCTTTTGCTAATTACTTTCCGTAAAGTTATTTATGATGTTATATATTGTGCAACGTCTTCCGCTTAGTTATGTGAACCAGGCTAAGGTTATGCTCAAGGCCAACAATGGTTATTAGGTGTCGGCCACGTCTAAGGTGTAGGCTCGGGGCATGACATATTTGGTATTAGAGCACTTAGTTCTAGAGTCCTTAGGATTCTATGAAGTTGTGTCTGTAGAGTCTTAGTCATCGATGTGAAGAGTAACACATATATGATTAAAAGAGTACAATGTATAGGAATTCCTCACTTCTTTCATATTTCTTGTAAGCGTTAAAGTATATCTCTAAAAAAAGTTTCCTTCTAATTCATGCCTCCGCGTGTTTTAAGAGAATCATTCCTTAAGGAAGAGAGCAGTTGTAGGTCGTCATGGTAGGATGATTATTGAGGAACATGAGTTGCTAAATAAACCTGAAGGGCAACCTCAAGGAAAAGTTGTGCATGTTGAATTCCGTGAAACTATATGGATTTTATGTCAAGTTGCGACTCATCAAGGTGGACAGAGAGGCAATCAACATGAAGTGTCTCATACCTCAAACATTTGTGAGATTTTAGGGATGAATCCACCAAATATCAATGGTTCAAGTGTTACGGAGGATCCAGAGAATTTTTATGAAGTACTCCAGAAATTTTTTGACATATTGCATGTGGTTGATGCTGAGAGGGTGAAACTAGCTACATACTAACTAAAGGCTATCGCTAAAGCCTGGTTCGACCAATGGAAAAGGGATAGGGTTGAGGATGCGCCAATAGTGAGTTGGAATGTGTTTGAGAATGCTCTTATGGGATGTTTCATTCCCCATGAGTTGTGAGAGACAAAGATTTCAGAGTTTCTAACCCTTAATACAGAGTCTATGAGTGTTCATGAGTACAGTCTAAAGTTTGCACAACTTTCCCGCTATGCTCTAGAGATTATAGATGAGATGAGAAGAAAGATAGGCTTATTTGTTGCTAGATTGTCTAGTCATCCAAGCAATGAAGGAAAGACTACAATGATGTTAGGGTATATGGACATAGAAAGACGAATGATCCATGTAGAACAAGTTAAGAAGGATAAGATGAAGGACAGAGAAGGGTTTAACAATTAGAGGGCTAAGACATCAGGCAACGATTACAGGAAGCAAAAGACTAGTATGAAGTTTTCATTCCAACAGAAATAGAAGGGACCTTCTCCATCATCTGTTGATACCCTTACTCTCATAAACAATTGCCAGCATGATGGTCGGATATCACAACCCTTTAGAGCTAGACGCGACAAGTCTCAAGGTTGTGAAGCGCAAGGAGGTAACTGGCTCATTCATGTACTAGATGTGGTAGAACCCACCCAGGAAAGTGTCATCGAGACATAACAGGTTGCTTCATGTATGGACAAGAGGGTCATTTCATGAAAGAGTGTCAAAAAAATAAGGAAATGGTACCAACAGAGGAACAAACTGCCTATATGCTATAAACGGTCTCCAAGAGAAAGAGGATTCACCATATGTTGTCACTGGTATGATTCAAGTCTTTGACTTTACTTCTTACGCTTTGCTACACCAAGGAGCTAGTTTATCTCTTGTAACTCTATATGTTGCTATGTATTTTGATGTTATTCTTGAGCAATTTAGTGAATCATTCAGTGTTTCCACACCAATTGGTGATTTTATTCTAGTAGACAATTTCTATCGTAATTGTACCATTTCACATCAATCATAAGACTACCATGGATGACTTAGTTTAGTTAGACATGGTATAGTTTAATGTCATTCTAGGTATAGACTGGTTTTATGCCTATTATTCATCAATCATGTCAGCACTTGAGTAGTTAAGTTTCAGATTCCTAATGAGCCAATCAAAGAGTGGAGTAGCAGTTCAACAGTGCCTAAGGGTCATTTCCTTTCCTACCTTAAGGCGAGAAAGTTAGTTTCAAAGGGGTATACATATGACTTAGTCTAACTTCATGACATATGTGCTAAGGTACCTTCCCTTTAGTCAGTTTCTATAGTGAAAAAGTTTCTAGAAGTCTTTCCTGATGATCTACCTAGAGTCCATCCTGAAAGAGAAATAGACTTCGGCATAGACATCATTCAAGATACGCGTCCTATCTCTATCCCGCCATACAAAATGGCACCATTAAAGTTAAAAGAGCTGAAAGGACAATTGAAATATTTGTTAGATAAAAGTTTCATTCGACCAAGTGTCTCACCTTTGGGGCACTCCGATCTAGTTTGTAGATGGTTCCCTTAGAATGTGTATATACTACCGCCAATTGAAACAGGTGACTATAAAGAATAAATATCCTCTTCCAAGGATAGATGATCTTTTCGACCAGCTTCATGGTGTTTCTTGCTTCTCCAAAATTTATTTCAGATTAGGCTACCATCAGTTAATAGTTAGGCAATGTATTCCAAACACATATTTTAAAATGATATATAGGCAATATGAGTTTTTGGCTATGTCCTTTGGTTTGACCAATGTTCCTGCAACATTCATGGACCTTATGAATAGAGTCTTCAAACCCTATTTAGATATGTTTTTCATCGTCTTCATTGATGACATACTGGTTTATTCCAGGAATGAAGAATATAATGCTAGTCACCTCAGGATTGTTTTGTAGACTTTTATAGATAAGGATCTATATGCCAAGTTCTCCAAGTGCTAGTTTTTGCTTAAGTTGGTGGAATTCTTGGGCCACATTGTTTCCGGTGATGGGATTAGAGTTGATACCCAAAAGATATAAGCAGTTCAATTTTAGCCTAGACCTACCTCTCATATAGATATAAGAATTTTCTTGGGTTTGGTAGGCTATTATAGGAGATTTCTCAAAGAGTTTTCATCTATATCGTCTCCATTGACAAACAAAACTCAGAAGACAATAAGATTTCAATGTTCTAAAGTTGATGATAAAAGCTTTCTTAAATTGAAAAAGAGATTAACTACCGCTCTAGTTTTGACTTTACCTGAAAGTAGTCAAGTTTTTGTGGTGTATTTTGATACATCTAGAGTTGGTTTGGTTTGTGTGTTAATAGAATGATAAAGTTAAAGTTTATGCCTCAAAAATATTGAAAGTTCATGAGAGAAATTACCCAATCCATGACTTAGAGTTGGTTATTGTATTATTTGCTTTGAAAGATAATGTGTTTATCTTTATGGTGTTCATGTGGAAGCGTTCACTGATCACAAGAGTTTTCGGCATGTGTTTAGTTAGGAAGCGCTTAGGAACCCCTAAAGTGGAAGGTTGAGCGAAGAGAGGGTGAAATGTCTAGGAAGGGAAAAAAGAAGGTTGTAGAAGAGGCCCCCAAGAGAAGACTTACTACTAGGTCTGCTACTCAAAAATTGATGGTCGATGCCTTAAAGGCCAATGCCTGTTCTATTGCTGCAATTAGAAGTGCCAGAACCTTTAAGGTATTAAACTTCAAAATGCCTGAGTCTGATGTTGTTGAGTTGTATGCTGAGGATGTTGAAAAGAAAAGTAAGAAGAAAAGGACATGAAACAAAAAGGCAAAGGATTCGAAGAAGGTTGAAAAAGAAAAGTTCTGCAGGAAAAAGGAAGAGATCAGAGGGACCTGGTGCCCAAAATAGGAGTGATGAGAGTGTCAACATGCAGGAAGTTCTTGACAGCCTGAGAAAGCAAGAAGTCTTGGCTGGGAGAGTCTTCGATATGGGAATAATCAATCTTCCCGGCATGGACCCTCTTCATGATATGGTAGAAATTCAATCATGGCTGCATCTGTTCAACAGAAAATCTCCTATCCTCTATGAAGAAGAAGTGCGCGAATTTTATTATAATATTCAATTCAAAGAAGATGGGAGTATCCTCACAAGGGTCAATGACATTGTTGTACATCTAGATGAGGGTCTGTTGAGCAAAATTCTCAGGGTACCTAGAGAAGGGACCGGGTCTGTGCAAGGAAAAACTTTCTCTACTGAGTTTGTGTCCTTGGTTTCTAAGATACCCATAACCAAGGTTGCTGGGATTTATAAGAAGGTCATGAAGAGCGAGTATCAATTAGTTTTCGAGTTTTTCAACAAAGTTCTCCTTCCTCGCACTGAAAAGAGGACCTCAGCAACTTTTGCTGACTTGTTTCTGATGGAGATGTTGTGCAGCTTCGAAGCCCTGAATCTCCCAGGTCTTATGCTTGAGCATATCTACAAAACCGTCATCGAGAGGAAAGGGGTTCATGGAATGGGATACAGATACTTTCTCACAGAAGTATAAACGCACTTTGAAATTCCTCTCAGTGTTGGCAAGGTTGGGACGGTGAAACAAACTGTTTTAGAGAGTACCCTGGTCGACTGTGAGTGTATTGAAGGGAGAGGCAATCCCAAGAGCAAGATGGATCAACTCATCGAAGATCAGGATCAACTCAAGCATGAGGTTGAGGAGCTCACTGTGCGTTTGAGAGGTAAAGAAGCCGAAATTGCATTACTCAAAGCAGAACTACTTACTGCACAGAATGAGGGACCTGGTACTTCCGTGGTACAAGCTTTGGAGAGAGAGAATGCAGAATTGAAGGCTAAGATCACTTCCTTACAGGAGAAGGCAATTAAAGATAATGATGCTGCCAATGCACGACTCACTCTCATCATCAAGTCCCTGTCTCATCAACCTCCTCCTTCCTAGCCTATTAAAAAACCTCCCCTGTGTCTTTCTTTTTGTGGCTTATCTTTGTGTTTTTGGATTATCAGTTTAACTTTAATGTATTAAATGTTATTATGGACTTCTGGTTAACTTATTCCTCGGTTGTTCTGGTTATAATCTTTTGTGAATGCTTTTCTCTTCCTGATTGCTTGCTATTGGCTTTGGTCTTATTCTGTATTACTGTTGACATCATTGTTTTACTGCATATCTTTTTTATGATGCCAAAAGGGGGAAGTAAAACTGATAAGTAGCTAAATGATTATGTATGTGGGGGAATACAGTGAGGGGGAAACAAAGTGAAGGGGAATATAGTGAAGGGGAACAAACCTGGAGTGGTGTTTGAGACTATTGTTTGTCATCATCAAAAAGGGGGAAAATGTTATTTGCAGTTTTGATGATTTGACAAACTTAGGGACCTTATAAAGGTACCAGGTTTATTACTTGAGTGTTGAAGATGAAAATAAACTTAGGGACCTTGTAAAGGTACCTGGCTCTCAATGTGACGAGCCGGTTGACTGCCAGCTGGAGAAGGTACAGAAAGTAGGTACACTCTTCCCAACGACATCAGAAAGTGGGACTTCTCCAACCAATGACAAAGAGTTTAAGGAAAGTGACGTGTCCATATAAAAGGCACTTTCCTAAACATTTGTTGTAATCGTGTTTTACTTTTGCTTTAGAAGATTAGTGAAAACAATTGAAACTCCTGTGAGACAGGTCGTGGTTTTACTCCCTTAAGCAAGGAGGTTTCCACGTTAAATCGTTGTGTTGGTTCAAAGTGCATTTAACTTTCTGTTTATACTTATTAGTGTAGTAAGGGACCTGGTCCATTATCTGTTAAGTGAAGTCATATATTCTATCACTGATGATTGATCTTCAAACAGAAACTGATAAGATGAAAGACGCGATTTTAAGGAAAGGATTAGATTCTCCATCGCCGGCGCCGATGACGATGAATGTGAAGGTAGATGTATCTGATGCAGCCGCCGTCGACGACTTATCCAGACCATGGAGCTTGAGGACTCGGCGTGCGGCTTGTAACGACCTTGATTCAAATTCTTTTTAATCATGTAGATTTTTCCGTCTTAAATGTTGTTCACCGTGAATAAAGTATTGACAATTGAATGCATTGATGAAGCACCGATATTTTTCTTAATTGTCTTCCACAATTTTTTTTGGATTCTTGTGAGTTTTGACAGATGTCTTAAAATACATTAAAATACATTCATAATTTTGTTGTCAATATTTTGCAGGTCTCTAGCTCTAAAATACTAAAAAATAGTAGTATTTTCTTATCAATATATGATACTTTTTGTAGATAAGTAATGGCTTGATGTGGACACATGTTTGACGAAATTTCCCAGTGAAGGTATGACTTGTTTATTATGAAGAGAGATTAGTCACAAGAGTTGATTATGTTGGTGGAATGAAGTTGAACAGTGGGCTTAGATGAATAGACATTTTCCTCTATAATATCTGTTTTTCATATGGTATTTATTCCCAATAAAATGAGTAATTTTTATATGTCAAAGGTTTCTGCTTTGGAGTGATTTTATTTTCCTGGAATGTCACAACTTTAAGAAAATTATTGAGAAAGAATCTGAGTTACCAAAATTTTTTATGTTGCCATGAAATAAGAAGTTATATCGTAATGCTAAAAATTCAGGGTAAGCTTTCACTATTGATCTTTTTGTTGGTTGAAGTTGAACTACATTTTCGAAAGAATTCAGCTACTAATATAGTTAGCTGAGGTGGTATTCAAAAAAAATTGTTTTAAATTACAAAGTGAGAAATAACAAACAGGTTGAATCAGGCGAAAATATGATTTCAGGCTCTCCAATCTCCAAGTCCTCTAAGGTACTATTCCCATTTTCTTAAGAAGCTTTAAACTTTTTGGCCATTTTCTTTTGACAACTGAATTTTTTCGCTATTCGGTGTTATTTATTGATAATGGCCCTTGATGTTGGTGTTGCATTTATTTTTTAGCAGTTCTCGGATAAAAGCTGAAACGTTAATATTGAAAATTCTATTACTACTTTGAGTTCTAGAAGTCTGTCATATGATCTTATACTTTCTCAAAGTTTCTGCCTCATGTGTTCATATTATTTAAGATGCAATTGATGATGTTAGAAATTCTTTTCATTTGATCAATCAAAAAAATGAAAATAAGAAATCTAGCAAATAAGTAACAATGTTGATGCTAGAAAAAAAATTGAGAAATGAGAGTAATAAAATGTACACTTAATGGAAGAATCCTATAAAACTAACAATTTTCTTTAATCTCAAGTTTGTTGCAAGAGTGGCTACTATTCAAGTTGCTTCTGATAACTCTAGACGAGTTCACAAAATAAAGAATTAATAATGACGATTTCAAGTACTAAATTAGATAGTTCAATTTAAAAATATTGTCTGAAATCCACAAAACAAATCCGCTATGAAATTCTTATCATTGAATACAATTTACAGATTGTCGTTTAGTTTCGTTTTCTCTCAATATGTTTGAGGGATAAGTGGATGAAATACAGAGAACAACCATATTGAAACAAAGTTTGTTTTTTGCAGCTGATGTCTGTTGAGTTTCCGTGCTTGACGTTACTTCGATTGTTTTACTATTCATGAATATGAATAAGATAATTTTCTAGATTTATATCAGAAAGTACTCGACCTACTAATAATTATTTATGTTCGACAAATGTTCGATAGAACTTTGAGTGCATCACTGATGAAAATAAGTAGAATGTTTATGGTACTTATATGTAGGTGTCTTCTTATGGGAAGAGGAAAATCACGACTCACAAAAATGCAAGCGATATGATTAAGCTCAGTAGAATTGTTGTCGCAAATGTAATACAATTTTTTGTTGTATTTGAATTCACTTTGTTGAACAAGACGCAAGTACTACTTGATATTTTCAAATATACATATGTCCCTTTTCAGTAGATAAGACAAGCTCCATTTGCTACTTACCAAAGACAAAACTATGACCACCTCCGTTCATCATCTTTGTCATTTACCTAGAAGATTGGAAGCAACTTTCAAAATCTTCAGGTGTGATAATATTGCTTTTCTCTACTTCCAATTTCCAATTTTTTCCTGGAACTTTTCTCATATGCCTGCAAATATGCTATCTTGATCATTTGTTTTGATTCTAAAAGCATTTTTCGTTGCTTTATGATCTTCACATGGATATTCCAGTGGTGATTGATAATTATGTATGAAAGAACTGAATAATATTATCTTCCTTCTTGGTTCTTCCCTTTTTCTATCTTTTTCCTTCGACTTTTTGAATTGCTCCTCTCTTTTTGGTCATATTATGCCACTTTGTATCTACAAACTATTTTCATCCAGGTAATTGTTTAATTTGTATTTTTTGTAAAGGGATTTTTGGTCTTAATCCAATGTCGGCAGGGTGAAATGGTTGATTGGAAATTCATTGAGGAGTTACTAAGCTTGGTTCTTGAAGATTCATGCGTTTCTCGACTTGTGCATGGTACAACCTTAAATTCTCACCTCCGGTGTAATTATCTTATTTATAAGCTTAAATTGTTCAGAGTGAACTTACATTTTATTATTAATGTACTCAATACGACTTCACGCGTAAACGGGCTACGCATGTGAAAATTCCTTTTTGAAAATGGGCTCATCCCCGCCATCGATCTATAAATTTTCATATTCCGCAATTTTGGTTGTCAAAATTTTGTTTGTTGATATTTTATTGAAGTGTATTGTGTAGTTCATCTCATCTAGTAAGTGATTATTAGAGAAAGAAAAACAAACATTATCTTCCTTAATTACTTTATTGTGTTAACAATTATGAATTACATTGCCCTTTTGCACCAAAGGATCACATTAATCATTAACTAGGGAATTGATTTCTTTATTTCCTACATCTACCTTATGTTTAAGTACAAAGTTGCGCGAAGTATAATATTAGTTTCTTTGTATCTTCATCTGATGTTGGCTGTTGTTCATAAGCTCTAGCATTTCTATATTGGATGCATTTGATCTGTCTGTTCTTTATTTTGTGGTTCGATCAGCAACATAATGAACTGAACAGATCCTTAAATTTTCAATTCCCAAATTTTTAATTTCCGTTTCTCTTCTGGAAATCGATGTTTTGTCTCTAATGGTGGGACAATATATGCATTACAGCCATCCTCTCAAGTAAGGCTGGCAAACGGACAGGACCGGGTCAACAGGACTGGTTTTATCAGTAGCCGGACCGGTACCGGTTTTTTCATACCGGATTTTCTTACCGGTACCGGATTTTACCGGACCGGTTTTACCGGAAAAGTCTCCCTGTTCCGCCCGGTCCATTAGTACCGGTTTGGAACCGGGTTGGACCGGTTTGGAACCGGCTCTTACCGGTTCTTCCGTTTATTTTTATTTTTTTAAAAAAAATTATTATTTTAATTATTATATAATTTTATATATTTATATTAAAACTTCAATTGAAAACTTTAAAGTTTATATAAGTTTGAAATTAAATTTATACTTTAAAGTTTATATTGAATTTAAAGTTTCAAATTGAATTTAAAGTTTTATATTGAATTTAAAGTTTTTTAAACTTTATATTGAATTTAAAGTTTGAAAGTAAATTTAAACTTTAAAGTTTATATTGAATTTAAAGTTTTAATAAAAACTTTTATTAAAATAATTAAAAATAAAATTTATAAAATGACATGAATTAAATAGAAGAGACTATTATAAAAGAAAAAATCAAGGCGAATAGCCGTATATTTATTCAAATAAATAGATTATACAATACAAATATTAGAAAGAGAATAAGAGTACATAATTTAGGAGGAATTGAATAGTAAATTAGTAATTATTATACTAACAATTCCATTTTTTAAAAAATTCTTTTTGTAAATTTTGTATTATTTGAAAAGAAAGATTTTTTGGAATTGGCATTTGTCGTTCTTCTTCCATTGCTTCCATGCCATCATCACTATTCTCACCAAATATTTCATCTATTTGGTCTTCTATATGGCTACTTAATAGCGGTAGTCCGGTGTTTCTTCTTTCGGCATTGACCCAATCTCGAAACAACACCAATATTTCCAAACTGTCCTTTGCTAATGAATATCGATGATCTACAATCATAAATCTCGCTGCACTAAAGGCTTGCTCCGATGCGACCGATGATGCTTGAATCGCTAGCACATCTCGAACAATCCTAGAAAGGGTCGGAAATTGTTTTTCACGATTCTTCCACCAATTTAATATTCGAGGTTGAATTTCTCCTTCGTCACGCCTAATCTTTTCCCGTGCCTGGTTGAAATATAAATCAAAATCATTATTAGTTTCATCACTTTCAAGCTCAAGATATTCATCCATCATAACATCCATATCATCACTTTTAGGCTTAGAAGATGAAGGTTCAACTATTGGAATATTTTTTTCCATAACTTTATATGCATTATATAAATCTTTAACTTTTGTATAAATGCTACTTTTACATTGTTCAACACTAGGAGTTTCATCATCTTTATTTTCTAAATTTTTATAAATCTTTTCAACTATTCTTTCAACACCTCTTAATTTACAATTTGGGTTGAAAGTAGTAGCAGTCAAATAGATTTGAGGAATAGGGAAAAAATATTTTTTGAATTTTTCAATCATAAAAGCAACTGAATCTTTAAAATGTTCTTTTCCTTTATATTTAGCAAATTCAATTGAAATAGCACAAATATTTACTAAAACAGAAGAAATAGTAGGATAGTATTGACCAGAACATTCATTTGTTGCTTTATAAAAAACTTTTAAAAAATCAATCAGTTCTTTTGTATTTTGCCAATCTTCAAAGCCAATTCTTAAATTCGGATCCGCATTATGAGCATTAAAAACTAATTGTAGTGGTTCTTGATAAACATAAGAAACTTGAAGCATTTCAAATAAAGAATTCCATCTAGTGCATATTTCTTTTGGAATTTTTCTATATGCAAGTCCACATTCATTACAACTATTTTTAAATTCAGTAATTCTAGCTTTTACTTTAGCTTTAAAAATCCAATTACAAGCAAGTCTAATTTTTTCACAAGAAACTCCAAATTGAGAAATACCATCTTTTACTATTAAATTATAAACATGTGCGGCACACTTAAAATGAAAACAACCATTATCAATTGGACAAAGTCTAATTTTTAAATAATCAACAGCACTTAAATTATTAGAAGCAATATCTAAAGTGACACTCATTATTTTATCACAGATTCCATAATATTGTAAAATAGAGCCTACTTTTGATGCTATATAAGAACCGGTTTTATTTTCTTCAACATATTTATACGCTAATATTCGTTTTTGCATGTTCCATTCATGGTCAATTCAATGGACAGTAAATGTAAAATAATCGTTACCATTAGTACTACGTCCCATATCAGAAGTAATAGATAACCTACCATCATAATAAGCAAATAAACAACAAAGAAAATGAGATCTTTTTGATATTTAAAAAGATCACTTTTAATTGTATTTCTTGGAATACCTTCATAATCTGGGTTATATAATTCTCGAATATAATGAACAAAACCAGGATGAGAAGGAAATGAAAAAGGTAAACCACAAACAGTAACCATTTTAGCTAATTCTCTACGATCTTTTTCTTTACTATATGTGCGGTGTGTGCTTCGACTATCCGGGTTAGACATATTTAATACACCTTGAACCATATTAGAACCTCCAACACCCATAGAACTTTCGGGTATGGGTGTTCCATTTCTATTAGCTCTTTCTATATCATCTAGGCGAGCAAATTCTTTATTACACTTTCGTAAATGTGTTCTTAGTCGTCCCGTTCCCCCTTGTGTACCCGTAGTTACATGTTTCATTACGAATTTACATTTAGAGCACGTAACAGTAGTTTTCTCCTCATTTTGTATCAAAAATTTCCATACTAACGATCTTTTAACACGTACGACGGCGACATTTGAAAAAGTAGGTAAAGAGGGGACTTCGGTAACCGGACTAGTCGGGGTAGGGGTCTCTTCATCTTCCTCATTTATTTCTACTTCTTCTTCAAATTCTTCTTCAAAATTAGTATAATTTCTATTTAAAGACTCATGATCTACTTCATTTTCAGAATTAAATTCAATAGGTCTTGGTGACGTAAAAAAAGTTTCATTAACACAAGTATAATCATTAGTATTAACTAAATATCTACGTGGCAAATTTTTAGAACAAGAACTACTTACTCCTCCCTTTTTATTTTTTAATTCCGACATTGGTCTTTTACCACTATTTCTTTCCGAATTCATGTTAAAATTTAAAACAATTAAATATTAAGAGAAAAACAAGCAAAATAATATAGTAAAAGAGATAAAACAACTAAATTAATAAACAAATAACAATTAATGTTAATAGTTGAAACGAATGTACCAAACGTCTACGTAAAAGTAGACGTATAACCAAAGCCGAATTTGATAGGTGCCGATTGTAGCTTCCAAAATTCAAACTTCAACTCAATATCACAATATAATAATTAATAATTTATGAGAGATTTATAATTGAGAGTTTGAGACTTTGAGAGATTGTATAAGATTGTATAAGTATTGAATTTGTGATTTAAAATGGAAAAAAATCGTATATTTATAGTGTAAATGGGTTTGAAGGGGGTGGGGGGTCATATTTGACCGTCTTGGGCCCCAGCCCAACGGCTAGAAGGGACCAACGGTCATATAAAACGGTAACATTAAAAATATTTTTAAAAAAAAAAAACCGGCTAAACCAGTTCTTACCGGATCGGACCGGACCATAACCGATTCTTACCGGATCGGTTTTACCGGATAAATAACCAGGAACCTGTCCGGCACCCGGTCCTGTATACTAAAAGACCGGTTCCTTACCAGTTCAACCGGTACCGGACGGACCGGTACTAGAACAGGATTGGAACCGGACCGGCCAAAAACCGGTCTGTTTGCCAGTCTTACTCTCGAGTACAAATAATGTGAGTGAAATTAGTGTATTTTTTTTCAACTCATAAAAATTGTTCTTTGTGAAGTCATTTAATAAAGATAGCTTTGTTGAGTACAAATAAGATGAGAATGGTGAATGATTTGTAAAAATCAAATTTATGTATATAAAAAATCCAAGAAAGGATATTCGTTACCAGTGTAGCGTGAAATCTAAATCATGGATATTTGATGTTTTTTTGTTACTGTTTTCTCAAAGCTAATTTTGCATTTTTTCTTCATGGTTGCTATTCGACAGTTATTTTTATCCTATCCTACAGTTGCAGGAGAGTCGATTCAGGTTCCTAACATGCTTTTTTCTACATCTCTTTTTCTTTTAATATTAACAGAGCTACACATTATTCTCGCCAAGTTTATTTTTCCACAAGAAGTAGAAACATTAAGTTCTTGGCACACAATTTTTATATGATACTTTTATTTTTTCTGCTTATCGTGATTTGAAAATTTCCTTAGTCAGAGAAGGTTACTGATTTTTGTTTCAATATGAATAAGGATTGTAAACCAGTTCTCTTTGTTGAAGCTTTTCCTAGGTAAGACAAATGCATTTTTTTTATTCTATAGCCGTCTACTTTAATTTTTGTAGCCTTCTTAATTTCAAGTTTCTTCAGTTGATTATCTTTCACTTTTTTACTAGCTTCTTGAAGGTATCTCATAATAGCTTCTTACTATGTGGTTTGTGGAATAGCCAAGGTTGGTTATAGAAGACCTAGCAGTGCCTAGCAGTGCAGTGTAGCTCAACTTATTGAAATGATAAATCAATACACATTTGAAGATACATATATTCGATGTCTCATAGTATTTTTGATAATGTACTTGTTTTTGTACTTGTAGAAGATAACTATCTTATTAAGCACAATGGTATACAGAACAAATATTTTCATATTTAAGAATATATTCCTGGAGAAGTTGTATATATTTAGTGTAATTTCCAATAGTTAATCGAAAAGCCATGCTCCAATATGATATGCAGTTTTATTTCACAAATTTGATAGTGTTGGGCCCGTGCTAGCACAGATCGTCACATCTCTAGTAATATAAGATGTGAAACTAATTAGTAACTCTATGAAGTTGTAGTAGCAATCTCAAGTAGGGACCTTGTAAGAAGGGTCAACCATTTTCAAAATGAACAAGTTGCCAAGATCACCTCTTGATACCCTGTCAAAAATTGGATAAAAATTTAGAATGTGGTGACATAATCAGCCTAAAACTCATTTGACTCGTACAATCCATTCAGAATTTAATGAGTTGAACATAATATAACTCTTCTGTTGGAGCATGTAGTCACACACTCCTGCAAATTCAGTCATCTCAATGCCACATAAGCTTAGTCAAGGGCAGAGGGGTTCAATATATGGTGTTTTACTGAGTTTGAGGGTTCAATAGAATAAAAGTTAAGAAGAAGGGTCCATAATCCAAAATCATACAAGTACAGGGGTCTATCAGGCCATTTCACCTTTAAAGAAATGTGGAGATATGTTGATATTTAGATGGAGCGGATTATATATGGTTCTTCTAGTCTTTATAGTGATCTAGTATGTGCAATAACATCGCAACTTATTATAGATGTTAAAATAAATGATATATAGATAAAATATATAGTTAGTGATATATGTCCACCTGTTAGTATCCACAATGATATTGGTGTATGGGTATTGTTAGATTAAAAAAAGTTAATTTAGATTTCTTTATGAAATATCCACTATACATAACTTTGAAGAATGTGACAACGGATAATCAAAATTGTGTAGTTATTGTGGATATGATACATTTTGAGTTAGTAGAACACTAACTATCTTTGGTTTATACTCCAACAATTTCATCCGTTTGATAGGAGTGAATTTAGATTGAGTTATCGATGAAAATACTGATGAAGAAGATGGACTAATCAATGACCATTCTAATTTATTTGTAGCTAAAATAAGATTTACAAGGATAAAATAACACTTATGGAGGTGATGCAACATTTTGGAGTTGTCAAAAAGATTCAGATTAATTGTATCTTGTTCTTATTCATCTTGGTAAAGATTTAATTGTTTGTTTGAATGAGTATTTATTTTTAGTATTTGGTTTGATTTTGTTCGAGAAAACCGAAATTAATCGAATTGAACGAATAAATTAAATACATATATTTCATCACTATACAATATTATTGTATAAACATTTTCAAAGATCTAATATATGTTTTCATTTTTAATGTATTTATGAAATAAAAAAAATATCGAAAACAAGAACATCTATCTTATTGGTTTCATGTATACGAGTGTCTCTTACAATTCTTGGTGGGATTAGAATTGTCACGGTCTCTTTCTTCTAGGGCAAAATGATGAATGTTGAAGCTTTACTCGCAATAAATTTAGTAATTGTAAGTTCTATAATAGTCGTTCTAACTATTATTCGTGTTGAATGGATTGTTATCATGACTTTTTCTTGTTTTGAATGAATCGTTACTCTTATTTTTGTTATGGCTGATAACTTAATAACTGAACTGATGATAACCAACCCGATAAAGGTATATTATATTTGATTTGGTTTGATTTTGAGATTTTAAAAATCAATTATATTGATTTAGTTTTGATTTTGACGAATAACCAATTCAAACCAACCCGTGAACACCCCTAAGAACATCATCATAACTTGTAAACAATTAAACACATGCAAATTTTCGTAATTACAACACTTGTGAGCAATTTTAATAAGATACTTAGAGGGTATATGTATTGGCTTAAAAGTAGTTAATATCTTAAAAGGTCATTGAACTATGAGAATTATCTTGTAAAGTCACTAAAATTTATTTTGTATCACTAAAATCACTCAACTTAACATATTTATCTTCTAAAATCATTTAACTTAACACATTTATCTTCTAAAACCACTCAACTACAATTTATCATTTAAACAAATTTGACATGGTAAATTAAATTAATTTTTATGCCATGTTATTATAGACCCCACAATAAATAAATTATAAAATTTATTTATTTTAATGTCATGTAATCATGAACCCCACAAATAAACAAAATTATAAAAATTATTCATTTTTATGTCTTCCCCTTTTAAATTATGTTTTATCAAATCTATAACCTTTTTTAGGAACTATTACATACAACAAAAAAAAAATTCTTGTCAACAGCATTTTTAAAAAAAATTCTAATCAACATTCGGAAGAAATATTAAACTCAATGCAGCGACTATATTTGCCTCCTGTGAAGCACCATTGTTAGGTTAGAAAAAAAAAGACAACAATATATTGTATCATAATAGGTGTCTCACATAACCACAAAAAATTATAAAAATAATTTATTTACTATATTATACATGCTGAAATCTTGTCCATAATGAAGTGTTTTGCGGTTTGGATCTTCATTTCAGTTTTTCTATATATGCATTCCATTCCTGTTAAATTTAAGAGGATATAAGATCTAATTATTTTTGGATAAATTCACTATAGACTCTATATCGCCTTTATGTGGATGAGAACTTAGGGGAGAAATAGAGAAAGAAGTAGAAGAAGGAGGCGGAAGATTTGAGCGAGAAAAATAGGGTTTTAGTATTTTAGGAGAAGACAATTTGTCGATGGGTGGGTATATTAATAAATATGTTTTATAATTTTTTATTTGTGGGGCCATTAATTGTATGGCATAAAATATATTTTATTTTGCCATGTCAAATTTATTTTGGTGACAAATATAGTTTAATGATCTTAGAAGATAAAAGTGTTAAGTTGAGTAATTTTAGTGATACAAAATAAATGTTAGTGAGTTTACAAGATAATTTCTCATAGTTCACTGAGCTTTTAAGATATTAACCACATAAAAGTTGCTCAAGCCTATTTTTTAAATCAGTTTTTTACTTTCGAAGTGATTGATAAATATAAAACTAACATAAATTTAGTCAAAAAACGACTTGAAATAAGTAAGGAAGTGTTTGACAAGTTTAAAAATAACTTAAAATAAGTTTAAAATGACTTGAAATAAGTTAAAAACAAAAAGTAGATCTCCACCTACTTTTTATTTTTTGACTTAAAAGTCATTTAGGTTTAACTTTTTATTTTTGACTTGAAAACTATATATAAGTCAATTCAAATGGCGAGGAAAGGCTCAAAATAGTGTCACATCTTTGGGTTAAGACGCAAAGTGATTCTTGAATTTCACACGGAGCACTAATAGTCCCTTATGTTTACAATATTGGTGCACTTTTGGTACTCTCCTAAAATTTTATCTATTTTTAAACATTAATTTTGTCCAAAATTTTATATAAGGAATGTCCAATCGTCTTTTTATATATTTAATAGAAACAATAACTTTATCCAAGAGAAATGAAAAGAAAAACACCTTTTTCTGTTCATGAGAAATATTATTGCAGCTAAACTAAGAACATTTTAACATATGAATTTGATAAAAAAAATTGTACTATTGCACGTGAAATAATCGTTATGAACCTCTCGACTTTACTTGCAATACGATTTCCATTAAACAAAATAAAGTGTTTTTCTTCTCAAATTCTTTGATGAGTTGTTATTTCTACTAAATATATAAAATGATGATTGAACATTTCATACATGAGTTATGGATAAAATCAATGCAAAAAAATAGGTAAAATTTTGGAGGAGGACCAAAGTGTACCAATAATGCAAACAAGAGGGACTATTAGTGCTCCATGTGAAAACTCAATGATCACTTTGAGCCTTAGCCCAAAGATGGACTATTTTGATGCTTTCCTCCAGATGGGCTCTTAGAAGTATCACTTGTGAAAATGTTTTTTTTTTTTGGGTGCCTTGCTATTTATATTTTTTTTATAATGATTTAGTAGATTATAATGTATATATTTTTTATTAAAGGGCAATAAAATTTAAATGGAAAAGGATCAATTGTCTCTAAATTATACGAAATAAATCACTTATATCTTTCTTTACTTTTTGGGTTCACAAAAACTCTACCATCATTTCAAAATATCATAAATATCCTTCAGAATTATCACCCCAAATTTTAAATGACGGGTTGATCCCTCTACCTAAATTTCTAACTTGGATTCCCACTAATTCATTCTTGCTAACCCATCAATTCATCTTCCAGGGATTCCCACTAACCTATTCTTGGTAACTCATTCATTCATCTTTCTAAAGAAAATTAAATTCCCCTTGATTATTCACTATTGACTTCAAAAATCAAACTAAACTCCAAACTTATGCATAAAATGGGCATACCAATTGCATATAGATCAATATTTTCTTGGTGATCTAGACTTATCAAACATCATTGTAAAATGCAACATACTGAGAGATCAATGCCTAATAGGTTAAAAATTGCATTTATAAAATTATTGTACTTTATATTCGTCTTTATACTAATGTAATCAGTAATACCTCAGGAAAACCCAACTTGGAACAAAACCATAGTTAAGGAAAAGAGTACAACGCGTATTTCGCTCCCCCTGATGAAAAATTTACTTGATATCTCGGAGACGGTGCATCCCAATCTTGTATCTCAACTTCTCAAACGTTGATGTTAGCAATGCCTTAGTGAATAAATCAACAAGATTATCACTTGAACGAATTTTTTGAACTTCTATCTCACCATTTTGTTGAAGATCATGAGAGAAAAATAAATTTGGTGCGATATACTTTGTCCGGTCTCCTTTGATGTATCCTCCTTTAAATTGAGCTATACATGCAGCATTATATTTGTACATTGTGGTTGGTATTCTTTTTCAAAGAAAATCCACACATTTCCTGAATATAATGGGTCATTGATCTCAACCAGACATACTCTCGACTTGCTTCATGGATGGCTATTATTTCTGCATGATTTTAAGAAATGGCTACCAACGTTTGCTTCATTGATTGCCAAGATATTGTCGTGTCTCCACATGTAAACAAATAGCCTGTTTGTGATCGAGTTTTATGCAGATCAGATAAAAACCTTGCATCTGCGTAACCAATCAGTTCTGACTTGGATTCATTGGAATAGAATAAACCCATGTCCATGGTCCCTCGAAGATATCGAAGTATGTGTTTAACACCATTTCAATGTCTTTTTGTTGGGGAGGAACTAAATCTTGCCACTAGACTTACTGCAAAACAGATATCTGGTCGAGTATTGTTAGCAAGGTACATTAGTGCCCCGATCACACTAAGATAAGGAGTTTCATCACCAAGAAACTCTTCATCATTCTCTTGCTGCTAGGCACTGCTAGGTATTCTATAACCAACCTTGGCTATTCTACAAGCCACATAGTAAGAAGCTATTATGAGATACCTTCAACAAGCTAGTAAAAAAGTGAAAGATAATCAACTGAAGAAACTTGAAATTAAGAAGGCTACAAAAATTAAAGTAGACGGCTATAGAATAAAAAAATGCATTTATCTCACCTAGGAAAAACTTCAACTAAGGAAATTTTCAAATCACGATAAGCAGAAAAATAAAAGTATCATATAAAAATTGTGTGCTAAGAACTTAATGTTTCTATTTCTTGTGGAAAAATAAACTTGGCAAGAAAAATGTGTAGCTCTGTTAATATTAAAAGAAAAGAGATGTAGAAAAAAGCATGTTAGGAACCTGAATCAACTCTCCATAGAAACTTCTCCCATTGAGTTCACAAGTTTAATAAAAAGAACTTATGATTTACATGTTCTATGATGATATTTTTTGAAAGTTAGCTTTCTCTTCTTCACATATAAATGATGGTTATATTTTAAGGAGACTCGGTGAAAGTACCAATTAATTTTTTTATTCATCTTTTTTGGTAGGTGTTCAAAAGTTATTGTGCGAGATCATATGAAAGGATTGTTGGTGTTCTTATGTAGGAAACGGTCTCCATGTTTGTTGAACCCAAAAAAAATTGTTGATTGTGTTCGCCATGTCCTTATGCACTCTAAGCTAGCATAATATTATGTGTTAATTATTGTCACTGTCTTATTGGTTCTGCTTGATTATCCCAATTTCACACATTTGTTTTGCTGCTTTTTTATTTTGGTCTCATGTTTTTCATATGCATAGTTAGGATCTGGTGGCTTATACTGATATGATTTTGTAGCTTTCTGTGGACGAGCTACATTATTTTGACTGTAGGTGATTTATATTTTTCGTTAATAGAATTCAAAAATATAATACTAAGTTGAGTTGAAAATTGGCCTTGTGGAAACTATAACTCTGTTGAATAACATATATTCCTGCAGGAACAAGCTTGCTCTTTACTATATATTTTAGGACTATACTAAGAAATATGAGATATAAACTCATTACAAATACCTAAAACTCTACGCAAGAACACTAGCCAGATATCAATGTTTATGTTTTCAGTAATAGGAATTTCTACATCTAGACAACAAGACACTTCTCCGTTATGACTACAGTTGTTTGGCTCTGCAATTAGTTTCAACAAACCTGCACATTGACTTAAGATGTCATCTTCCAATCACTTAAATGTCTCTCAAATTAGTACTCAAATTAAAATAATATTGTATCAATATAAGTAATAACCCGATTGCCAATTGAAAGAGTCTGATGATATCATGGATATGAGTCCATGATTATAATCTTTATAACAATGACTTTTAAAGTAGCTGATGGATTGAAATACTATGATATTCTTGGAGGAAAAGATTCTGTAGCTGAGAAGAGTTCCTCTGTAAAGGTTTCGTTGTCCTCCTTCAAATCTACATACATGTCGATGTCCAGTTCAGACTGACCTATTTTTGAATTTTCTACCAACTTCTATAGGTAGATTTTGATTGTGTATATTGTAATATTACTGCAGTTTCAAGTCGAAAATCTTAACTATTGGCTAGAAATAGTGTCATTGTACAGGTCTGTTCTGATGACTTCTAATAAGAAATGAGTAAGCTATAACTGAATTGATATCTTACTAATAGACTTATTACTGATACATGTCTTTCTACTCTTAGGTTCGAGCTCCTCCAGGGAAATAGCGAAAACGTGATTTTGTCAACAATTACATAGATAGGAGTATCATACAATGTATTTGATCCCAAAATAATGAACATTGTTGTCATTTAGCTTTAGATATATAAGAAAGAGATTCAACTCCACTGAAGTCTTCAGATATCTTATTATGTCTGTGGACTTTTATGAGAATGTAAAAATGATTATTTTGTAACCTACTTAAATATGCAAGTTACCGAAGTGCTTTTGTCAAGATTCTTCAAAGATTTGTTGAATAAGACAAAGTACAAATATGATATGTAAATGTAGTACTCCACGATTTCAGTGTTATCTTCTATAATCTTAAGGATTGAAATTTTAAGTATTACAATTGTAAACCTTTTAAAGATCAAGTCCTCAATGAGATTTAACTTTTTAAATATTCTTATGACGTTTTATTTCTTTTTCTTATATTAATTTAAAGTTAAAAAAAAGAGAGTAGAATATCATAATTAATTTAGACTAAACCATTGCTCAACCTTTTTAATTGTGTCTGGGTTATCCATTGTGTTTAGTCCTTTAAGCCTCAGCCTTATGTAGTATGTAACAAACTTTAGCATAACAAAATTGTTTTTCTATGTCACTTTCAACTCCTAAAGTTTTATCTACCCACTTGTTATTTTTTACCTGTTCCATTAGTGCATTCTTTTATGTTAAAAAGCTTACAAATTACGATAACCTATAATGTCAATACTTGAATTGAAGTGGAGTTACGAAAAATCTATTCCAGTATGAAATATTTGTTATATTTGAAGTCATATATCTAAAGACATAATAGTTAAAATATAATTTTTCTAATGTGAAATTTACTCTACATATAATAAAGAAGTCTATCAACATTTCCCTAGAGCTTTCCATTATTTAGGTTGAGGAATAGACAAATAGATAGACAGATGGACAAACAAATGAACAAACAAATAGATAGATGACCTTATCATTTTGAAACTAAATGACTAAATACTGACAAGAAACTCCTGACTGTTGTCTTTGGAAAATGAGGACTCATCAATGAATCTGCTTAACTAGAGATTGAGAAATTGATCCATGCCTGATCTGGATGCTGAGAACCTGAACCTACATCATGAGAAGATGTAGCACACATATGCGTCAGTACTTGAAAGGTACTGATCATGTAGGATAGAGTAAAGTTGAAATAAAACATAACTGAACAAGCATAAAAGCAAGTATAATAGTCTGACTTGATAAACTAAATTCTGAGCTAACTAGATGCAATGACCGATTTATAACAAGCTGAAACTAAATACTGAATATATTGATATATGGTCAATGCAGAGAGTTTGATCGATCTGTTGGAGCTACTAATAACTGATTATCAAACCATATGATCTAAATGTGGATTCCAATGTATACGTCCCATCGAGTGGACTCAATAAACCCTGCCAAAGGTATAAAGACATGCTGGTTTGATCACTAAATTAATATATAGAGATATCTTAAACAAGTAACACCTAGAACTGCTTTTAGCAGTATTCATTCACATATCCTGCAGACTGCAGTAATAATAAATGTATATATGTGATTAAAATATATCTCATCACAATCCTTCATGAAGTCCAAGACTGAAGATTATGGTTTCCAAAGCTTGTAATTTCCTCTTTACTGTCGGAGGCTGGTTTTCACATTTCAAAGGTAGAAAAGTTTATACTATACAAAAGATATCCATATTACGCCAAAATATTGGAAAAGTTCAAAAATACACTAACATACATGTTGGGCCAATGCCCATCTATCTAATTATTTTGGCCCGTGCCTTGCACGGGCATTCCATATCTAGTATATATACATATGTGAGTTTTAAATATATAAAATAGAGAGAAATGACTATCGAAGAGAATTAATTAAATTGGAACCAAAATGTTAATCAATAATGAATAAAGAAGGAGGTAAGGAAATAAGAGACTTGAACTTGGGCCATTTTCCCCTAATTCAACTATGTTTGGGCCTGCTGAAATTCCTTTGGCTTTTGGCTTTAGTTTCCTTCAAAATACCCTGTGTATACACTTTATGTATATTCTGGTATATAGATCATATACAATCCATTTTTGGATCTTCTAAGCCTGTGTTTTCGTGGAACCTTGTGGCCTATATTTTCTGCCTATGTTTCACATTTTCTTGGACCTATATTTCGTATATCGCAATCGTATATTGGTTTATACAGCCTGTATATCAACCTGTTTTTTTACTTTCCGGGGGCTGGAAAATTAATTTTCAGCAAACAAGTTGCTGCTTTTTGACCTGTAGGCCATTTTTAAAGGCTGACCAACACTGGGGAAGATAATTTGAGCCCTTATGGCTCAGGAAGAGAATGCAAGGATATGGGGCGAAGTCCATGAGAACTCATGGCGAATTTACATGCATATAAAAAGGATCAAAAACAAAATATCAGTCAGTAGTAGAGAACATTTTTACATCTATACACATAACAAAGACACGTAAAATAAATCGAACAAAAGAACAATTTATATAAGATGCAAACCTATTCAACGTAAATCTAAATCATCAAGCTCAAATCAATTGACTAAACTTTTCTTTGTGCATATGAGCTACTGGAAGGACACTCTTCAATATTTGGACATGAAAATGTTTACAAGAAAGGGGAGAAGGAGGACAGAGATCAAGTATGAAAATGAAAGAAAAATTCTATAGCCAATGCAACAATCAATCCGAAACTAGAGGTCTCTCATTCCACAAAATATTATGAAATATCATTAATCTTCATAATGGGCATACTTCATGCCAAGCCCATTTTCAAAGAGCCAAACAAATAACATATACTTCTATAAATCATAATTCCAAAGAGAGGGACGAATTCGGTCGAAGCATATTATATCAAGTTATATTAAGTCAAAATTCCCTATCGTCTGATGATAAACAACATGAAAACAATCCTAATTCTTAGAAAACAAAAAGAAAACAGAAACAAGTTCCACCAAACTAACGCAGACACCAGCCAATAGCGGAAACAAATTCACATATTCAATGAAAAGATGAGTCTAATCACACCCTATGACCACCATGACGATTCCTGGACGCCCTTAAGACATATAAAGCGTATGAAAACTACTCAAAAGAAACTTCCGTACAACACTAGTTTTGACAAATACAAAAGGCCATTATGGAAGAAAATTGAATCTAAAATATCCATAATCATAAAAGACTTGGCCAAAGAGACCTCAACACGAACACGGCCGCTCCGTGAAAAGAAGAATTTGCAGAACAGAAAGAAGGGAGCAGTTCAAAGGTTTCTGACAAACCCCAAACAACCTAAGTAATCACTAGAGAGCCATAGCTGAGACTGAAACCCACTTTTGTCAAAGGCCAGAAAACATCCAGATTGCAATGCAAGCAGCAAAAAGACCAAAAGGAGGCAAAGGAACACATGTTGGTTAACAAGACCTCAACACATACGGATAAATAAGGTACCTCCATGAAAAGAAATATCACTGCTTTGTAATACCCAATGGCTGCAAGCAAGGGAATGAAGGGAAAGATTCCGTGCAAAGGTGACGAAACCCACAAGGAAGTACCACAGAAAAGATTGAAAAAACCCTCTCTTGAAGCCTGATAATATTCAGAATGCAATGCAAGCACAACAATGACAAAGAAAAAAGATTGGAAAACCCCTATATTAAAGCCTAATGATATTCAGATTGTAGTGCAACCACAAATGTTGCAAGGAAAAAGCAAGCGCAAGACCGGACACTAGGCATCAATCTTCAAAAAAAAAAGTTAAGTCCTCTCAAATGTCATCCATCCAACAAACAAAACCAAGCTAGGGTGATGCAAGAAAAAGGAAGCAGAGAAGTTAAAGCAGAGAGAACACCAAAAGAGAGGGTCTAACATGGAACCACTTGACTGGAAATAGATCAAGAATTAAGCTTCAAGTATTTATCAGGTGTCGATAGGACTATATTCACATCAACCACGAGGAATTTTATCAACTGGATAATCAAAGAACATATGCATCTAGACTAATAACGCGAAACAACAACGAAATACAACACACATGAGTGCAAAAAAAACTATTTTGCTGGAAAACTCCGCACAACAATAATTTTTGACAAAGAGAGGAGGGACCACTCTGATTGGGAAAAAAACTGAAATGACTATTAAGTATCTTAGGACTCATTAAACCTCAAAACGAATGGTCAAACAAAGCCTCCTCCATGAAAAGAATAATTCATTGCTTGGTAAAACCCAACTGCAAGCACAAAAGAAGGGACCAGCTATGTTAATCAACCAAATCATTAAAAAAGATGAATAACTACACATATCAATAGTTACCCAATAACAATCAAACACTGTTTATGGCAGGTGTATTTCAGAGGGCGGTGGCATTGGCATTGGATCAGTGCTTTGAAGAATTAATTTAGCCGTTATAGCCATTATAAATTAGCAACTAAATTTTTTCAATCATATATTTCTTTTTAAAGAAAAACAATGTATTCCAACTTTTGTGGAGAGTAGGTCTTATTATAATCACTAGATTCGCCCAGGCCCGTGCTAAAGCACGGGCCCAACATAGTTAATTTTAGTGTCCTATTTCACAGTAACAACACAACCAAATTAATTTTATGTTGGTTTTAGTATCTCATATTTCATCGCAACAATACAACTGAATCAATTTAACTATATGGGTAGAACATGACATTGTCATATACCTGTACGAAAACGTAAGTTCATATACCTTTAAATAATATTGATCATTTTGTTTAAAATAGGCTACATATCATAAATACATGATTGGGTAAGTGATAATACACAAATACATGATTGGATAAGTGATGATAAGTGCATACAACCATTCCATGTCTATAAACATTATAGACAGAGAGACCATTAAATGTCTTGTAGGTGATATATTGCTATCTTATTAACATTCTCGAGTCCTATATCATCAATAAACTCACTTCATAAATAATCAATATTAGTGAACTTGAAAGAACACATACATGTTTCTCAACAAAAGAAGATGACATACAAGTATCAGTAAAATTATCCTTACAATGCTCAATTAACTCTAAGAGGTGCAAACATCAATTAAAAACTAATTCATACATCACCTCTTATTATATAATTAACTGATAATATGAATGTTGGTGTCAATAAGATTTCAGAGAAACACGTGATTATTGAAATACATTTTTTATATATAGCTAAAGCTCATTCAAGCCATGGTACCCCGAAATATAAGGGGTGACATTCAAATTTGATACATGTGAGAGTTAACACATGGTTGACAAAAACATACTTGTTCGGTTTCTACAACTGTGCCTGAATTTCCTTAGTTTTCATTAGCTTCCTACTTGTAGCAGTACTTCATAATGGTCTCTTCCTTGGATAATGTCATAACAAACCCAACAACACCAACTACTACCATCTGACCATCCATCTCAAATGTTTTTCTCTTGTGGAGTTTTACAGTTCAACAAATAAGATGTCAAAATCAATATTTAGCATCAAAATAGTAGTATCTCGAAATCTTGACAAAGAAGCAAAAAAAAACCTATCTATTCTATTTTCTTAGTTTAGTAAAGGGCTTCTTAAGATAAGGGAAGCTCAGATGATATCTAATGGGATGGGCATGCTAATAAATGTATGTCGAAACTGTGAATACAGAACTGAAATGTTATAAATAAAAGGGTGAATTTACTTGATACATGTTTTTCAACTTCTCTCACAATGTGGGTTATTCAAACCTTATAATCCAAGAAGGAAGTCAGCTTGCAAGGTTTGCTTGTATCATCATTAGGCACTGAAATAAATTGAAAAGGCAAATGAAAAAAAGATAATGTATAAGAAAAGACTTGAAATATTTACTAAAATATAGTAGGTGTTGATATTGCAGAGAAAGTAAATTGCCAGATAAAAAAGGAGGTGATTGCAAATGGTAAAAATATACGTAGGTTAAAAAGTGATAGATTCAAGAACTGAATCATCTAATATCGATACATTTTTTTCCTTTAAGGTACGCAAGTAGCTATGTAGTCGGGTCTCTACCTAGAACCATAACTTACTGGTATTTCTTGCAAGATTATCCTGTTTCTAATTTTCTTTTCCTTTCTGTTACTCATCATTAATATGGAAAGCAAGACAAATAATAAGATCTACAATGTTTTTCAGAAGATTACAGATAAAGACGATCTTTATGTTCTTGCTCACAACCATACAACTAATGTCCCGCATCCACAACATCATCACGGGGTGAGATCACCACAACCTAAGATTTCGCAAAGTCAATTATAATGTAAAATATTCTGGCTTTCCTCCTCTTGAGCAGAACTATTAAGATTATATAAGAAAACTTGCAATAATCCATTTTCAAAGAACGATCTCGATAGTTGCAAAAGTTATTAGCAAATTATATGAGAGATACTATATGCCTCCATCATAAGGTTAATAAATACATAGATTCATACCAACATAATTCATATATGATGGTAAATTTCGAAAGGAAGAGTTCAACAAAGTTGTCTCTAATTGACATTGACTATTCTTTCTATTTCAATTTGTGGCTTTTTTTGAACTACTTTTTCTGTTAAATTCATCTCATTAGAGTCAAGTGGCTGATGTCTCTCTCCTTATGGTTAAGTGTTATTTGACCATAAAACATCTTCCAGTTCCTTGCAGAAATAAAGTAAAGAAACTTGCAAGTCCTACCCGCAACATAAATCAATTTATTCACACAAATTCATCAAATAAGAAATCGGTAAGTAGTTTATCAACAACTCTACAAAAAATTAGTACTTTTTACTCCAATATTTCAACAATCGATAAAAAATCCATTAACATCTTACTTTTTACTTTAATATTTCAACAATCGATAAAAAATCAATTAACATCTTACCGCTTCCTCTGCTTCTTCTTCTAGAGATGCTCGTAGAAATAAAATTAAAAAAATTACGCCTCTAAATAGAAGTATTTACCAAATGATGAATTGACCCTTACAACTGAAACTTTACAATTCTACTAATAAACTATCACGATAAGAACACCTTTTTTATTATCAAAATTGTTTATGCTGGATCAAACTTAACATTCATATTCATAGATGCAAATACATTGAAAGGAAAGATATACTTACCTCTAAAAGAGCCTGAGAGAAATGAAATTTTAAGAGAAGAGCAGTTTGAAGTCAATTTTGTGTGTCGACATTGAAAGAATAGTTGTCAAAAAAGGCTCTACACGTGTCTATTCTTATAGTTCACACGTTAGAAGGTGAAAGCGTAAAAGAAAGTGAGTGTTAGAAATTACAAAATTGAATTTTATTCCAATTGCCACTGGAACACCACTTTAATCAGTATCATCCAAGAATTAGTTTCACACCACTGCAACGATATCATCTAAGAACATGATGATATAACTTAACTTTATTGCACCTATGTATCTTCAAGGATGTATGCACGAATCACAATAAAATCATTTGCATGCATATAGGATAATCAGAAATCCACAAGAAACAACTCATAAGAACAGACAAATTAAATAAAACCCAAAATAGGAACTAACATATACCTTGCAGATAGAGAACTAAGTGAGTATAGTAAACAATGCAAGATTCCTAAAAGATCTCATCAAAACAAAGAGCTCCTTCTCTGACAAACCAATCACAACATCAAGAGTTCAAGCAAGGAAGTGCATTGTGGTGCTTAGAAGATTAAAAATAATCCAGTCCATTGGCTTGTTCCTTCTTGCATAGCTAAAAATATTTATATATGATATCATTCACTTACCACCAAAGGTTGCAGCAGTTCAACTGATCTTTGTATGAGTCTGAAATGTTGGGTTGATTTTGTTTTACTTTGTTGGACACAGTTGATTACCTTAATGTTATAAAGTAATAACATTATTGTGTTATAAGCTCTTGAAATAAAAATAAGTTCGGCAGCGCCTGCAAAGTTGAACAATGAACATCTCAACCTTTTTATTAGCCACCAAGTTTCAAAGACAGAATAGAAAACCCAATGAAATGTAAGAGTTTAATAAATTATATACATTGTCAACGTAATGTAAATAATTTTTACATGTGATGGTATTTAGAACATTTTATCAACAAGATTAATGTAAATTTTCTAATCTCATACTGCAAAAATACATTTACATTGTTCTTGTATAAAACTCAAACATAAAAGTGAATCATTTGCAATAAATGCATTATTTCATTCAGTGAGCATTCATAATTCAATACCACTGATAATGACCGCATATAGACAACTTAACTATCATTTTGCACATTCATTAGGTTGAACATCAAATGTTATTACCAAATCTAGAGAAGATCCTTCAATTATTCTAAATCATTTGATAAAAATGAGAAACATTCAAGTACCATCTTGTATTCTGATCCAGAAAGAAAGAAAATGAGTTTTGTCCTTTCAGTTTAGCTGTGATGAAATGGAAAAAAATGATTTTTCATAATGAGACACGTAATCTTGCTTCTTTATAGAATTAGAGGGTGTTGAGGGTCAATTCATTTTATGAATAACTTAGACTTTACCTGGAATCAAAATTTTTAACTTCCACAAATAACAATCATATATTTTTTTCCGCTTTTTCTTTTCTCCTTCACCGAAGAAATGAAAAAAAGACATTTTTATTTATTTGACTTGGTATTTCTGTATCGCAATTCGAACATCTCTTTTCTGCCTCTCTCCCTTCAACAGTACAAAAAAAGTTCATTAAGAAGCGACAAAGGGAAAATTAATTATTAGTTTACAACTTGACCACCTTTAGTGCTCAATTAAAGATCCATTTTTATGTAGGCATATTATCAAACACCCTTGGTGCACTAAGGTAACTTTAATATTTATTCTGAAGATTCATGAACAAATCAGAAAATAATATTGACGTTCCTATATATTTATAGAGAAAGTACAATAGAGAACAATAATGTAAAAGAATAAATACCAAAATTTGATTCAGATGATGAATGTATGTCGAAATTTGAACAACAGTATCTCCATCTTCATCAACAACTTGTTTGGATGGTTGCTAAGTATTATTTTGTTTATAGTCATTTTCATCCAATTTTCCTTTCTACAAATGGATCACGAGAAATAAAAATGGTCACATCTGTCAACTTCATCTCATTATATTCTCTAAAAAAATCAGTAATTGCACAAGATAAAAATTGAAGCAAAAAATTAAGGAAGAAAAAAGTGAGAAACACTTACCAGCAAATACAATTAACAAACTTTAATTTGAAAGAGTCAATGAAGAAGAAAGTGAACTTCAAAGATCCATGTTAGCTGGTGAGTTGTTTTGAGTGCAAATACGCGTGTCAAGAGGAAAATAACAAAAAAAATGAGGTCCAATAAAATAAAGTCAAGTTTATAGTACACTTCACATAGATAATTGTACAACATGTTATTGCCATGTTCGTACATACCAAGTCCCATTTCTAAATAAGGGAGATATTAGGTTTGATTTGTATCTATATTTATTAAATATTTTCGGTTTATTGTATATAAATATATTAATAGATACCATGCTTCAGTAATATTAAATCTTGTTAATCAATTTTCAATTTTTTTTTTATTTCCTCACTATTTTTATTTAAATTACTCTTGTAAAAAATCCATAATTTCAACTATTCAAAATAAATTAAATAACTAATTAACTCTCACCTATAAATGACTTTTCCGTCTAATATTTCGTGAAAAAAATAATGAGTAATTAATTAATTGATTAATATGCATTCCATAGTCGTTAGGGAATATGAATAATAATAAACAAAAACAAAAAAAAAGGAAAAGGAAAATCCTAATCAAACACAAACAATGTAAAACCTCTAGCTTTTATATATAGCCTTTATTCTTTTTGGAAGTCATGACAGACGGACCCATTTTGAGTTCGCTTCCTATTTTGCTTCACTTTTCCTTCTTCCGATGCTAGGCCCTGATGGTGGAACTGGAATTTTGGGGGGAAGAAATACTAACTACTTCTTACTTCAGTTTTCAAGCTCATTTGTTATCTTTTTCTTGGGTAAGTTCTGCGACACTTTTTTACTACTACTAAGGCATGTGGTGAACTGGTGGGACTAAGCGTGACAATTGTTGTACAATTGAATGGAAGGAAATATAATCTTATATTTATAGCGGACAACTTTGCGCAAAATTTAAAAAAAGAGGTATGCCATGTAATGTTTTCCACATTTTCACTTGAGACTGTGTTTTCTCATGAATCTGGCTCAAGGTTACTCTATCCATTGTTGACACAGTTTCCTAGATTTTGATATTTAATTGTTCGACTTTCAAATGTACAAAAAGAGTAGCCGTTGTGTTTTGTAGCTGATATGCTTTCTTTCGTCGAGGCTAGGAGCATGGCGTGGCTAAATATGGAGGGTTTTTGTTGATTGGATTAATACATGTTTGGGGTCAATTTTCTTTTATTTATTTAATTATGCTATCCATATGTCCTCTGTAGTTATTGTTTTTGTTAGGAAACTCTCATTCAATTTCTCGAAGTAAGTTTTTGAGGAATTTAACATAGTAAGAAATATGTTAAAGAAGAAGATAGCAATATAAAATTAGTGATGTTTTGTTGCATAGAGGTCCTCTTCCACCCATCCATGCTTGGTATACAAGTTGCAAATATTAATGAGACTACCTACACTCTTAGTTGAACAGACTCTTCACTTAACATTTTTGAAAACTCTAAGCAACATAAGTACCTACAACTCTAATGAAATGTGATGTTGCTATCAGGAAAGACCTCAAAGGTAGCATTGTTCTCAGTGTCCCTGGCATAGCTGATCAATGAGCTAAGAAATCACTGCGTTGACTCTCAATGCAGATTAAGGTTGTTTCTCCACCAGAGTGAATGCACGGTATCTGGATTGGAGTATACATCCTTACTTCAAAGAAACATAATGCATGTGCAAATCAAACAGCTAGTAAGGTACATGTAGAAATCTTAGCTAGAGATTGTATCAAAAGAGTAGAAAACTAAGGTACTCATTTAAAATTGTATTTACTTTTAATGTCTGAATCACAAAGAGCCAAGAGACCATTAAGATGGAACTCGAAAGAACTAATCAGATCAAACATTATAGCGAGGAAAAAGTGAAACATTTTAGCTAAATGTACATCCTTTGGAGATACATATTCAAATCATGTCAGAGTGTTGCTGTAACTTTGAGCTAATTCTTGTTGTCTCTATTTTTCATTGATTTTCTTTTGAGGTTCAGTTTTTTTCCGATTTCTACGTTTGGTTGAATAGATTTGTAAAGCTTTTATTTTAGAGACAGTTCCATGGGTTGATGAAGTTTGAATTCGGAGTACTTGAATGTTGAAAGTTAAATCACTATCCAACAACAACCTGGTTTTCTTCTTTGCCCAAAAATCTCCAGTGAGTACTTATATGTTTCTCGCTATTTTAATCTTATTCTCCCTTGTATTTCGATGCTATTGCTATGCTTTACTCACCAAGTACAACTTCAATTGATAATCTTCTCTAAGGAAAAATCTTAATGTCGGCTTGAGTTGTTTGGTTGGAAACATTTTTTTTAAAGAAAGAATTATGAAATGAATACCACCTGTTTGATAAAATGCATGAATAAATTGTTTAGTTTGGTTGTGAAATATCTATTACTTATTTTTTCCTTGGTGATTTTGCTTTTGAATTTCCAAGATGGAAAAGGCCTAATCGAGTTTAGTAATTGGCTTTAAAGTTATGTGACGATGATTGTATTACTTTGCCATTTTAGAGATGTTTGTTGTTCACAAGGATAAGTTTGGATGAAGTTTACGTTTTGCCCCAATTTAGAAATGTTTTTGAACAATTTTTTTGAAATATTGGGTCAATGGTAATGCTTTGTATGCAATTTTATGTTAAGAAAATATATATGGTTGAGCAAAGGTCAATAATCTTGTTTGAGAACCTAAAATAATATAGAAACATGAATATAACTTGACTGGCAGAGCTTTTTCTTGGAGCACACAGATGACTCTTGTGCTTACCGTCTTCTTTGATCTCAATTGTGTTTTCGATTGTTCTTTCTATGTTAACAAACATTAGCTTTGATGGATCTATTAGTTTTTCTACATTCACAAAGTTTATTCCATTGTTTAATTTTTGATGCATGTTTCAAATTTATACTCTTTATTACCTTTCCCCCTAAATTTGAACACTACGTTGCTAACAAACTATTTATGTTCTATTTTATTCTTCACACAACTTAAAATAAACTATACATTGCCCAAGCATATTCGGAGCTCTAAGATTGTATGTATAGGAAAAGTACGTAATATTTGTGTGTAATGAGAGAAAAGTTAATGTTTTGCCAATATTTAACAACTTGATTACAAATCATTTAACTAGAATAGTATGAATTGCACTGTTTTCAGATCTTATTGTTTGAGATTTTTGATGCATACCACTTATTGGGCCTGTATACCTCGCAAAGCCCAATCCATTAGTTGATGAAAACATGGGCTGTTCTTGTGGAAGTTGGCCCATTACTATTGGGCTTATATGGTTCATCAAGCCCAATTGTGGAAAATGGCCCTGTAACTAGCAAGTATACTGATTTAGTAACGCAAAAGAAAATTGTATTTCATTATATTTTTTGTAAGAAAAATAATTTAAAACAATATTCACGTTTTAGTGTAATTAAATATAACTTTAAAAGTGAAAAGCGAGATGAAAATCAAGTTATAAATTGTTTAACAAATTTGAAATACAAAATCATAATTTTCATGATCAAACACCGATTAACCGCTAATGAAATGAAATATTTTATTACTTACCTTTTCTCTAATTGATTTTATCTCAACATTGTAAGCTTTTTGCTTCTTATTATAACTTTGTACAATCTCCACCTCCTGTAGTTTTAGACAAACGAAAAAGGAGTAAACACACACAAAAAAAAAAAGAAAAAGATTAGTCCGATAAACTAAGTATTGCGTATTAGTAAGGTTTGGAAAAGGGACATTGGGGTGTGTAGTGAGATACAATTGTTGTAATACAAGCATTAGTGATTGTTTTCATCGTTTGAACATGTGATTTATTAGTCACGTGTAGATAATATTATCGTTGTCTTCTATCTTTTCATCAATAAAAGAGAGGATAAAAAAATAACACAATGAACTAAGCATTTCGTGTTAGTAGGATTTAAAGAAAGACCGCACCTCCAAGATGGTGATGTTGACATATTTTATGTTTAATGCAAGTATTAATGACTATTTTCACGACTCAAACTTATACTCCAAAAAATACGATAATTTTGAAAAAGAAAAGCATATTTTTGATTTAACAATTTACTAACTCACTCACCTGTCTTAAGAATTCTCTACATCGAGTCAACTTCTCTATATTACATATAAACTTTTCTCTTATCTGGAAAAAAAAGACAAGAATGCAAACAAAAATTGTATATTCTTTGTTCTAATTTATTTAATATCGTAAGTTTGAATTTCAAAATCTCAAATATGAAAATTATAAATTTTTATCGCAAAAAATTTATATATATGAAAAATATATGAATTATAGTATATAGGGATTGGAATCACGCCATATAATTTTAGTTAATATCTCAAAAAATTACTTAACAATAAGAAATTTACTAAGTAAAGTTATTAAACGTAGTTTATGTTGTACAAATAAAATCACTCAACTTAAATGTTTTATTTTTCAAAATCATTCAACTAAATTCATTATTAAAATTACTTAACTCAAAATCTTTGTATTAATAAAATTACTCAAGTTTATTTATCATTAAGAAAAAAATTAACATGACAAATTGTAACTTTATTAATCTAACATATTTTAACTGGTCCAAATTTAGCCCATGAATCTGGTGAAATTTATTACATCTCAAACGCAAGTTTAATAATAAGTTTTTTTATATAAAGATTTAAGTTGATTGATTTTATCTTCACAAATAAAGTTCAGTGATTTTTTAGGAAAATTCTCAATATTTGAATAATCTTTTGACCAACCATGACACGTAAAATAAAGCGGAGGAAGTAATAATTTTGTCTTGTTTGACATACATCCTTACTAAATAAATTTGCATCGTTCCTGATTCTGTTTTGCTTCTTTCTATTAACAGTTTGTAGGCTAATCATAGACATGTGCTTTGAAAAGCAAGATAATCCTATAATTTGGCATTGAGAGGCTTCTCATTCATCGATGGTGTTAAGAGATTAGTTGAAGTTGAGTGCTTCGGAGTTGTTTCTTGTGCTGATATTATTATTTACCGTGTTGGTTGCTAGAGATGCACTTGTGGTTACAGTAAATTAAAAACTCGATAAAAGAACTTACTTTTTCTTAAATAATCAAATTTTGCAGATAATTAAGATTAATGATAGATTAAGAGATGTGACTAAAACGCATCAAGTTTAGGATGGTCTTTAACCATTCAACCTTTTATGTATCTATTTATCTTCGTGTTACTGATAACGATGATGTCACTGGCGTGATAGAGAGGTCCATTTTAGAATGTGCCAACTAGGAGAAGAGATGAAACAATATCAAATGTCTCAAAAGCCAATGTTCACATTCAAACCCAAAAAATGCCAAATTATTAATACTTTTACCCACAATATATAGGAACTTACGGATGATAATTCTACATATTAAAGTGTGTAAGAGGAGATCAGTAGTAACACATTCACATAAAATTCTAACTTCTTTATCCTTCAGATTAAAGATCTACTAGACCTAAAAGGCCACCTAATGCCTTCATGTAATAGTTACAGGAAGACTCTGTACTACATAAAAAGATTAGTGAAGCTTACACCATATTGTTAGAACTGAAAAATGTTGATATGAAGGAATAAAGTTACATTCTTTAATAGGAGAAGTCTTTCAGTATTCCGATGAAGTAATAGGTAGAAATAATAGAAGTATTCAACTTTTAAAGTATAGAAAAGATATCACTTTTCTCTGTTAGACTATGACTATGAATACTTGATCCTTTCTCACCCTAAGATGGAGTTAATCATGTAATCTTTAGATGGTATATGTGTACAACTTATGAAATACAGTGAGCTTCTAACTTTAAAGTTGTTATCTTTAATGTCTGATGCTTTCGGTCATTAGCCACTGTATTATCCTACCGACACATTACCAAAAATGTAGCAGGTAGCTTCATTAAGTTTTTGGTACTATCAAGATGATAATGTGGTACATAAGTGAATATGATCAATGAGACACTGATTATACAAAGAAAACTATTCAAGAAAGTTATGAATAAGTTAAACAATAAAGTATTATCAAATATTCACTAAACTAACCTACCAACGTCTATATTTATTTACTTGATTTAAAGTTGAAACAAATCTTTAGTTTAATGGTGATAGAGGTCATGAATTGTAACACTACATCTTTAATTTGCAGTTATAATTTAGCTCTAAAGTGAAAAGTTTAAAGGTTTATCAGTGCTACCGAGAGTGTTGCAATATAATGTAGATTGAAAAGATAAAGGTTCATTAACCGTAGCACGAATGCAGCAATATAAAGTGTATTTTCATCCTGTTGGTGTTCTATGTTAATAGAAACTTCTCCATCGAGTTCACAAGTTTAATAAAAAGAACTTAATCGGATGCGATAGGTGATTTACATGATTTATGATGATATTTTTTTAAAGTTAGTTTTCTCTTCTTCACATATAAATGATGGTTGTATTTTGAGGGGACTCACTAAAAGTACAAGTTAATTCTTTTATTCATCTCTTTTGGTAGGTGTTCAAAAATTGTCGTGTCAGATCATATGAATGTATTGTTGGTGTTTTGTGGTAATACGAAGTTCTACTTTAAAGATTACAGACTAGCTTCATGTTACATATGAATAACAAGATTCAATCGGACATAGAAGATGGTCTCCATATTCTAAGGTATGAAACTTACATGTAATATATCTCTTATTTTTATTGATTTTGATATCTCTACATTATCAGATAATATAATGTATCACATGAAAAATAATAAGGGTCATAGATGTCTAGCATGTATTGTTTGCAAAACTCAAACAACAGAATAAATAAACACATTTAAAAGGTAGAATACATTGAACTAAATTCAAGCGTTGGTGATGAAATCGGGCTTGGTGTAACTGGCTATTTCTACCCCTATGAATCTTAGTGTTGGAGGAATACTATTGGCTGATAGTATCTCAATCCATGCTTCAACTACTTTTGAAGATAGAATGAGTAGATATGCTTTCTTTTTCAGTGAAAATCATGGTGGTTGGTAAAAGTCGATACTCAAGAAATTCATGTTGATGTTACACATACTCTCGATAAATACATCCATATCAATTTCAAGTATGTAAACTAATTATGAAATAAATCATTAAAGAGTTCCACAACAACTCATTGTGAACTTTCTCAAGAAATTGTCTCACTACTAAAGTGAAGATTATGAGATACTACATCGTCGTCTGTTTTACAGCATTATCAATGAGAACTTTAATATATTTTTTGTGATTGGGTTGTAATTGCTTTGTTTTAAAAAGCACCTAGATTTATGACGGTGTGATTATAGTTAACATATCTCATTATCAACCTTGATGTTGTGCCTTGTAGATGATTAGAATCAGTTTATTGCTGACAATAAACTATTTTTATCGTTGTCTCCAAGGATTGTACTTATATAACAACTCGATTTTTGGGTTGAAACTGGTGTAAGAGAGAACTTGATTTAATGGGTTATCCAAGTTCATGACATGCACAATAGCAAAGTACACATTTTGATCCTCATTAGATAAAGGAATAACAACTCATATACATTTTTTGGATCGATATTTGCTATTAATGCACTAATTTCATGTTTCTCTCACTTGGACAAGGGAGAAAGGGCTTCACCAAGAAGTTCGGTAACCTATTAAATCGAGTGCTTTCTTCCACCAGTTTCAACCTAGATAATCGAGTTGTTATATATGTATAACCTTTGGAGACAATGGTGAAAACAATTGATTGTGACCTATAAATGGATTCTAATCATATGATAGCCACAACATCAAGGTTTATACTCAGATTTGTTAACTGTAACCGCACCTTCATAAATCTAGGTGATTTTTGAAGTAGAGTTCTTACAATGCAACCATACAAAAATATATTATATATTTCATTACAATGTTGTAAGAAATTGATCGACACAATGTCTCATAATCTCCACTTTACTAGTGAGACTAAATTTCTTGAGAGTGTGCTGAATGAGATGTTGTGGAACTCTTTAACGAGTTATTATAGAAAAATTTCACATACGGGAAATTGAATGGATGTATTTAGAGAATACATGTAACATCAACACGATTCTCTCCAGTATATATTATCTTTTACCAACCAGCATAATTTGTGCTGAAGCACAAAACACATGTATCCATGTTATCTTTAAAAGTAGTTAAAACATAGATAGATCTACCATCAAGCAATATTATTCATCCGACAGGAACATATATGCTATGATGGACAGAAACATATATGCTATGATGCTCAGGTCAAAAATGTCAAAAAAAGAAAGACGTTTCTATGATAATTTTTTTCATCTCTCGACTTTACTTTTCATTCAACCAATTTCAATTTGGACAATGAAATTTAGTTGTTGCTTTTTGAAGCTGTGTCTCAGCTCTAAATTGAAAAGTTTTAAGGTTCATCAATGCTACCACGAGTGCTGCACTAAAAAGTAAATTGAAAAGTTTAAAGTGTATTTCCATCCTATTGGTGTTCTATGATTATAGAGAACTTCTCCCATTGAGTTCACAAGTTTAATAAAAAGAACTTATGATTTACATGCTCTATGATGATATTTTTTGAAAGTTAGCTTTCTCTTCTTCACATATAAATGATGGTTATATTTAAAGGGGACTCGGTAAAAGTACCAATTAATTCTTTTATTCATATTTTTTGGTAGCTGTTCAAAAGTTATTGTGTGAGATCATATGAGAGGATTGTTGGTGTTCTTACGTAGGAAACGGTCTCCATGTTCTAAGGTATGAAGCTTACATTTAATATGTCTCTTATTTTTCTTGATTTTGGTGTCTCTGCATAATGTTTGCATCAGCCGTTTTAGGTTGAGCTTTAGTGGTGGAGTAGTAGTTCTATTCTAAATTTATTGCCTTTAAGCCGTCATGCTATGTAGATCAGGTGAACTTCAACAGGGATCTTGTATTTTCTCATGACATATATCTTTTTTCGAGGCTGTTTTTTTTGTCTCAATCTGGCAATTTATATCTACTGATTGTTGAACCCCAAAAAAACAATGTTGATTGTGTTCGCCATGTCCTTATGCACTCTAAGCTAGCATATTATTATGTGTTAATTATTGTCACTGTCTTATTGGTTCTGCGTGATTATCCAATTTCACACATTTGTTTTGTTGCTATTTTATTTTGGTGTCATGTTTTTCATATGCATAGTTAGGATCTGGTGGCTTATACTGATATGATGTTTTAGCTTTCTGTGGATGAGTTACATTATTTTGAATGTAGTTGATTCATATTTTTCGTTAATAGAATTCAAATATATATTACTAAGTTGAGTTGAAAATTGGCCTTGTGGAAACTATAACTCTGCTGAATAACACATATTCCTGTAGGAACAAGCTTGCTCATTACTATATATATTAGGACTATACTAAGATATATGAGATATAAACTCATTACAAATACCTAAGATTCTACGCAAGAGCACTAGCCAGATATCAATGTTCATGTTTTAAGTAATAGGAATTTCTACATCTAGACAACAAGACACTTCTCCGTTATGACTACTGTTGTTTGGCTCTGCAATTAATTTTAACAAACCTGCACATTGACTTAAGATGTCATCTTCCAATCACTTAAATGTCTCTCAAATTAGTACTCAAATTGAAATAATGTTGTATTAACATAATTAATAACCCGATTGCCAATTGAAGGAGTCTGATGATATCATGGATATGAGTCCATGATTATAATCTTTATAACAACTGCTTTTAAAGCAGCTGATGGATTGAAATACTATGATATTCCTGGAGGAAAAGGTTCTGTAGCTGAGAAGAGTTCCATTGTACAGGTTTGGTTGTCCTCCTTCAAATCTGCATACATGTCGATGTCTAGTTCAGACTGTCCTACTTCTGAATTTTCTACCAACTCCTATAGGTAGATTTTGATTGTGTAGATTGTAATATTACTGCAGTTTCAAGTCGAAAATCTAAACTATTGGCTAGAAATCGTGTCATTTTACAGGTCTGTTTTACTAGCTTCTTGAAGGTATCTCATTTTATTTGTACTCAACAAAGCTATCTTTATTAAATGACTTCACAAAGAACAATTTTTATGAGTTGAAAAAAAATACACTAATTCCACTCGCATTATTTTTACTCGAGAGGATGGCTGTAATGCATATATTGTCCCACCATTAGAGACAAAACATTGGTTTCCAGAAGAGAAACGGAAATTAAAAATTTGGGAATTGAAAATTTAAGGATGTGTTCAGTTCATTACGTTGCTGATTGAACCACAAAATAAAGAACAGACAAATCAAATGCATCCATTATAGAAATGCTAGAGCTTATGAACAACAACCAACATCAGATTAAGATACAAAGAAACTAATATTATACTTTGCCCAACATTGTACTTAAACATAAGGTAGATGTAGGAAATAAAGAAATCAATTCCCTAGTTAATGATTAATGTGATCCTTTGGTGCAAAAGGGCAATGTAATTCATAATTGTTAACACAATAAAGTAATTAAGGAAGATAATGTTTGTTTTTCTTTCTCTAATAATCACTTAGTAGATGAGATGAACTACACAATACACTTCAATAAAATATCAACAAACAAAATTTTGACAACCAAAATTGCGGAATATGAAAATTTATAGATCGATGGCGGGGATGAGCCCATTGTCAAAAAGGAATTTTCATATGCTTAGCCCGTTTACGAATGAAGTCGTATTGAGTACATTAATAAGTAAACGTAAGTTCACTCTGAACAATTTAAGCTTATAAATGAGATAATTACACCGGAGGTGAGAATTTAAGGTTATACCATGCACAAGTCAAGAAACACATGCATCTTCAAGAACCAAGCTTAGTAACTCCTCGATGAATTTCCAATCAACCATTTCACTCTGCCGACATTGGATTAAGACCACAAATTCCTTTACAAAAAAAAAATACAAATTAAACAATTACCTAGATGAAAAATAGTTTGTAGATACAAAGTGGCATAATATGAACCAAAAAGAGAGGAGCAACTCAAAAAGTCTGAAGGAAAAAGATGGAAAAAGGGAAGAACCAAGAAGGAAGATAATATTATTCACTTCTTTCATACATAATTATCAATCACCACTGGTATATCCATGTGAAGATCATAAAGCAACGAAAAATGCTTTTAGAATCAAAACAAATGATCAAGATAGCATATTTGCAGGCATATGAGAAAAGATTCAGGAAAAAATTAGAAATTGGAAGTAGAGAAGAGCAATATTATCACACCTGAAGATTTTGAAAGTTGCTTCTAATCTTCTAGGTAAATGACAAAGATGAGAAATGGAGGTGGTCATAGTTGTGTCTCTGGTAAGTAGCAAATGGATCATGTCTTATCTACAGAAAAGGGACATATGTATATTTGAAATTATCAAGTACTGCTTGTGTCTTGTTCAACAAAGTGAGTTCAAATACAACAAAAATTTGTATTACTTTTGCGACAACAATTCTACTGAGCTTAATCATATCACTTGCATTTTTGTGAGTCATGATTTTTCTCTTCCCATAAGCAGATACCTACATATAAGTACCATAAACATTCTACTTATTTTCATCAGTGATGCACTCAAAGTTCTATCGAACATTTGTCGAACATAAATAATTATTAGTAGGTCGAGTACTTTCTGATATAAATCTAGAAAATTATCTTATTCATAATCATGAATAGTAAAACAAATCGAAATAACGTCAAGCACGGAAACTCAACAAACATCAGCTGCAAAAAAAAAAAAAAACTCTGTTTCAATATGGTTGTTCTCTGTATTTCATCCACTTATCCCTCAAACAGATTGAGAGAAAAGAAACTAAACGACAATCTTTAAATTGTATTCAATGATAAGAATTTCATAGAGGATTTGTTTTGTGGATTTCAGACAATATTTTCAAATTGAACTATCTAATTTAGTACTTGAAATCGCCATTATTAATTCTTTATTTTGTGAAATCGTCTAGAGTTATCAGAAGCAACTTGAATAGTAGCTACTCTTGCAACAAACTCGAGATTAAAGAAAAGTGTTAGTCTTATAGGATTCTTCCATTAAGTGTACATTTTATTACTTCATTTCTCAATTTTTTTTCTAACATCAACATTGTTACTTATTTGCTAGATTTCTTATTTTCATTTTTTTTAATTGATCAGATGAAAAAAAATTCTAACATCGTCAATTGCATCTTAACTAATATGAACACATGAGGCAGAAACTTTGAGAAAGTATAAGATCATATGACAAACTTTTAGAACTCAATGTAGTAATAGAATTTTCAATATTAATGTTTCACCTTTTATCCAAGAACTGCTAAAAAATAAATGCAACACCAACATCAAGGGCCATTATCAATAAATAACACAGAATAGCGAAAAAATTCAGTTGTCAAAAGAAAACGGCCAAAAAGTTTAAAGCTTCTTAAGAAAATGGGAATGGTACCTTAGAGGACTTGGAGATTGGAGAGCCTGAAATCAACATTTTCGCCTGATTCAACCTGTTTGTTATTTCTGATTTAGTAATTTAAAATATTTTTTTTTAATACCACCGCAGCTAACTATATTAGTAGTTGAATTTTTTCGAAAATGTAGTTCAACTTCAACCAACAAAAAGATCAATAGTGAAAGCTTACCCTGAATTTTTAGCATTACGATATAACTTCTTATTTCATGGCAGCATCAAAAAATTCGGCAACTCAGATTCTTTCTCAATAATTACCTTGAAGTTGTGACATGACCGGAAAATAAAATCACTCCAGAGCAGAAACCTTTAAATATAAAAATTACTCATTTTATTGGGGAAAAATACCATATGAAAAACAGACATTATAGAGGAAAATGTCTATTCATCTAAGCCCACCGTTCAACTTCATTCCACCAACATAATCAACTCTTGTGACTAATCTCTCTTCATAATACACAAGTCATACCTTCACTGGGAAATTTCGTCAAACATATGACCACATCAAGCCATTACTTATCTACAAAAAGTATCATATATTGATAAGAAAATACTACTAATTTTTAGTATTTTAGAGCTAGACCTGCATAATATTGACAACAAAATTATGAATGTATTTTAAGAGACATCTGTCAGAACTCACAAGAATCCAAGAAAAATTGTGGAAGACAATTAAGAAAAATATCGGTGCTTCATCAATGCATTCAATTGTCAGTACTTTATTCACGGTGAACAACATTTAAGACGGAAAAATCTACATGATTAAAAAGGATTCGAATCAAGTTTGCCTAAACATAAAAATATTTTCGCCTAAATATAAAATATCAACGTCTTTTCAGTTTAGACTATAAGGTAAAAATGTATACTAAAATTTCATAATGTGAAAGAAAAGTTCTTCAACAAATGCCAAACCCATAAAGATGTAGACATCTACAAATAATTATCAAGTTCATGTTGTTAAAACAAAGTTCATCTGAGAAGAAAAGTGACAAAATTAAATTACAAAAAGAAGCAGAATAAGGTAGTTTCGAACATGTCAAAAAAAATTGCTCACATAAGCCATTAAATGTCGCAATGTAACTTAAGATAATTTTAGAAAATCAAAGTTAAAAAAATAAATAATGCAATTTGGTTGACTTCCTTATTTTTATTGAAACAAAAAAAAAAGTTGTATATATTGTTTGAAAATAATGTAAGAACTAAAAATTACTATGAATTACAGTAAAATGACAACTAAAGAATTGTGAGAATCATATAAGTAACATATATTATTCGAAAATAACACAAAAAGTACATAAATTAAAATTTTAAAATATTTTTTTAGAAAATACATAAAAAATTTAGTTCACTTTTTTAAATTTCATTTGTGTCACATAATTTAATTCTTAATATTTTTCTATTCATTATGCTTATAAAAAAGAACTACTTTTTATATAAAAATATCATGAATTAATTATTTTAATCTTTATATTGGATCTAATTGATATAGTTGAAAATAAATTAGTGTGATAAAATTAATAATATATATTAGATTGAAATTAAAGGAAAAGATGTTGAAAAGTAATTTTACGAATAAAAATGAATAGGATGATAATGATAACAAGTAACTTAAATAGTTCTAGAAACATCTTTAGTTATTATTATTAGTATTGCCTCATTTTTGTTATTTCTTCATTTTAAATGAGTTATTGTGATATCTATTTATTTTATGAAAGTAAATAAATAATGATTACGCTTCGCTCTTAATAATTATATATCAAGTATAATATTAGGTGGAACCAATCAAAATTAAAACTAAAATTTATATGTATTTTAAATTTTGTGTATCAAGAATGATAACAAAAAAATTAAATAGTTCTAGAAACATCATAAGTTATTGTGATTGCCATTAACTTATTTTGTTATTACTTCACTTTCTTCTTTTGTGAGTTATTGTGATACATATTCTATTATACTCTATTTTACTATTACTTTAGTTTAATTCTTAATACTTTTTTTATTCATTATGCTTATAAAAAGGCCTACTTTTTATATAAGAATTTATCATGAATTAATTATTTTCATCTTTATTTTGGCTCTAATTAATATGCTTGAAAATAAATTAGTGTGATAAAATTAATAAAATATATTATATTGAAATTAAAAAAGATGTTAAAAAGTAACTTTACAAATAAAAATGAATAGGATGATATATTTGCATTAAAGACCACTAAATATAAAAAAGTAATTTCATTCTAACAAAAATCTACCAAGAATAATTCGAGAAACAACTTTCTATATATGAAGTGAATAATGATCAAATGTAAAAATGTAATTTCATGCAAGTAAAAATCTACCACGAATGATAACAAGAAAATTAAATAGTTCTAGAAACATCTTTAGATATTATTATTAGTATTACCTCATTTTTGTTATTTCTTCATTTTTTTTAACTTATTGTGATATCTATCGATTTCTTATATAAAAGTAAATAAATAATGATTACACTTAGCTCTTAATAATTATATATCAAGTATAATATTAGGTGTAATCCATCAAAAGTAAATTAAATTTATATTTATTTAAATTTTGTGTATTGAAATATTTTTTAATTTTGTGATCTTAAATATGCTATATATAAAAAAAATTCAGAAGTTATTTCTTTTTGAAATAAAAAAAATAAGTTCATATAAATCGAAAAGGATGGATTCATATATTAAAAATGAAATATATATGTGTTATTATTAAAATAAGATTTCATTTATATTATTTTTTTTTAAAAATAGTTCGGCTTCCTTCTATTCATTTATGCAAATATATGTGGAGTTATAAATATTCGAACATTTTAATATAGAAATATAATGATTTGAAAATTTTAATTCTTTGTTTTAATTTCTAATTTGTTACGTATTTGAAATTACATTAAAAAAAAGTTTAAAAACGCAATGTAACAATTTAAGATATTTTTAATTAAAAACAAAAAGCATTAGAGAGAGGAAATCTTTTACCACAATATGTAACGATAATCAAGATCACATATTTACCCTAATCGAGAGCTTACAAATTGAATGTGGAGGGTGTTTACATATGAGGAAGCACCTCTTATTTAAAAAAATCTTAAAGTAAAACATCATTTGATGGAGAAAGGGATATCAAGCTTACAGATTTTTCTGCTAATAACTAAAGTCAAATCTCAACGTTAATGAGCACAGATGACTGTTCAATCACCAATGGGGAATGTCTATTGTGTTACTCCGACTTCAAATGTTTATCCAAGTAAGATATAGCAACAGCAGCATGGAGAGCTGCTCCTATAGGAAGAACTTCTTCATCAATGGTGAAGTACGGGGAGTGCAAACCTTTAACAGAAGATGAGGTTGTTTTATTTTGTGTACCAATGAAAAAGAATGCAGTTGCCATCCTCTGGGAATAGAACCCGAAGTCCTCTGCAGCCATCGAAGCTGGGGAATGCTGAACGTTATTATTGCCAAGCAAGATTTCTCCAACTCTTTTACTATGATCATAGATCTTGGGATCATTTATAGTTGGTGGATATGGCCTCATTTCCTCCATGAAATTGACAGTGGCAGAACACTGATGTACGCCAGCTTGAGTCTCGATTATCTGTCAGTAGCAAGCATTGTTGGTGTTACTCGTTGACAATAACGTTTAGTTATAGCAAACAATACTAGAGAACTGGTATATGGTAAGCAATATGGAAAATTCTGAAAAAGTAAAGCACTAGTTTTTACATACATATGTTCACCCTTCTATTGCCTGATATTTCAGATGAACTTATTAAAGCTACAGTTAGAGAGAAGCTCCAGAACTTGAGGAGGGACATAGTCCCTAGACAATTTTAACAGTACCTCTTTGATTCTCTGCTTAAGATAGGAATATCCTTCTAATGTCATGAACCGGAAGGTGCCACCAAACCTTACACTTCAGCGGATTACATTACCGGCTTGACCACCATCTACAAATGCAACAGTGAGCACCTGCATGTATTCCAAATCAAGGGAAATCTTTAGATATTTCTACTTTAATTTAGGATTCTGAACAAAAAATAAAATTATATTTTAACTGTTTGGAAAAACGACAACTACCCTAGGCTCTAAAGGATCAGTTTCTCGAGAAACAAGTTGCTGGAGTGCAAGAACTGTCATAGAGACAGCCAGTATTGGATCCCTTGTGTTATGTGTGTTGAATCCATCCCATTGTTTTAGTCAACTTTAGTTATTCAATTGGTACAAGCAATTGTTAAAAAGGAATAGTAATTGGAGTTGAAAAGAAAAGATTTGGTAGTTGACAAATTGGTAAGATTTGCAACCATTTTTGACTTTGCTATGTTTACATATGTCATTAGTGACATAGGTATGGTTTTATCCTTCTATAAATAGAGCATTCTTACTCATTTATAGAACACACCAAGTTAGAGAGAAAAACCATTTTGAGAGCAAAGTGAGGTATTCCATAGACTATATAAGAAAATAGTCTGTGAAGAAAAATAGAGTGTGAGCGATATTTTAGTAAGACGGAAACCAAAAGAGTGTTGTTCCTTTTGAGTGTGTAGTAGTCACATTGAGTGTTGTATTCGTGACTACACAGTGTAAATTCCTTATTATAGTAATATCAGTTGCTCCTCTTGGCCCGTGGTTTTTTTCCCTTATTCAGAAGGGTTTCCACGTAAAATTCTTGGTGTCGTTATTTTCTCATTTTATTTCCATTATTTTTACCATATATACTTTTGTGCTTGTCCGCATTTTCCCAACAAACTGGTATCAAAGCCAAGGTTTTATCTGAGTATGCTTTGTGGTTGCAGCACAGTCTGAACTTCCACATTAGAAAAGATTTACTTTGATTTGCGATAACTATAATTTTTGGGGAAAACAATGTAAGCCAACACAAGTAGAATGGTTACTTTGAATGGTGTTAATTATGCCATTTGGAAGGGGAAATGGAAGATCTGCTTTATGTTAAGAATTTTTATAAACCAGTATTTACCACTGTAAAGCCTGATAATATGACAGATGAAGAGTGGAGTCTGTTGCATAGACAGGTTTGTGGATTCATTAGGCAATGGGTCGACGATAATGTGTTGAACCATATCTCTGGAGAAACACATGCTCGAACCCTTTGGGAGCATCTTGAAAGTTTGTATGCTCGAAAGACTGGCAACAACAAAATGTTCTTAATAAAGCAGATGTTGAGTTTGAAGTATCATGATGGTTCTCCGATGACAGACCATCTGAATAATTTTCAGGGGATTATGAACCAATTATCTGCTATGGGCATCAAATTTGATGAAGAAATTCAAGACTTGCTTCTTCTTGGTTCCCTACCAGATTCTTAGGAAATATTTAGAACGTCATTGTCAAATTCTGCTCTGGATGGTGTAATCTCTATGGATTCCGCCAAGAGTAGAGTCTTGAACGAAGAGATGAGAAGAAAAACTCAAGGTTCCTCTTCGTCGGATGTCCTGATAACTGGCCCCAGGGGGAGAAATAAAACTCGTGGTTCTCAGCATAGAGCACAAAATAGGAGCAAATCCAATGGCATACTTGATATTGAGTGCTATCATTGTGGCATGAAAGGGCACACAAAGAAGTTCTGCAGGAAGTTGAAGAGGGAGAACAAAAACAAAGAGGAAACTAAAGAAGATGGCAATGAAAACTGCCTAGCCACCGTCACCACCGAAGATCTTATTACCGTTCTTGATGCAAACATGATAAATATTGCTTGTGATGAGTCAAGCTGGGTTGTGGACACTGGTGCCGCATCTCATGTGACATCAAGGAAGGATTTTTTTCTCTTTCTACACTCCTGGTGATTTTGAAACCTTGAGTATGGGTAATGAGACTGTTTCTAGGGTGGTTGGTATTGGCACAATTTGTTTGGAAACTAGTGTTGGAACTAAACTAGTTTTAAACAATGTGAAACATGCTTCTGATGTTCGTGTGCACCTAATTTCTGTTGGTGTTTTAGATGATGAAGGATATGTTAGTACCAACGGTGATGAAAAATGGAAGCTTATTAAGGGTTCCTTGGTTGTGGCTCGTGGTAACAAACGTCGTGGTCTATACTGGACTACGACCTTTGCTTGTGTTGATATGGTGAATGCGGTTGAGAGCGATAGCTCTTCAACATTATGGCACAAGAGGCTTAGCCACATTAGCGAGAAAGGACTTAATGTTCTAGCCAAGAAGAAATTATTGTCAAATTTCCAAAGTGCTAAATTAGAAAAAAGTGAGCACTGCTTGGCTGGTAAACAAAATAGAGTTTCCTTTAAGTCCTACCCTCCTTCGAGAAAGACAGAGTTGCTTGAGTTAGTGCACTCTGATTTATGTGGTCCAATGAAGACAAAGACATTGGGTGGTGCACTTTACTTTGTCACTTTCATTGATGATTGCTCGAGAAAACTTTGGGTCTATGTCTTGAAGACTAAAGACCAAGTGTTAGGTGTCTTTAAGCAGTTTCAGGCTTCAGTTGAAAGAGAAACTGGAAAGAAATTGAAATGTATTCGTACTGATAATGGTGGGGAATATTGTGGACCATTTGATGAATACTGCAAGCATCAAGGTATTAGACACCAGAAGACTCCTCAGCTTAATGGTTTGGCTGAGAGGATGAACAGGACCTTGATGTAAAGAGTTAGATGTTTGCTTTCTAAAGCAAAGTTGCCAAACTCATTTTGGGGTGAGGCTTTATTGACCGCTGCACATGTTATTAATCTATCTCCTGCTGTTGCTTTGCAAAGTGATGTACCAAATAGTGTTTGGTATGGAAAGGATGTTTCCTATGACCATTTGAGAGTATTTGGTTGCAAAGCTTTTGTACATGTGCCGAAAGATGAGAGGTCAAAATGAGATGCCAAGACAAGGCAATGCATCTTCATTGGATATGGCCTAGATGAATTTGGTTACAGGCTATATGATCCAATTGAAAAGAAACGTGTGAGAAGCCGTGATATTATTTTCATGGAGAATCAAACAATTGAAGATATTGACAAAGCGGAGAAGGTAGAATCTTCAAATTTTGATGGTATAGTCCATCATGATGAAGTTCCTCACACAAGTGTGCATGATGTTATTGGGTTTGATAATCATGGTGACGCCAAGAATCATGTATCGAATCAACATGTTGATGTTGATAATAACAATGATATTGTTATTGATGATCCTGTTGCTCATGAAGTTGTGGACGAATCAAATATTCCGCTTCGGAGGTCCACAAGACAGCGGTTTCCTTCCTCCCTTTATTCACCCAATGAGTATGTGTTACTCACTGACGGGGGAGAACCTGAATGTTATGAGGAGGCCATGGAAGATGAGCACAAGAATCAATGGATTGAAGCCATGCAAGACGAGATGAAGTCTTTGCATGAGAACCACACTTATGAGTTGGTAAAATTGCCCAAGGGCATGAGAGCTTTGAAGAACAAGTGGGTGTTCAAAGTTAAAGTTGAAGAACACAACTTGAAGCCCAGGTACAAAGCTAGATTGGTTGTTACGGGATTCGGTCAAAGGAAAGGTATTGACTTTGACGAAATATTTTCTCATGTTGTGAAAATGTCCTCGATTTGTACAGTTCTAGGTTTGGCTGCTAGTCTTAATTTAGAGATTGAGCAGATGGATGTGAATACGGCTTTCCTTCACGGTGACCTAGAAGAAGAGATTTATATGGAACAACCTGAGGGCTTCTAAGTAGATGGTAAAGAAAATTTTGTATGCAAACTCAAAAAGAGTCTCTATGGCCTAAAACAAGCTCCTAGACAGTGGTACAAAAAGTTTGAATATGTTATGGGGGAGCAAGTCTATAAGAAGACTTCTTCAGATCATTGCGTATTTGTACAAAAATTTTCTGACAATGATTTTATCATCCTTTTGTTGTATGTGGATGATATGTTGATTGTGGGCAAAAATACTTCCAAGATTGACGAGCTAAAGAAAGAGTTGTGTAAGTCTTTTTCAATGAAAGGCTTGGGTCATGCCAAGCAAATTTTGGGCATGAGAATTACTCGTCTTAGAGATAAAAGGAAGATTTATTTGTCCCAGAAGAAGTACATTGAACGCGTATTGGAGCGCTTCAATATGAAGAATGCGAAGCCTGTGAGTATACCTCTTGCTGGTCATATGAAGTTGAGCAAGAAGATGTGTCCTACAACTAGGGAGGAAAAAGAGAACATGGCCAATGTTTCATATTCCTCCGTTGTCGGAAGTCTAATGTATGCAATGGTGTGCACTAGACCTGATATCGCTCACGCAGTTGGTGTTGTCAGTAGATTTCTCGAAAATCCGGGAAAAGAGTATTGGGAAGCTGTGAAATGGATACTCAGGTATCTTAGAGGAAGCTCAGATGAATGCTTGTGTTTTGGAGCATCAAATCCAATCTTGAAAGGCTATACAGATTCTGATATGGCAGGTGACCTTGATAAAAGAAAATCCACTACTGGATATTTGTTTACTTTTTCAGGGGGAGCTATATCATGGCAGTCAAAGTTGCAGAAGTGTGTTGCACTATCTACAACTGAAGCTGAGTATATTGCGGCTACTAAAGCCGGCAAGGAGATGATATGGCTAAAGCGATTTCTTCAAGAGCTTGGTTTGAATCAGATGGAGTATATTGTCTATTGTGACAGTCAGAGTGCAATAGACTTGAGCAAGAACTCCATGTACCATGCAAGAACAAAACACATTGACGTCAGACATCATTGGATTCGTGAGAAAGTGGAGAATGAATCATTTCACGTCAAAAAGATTCACACAAGTGAAAATCCTGCAGATATGCTGACCAAGATGATACCAAAAGACATGTTCGAGTTATGCAAAGAACTTGTGGGTATGAGTTCTCTCTAAAGAAGTTGAAGATACCTTCTTCCAGTAAATGGGACTGGAGGGGGAGATTTGTTGAATCCATCCCATTGTTTTAGTCAACTTTAGTTATTCAATTGGTACAAGCAATTGTTAAAAAGGAATAGTAATTGGAGTTGAAAAGAAAAGATTTGGTAGTTGGCAAATTGGTAAGATTTGCAACCATTTTTGACTTTGCTATGTTTACATATGTCATTAGTGACATATGTATGGTTTTATCCTTCTATAAATAGAGCATTTTTGCTCATTTGTAGAACACACCAAGTTAGAGAGAAAAACCATTTTGAGAGCAAAGTGAGGTATTCCATAGACTATATAAGAAAATAGTCTGTGAAGAAAAATAGAGTGTGAGCGATATTTTAGTAAGACGGAAACCAAAAGAGTGTTGTTCCTTCTGAGTGTGTAGTAGTCACATTGAGTGTTGTATTCGTGACTACACAGTGTAAAATTCCTTACAATAGTAATATCAGTTGCTCCTCTTGGCCCGTGGTTTTTTCCCTTATTTAGAAGGGTTTCCACGTAAAATTCTTGGTGTCGTTGTTTTCTCATTTTATTTCCATTACTTTTACCATATATACTTTTGTGCTTGTCCGCGTTTTTCCAACAATGTGGTGTAGCTGCATGACCGCCTTTCCCTTCCATTATTACAGTAAACCTGCTAGAGCCAGCCATAATAGGACCAGGTTTTGAAGCAATAGTGCCAACGGGAATAAATGGCCAGACATGCAAGCCAAACATCGCTTGAAACCCATCTAAAGCTCCTTCTAAAATATACGAGGCACCAGCATATCCTTCTTCTGCAGGTTGGAAGACAAGCTTAATACCCTTCAGTTCAGAGTGAAGTATTACCCGAATCAGTTTATCGAGAATTCAAGATATCATGTTTAATTCATCAGAAATAATAATATTTCTCCTACCTTTAACTTGTCCCTTCTGTTCTGTATCAGTCTAGCTGCTCCAAGTAACATGGTAACATGAGCATCATGGCCACAAGCATGCATTTCTCCATCGATCTTGCCTTTGCACTCCCAATCTACCAATTCCTTCAAAGTCACACATTAAATCAGCTAGTCTGCTCATTGTACAGGAACTCTTGGTTTTAGCACAGATAGTTGACGAAGCACTGATTGAGCAAATATGAAAATAAGAGCCACTTTTATGGTCAATTCTTTTTCCATTATCATAGTGTGACTTCGAGTAATGCTTACCAAACTATGACAGTTAAATTCAGAAACATATTCTCAATTCTCGAATTTGCAGTTCTTCGATCAACCTCCCATCTGAATCTATCTCTGGTAACCCGCTAGTGAAAGAAATCTATGATTTAATTGTATCCTAATATGTTACACTGATATGTCCCATTATCCTTGCACATAAGTATGAAATACTTCCTCTGTTTCAAATAGAATGACCTAGTTTGACTTGGAATCGAGTTTAAGAAAAGAAATAAGACTTTTTAATCTTGTGGTTCTAAATTAAAGTTATGTTAAATGTACCAAAATGCCCTTTAATCTTGTAATCTTAAACATGTCATGTGAAAGATTAAAGTTAAAGTGTTACCAAAAAAGGAAAGAGGTCATTATTTTTTAAACAAGAGCACTAGCCAGATATCAATGTTCATGTTTTCAGTAATAGGAATTTCTACATCTAGACAACAAGACACTTCTCCGTTATGACTACTGTTGTTTGGCTCTGCAATTAATTTTAACAAATCTGCACATCGACTTAAGATGTCATCTTCCAATTACTTAAATGTCTCTCAAATTAGTACTCAAATTGAAATAATGTTATATTAATATAATTAATAACCCGATTGTCAATTGAAAGAGTCTGATGATATCATGGATATGAGTCCAAGATTATAATCTTTATAACAACTGCTTTTAAAGCAGCTGATGGATGGAAATACTATGATATTCTTGGAGGAAAAGGTTTTGTAGCTAAGAAGAGTTCCACTGTACAGGTTTGGTTGTCTTCCTTCAAATTTGCATACATGTCGATGTCCAGTTCAGACTGGCCTACTTCTGAATTTTCTACCAACTCCTATAGGTAGATTTTGATTGTGTATAACGTAATATTACTGCAATTTCAAGTCGAAAATCTAAATTATTGGCTAGAAATCGTATCATTTTACAGTTCTGTTTTGAGACTTCTAATAAAATATGAGTAAGCTATAACTGGAATTGATATATTACTAATAGACTTATTACTGATACATGTCTTTCTACTCTTAGGTTCGAGCTCCTCCAGGGAAATAGCGAAAACGTGATTTTGTGAACAATTACATAGATAGGAGTATCATACAATGTATTTGAGTTTCCAAAATAATGAACATTGTTGTCATTTAGCTTTAGATCTATAGGAAAGAGATCCAACTCCACTGAATTCCTCAGATACCTTATTATATCTGTGGACTTTTATGAGAATGTAAAAATGATTATTTTGTAACCTACTTAAATATGCAAGTTACCGAAGTACTTTTGTCAAGATTCTTCGAAGATTTGTTGAATAAGACAAAGTACAAATATGATATGTAAATGTAGTACTCAACGATTTCAGTGTTATCATTTATAATCTTAACGGTTGAAATTTTAAGTATTATAATTGTAAGCCTTTTAAAGATCAAGTCCTCAATGAGATTTAACTTTTTAAATATTCTTGTAACGTTGTATTTCTTTTTCTTATATTGATTTAAAGTTTAAAAAAAAAGTACAAGTAAAAAACAATATGTTTGTTACAAAAAATTATTTTAACTTAGTTGATAATAATGCGGATATTTTAAATCAAACTATTAACAACAAATATATTTTAATTAAATACTAATATTGTGATATTTTTATTAAATTTTACATAGTTTAAGAACATTATTTTTTAACCTTTTTTTCACATAAGCAATAAAATAAAAATGTTCTAACTTCAACTAAATTTATCTAAACATAGAAGAACTTACCATATACACATACAAAAATAGTAATATATTGAACTTGAAATGAGACAGGTTATTAACTATATATTTATAAACTGTTGATAACGTAATTTGGAAAAAAATCAAATTTTTAACTTTTATGAGTTACTCGAAAGCGTATAATTTAATTAGTTAGGATAAAGTATTAACCGTTTCACGTATAAATTATTACTTACATTGTTATTTAACATTGTAATGTGTAATGTGTACGGAGAATGATTGCTTTCGTACTGTAACCAACTAAATTGTCTGCTTTAGAATTACTCGTATTTTATTTTAATAATTATGATGATTGTTTACATAAAAAACAGTAGCGGACATAATCAGTGACTACCAACATTTTGTCGACATTTGACGTATAGAATAAAACTTACCTGACATACCGACAAAAAATATTTTGAGTGTAAAAGAGATATGCTTTTGTGTACGGAAAATGGTTGGTTGGCTTACTACAACCAACTAAATTTGTATGTTTTAGAATAACTCGATTTTTTTTTTTGAAAAAGGAATGTTTTTTAAATAATCTCGATGATTGATTTACATAAAAAATAATTGCGGACATAATCAATGACTAACAATATTTTGTCGACATTTGATTTATAGAATAGAACTCGTCTGACATATCGACAAAAATTATTGTGCGTGTAAAAGAGACATGCGTTGCGTATGGAAAATGATTGATTTTCTTAGTATAACCGACTAAATTATTTGTTTTAGAATAACTCAATTTTTTTTTGAAAAATGAATTATTTTTTAATAATCCCGATGATTGTTTACATAAAAAGCAGATGCGGACATAATTAATAACTAACAACATTTTGTCGACATTTGACGTATAAAATAAAACTTGCCTCACATATCGACAAAAAATATTGTGACTGTAAAAGATACATGCGTTGTGTACGAAAAATGATTGGTTTGCTTACTATAACCGACTAAATTGTTTGTTTTAGAATAACTCAAACTTTTTTTTTTGAAAAAGGAATTTTCTTTGAATAATCCTGATGATTGTTTACATAAAAAACAGACGCAGACATAATCAGTGACTAACAACATTTTATCGACATTTGACGTATAGAATAAAATTTTCCTGACATATCGACAAAAACTATTGTGAGTGTAAAAGAGAAATGCGTTGTGTACGGAAAATGGTTGGTCGGCTTACTACAACCAACTAAATTTGTATGTTTTAGAATAACTCGATTTTTTTTTGAAAAAGATTTTTTTTAAAAAATAATCCTGATGATTGATTTACATAAAAAATAGTTGCGGACATTTCAAAAATGTTAAGTGAAGAATCCGTTCAACTAAGAGTGTAGGTAGTCTCATGAATACTTGCAACTTGTATACCAAGCATGGATGGGTGGAAGAGGACCTCTGTGCAACAAAACATCACTAATTTTATATTGCTATCTTCTTCTTTAACATGTTTCTTACTATGTTAAATTCCTCAAAAACTTAGTTTGAGAAATTGAATGAGAGTGTTTCCTAACAAAAACAATAACTACAGAGGACATATGGATAGCATAATTAAATAAATAAAAGAAAATTGACCCCAAACATGTATTAATCCAATCAACATAAAACCCTCCATATTTAGCCACGCCATGCTCCTAGCCTCGATGAAACAAAGCATATCAGCTACAAAACACAACGGCTACTCTTTTTGTACATTTGAAAGTTGAACAATTAAATATCAAAATCTAGGAAACTGTGGCAACAATGGATAGAGTAACCTTGAGCCAGATTCATGAGAAAACACATTCTCAAGTGAAAATGTGGAAAACATTACATGACATACCTCTTTTTTTAACTTCTGCACAAAGTTGTCCGCTATAAATATAAGATTATATTTCCTTCCATTCAATTGTACAATTGTCACGCTTAGTCCCCTAGTTCACCACATGCCTTAGTAGTAGTAAAAAACTGTCGCAAAACTTACCCAAGAAAAAGATAACAAATGAGCTTGAAAACTGAAGTAAGAAGTAGTAAGTATTTCTCCCCCCCCCCTCCCAAAAAAAATGCCAGGTCCGCCATCAGGGCCTAGCATCGGAAGAAGGAAAAGTCAAGCCAAACAGAAAGCGAAGTCAAAACAGGTCCGACTGTCATGACTTCCAAAAAGAATAAAGGCTATATATAAAAGCTAGAGGTTTTACATTGTTTGTGTTGGATTAGGATTTTCCTTTTTATTTTTTTTGTTTTTGTTTATTATTATTCATATTCCCTAACTACTATGGAATGCATATTTATCAATTAATTAATTACTCATTATTTTTTTCACGAAATATTAGACGAAAAAGTCATTTATATGTGAGAGTTAATTAGTTATTTAATTTATTTTGAATAATTGAAATTATGGATTTTTTATAAGAGTAATTTCAATAAAAATAGTGAGGAAATAGCAAAAAAAAATTGAAAATTGATTAAAAAGTTCGTGACGCGAAAAATCCAGACTTAATCGAACTTTAGAATTGTCTTTGTTGAGAGCACTTTACCTCAATTTGAAACTTCGTGACGTAAAGAATCCAGACTTAATCGCACACCATAATGGTCTTTATTGGAAGTGTTTTACCTCATCGTGAAACTTTGTGACGCGAAGAAATCTAACTTAATCAAACTCTAATACGGACATGAAATATAATATCGTCAGTGGAAAATTTCATAAATTTTTTTTATTGCAACTGGTTGAATTTTTTTGTTAATGTACAAAAGATTATTGTTCCTAATATATATTGACACTTCATATTTTTATTTACCACTAATATTTCCATGATTTCTTCGAAAGGAAATATATTAAGACAACGTGACAACAATCGATCGATGCATGCACAAAAATATTTAAAAAACTTATTTTACACAGTACGTTAACAAAAAGTTTAATATTCATTGATTATATAAATGAGTTCGTTCAAATCTATATGAAGAGTAAATATTACAGATAAAAAAATATTTTATTTGAATATGTAAATTTTATTTAAATTACATTAGTCGGAGACAAAAAATTCATGTGATAAAACATATAAATAATGGGGTACGTATATATGATAAAGGTGCATAATGAATAATCATTTGATATTCATCGATCGATAGTGAAGTCTTTGACAATTAATTAATGAAGGTAAATAAGCGTACCACTCCACTAAAACAGATTAATCGCAGAGTAAATGCTCTATTTAGCAATGCATGACAATTTAAATAGTGCGCACTTTTACTAAAATAGGGTGGCGACAGAGTAGGTTCTCTGTTTAGCAGCGTCGGAGATAAATTAAATAGTGTGCTCCTTTACTAAAACAAGGGTGATAGCAGAGTAGGTTTTAGCAGTGCAGGGGACAAATTAAATAGTGCGCTTCTTTACTGAAATAGGGTGACGGCAGAGTAGGTACTCTGTTTAGCAGTGCGGGGATAAATTAAATAGTGCGTTCCTTTACAAAAATAGGGTGGTGACAGAGTAGGTGCTATGTTTACCTGTGCAGGGGATAAATTAAATAGTGTGCTCCTTTACTAAAACAGGGGTAACGGCTGAGTATGTGCTCTGTTTAGCAGTGCAGAGGATAAATTAAATAGTGTGCTTCTTTACTAAAACAGGGTGGTGACAGAGTAGATGCTCTGTTTAGCAGTGCAAGGGATAAATAAAATAGTGGACCCTTTACTAAAACAGTGTGATGGCAGATTATGTGCTCTGTTTAGCAGTGCAGGGTACAAATTAAATAATGCATTTCTTTACTAAAACAGGGTGACGACAGAGTAGGTACTCTGTTTAGCAATGCAGGGGATATGTATGTATGTATGTATATATTAAATGCAAGACAATAGTTTTACAAAAAAGACTTGAATAAAACTTTTAAATTTATTCAATTAACATCTAATTGCAACTTACAATTTAGAAGTTAAAAAAGTTTACTTATATTAGAGGAGTAACTAATCTACGCAGCCACCTTCTAGGGAGGATTCTATTTCAATAAGTTCTCATATGTAAATGTAATAATTGTTACAAATATTAGATAATATATATATATATATATATATATATACACACACACACACACACAGAACTTAAGATATCATAATCCCTTTTAGAATATATTCTATCCCCTCTTGAATATGTCCTTCGATGAAGTAATATGTAAATGTAATAATTGTTACATTCAGAACTTAAAGAAAAAGTACTTCTTGTATGTTTTTCTTTATAAGTTTAAAATTAGAATGACGGCTACACATGGTTTTTGCAGAGTATGGTTTACGTTCAACAATCAACTTTGCCATTTACTGAGCATCAACTTCAATATTATACTTTGAGTGAAATGGAGGAACTAGTTTTTTTCACGGGGTGTTAAAACATAAAAATAAAATAAACATACAAGTCAATTTAGGGATTGTATAAATAGAGTGTATGTAATAAAACTTTTAACCAATCTACATAGTATATCTTTTGAAAACATGTGGTTCTGTCATTGATGATAATGAATATTATTTGAGCGTTATGTGCATGAGCTTTTAATCCTGAGCCCCAATAAAGGAAGATGATTGTTGTAGACTATCTGTCAACGTAAAATTGGTGAACTTTGATGAAAATAACAAAAAAGAATTAAGAAAATCTTTCTAATTATGAACTTATATTCACTCAAGCAGTATTCTATTAATTCTTAATGTGATTTCAGAACTTATTTCAAAACATTCTAGAAAAATCCAACTTTTTGGTGTGGCATCTTTTATAGAGAAAAGATGAATTTGGATTCTCAATAATTATTTGAATATAATATTTTGAAATATACAAGAAAATAGTATCTGTATCTTTTTAGTGGAGCGGTGTCATTCAACTCTTTTTGAATACATTTATCTCTATCACTGATGTCGATGCGTATTACTTAAATTTTATGTGCAGGAGATTCATTTCTAAGACCTGCTAAAGGAAAAAAATTGAAGTAGGTTGACAATTAATAAAAAAAATCATTAAATTTAGTGAAATAACAAAATGAAATATGGCATGTTCTAAGGTTTATACTTTATCATATGATACATATTTATATTACTTGACCTTCGCTTGCATGAGCTTTCAGTTTTAATCCTTGGTAGAGGAAATGATTGAAATAGGCTAGGTACCAACATAATAGAAGTGAATTTGGTTATGGAGATAACAAAAATCAAACATGAAAGAATATATCTGTAAATATATAAAGGGATCAATATATATAGTATGCATTAAAATAAAACTTTTCAACTACCAATATAATATAAAATTTTTCAATGAATTGGTGTGAGTTGACATATTTTTAATACAAGTGATTCCACCATTGATGATGATAATACTATGTAAATTTTATGTACATGAGCTATGTAAATTTTATGTACACGAGTTTCACTTCTAAGCCCCGATAGAGGAAGACGATAGTAGTAGGCTGACAATCAACGTAAAACTGATTGATTTGATGATGAAAATTACAAAAAAATGTGGAAATTCTTCTAATAACGACATATATTCTTTCTATAGTATTTTCTTTGTTCATAATGTTATTTAAGAACTTATTTTAAAACATTCTAAAAAACACTTTTTGTGAGGGGTACGTTTGTAGAGAAAATATGAATTTGTTTGTAATTATTTGTTTCATATAATATTAAAGGATTCAACAAAATATATTGTATAGATACTTTTCAATGAAATGGTTCTGTTGCCTCTTTTAACCACTAATTATGAAATATGTTATTAAAACTTAACGTGCATAATCTTTTAATCTTAACCCGATAGAGGAAAACAATTAAGTTGTTTGTCAAGTTAAAGTTCGTGAATTTTGTGATGGGAATAAAAAAATAAATAAAATATGGCCTGTTGTATAGATGGTTCACATTGTATCATAAGGTACATCATGATATTACTTGAACTTTACGTGCATTAGCTTTAAGTTGTAATCTTGATAGAGTGGTTAATTGTCAATGTAAAATTACTGACAGAGATAACAAAACATAATATGACCTAGTGTAAGATTCATATTTTACCATCATGTACACATTGGAATTAATAAAAATTTACATGTCTAAGCTTTTAGTCCTAAATGCCGACAGAGAAAGGCACTTAAAGCATACAGACTTTCATTAAACCGATCAAACATGTGTATAATACTTCTTATTACAACACACATTACTAAATAGTATTTGATTTATTCATAATGCAAGTTCACAAATTACTATTGATCATTCATCCAAATCACTTATTATTTATTTTTTTGTAGTTTTTTTATGGGAAAAATAGATAAATTTAGATTGTCAGTAGAATTTATATATATATATATATATACACGCACCTAAACATAATTGTAACATCCCAAATAATTTATAGCCATGACTTGAATCATCCTTCACAGTGAGTTTGTTTTTTGCCAAGGAATTAAAGAAATTACTTAGTTTTAAGGTCAGGTCACTAGATGTAGCACCTTGTGTTCTAAAAACTAAATTAAAAATAACAAAAATTTGAAATTCTATAAGTTAAACAAATTATGAGTTTTGGGTCAATTTTAAACAGAGCCCAGGATGAGTTAGGTGGTCTACAAGATATCATAGGAAAGCTCTTTGAATTATATCACTTTTGGTCTTTTCCTTACCCAATAACATTTAATTTGTTTTTATTAATATTTTAGGGTTCTAATTCTTTTAGGTCCAGTTTTATAATCCTAACATACGCCTAGCGTTTTAGTTGAGAGTTAAAGAAGAAAAAAGAAGAGAGGATCAAGCGTTCGTTCAAGAAATTCAAGATTTCACGAAGAACCTAGTTCATTCAGGTAAGTAAGCTTCCATATTGTTGAGTACGTCCAGCCACACGCCAATCATGATTTATTTAGCGTAATTTCATTCTTGAAATTTAAGAATTTAAGATCTTGATGAGTATTTGGTAAGTGTTCTTGAAGTTTCATTGAGTTTTGATGTAAGATTCCACATGGATCAATTTTAGACGATCATATTTCTTAGAATATTAAGAGTTATGTGAGTCATAACCTAATCAATTAAACTTAGTTTAGTCTACTTTCTAACGCCACCAATTTTGCATCAATCCAGTTTATGAGTGAAAAGTTATGACGATTTGAGTAACCTATATAGTGTTGTTACGAATTAGCCAACAAGAAAATATTTAAAATAGTTGTTTTTGTCTTCTTACAGCTGAGTAAACCATACCTGAACTTCTTAACTAATGGAACGTTAAAAACAATCAAATTTTCATGTTCACTAAAAAAAATCATAATCCTTGGTTATAGATATTTCAAGAAACTAATTCACGAATCTCAAGAAAGGTTTTCTTGATTTTTCACTTTCAAGCTAGGGTTTCAAGTCTTATAATCATGTTCTTCTTCAATATTCTTAAAGATTCTTCAATAATCTTCAAGAATCATGTTATTCTAGGTATGTAAGTCTATCATAGTGTTGGACTAGTTCGTCCTCACGCCCTGCATATATTTTTAGATGAGTAAAACAATAATCTAGGATCCTACACCTAGATTTGGGTATTGTTGAGATAAGTTGATTTTGAGTTCTTGAGTTCATTGTTTCTTTCAAAATTCTATTCTTTATTGTCAAATTCCTATATTGTTATTCTTATTCTTCATATCATAAATCATAACTCTTGAATTTATATTTCACATTCAAGAGAGAGTTAAGGAGTAGGGTTCAAGAAAGTCTTTGAGTACAATTGTGAATCCTTTGATTTGAGCTTACATTTGAGAAAGTAGGTAAGAGAATAAGTAGAGTCATATACAGTAATTTCATGTAGTTATGTAGACCTTTAAGTTAAATTGTTTCATGCCCATTATTCAGCATAAACTTCGTAATTTGAGTATCTTTCAGAAAAGTGGTATCTTCAAGTTCTAAACGTTTAAGTGTTGAGTTCCTAGTCCATCATTGAGATTCATTCCTACTCGTGTAACTATTACATATTATCCATTAAGTCCTTCAGAGGTGTAGTTCATGCCCATAATTCCATATGAACGCTAATAGTTTAGCAGTCTTGAGATGAGAGGTATCATTGGGTCGTTGAATTAAGTAGTTCATGCCCACAATTCCGCATGAACCCTTCGAGTCGAGCATTATTGAGATGAGTAGTATCATAGAATCCATCTGTTCAGGAGTATTTGAGTTTCTAGTATTTAGTTCTATGCATGGTTATTGGAAATCTTGAATTGAGTCATTCATGTCCATATTTAGGCATGAACCCTATTTCAGGAAGTCTTTTTACAAATTTTTATAAAAATTGTTTTAAAAACTTGAGCACTAAGTTGAAAAAGTATAATGTTGAAATTATGTTTTTCAAATAAGTATATGGGGACTATGTAATCTCAAAGAGATTAAAAAATTTTCACATTTATATTTGAATGGAAACTGAGATTTTCAAAGAGTCTTCGGGCTAGTTTTAAGAAAAGTGTAATAGCTTTCTAAATGAAGCAAGGAGAGAAAATGAGAGTTCCCAAATAGCCTTTGAGGTATGTTTTTGAGAACTAATCTCAAATCACAGAATAAGTATATTTTTTAAACATAAAAGATAGTATATTTTGGGAATATTATTGATATATTTTGGGAGTAGTATTGAACACTGATCTGGGGGAGAGTTCAGATAACTCACAGCCTCCAGAAAGCATGCATCCATCATTGATTAAAAATGGTCATACTTTTTAGATGAATCCTTTTGACATAGACTAGTGGATCCATTAGTAGTTCCGTGCCTATACCTTTGAGTTTGTATAGGATGCGATGGCAGCGTGAGGTGGATCATTGTATCATCACTATAACTCTTATGCGATGGTCATTAGTTAGAGAAACTCCCACATAAGTTATAGCATTTTTATATAATAGTTAATTGTATTTTCACATACATTTCAGAGTTATGTTGTATCCTTGATATATGCACAGAGTTGACAATATGTTTTTAAAGAACTTTTCTTTATATTGCACTTGTTTAAACTACTTTATATTGAAATGAGTTCAGTTAAATATCACGAGTTCAGTTTTTGGAGTTGAGTATCTTGAATTGATCTATTATTTATTGAGTCTAGTATCATATCTTTGAAGTTGAGTATCTTATGGTTGAGTACTTCTGAGTTGAATAAGTTGAGTGGTTTTGAGTATCCTCTAGTATTTTCTTGAGTTAAGTAAGATTGAAACGAGATAGATATGTTTCCTTTTTATCAAGTTTCTAACTTATGTTATGCTTTAGAATTCCTCATACATGCCCCTACATTTCATATACTAAACCATTTGGCGTGCATCTTTGGACAATATTGATACATGTATTTAGGATCTTTAAGAAAAGCTTCATTGATACATACGAGATTTTGAGTTAGATATGGTGAGCCTCATTTATTCAGGGGGATTTCATTTACTTATCAGTTTAGCAAGGATGTTGTGGGTCTTGTCCCAAGTTCCATATTTATCAGTTAGAGACTTTATAGATAGTCAGTATAGTTAGAAAGTCTATATTAATCATTTATTTTATTGAATATTTTAAAGACTTAAGTTGATTATTTATGTAGAATTAAATTTATTATATTATTTAGAGTTTTTAATTTGATTTAGAGTTTTGTATTTAGATTCATGAAATTAATTAAGTTTTAAGCTTTTGAATGCTTAAGTTAATATTCTGCTTGTAGTCAGCGAGGATGAGGGTTTGCTTGGGGACCAACAATGGTTCTTGAGTGCCGGCCACATCCAGGGAGTAGACTCGAGTCGTGACAAACTTAGTATTAGAGCAATGATTTGAAGTGTCCTAGGGTATCTATGAAGTCGTGTCCAGTAGGAACTTTTTTATTGTTGTGAGAGCCCCACATGTACAAACGAGGTACTAGAAACATTTAAGAGAAGCTTTCCTTCTTTTATACTTTAAATCGTGCAATAGAGATAAGTCATAGAGATCTATTATAACTTGTGTGCTCTCAAAATCATTAGACTACCCATAATACTAGAGGTTTTTGAAAAGTAGAGTTTGTTCTTTGTCAATGAGTTGTTCTAAGCAAGAGTTTTGAGGAAGTCATGATAATCAAGAGGGGCTTTAGAGAAGCCCAAGAGTAAGTTAAGTGTAACCTTTCATAGGAATGACTCATATTTATACGAATCGTGCGTTTGAGAAGAAAGCAAATGGTACTATTTTCCTTAAGCCCTATTTCAGTTAAGATCCTTTTAAAGATGTATGTTTAGAGCTTGGGTAAGATTTTCACCCCAAAAGGGTAGCATTATTTATGATATCATGAGACTTAATTGTGAAAGATCCTAGAAAAAGAAAAGTATGTAGAGGGTTAGAAATATAAGTAAGGGAGATGGTGTTGGACAAGCTATGTTATTAAAGTCATACATCTTGTAGGATTATAATAAAAAGTTTTCCATTACGTTTAGAATAAGTAGTGAAGAGCTCATATAGGAGGTAAAGTAAGTGTTGCAAGAATTATGAGTTAGAGTATACCTTAACTAGAAAGGAGTTATGCTGATATGTCAATGTGTTAATAATGACAAAGTCAAATTGGTGAACATTTGGAAGAGCAAGAGTATTTCATGAAGTGCTAAATCTAATCTAGTCTCATGATATTTGAAAGGAGAACGCCATGGTATTTAGAGGATGATAGAAATATTTAAGAGATGATGCGAGTAAGTGAGTAAGTAGTGCTTAAGTTACGAAGTGGAATGTGATGGTGATTCGAGTATGCAATCTGCGAGGTAAGGATTAACTAATTGTCATAAGGTCCTAGTTTTATTGAGATACAGTATAGTAAGTGATATATCATATTGATATTTGGGTTTAGTAATAAACGTTAAGCTTGAATTTAAGATGAGTGTCATGATCAAGAGAATGACAACATGAGGGTGATGATGTTAGTCTTTATATTTGATATGGTAGACTTGAGATAGAGTATGTGAGAAATTGAGATAGTTGTTAAAATACATGCGAGTAGTAGAAACCCTAAGCTTTAGATAAGGGCAGGGAAGTGTGGCTCAGTCACTAATGTAAAAAAGAGCATTAACAGAATGGACACCAGTTAAAGATTTGGAATAGGTCCATTCAAGTGCTAGCGTTAGACCTAAGGGGGAGATGGTAAGATGAGAAATCAAGTCAAGTAGTTGAGAGTGAGATAGTAATTATCAGTTCCAAACGGTTTGGGGGGGTATATTTTTAGAGGTTCTTTTTAGTAATGGAGTTGTTAGAACACTGAGCTTTAATGTGGTGGTAAGGAGTAATAGTTTTGTATGAGATTTCCCATAGAGTGGTATGGAAGTCGAACTTAAAGATTTGACTTAAGATTGAATGTAGAAAGGGAATTTCTTAAACACAGACCTTAGTAAGAGTAACCCATTCCATACCAAGTCCAGCCGTTATTCAAGGACAAATAATCCCAAGGAGGAGATAATGTAACACCCGAGAAAATTTATAGATATGCCTTGAACCATCCTTCATAGTAAGTAAGTTTTTGTCAAGGAATTAAAAAAATTCTTTAGAATTAAGGTCAAGTCACTAAATGTAGCACCTTAAGTTCCGAAAGAATTAAATTGGAAATTACAAAATCTGAAATACGGAAAGGTAAGCTAAGTATTAGTTTTTCGTAAGCTTCAAACAAACATTACTGCTAGAAAAGGATGATTTGGGTGTGCTACAAGATCTCATAGGGAATCTCTTTAAATTATCATTCCAACGCCACCGATTTTGTTAAGTTTCAAGTTCAGATAAATGAGATATGACTTTTTGAAGTTAGGTTGTCCGGTTAGGAAGGTTACCCGAAAATAGTAAGGGGTATTTTGCTCTTTTCCTTACCTAATCAGATTAAATTTGTTTTAAGTAATATTTTAGGGTCTAATCCTTTTAGGTTCAGTTTTATAATCCTAATATACACTAGGATTTTAGTTGAGAGTTCAAGAAGAGTAAAGAGGAGAGGATAAGCGTTAGTTGAAGAAATTCATGATTTTGCAAAGAAACTAGTTCTTTGAGGTTTGTAAGCTACCATAGCATTTGGTTTATTCACCCACATGCCAATAATGATTTATTTAGTGTAATTTTGTTCTTGAAATTCAAGGATTTAAGTTCTTGATTAGTTTTTGATATGTGTTCTTGAAATATCATTATGTTTTGATGTAAGATTCTATTTGGATCAATATTAAACGACCAAGTATCTTAGAATATTAAGAGTTCTATGAGCCATAACCTATCCAATTGAGTATACTTAAATCTACTTTCCAGCGCCACCAATTTCGCATCAATCAAATTTCTGAGTAAAATGTTATGACGATTTTAGTAACTTATGTAATGTTGTTATCAATAAGCCAACAGGAAAATATTAAAAATAGTTGTTGTATTTTTACCTCCAAGAAAACCATGCATGAATTTCTTGGCTAAGAAAAGACTTAAAACAATTCGATTTTCTTGTTCACTAATGAAAATCATAATCCTTGGTCATAGATATTTCAAGAAACTAATTTAAGAATCCAAAGAAAGGTTTTCTTGATTGTGTACCTTGAATATACGGTTTCAAGGTTTCTAATAAAGTTCTTCATCAATATTCATAAAGATTCTTGAAGAATATTTTGTTCTTCTAGGAATGCAAGTGTATCATAGAGTTTGACTAGTTTGTCCTCACGCCCTACATCTACTTTCTGATCAGTAAAAAAATAATTTAGGATCCTTTCCCTCGATTTGAGTATTATTGAGATAAGTTAATTTTGAGTTCTTGAGTTCATGTTTCTTTAAAAAAATATGTACCTATTTTTAAATTTTTTATATTTTTATTGAGATCTTTCATATTATAAAGCATAACTCTTGAATTCATAATTCACATTGAAGAGAGAGTTAAAGAGTAGAGTTGAAAAACGTCTTTAAGTTCAATTGTGAATTCTTTGAGATCAACTATGAATTTGAGCTATGTTTCGAGGAAATAAGTAAGATAATGAGTAGAGTTATATACAGAACTTCCATGTTGTTATGTAGACCTTCGAGTCGAGTTGTTTCATGCCTATAATTCAACATGAACTTCCTAAGTTAAGAATCTTTCAGAAAAGTAGTATTTTCAAGTTCTAATCCGTTGAGTGTTGAGTTAAGATTCTGTCTTTGAGATTCATTCCTAATCATGTGACTATTACATATAAACTTATAAGTTCTTGAGTAGAGTAGTTCATGCCCATAATTCCGCAAGTACCCTATTAGTCGAGCAGTTTTGAGATGAGAGGTATCATTGAGTAGTTGAGTTAAATAGTTCATGCCTATTATTTGTACGAACCCTACGATTCAAGCATTCTTGAGATGAGTAGTATCAGTGACTCCATCAATTGTAGAGTTGTTGAGTTCCAAGTATTGAGTTATATCCATGATTATTGAAAATCTTTTGTTGAGTCCTCATGTCAATAATTTTGCATGAACCATATTTTAAGAAGCCTTTTTACAAATTGTTTTAAAACATGTTTTAAAAAGATTTGAGAACTAAGTTGAGAAAGAGAAAAATTGAATTTATGTTCTTCAAGTATAAATATATATATATATATATATATATATATATATATATATATGGACTAATTATTCTCAAAGAGATCAAAAATGTTTTCACATTTAGATAAGAACGGAAACTAAGATTCACTAGCGCCTTCGATATAGTTTTCAGAAGAGAGTAATAGCTGTGTAAACATGAAGGGAAACTAAGAGCTACAACATAGCCTTTGAGCTATGTTTTTGAGCACTGATATCAATTCAAAAATAATTATGTTTGTAAAAGATTAGAGCTAGTATATTTTGGGAGTAGTATTGAGCACTGATATGAAATGGGGGGGGGGGGGAGTTGAGAAATCACAACCACCATAAAATATGTAGCCATCATGGGTAGAAAAGGGTCATACTTTTCAGATAAATTCTTTTCAGATAGACTAGTGGATCCATTAGTTGTTCAAGTCATATACCTTTGGACGGGTATAGGATGTGCTTGCAGAGTGAGATCGATTGTTGTATTATCACTATAGCTCTTATGTGATGGTTGTCAATAAATAAACTCCCACATAAGTTATAGCATTTTTATATGCATAAGTTGATTGTATTTTCATATACATTTCAGAATTATGTTGTATCCTTGTTATATACACAGAGTTGACATTATGCTATTAAACAACTTTTCTCTATATTGCACTTGTTTTAAACTGCTTTATATTGAAATTTCAACTAAGTATCAGGAGTTGAGTATTTCGTGTTGAATATCTTAAGTTGAGTATCTTGAATTGATCTATTCTTCATTTAGTCGAGTATCATATCTTTGAATTTGAGTACCCAATCTTTTAGTTTAGTATCTAATCTCTTAGTTGAGTATCTCATTCATAAGTACTTCTGAGTTGAGTAGGTTTGAGTATTCTTGATTATTTTCTTGAGTTGAGCAAGATTGAAAAGAGGTAAATATGTTTCCTTTTATCAAGTTCCAGGCTTATGCAATGCTTTAGAATTCCCCTTACATGCTCGTACATTTCACTTACTAAGCCATTTGATCTTCGTCTTTTGATTGTGTGGACACATGTATTCAGGATCTTCAATAGGAGCTTCGTTGATAAATTCGAGAGTTCGAGTTAGCTATGCTAAGCCTCCTTTGTTCTAGGGATTTCATTTACTTTTCATCTTAGGGAGGATTTCGTGGGTCTTGTCCCGACATCCATCCTTATCAGTTAGATGATTCATAGATAGTCACTAGTTGAAGAGTCTATATAAATAATATATATTATTAAATGCTTTAAAGACTTAAGTTTCCTATTTTATGACAAATTAAATATTATATTATTCAGATTTTTTTCATTTGAGTCAGAGTTATGTATTTCAGTTTTATGAATATAATTCAGCTTTAAGCTTTTGCATGCTTAAGTTAGTCTCTTTTATTAAGCATGTTTCCAAGAAAATTGACATAATTCAAATTTTATCCAAAAGTTAAAACTAAAAATGCTTAGCGACACAAATTGAAAATAAAAGTCTCAAAACCCGAACCATCCATCCTATGAGACTAAAACTGAACTTATATGGCTAACCACGGTAAAAATTTTTTAATTCGAGCACGATTACCAAAAAATATTGACCAAAGTGAAATTTTGGCCAAAATTGAAAATTTTAAATGCTTAGCAGCACAAACTAAAAACGGTTGCCTCGAGGAGCAGCGCAGATGAGAGAAAGAGCCTAAGAAAGATTCCATCATAGATGAGCAGGTTAGGGAGCAGAGGGTTCGTGAGATGATGGCTTAGGCATTAAGTTATATGCTCGGTAATGATGTTCTTCCAACATATCTTAAAGGTTCTGTTTGAATCAACGTTCCCTTTTTATGTTCAAAAGTCTTTTTAATATCTCAGTTTCCTCTCATCTTACATGTAAAAAAACAATTACTCTTTAGAATACTTTATTCCCATATATTTTAATTAAAATTAAATGAACTTTGTTCTTACTCTTTACCCATCTTCAAAACATGTCTTAAAAAAACATAAAACGTTTGTAAAAGAGTTATGAAAACTTGTAATAAATTTCTCTTACTTGACTCTTGACTTTTCTTGAATTTTATCTTACCTACATTTGACTTGACTCATAACTGATCCTTGAATTGAATTGTGGATTCAAGGACTACAATTTGTGTTTGGAAAAGTCTCATGTTGTTTAGGAATGATTTTAGTTAGCTAAACATAAGAAAAATCATGAAATCACCGTCTTGGAACAAGTCTGCGACACAGAGATGTATTAAGTAATTAATCGCGAAATTAAATTTGAAATAGAGGAGTCTGTATCCTAACCGGAATGCGTAGAAACTTTTGTTCACTAAGGGACAGGTCCGCGACGCGGACCTAGTACCTGTTCCTTGTTTGATCCCCTTCTTCTTTGTTTTCCATCCCCAATTTTCCTAAACTCAAATTTATTTTTTTTCAAATTCATTTTAGATTTAGATACACAAACTATGTACTCAAGAACCAAACTCAACACAACTGTAAAACTCAACGTAAAGATCTCAGAAACTCCACAATTCAACCCAATTCAAGAACAACATTCAAAATTCAAGAATACATGTGAAGAGCATCAAATTTAAAAATATTTTAGCACAAATTTTGCTGAACTAAACTTGCTTTGCACGTAGGTGAGCGAACTTAATGGTATGAAACTCTCACACACCTTGTAGGATTAATTCCTTGGCAAATTCACAACAAAACCAATCTTTCTTAGTGATTCTTGTTTTTCCTCTTTTCCTTTCTCTTGTGTTCTTTTTCCTTGTGTTCTTTCTCCAAAAGCCCTAACCTATTTTTCAAAAGTGTAAACTGAACTAACTCATTTTTTACCTCTATAGATTTACCAAAAAGGATTGAATTAGTTTGGTAAGAAAAATACCAAACTACCCTTCTAAAATCAGGATTGACAAATTCCTTAACAAAAAATCCCAACTACCAAAGGGCATAACTTACTCATACGAACTCAAAATTGTGCAAACTAAGCGGCATTCAAAAAATCCTTCCAAAATTTTACAAACATATCTGGAAATATGCCAAAATTATCATAATCTAGAAATTATTTAGGTTTGATGTTGACCAAAACATTGACCAACGATTTTGTCGCTTAAGTTAACAACTTATAATCATTAATATATTACCAATTAATTAATAACTAAACATTTATCAACGAAAATATTTTGTTGCTAAATTTACCAGCAAAATATAAATGTGTTGGTAAATTTGTACCGAATGTAATTTGTTCATAAAAATTGCAAACTAATATAAAATTATTAGTTGGAAATTTTGTCGGCGACTAAAGAGTGTAGTTAGTAAATTACTAACATCATTAAAATAGTTGGTAATAAACCAATCGATCAATAATTTATTAGTAAAGTTTACCAACATATTAATTATTTGTTGGCAATATTATATACGAATGTTAAGTTTAATAGTACCTATAACCAAATGTGATAAAATTTATTGGTAAATTATTAATTTCTAACTTATGTTTGAATAGTTTGTAAATTTACCAATTGAATTTAATTTTTTGGTAAATCAACATTTAATGTTGAGGCTTTCATATTCAATTTGTGTCGTTAGACATTTTAGCTTTTAAATTTTAGCCAAAAAATGACTTTGGTCAATATTTTTGGTATAGGTGCGCAGATTAGAATTATGTCAGTTTCATTAGCTTCAAAAAGAATTTTTTTATCCAAAAGGAAGGTTGGTTTTTGTTTTGAGGCTTCACCTTCTTTTTTATTTGGTTAGGTAATTTGAACACCTTTGTTTTGGTCAATATTTTTATGAAAGTGCTCATATGAGAATTTTGTCTGCCTAATTAAGTCCGAAAGTCATTTTTATCTACTAGGATGGTTGATGAAGTTGAGGCTTTCGTTTAGTGTGTGCTATTAGATATTTAACTCATAAATTTTGTTTAAAATTTAACTTCGGTAAATATATTTGATAAACCTACTCAGATGAAAATTTCTTCAGTGCATTTACATGCGAAAAGTCATTTTTGATGTAATATGATAGAGGATTTGGGTTTTAAGCCTTTCATTTTTAGTTTGTGCTATTAGGCATTTTAAATTTATAATTTTGTGCAAAATTTAACTTTATACTCGACTTGGAATTTTGTCAATATGGGTAGCTATTAAAGTTCAGTTTTGGTCTCATAGGATGGTTGGTTCAGGTTTTGAGGCTATATTTTTTGTTTTTGTTGTTAAGCGTTTTAACTTTTGGCTAAAATATGAATTAGGTCAATTTTTCGGGCAACATGCTCAAATTTGAAGTTCGCCAATGCAGTTAACTTTGAAAATCATCTACTAGGATGATTGGTTTGGATTTTGAGGTTTTCATATTAAGTTTTTACGGTTAGCAACTCTAACTCATATGCCACCTTGCCAATCCTTTTCAAGATCTTGTAAGGGCCTACATATCTAGGACTAAGCTTCCCTTTCTTTTCAAATCTCATCACCCATTTCATTGGTGAGACTTTCAGAAAAACAAATCATCAACTTGGAATTCTAGTTCCCTTCTCCTTACATCTGCATAAGATTTCTGACGACTTTGGGTTGTCTTAAGTCTATCTCTAATGAGTTGCACTTTCTCCATAGCATAAAGGACTGAATCTGGCCCTATCAAAGCTGCTTCACCTACTTCAAACCAACCAACAGGAGTTCTACATCTAATCCTATATAAAGCATCATAAGGGGCTATCTGAATACTGAATGGTAGCTATTATTGTAGGCAAACTCAATAAGAGGAAGGTGATCATCCCAACTACCTTTGAAATCGATCACACAAGCTCTAAACATATCCTCTAAGGTCTGAATGGTACGCTCTGCCTGCCCATCCGTCTGTGGATGAAATGTTTTGCTAAGGTTAACTTGAGTATCAAGACCTTTTTGAAATGACTTCTAGAAACGAGAGGTAAAATGAGGACCTCTATCTGAGATGATAGACAAAGGAACCCCATGCAACCTCACAATTTTAGTAAGGTAAAGCTTGGCATAGTCCTCTGCCGAATATGTAGTCTTGACCGCCAAAAAGCGAGAAGACTTAGTCATCTTATCAACTATAACCCAAATTGAGTCATGTTGTCTACGAGTACGAGGTAACCGTGTGATGAAATCCATATTGATCACATCCCATTTTCAAGTGGGAATATCAATCTCTTGAGTCATACCTACTGCTTTCTGATGTTGTAGCTTGACTTGCTGGCAATTGGGGCACTTACGCACAAAGTGTACTATATCCCTCTTCATGCCATTCCACCAATAGATTTCCCGCAGATCAAGGTACATCTTAGTGGCACCTAGATAAATAGAATACCTGGAGTTATGAGCTTTTGCAAGAATATGCTGCCTCAACTCTCCCACATCAGAAACACAGAATCTACCTTGGTAGCTAAGTACACCATCTCCCCCTTGAGAGAAAACCTTCACTCTCTGATTGTTGACTGCACCCTTTAGTTCAACTAAGACCGGATCACTCTCTTGCTTTTCCTTAACCTCCACTACCAAAGACGATTCGTCCCCATTCTGAACTGTTACATCGCTGTCTGATATGCTCATAAGGCAAACTCCCAAGCAAGCAAGACTGTGAACATTCTTCAATAGCTCGTTTCTTTTTTCCTCAACATGGGCTACACTACCCATAGATAATCTACTAAGAGCATCGGCCACTATATTCACCTTTCCCGGATGATAATGCACACTCATATCATAATTCTTAAGGAACTTAAGTCATATCCTCTGGGGAAGATTCAACTCTTTCAGGGTGAACACATACTAAAGGCTCTTATGATAGGTGAACACATCTACATGAACACCATACAAGTAGTGTCTCCATATCTTGAGTGCAAACACCACTGTTGCAAGCTCGAGGTCACGAGTTGGATAGTTCTTCTCATGCACCTTAAGCTTTCTAGAGGCATAAGATATAACCTTATCTCTTTGCGTCAATACACAACCAAGGACAACTCTGGATGAATCGCAATAGATCACATAACCATCTGAACCCTATGGTAGAGTCAAGACAGGAATTGTAGTCAATCTAGTTTTCAATTCTGCGAAGCTTTTCTCACAATCATCTGACTATTGGAACTTGACCATCTTCTGAGTCAACCTAGTCAATGGTGAGGCTATGGATGAAAATCCTTCCACGAACCTTTGGTAATAACCTGCTAGACCTAAGAAACTTCTGATATCTGCAGCAGAGGTAGGTATGGGTCATTGTTTCACTTCTTCTATCTTTTGTGAATCTAGGCGGATCTCTTCGCTAGATACAATATGACCAAGGAAAGCAACAGATTTCAACGAAAACACACATTTACTAAGCTTAGCGAATAACTGGAAATCATTGAGAGTCTACAGAACAACTCTCAAATGACTTGCATGTTCTTCCTCACTCCTAGAGTAAATGAGGATATCATCAATAGAGACGATAACGAACAAGTCTAAGTACTGCGTGAACACTCTATTCATCAAATCCATGAAAGCTTCAGGATCATTGGTTAGTCCAAACGACATAATTACAAATTCATAATGACCATACCGAGTTCTGAAGGCTTTTTTCGGAGTGTCACTATCTCTGACTCTGAGATGATGATAACCCAATTTGAAATCTATCTTCGAGAAATGACTAGTACCCTGAAGTTGGTCAAACAAGTCATCAATCCTAGGCATGGGATACTTATTCTTGATTGTGACCTTGTTCAGCTATCTACAATCAATGCACATTCTTAGAGAACCATCTTTCTTTTTTACGAACAATACTGGTGTACCCCATGGTGATATACTAGGTCTGATGAAACGCTTATCTAGAAGGTCTTTCAAATGCTCTTTCAATTCCTTAGGCTCTGCTAGAGCCATTCTGTAAGGAGGATTTGAAATAGGCTGGGTATCTGGAAGAAGATCAATTCCACATTCGATTTCCCTTTCGGGAGGAACCCCAGAAAGATATTTTGGAAATACTTCTAGAGTCCTTAACCCGAACTAGATCTTTTGGATTTGACTCAAGATTTGGGGTTTCAACGGTAAAATCCTTAACCCAAACAAGATGATAAAGATAACCCTTTAAGATCATCTTTCTGGTCTTACGGTAAGAAATAAATCGACCCATAGGCGCTAAGCTACTACCCTTCCATTTTAGGATCGGTTTGTCTGGAAACTGAAACCAAATAATTCAAGTTCTAAATCGACTGAGGCATAACATGAATGTAACCAATCCATGCCTTGAATAACATTGAATTCTACCATTTCTAACTCTACTAGATATGCTGAGGTGACTTTATGAGAGACTTTGAGAGGACGATTTCTGTATACCCGTCTAGCTATAACTGGGTAACCGACTGGAGTAGAGACTTAGAAGGGTTCTGAGAGAGTTTCTGGACTAATACTGATTTAGACTGCTCTACGGAGTTACAAAAGACAAAGTCATGTTTGTTGTCTTTCCACTTAGTGAACCATATATGAGTCACATCCTTGAGTTTGTAAGATGCCAATCTCAACTATAACTACAAGTTACTAACATCACACCAAATATTTTCTTGACCTCATCACTAAAATTCTGTGGTTCCTTACCAACTGGCGATCCTAAAAACTTAGGCGAATTCATCCTAACAAAATAACAAACTCTTGCTGCCACTAATCAATCATTTTTTTTAGAAGGAACTAGAACCTACTATTTATTCTGGTTGGTCATACTACGAGCCAAAAGCTTAATTGGCATTCTGAAACTCTGCATTTGAACTTCCTTATCTAGTACTAGAGGAACTACATTTGCATTCCTGGCATTCGCATTCCAAGCGTTAGCTCTACGAGAAGGCATGATCTTAAGCGTTCAATGTCGAGTTAGAATGGAATTAGATCATACCATATGCACGATAAGAGTAACAAGAAGGTGAAGTTTTTCCTAAAGCACTTCATAGCCTACCTCTCATTAGATGTGGTGCACTTCACACCCATAAAAAGGACTCTACCTAGTGTGTCTTTTTCAGACATCCTAGGAGTCTTGAACCTAGTGCTCTGATACTATGTTTTGTCATGCTCCGAGCTACCCCCGAGACGCGGACACGGAACCTAGGACCACAAGTGATCCCAAGCTAACCCTGCTGACATGAACATGAGCATACTAAAGATAATAAACCATTGCGGAAGCTAAATCATACTTGAAATGAAAATATGGGGAATACTCATATTTATAACTGAGATATTTGAAAACAATGAGTTTAATAGAAAATAAATATTAACTCAATACTAAGTTTGATATAACTATATCTAAAAATAGCCTCTAAAATAGACTAGAAATACTGGGACAAGACCCAGCTAAATCTAGCAAAAACTGAAACTAAATGACTAAAGACTAAAATGAAACTCATGACTGTTGTCCTTGGGGAATGAGGACTCACCACTGAATCTACTGAACTGGAGATCGGGAAATTGATATATGCGTGATCTAGATGCTGAGAACCTGAACCTACATTACAAGAAGATGTAGCGCACGTATACATCAGTACTTGAATGGTAATGAGCATGTAGGATAGAGTAAAGATAAAATAAAACATAACTAAACAAACACAAAAACAAGTATAATAATCTGAACGTGATGTGCTGATTTCTCCTAACTGGATGCAATGATCAATTTATAACATGGTGAAGCTGAATACTGAATATACCAATAAATGGTCAACAAGAGAATCAGACTGAACTGTGGGAGCTACTAATAACCGATAATAAAACCACATGAGCTAAATGTGGATTCCGATGTATACGCCCCATCGAGAGGACCCAATATACCCCTGCCAAAAGTATAAAGGCATGCTGGCGTGATCACTAAACTAATTGCCCATAGAGGGGACTTACAACTTACATGGATAGTAGTTCTAGGACTATTGGGTACGCTAAACCCTATTCCAACTCGGTATTATGCTACTCCCAATGAATTCTTTAAATTAACTGATTATATCTGAATTTATGTAAATAGTGGATAGCTCAAAACTAAACATGCAAACTGAGAATGCAACAATTAATCTGGTAATTATGTATTTATAACTGAGGCATGTATATCTGAAATGTCTGAAATATATGACCTAAAATGTGTAATTCAAGAACTGAAGAAATACAGAGCTAGGGTTCTGAAATTCATTTGATAATCTGAGTAATAACATGATAATATTATTTGGAAAATATATTTCATAAATTCATGAAGTTGTATCAAAGTTCTAGAAATCCTAGGTTTAATCATGATAAGAGAATCAAGAACTGACTGAAACTAAGGAACCAATTGATTAAAGGAACCCACTAGTGAAATGCCACATACCTGGTGATGAAATCCATGAAAAAATACTTAAGTTTCGGGGCTGGAACTGCTGGAGCTTGTGGCGCTCTTGAACTAGGGTTCTTGAGTTTTTTTCTCCTCTCTTGCTTCTAATTTTCAAAGTTTTGATTTAATGATTTGACTTGGATATGTTTTAATTATATTTCTAGGCTTAAACTGACTAAAGTCTGATGATTTAGGGTCAAAACGATGTAACTTAAGGTTTAAACGGAGTGGGAAAGGTCAAAAAGGCCCTTGGGAAGGTTGATGTCGGGCCTCATGACGGCCAGGACTGATGGTCCGTTGTGCGCCCGACGCCCCGTCGTTGGGTCCGTTGTGAGAGCCTGTTCGACAGTTTTTTACTAAAACGGGCATAAAGTTTTACTCGAAGGTCTAATTTTATCAAGGTCAGTGGCTATGGAAAGATAATTCAATTATCTATCTGTGGGTAGGTCATGGAAGACCTAATTCATTTTGTGCTAAGAGTTCTGATTATTCCAAGATTACCCTACTGCATTTTCCCTTAACTGGTTGCAAATTTTTCACCTACGGTTAGACATACGAACCGTAGGTCCTCTTACAAACCATGATGGTTATCCATATCTCTTGTCATAGAGTAGTTTAAGGGAGTCTTGATGGACGGTCATGGACTACGGACCGTCGTTTGACCTACGGACTGTAAGTCTGTCCGTCGTCCAAGACTTAACCAATTTTTCAAGGCTGAAATTTTTGGGAGTTTCTGATCCCATCGATTGTTGTGCAGGACGGACCGTGGTTCAGGCTACGGTCCATCGATTCCAAAGTTGGTAACACCAGCAGATTTTTCTAAAAAAATAATTTTTGGTCTGTTTTGGCTATGGGGTGTTACATCAGGTCTGGGGCTTACATTTCTAGTTTGTGTTATTAGGTGTTTCAAATTTTATGTTTTGGTCAAAATTTTTATTAGGTCAATATTTTTGTTAAACATTCTCAAATTAAAATTTTATCAATGTGATTAGATTTGGAATGTAATTTTTTATCTATAAGATGATTTGTTTTGGTTTTGAGACTTTTTTTTCACTTTGTGCCTTTAGGCGTTTTAAATTTCAACGTTTGTCAGAAATATGAATTTGATATACATTTTTAGAAAAACATTCTCAAAATGGAATTTCATTAGTGTAGTTATCCCTAGAAGATTATTTTTTTGTCTAATAGGATTGTTAATTTTGATTTTGAGGTTTTCATTCCCTGTTTGTGTTGTTAGGCATTTTACCTTTTATGTTTTGGACAAAATTTGTTTTTCCTTAACACTTTTTGAAAATGTGCTTATATAAGAATTCTATTAGTGTGTTTTGAAATATCTTTTTTTGATTTTATAAGATTGTATGTTTGGATTTTGATGTTTTTATTTCAATTTGTGATTTTAGAGTTTTAAATTTTAACTTTTGGGAATAGAATTGAAATTGGTCAATATTTTTTTGAAACATGACTAAATTGGAATTTTGTCAGCATTGTTAGATATTGAAGGTCATTTTCTGTAATGACTCTTCAGGTCATTTTTGTCTTACTGTGTTCTTTATGTTTTTAGACCATTTCTATAGCAACCCCAAGTCATTTATGACTTGCTGACACTAATTGTTCGGTTGCCTGGTTGTTCGTTTGAATTTTGTACAACTTTCCATGTTTTAGAGGCCTTGAAGCTTGAATTTTAGTAAGTTTATCAACTAAATGACCTCAAAATGGAATTCTGAGAGTTCCATCAACTCTAAAATGAAGAAATTAGGCTAGTATCATGGTTGAAACTAGTATCAAGGTTTGATTGGTGCGAGTCTAGACCATAAGCTGTTTTAGCCTTTTAAATTTTGCCTAAGGTTGACTTTGGTCAAGATTCCTTGAAAATGCGCTCGGATGAAAATTCCGTCATCACGGTTAGCTCTGGAATGTTGAGTTTTGTCTAGAACTACCTTTCGTTTGACTCCCAAGGCCTCCGGACTCATTCTGAACCCCTCGGTGGATTTTTGTTTAAAATGAACTATGGAAGTGGGACCCACTTTTTATCGAGATGACCTGTGAAGGAAATTTTGAATTCGCCATTGATTCGTAATGTTACATTTAGTAGGGTAGCATATCAATTTTATTTTTATTGGGTTCCGAACGAATCCGAACACCCCGTCTGAGACTTTGAAGAAATTAGCCAAATGTGAAATATGGTGCAACTCTTTAGCGACCACGTTTTTGACTTAATGATTAGTTTTAGGGGTTTCTTAGCTACCATGTTCGCCCTATTAAAACCCAAAATTCAGCTTTTATTTCCCATTTTAATGGTGCGATATCTTGAGCAATAGAGCTCCAATTTTGGAGATTCAAGAGGCTAAATTGTGATATTTTTCGAGGAAAACACTTTTATGAGCTCGGAAACTGTTGAGGTAATTTTTTTAAAATACCTGCTGTCACGTCCCCTTTTTGTGAGCTTGATTCAGGAACTTTTTATAGTTGTTTTCTTAGCCATTTTAGGTCCAATTTCATTGATTGTTGAGGCTATCTTGAGTGGTTTTTCGTGAGGATTGTTGCGGTGTGATTGGTTTTTGCGCTTCAACCCTCGTTTCTGGTAAATTCTTGCAAATAGTTGTTTTCAATTTTGTTGTTATTAGTTTAATATTGATTTTTTTGTTGCATATTTGTGTTGGGACTGTTTCGAGCCCATTTTGGAACAGAAGTTTGGAGAGGTGTTTAAGAACCTATTTCGGGGGGTCAATTCCTGAACTTTCGGTGAGGTCTAACTTTTTCAATTTTGTCCCTGAAATTGGTCAGTCTCCGTTTTTTGTAATGTTAGTTTCTAAACGACCGAATAACATCGTGACTCTATTTTTGATAGTGTGTAAACATTTTGAGGCCATTCGGAAAGGGAACGCTTTGGATAAGTGATATTTGGGGAGCGCGTGATCTTCGTTCAAATAGACTATAGTTTCTTTCTGTCAAATTGAACTCGAACATGCGAATGCATGTTGATTAGGTGGGATTTAGGTTGGGTAGTTTTTGAATCATTCATAGGTGTTAGAAATCATGTTTTCGACCTATTTCAGGGAACTATCGGGTAACTGTAAGCATGCTTTGTGTTAGTAACTGGCATTATTTGCCATGTGGAGTACTTATATGCTTGAGTACTGTTAATTTGAAGTATGTTGGGCGTTATTTTAGGTTTGACTAGGGATTGCCTTAGAAATGCATGATTCAAAATTGATGGGACTTAGTTTTGTCATGACGTCGCTCCACCGACTTAAATTCTTTAGACTTATGTAGCAGACTTGAGTCTGATAGTTCAGGCCTTATCTTAGAAAGGAGCTTGCTCCGGCGATAGTTATCCTTACTTCTTTGGTGTTATGTCTTCAAGAGTTACGTTAGTGACAATGAGTTCCGCTCCACAATCTAAAGATTATTTTTATTTCGGTTCTAAGGACTTACATTGATTGTCTAAGTGTGAATGGCGTTCCACCACTATTTATGATTATGGATAGATTGAGACTCTTTCAGCAGCTATATTGTCACCTTTGTCGGGCATTCGGATTCAAGGTTCGACCTCGACTTCATTGATAATTTTTGAAGAGCGTCTAGTTAAAGGTCTGGCCTCGATTATCTTGATACCTATGTAGAAAATCTGGTTCGTTCAACATGAAAATACTAGTGATTGTATTTCTTATTTGATTCATTTGAATTATGACATGCATTCAAACTTGTACCTTAATTAGTTTTGCTTGAATAGTGCACAATGTATTATTTTTATGAAAACTTGAAGTGTGAAGTTTGTGGTGGAATTGTGCATACTAGTAATAAAATGCAGTTTTGATATACATAATTTAATGTATAAATTTACATTTATATATACAAAGTTTAAAATGGTATGAACTATGAAATAAATAAATAAATAAATTATTCTTCTACTTTGAAATATTTTTAAGTGTAGGGGTTACTTGTTAATGATGTATTCTGAAATTGGGAATTTAAAGGTTTTTTATTGTGTCCTAATACAGTGTTGTATATACGGACTTTTGATAATTAGTTGTGGTGTAACTTAATACAACAATATAGTAGGAAAAATAAAATTGGAATTGTTTAGTGTTTGAAAGTATTAATATCGTTTGTGTTATTGTTGTTTGAAATCATATTGATTTTTGATACATTATCTTGAGAAAAGTCTTTGGTAATACGTGAGAGGTACAATACTATGTAAATTGAATATTTTGTTGTACAAAAAATGGTACAATATATGATGACAAATGTAAAAGAAGTTTGTACATTTTTGTGAATGGCATAACATAAAAGCAATTAATTAGAATTAGTTGTTGTGGAGTTGATTGGTGATGAGACTAAGTGGTTAAGACAACTCTTAGTGTGTATTCCGATTAGAATAAATAAAAGGTTTATGTGAGTAAATTCGATACATGTGTTTGAGACACAATGTGATGAAAATACAACAGTGAGACAAAGTATTTATGTAAATAAATTATATGTAGTCAGAAGGGAATATGATCAATTAACAGACTAATGGAACATCGAGGGGATTAAGACCTATAGTCATATGAGAAGATAAAAAATGATGGTAACCCAACATATATGATTGGATATCCCATGAACTAGGTTCATATAGGTAATAACAAGTCATCAGTTGATCAAGTAAATATATAAAGTTATATCTCTCCTATGATATGTGAATATAGTGTAATATTGCAAAGCAAAGTGTGGCAGTGTTAGATCTCTTAATCCAAGTCATATTCTTTATTGGTGGTGTATTGCTCTGCAGAATACACTTGATGAATGGATCTATATGAGTGTGAAGTGGTGTCGCGTCTATGAAAATGTGATAGATTTCTAGAGAACTTATGAATACAAGGACACACGCATGGCCGTTTAGCGCAAAACCACGATTATGACAAAGGTTGTGAGAGTATAATATGATTTAATAAGACGTTTGACTTACAAAAGAGTTACTGGTTCATAGAAGTTCTAAATCTTACCAATTATTTTGTAACTTTATTCTTGTTTTATCTAGGTTTGGTTCACAGTGTACAAACACCAGATTCAATGCATTGGACTCATATATGCAAAACATACAAAAATTATCATTTCAGTCTATATATTAATATTTTTCTTTTTGAGATACGTAGGGGGATTGTTGGAAAAATGATTCTATTATATCAAAAAGAAGTGTTCATATTATTTTCTATATTCATCATTTTAAATGGGTGTAAACTTTCTATTAATTACACTATAAATCTATATTAATGTTGGTCAAAATATGACAGGTTTCCATTTAATTGTCTTTCAAAACATTTTCCTTTATTCCTCATTGTTGTCTTTAATACCTTTGTCTAAACTGTTGGTGGCTTTGGCCTAAAGTATGGTTCTATAAGATTTTAGTCTTCCTCAATCACAAAGGGACATTAAATACAATACATTTTGAGAATAAGTATTTCCTTATATATATAATTTGTCTGTTGGATTTTGTTCTTTAAAATCTTTGTTAGTTTGGCTCCTAGTTTTATAATAGAAGAGATTATTGAATCCTAGGGGATACACCCATATCAGGTGAAATATCCTTAAGGATATTATCTTTTGACACACCTGAGGCTATTAGAATTTCCTAAAAGAGTTCGTGCTGAAGTACAAGCTTTGGTGAATTCGGTCAGTGTTCGTGATGAATGTATTTTCCGTAAGAATTTACAACACTACGATTGTTTATGCATGAATTGGGAGGATTTTATGATTTTCATGATAAATTTCCATGTACCCATGTTGAACCCATGTTTCAAAGATGAAATCGATGGATATAAGTTTTAATCTATGAAAGGAGAATCTATGGGTTTATGTGTCTTCTTGTAGGATTAATAAGGTTCATGATGAATTGCTTTGAGATTGAAACATATGTGATGAGTATGATATGAATTGCTTTGAGAGTGAATCATATATTATAAATTGTTGATTATTGTTGTGGAAATTTTAGAGTTAGACTAGAGGCGATAATCCATGATCCTAAGTAAAAGATACGAGATAAGTACCCATGTCATATAATAGAAAGACATGAGGTGTGTACCCATGACATATGATTAAAGGACAGGAGGATATTACCATGATCATCAAGTATGTTGTACAAGAGGAGACTACCTGTGATCCTATAGTAGGACGAACAAGAGGCAAGTACCCATGATCCCAAGGTAAGAGTGGATAGAGGCGATTTCCCATGTTCCTTTATAGTAAGCCAAGAAACGATGTCCCTTATCTTTAAAATGTAAGTTATAATATGGTATGATAGGGGATGATCATGGATTGTTGATTGAATTTTCCTCCAATGATGAGTAAGACTAATTGCGGATTACCATGTCTTGAATAAGTATGAATTGAGTTTACTTCAAGAAGTACTTGTTATATCTGAAATATCTAGTATGTGCTTTGATTATGCTTTATAACTTATGTTATCTTACTCTTATGTTATGATTTCCCAAGCTATCATATTTAGTACATTTTTTTAGTAACACATATTTTTGCCTACATTTCTCATATAAATGTAGGATTTGGGTTCCTACTCTCATCCGCGTGGTCTAGATTTCTTGTAGATGAAGAGTTGAAGATTGGTGACTCCTCATTCTTCCGAGGATATGACCACTAATTTCCTTATGTTCTTTTAATTTTTAGTTTTGAACACTGATGTATGGACTATGTCCCTAGATTCTATTGAACTAGATGGTTTTTCATACATCTGCATCAGGCCTCCGCTTTGTTTTACAAAACATTGGTTATGTATGAAATGTTGTAAGTCTTATATATTTTCTATTATCTTAACTATGAATTCTTAATGGATTATATATGACCTCTCGGGATCTTTTACGCCTTGTTATATCTACGGGGTACCCCTAGGTCATGACAAACCTGGTAATCAAAGCATAGTGGCATAATCTGAAAATAAAAATCCCAATACTTAAACAAACAATCCTATTAGACAAAAAATGACATTCTGAAACGAACCGAACTAACCGAATTCAAATTTGAGCATGTTTGCCAAAAATATTGACCAAATCCAATATTTTTGTCAAAAGTTAAAATTTAAAACACCTAAAGATAGAAATTGAAATAATGCTTCAAATCCCAAAAAAATAATCCTATCAAATAAAAAACAAACTCTCAAAGCTAAACACATTAACATAATTGTCATTCAAGAAAATTTTCAAAAAGTGTTAAGGAAAATAAAATTTTAGCCAAAACATAAAAATTAAAAATCCTAACGACACAAACTTCAAATGAAAACTTCAAAATTCAAACAAACAATCCTATTTGACAAAAAATTACATTCCAGAGCGAATTACGCAGATGAAGTTCCAATTTGATCATGTTTTTCCAAAAATTTAGGTCAACTCAAAGTTTTTGCCAAAAGTTAAAAGTGAAAATGCCTGACGAAACAAACTTAAAATATAAAACCCTCAAACCTCAAATCAATCATCCTATTAGATAAAAAAAATGACCTTCCAAAGCTAACCATGCTGATGAAATTTTAATTTGAGCATGTTTACTAAAAATATTGAACAAATCCGAACTTTGACTAAAACATACAAGTTAAAATGTCTAAAAACATAAACTTAAAATGGATGCCTAAAATTGCGCTTAACGGTTTGACAGTAACTGTGGAACCTTGGGGAGCATCCGATTGTAGCGATTTCTACCGGAGTCAAGCCGAAATCACTTTTAAGATAGTGACTTTCCACGACACAGTATTTGTGATAAGTTATTTATTATTTTATAATTGAAATCTAATATCAATGTTGTACTACTTTTTCCAACAATTTTAAAGAGATTTTCGAACATACAATATTGATAAATTGATATCAATATTTTTTTTTGAACAAAATTTTTATTGATTTGTCAAAACTTGAGCCTTTGGATGGAAATAATTTTAAACAATGGTCACAAATTTTTTTAATTTTATTTGAACAATTAGAAGTTGATTATGTTTTATTCATAGAACTTTCTATGAATGGTTGTAACACTAATATTGATTATAGCAATGTTATAACTGTTGATGATGTTGTTAAATTGAAGTTTCAAATGGAAAACAAAATTGTTAGAGGACATTTGCTAAATCATATGAATAATCATTTATTTGATTTATTTTTAACCTATAAATCTGCCAAAGACATATGGTGTTGATGATGCAAGAAAGAAAAAAATATGTTGTGGGTCAATGGAATAAATTTGAAATGGTTGATAATAAGTGAATAATGGAACAAGTTCATGAATATGAGAACTTTACTGCTGATGTTGTCAATGAGGACATGAAAATGTGTGAGATATTTAATGCTAATTTTCTCTTGAAAAATTCCCACCATCATGGAGTGATTATAGAAATCAAATAAAACATTAGAAAAACAATTCAACTCTCCAAGAACTTAGTAGTCACATGAGGGCTGAAGAGGCGAACCGTCTCAAAGATAAAATGGAAGAACTTTCTCTTAATTCTACTAAAGCTAATCTTGTTGAATCTTCTGGTACTGTTGTGATAGAAAGGTTCAAAGGCAATCAGAAGAAAGTGTAACAACCCATTTAGTCGGTTTGAGCAGTAGAATTATTTTTGATTAAAAACTTACTGGGTCGACGGAGCATGCGACGGATCGTTATGGTCACGACGGACCTTGATGGACTCCGTTGTCCCATACTTGTGAAATTTCTACTGCTGCTCCCTTCACTACCCTCGACGGCAAGTATGACGAACCGTCATAGGTACAACGGTCCGTCGAGCGTCTTCGTTCCAAAACACTTCAACTTTTGGAATTTGGGAACTGGGACTAATTCTATGAAGTTCTTGACGGACCTGCAGGACGGACCGTCACAGGTACGACAGACCGTCACAATCTGCATAACCCCACTGGGACTAATTCTCTGAACTTCGTGACGGACCTGCAGGACGGACCGTCACAATCTGCGTAACCCCACACGGTGTCAGACTTTCGCTAAATTTTAAAGGGGTGTTACGGACTATTCATGTTTATGATTATGAAATTAGTGGGGTAAGTTTAATAATTTATTTATTTGGGGGTTAAAGTAGATAGTAGGGAAATAAATGGTGGGTTACGTTTATCATATATTTTTATAAAATTGATTATATGATAATTAGGGTAAAAGGAATCTGTAGAAGAAAATAAAAAAAAGAGCAGAGAGGAGAACGAGCGAGAGAGAGGGAAAGAAAGAAGAAAGCAAGCGACTTAGACTTCAGATCGAGAAGATTCATAGGCAGTGAAGAAGGTAAATGCATTGGAGAGGTAGCTTTCTTGGTGTCGGTTCTTTGGTGGAGGTAGGTTATGGTTTAATTCTATGTGATAGATAAACTCTTAATAGTGATCGATATGTATTGAGTGATGTTATAAGATCTCCTATATACTTGATTGTGTGGTTGAATGTTTGGTTGTGTGGTTTGTGGTTGGTGTAACATAAGGAGACTATTGGATTTCTAAACTTGAAACCTCTCTATTAAACTGACACCTTGAATAAGGAAGGCTTATTGAAATAAAATAATGAGATTCTTGGATCGGAGTGTCAAGTTCCGACACGGTATTCTTGGATCGGAGTGTCACATTCCGACACAGTATATGGGATCGGAGTGTCACGTTCCGACACGGTATATGGGATCGGAGTGTCACGTTTCGACACAATAATATTAAAGGAAAGGAATCCTGAATTATTTTAATATACTCAAATTCAAAGAACCTAATTCCCAAATGAGTATGGAGTGGAGGCATGAGTCCTCATAGGTGTGCTAATATGGTGTTGTTGTCAATGGTTCATGTGATTGTTGCTTGTCACCTGTTAAGTATTGTAGTTGATTTTATATTATTATTCAGTATATATATTGTTTTCTATTTTGAGTTGGCCGATGATACTTACTCAGTACGTGTTCCTTGTACTGACCCCTACTTGTATTTTCCTTCCTTGTCATTTTGTGGAGTGCAGCAAGCGTGCCATCGACTTCGACTCGCCCTCAGCTCTAGCAAGTCTTCAGCACATCAGAGTTCGGGGTGAGCTATTGTTCCTATCTCGTGCTGGAATCTCTCCTTCACGTCTTGATGTCTTCGAATTTCAGACACGGACCATTAGTTGTTTTGTTTTCTTAAATACTCTTAGAATTGGTAATTTGAGGATAGATGTTCTTGATGTGATGACTTTCAGATTTTGGGGATAAAAATTGATAAACTTTAGAAGCCTATTAAATTGGTTAAATTAATAAGTTTTGGATCTTCCGCATTATATTTTGTTATTCATAGTTGAACTTTTGGTGAATGTTGGGGTTTAGAATTGTTTGTTCCCTCACCTAGTAGGTTAAGGGTGGGTGCCACTCACGACTCGTTTTGGGTCGTGACAAACTTTGTATCAGAGCATTAGGTTCAATGATCTCATCACACAAGGACAGGTCTTGTAGAGTCTTGCAGAACGGTACGGGGACGCCTTTACTTTTCTTCAAGAGGCTGTAGGACTTAAGGAAAACTCCATTCTTTCCTTCTCTCGTGCTATTACATTGATCCAATTGGTATCTAGGTGATACGAATTGGTATATGACATCCTCACTCTATTTCGCAGATGGTTAGAACTAGAGCAACAACTCTGCCAACACCAACACCGGCAAGACAGGGTGCGTCTGAGCCAACCGTTGGTACTGTAACTCCAGGAGGAGCAGTGGAAAGAGGCCGTGGTAGAGGTCGCAGGAGGAAGCCCACTAGAGGTAGAGGGCAGACACCTGGTCTAGCGAGGAATAGAGCAGTATCTCCTCCACCGACTGATGAGGTAATAAGAGAGGGTTAGGAAGGGGAAAATGAGCAGGTTCAAGATGACGAATTACCACCCCAGCCTACCCCAGAGATGATTAATCAAGTTCTTACTTATCTTAGCGGGTTATCTGATCAGGGCCAGACACCTCCAGTGTTTTCTGCACCAGCACCTCAGGTTCCGGGAGTACAACATGCAGCTGCTGTGGCTCCCCGCATGGATGCATCGTTGGAGAATGTCAGGTGATCAACATGACCTTTTCACTAAGTTCTTAAAGCTGAAACCTCCAGTCTTCAAAGGTGCTGAATCTGAAGATGCCTATGATTTTCTGGTTGATTGTCATGAGCTGCTACATAAGATGGACATAGTAGAACGATTCGGTGTTGAGTTTGTTACCTATCAGTTTTAGGGGGATGCCAAAATGTGGTGGCAGTCATATGTCGATTTTCAACCAGCGTAGGCACCACCCTTGACTTGGGGATCATTTTCTAGCTTATTTATGGAGAAGTATATACCCCGGACTTTGAGGGATAGGAGGAGAGATGAGTTCCTGAGCCTAGAACAAGGAAGGATGTTTGTTGCTGCTTATGAGGCTAAATTTCATGCACTATCCAGGTATGCCACTCAGCTCTGCTTCAGTCCACAAGAGCGGATTCGTCACTTTGTGAAAGGATTGAGGTCAGATTTGAAGATTTCAGCCTTACAGGTAGCTGCTGCAGCAAAATCCTTTCAGGAAGTGGTTGATTTTGTGATAGAGGTAGAGGGGGTGAAGGTCACCACAACATCTACATTTAAGAAGTTCCGTAAGGAAGGTGAGTTTAGTGGTTCTTACTCCAGAGGACAGAGTTCAGGAGGTTACCCAGCCCGTCCTATTCAGCCTTCACTGCAGGCTGTAGCTGGGGTTCCATCGCAGATCGATCAGCATTTTTCTGAGTTTAGAGGTTATCCCAGACTTCGTCATTCTCACAAAGACCTATGCTGGACTCCAAAAATTGTTATGGATGTGGAGAGACTGGACATATTAGGAAATATTGTCCAAAACAGAGTTACAGACCCCCAATAGCTAGAGGAAGAGGTGGTCATGGTAGAGGCTGCCATTCTGGAGGACGTGGTGGCCAAGGAAATGGTGGTCACCAAATCAGTCGGGGTGGCGGGCAAGTTGGGACTACTGCAGCGCAACCTGGTAGGGACAATGGACAGACAGGTGATAGGGCCCATTGTTATGCTTTCCCCGGGAGGTCTGAAGCAGAGGCATCTGATGCTGTTATCATAGGCACTCTTTTAGTCTGTGATTGCATGAATTCTGTATTATTTGATCATGGATCAACATTTTCATATGTATCTTCCTCATTTGCTACTGGTCTTGATTTACATTGTGATTTGCTTGACATGTCTATTAGTGTCTCTACTCCTGTGGGTGAGTCCGTGGTAGTTAAGAAGGTGTATAGGTCTTTCCTTGTGACTTTTGTGGGGAGCAATATTTATGTAGATTTGATTATTCTAGAGATGGTTGATTTTGATGTAATTCTGGGTATGACTTGGCTTTCTCTAAATTTTGCAATCTTAGATTGTAATGCTAAAACTGTGACATTGGCCAAGCCTAGGACAGATCCGCTAGAGTGGGAGGGTGACTATATTTCCACTCCAGTTCGTATTATCTCTTTTCTTCGTGCTAGGAGGATTGTGAGTAAGGGTTGCTTAGCTTTCTTAGCACATCTCAGGGATGATATTCCAAGGTGCCTTCGATTGAGTCTGTTTTGATAGTCCGTGAGTTTCTGGATGTGTTTCCTGCAGATCTTCCGGGTACGCCACCGGATAGGGATATTGATTTTTGTATTGATCTGGAGCCGGGTACTCGCCCCATTTCCATTCTCCCTTATAGAATGGCTCTAGCTGAGTTAAGGGAGTTAAAGGCCCAACTTCAGGAGTTGTTAGGTAAAGGTTTTATTGGACCGAGTGCATCCCCTTGGGGTGCTCCTGTTTTATTTGTGAAGAAGAAAGATGGAAGTTTTTGGATGTGCATAGACTACAGGAAGCTGAATAAGGTAACTATTAAGAACAAGTATCCTATTCCTCGCATTGATGATTTGTTCGATCAGTTACAAGGTGCTTGTGTTTTCTCTAAAATTGATTTGAGATCTGGTTATCATCAATTGAAAATACGGGCAACAGATGTGCCAAAGACTGCTTTTCGAACCAGGTATGGGCATTATGAATTCTTAGTAATGTCTATTGGGCTTACGAATGCCCCTGCTGCTTTCATGAGCCTGATGAACGGGATTTTTAAGCCATATCTGGATCTCTTTGTTATTGTATTTATTGATGATATACTGATATACTCAAAGAGCAGGAAAGAACATGAGGAGCATTTGCGAATAGTATTTGAGTTGTTGAGGGAGAAAAGGCTTTATGCCAAATTCTCCAAGTGTCAGTTTTGGCTAGATTCAGTGTCCTTCTTGGGGCACGTGGTTTCTAAGGATGGAGTGATGGTGGATCCTTCTAAGATTGAAGTAGTGAAAAGCCGGGTAAGACCTACTAATGTTTTAGAGGTAAGGATCTTTGTTGGTTTAGCTAGCTACTACCGTCAATTTGTCAAGGAATTTTCTTCTATTGCTTCCCAGCTGACAAATTTGACTAAGCAGAATGTTTCATTTGTATGGTCGGACGAATGTGAAGAAAGCTTCCAAAAACTCAAGACCTTGTTGACTACTGCACCAATTCTTACCTTGCTAGTGGAAGGTAAGAATTTTATTGTTTATTGTGATGCATCTTATTCTGGTTTGGGTGCAGTGCTAATGCAGGAGAGGAGTGTAGTTGCTTATGCTTCGAGGCAATTAAAAGTGCATGAACGTAACTATCCGACCCATGATTTGGAGTTGGCTGCAGTTGTATTTGCATTAAAGCAATGGAGACATTACCTATATGGGGTGAAGTGTGAAGTTTATACAGATCATCGTAGTTTACAGTATGTCTTTACTTAGAAAGATTTGAATTTGAGGCAGAGGAGGTTGATGGAACTTTTGAAGGACTATGATATTACTATTTTGTATCACCCAGGAAGAGCTAATGTTGTGGCAAATGCCTGAAGTAGAAAAGCAAGGAGCATGGGTAGTTTAGCCCACTTACAGGTTTCTAGACGCCCATTGGCTAGAGAGGTTCAGACTTTGGCTAATGACTTTATGAGACTGGAAGTACTAGAGAAAGGAGGATTTTTGGCCTGTGTGGAGGCAAGATCCTCTTTTCTTGACAAGATTAAGGTAAAGCAGTTTGCTGATGAGAAGCTGAGCCGAATTCGAGATATGGTATTGCGAGGAGAGGCTAAAGAGGCAATAATTGATGAGGAAGGCATTTTGAGAATTAAGGGAAGAGTATGTGTGCCCCGTGTTGATGATTGATTCACACTATTTTTACAGAGGCTCATTGTTCAAGGTATTTGTTGAAACCCAATTTTGACCGACCTTTAACCATTTTTAGGATTATATTCGACTAAATACGTATTTTAAAATTTACTTAAAGTTTTAAAGTTTTAGTCGATTTTTCTCAAAAAACATATATTTTAGTATCGTTTACTTTATAAATTTATTATAAATATTATTATACTTTTTTATTTTTAATGAATTTCAAATGTTTTAAAATTTAGATGATTTTTAATTATACAAAAATATTTTAATGTATGTAGTGTTTTAGTTAAATAGTAATTCCTACACTTTCCTCAAAATTATTTAAATTCTAGCCTATTCTATTATAATTTCTTTCAATTCTAACTACTCTAATTAAATTTTATTTCAATCATAGCCCCCTTTCATTTCAATTCTAGCCATTTTAATTGCAATTGTAGCCATTCCATATTTAATCCAATCTGATTTCAATACATCTTAACTTTTAATCTCGTCCATCTATTTTATTAATCGAATCCTAGCCCCTCATTTCAAATTAGATCAACGGTTGTGATTAAATCTTTTATTTTCTCAACACCAAAAAACCCCAAAACCTAAAATTTTAATTCATTCTCTTCCTCCCCCCTCTCCAAGACGCCACTCTCTCCCTCTCTCTCCAGCGCCGCCCCTCCCTCTTCTCTTTTTTTTCCGGCCGGCGAGGCCACCAGCCAGAGGTAGAGATGCCCCTGTGTCGCCACCCCTCTCCTCTGCTTCCTCCCTTCTCCCTCTCTCCACCTCCCTCATCTTCTTTCCCCCTCTTCTCCGACCAACCAGCTGCCGGAAGATGCAACTTCCCGTCGTTCTTCCTCTCTTCCCTCTCCCCTTCTCTCCTCTTCTCATCTACGACGAAGACAGGCGACCAGTGGCAGCTCCGGCGAGGACTGCCAGCCCGTGAGAAACAGCAATAGCAGCCGGCGACAGCCACCAGAAATTCTCTCATCACTCTCATTCATCAACTCATACACTCAGCCACCAGAAATTTTCTCTCATTCATCAACTCATACACTCATTCACTCTCAATCAAAAATTCTCTCATCACTCTCTCTTCTCTCATTGCTCTCTTGCTACTCTAACAATACAACAATATTCCGGTAAATATTCAAGTGTTCTTCTTCGCTATTTTGCTACTTTGTTCGAGTAAAAGTTGAATCAATTTGTTTTGCTTAACCATTATTTGATTACTTTGACAGGTTTCAAATTTGAAGTTCAACTTGAAGATTAATTGAAGAAAGATTTATTTGTTTATTTGAATGTATATATATAGTTTATTTTTTGCCTATTTTATTTATTCGAATATTGTAACAATTGTAACTCTAAAGATCATATATATAAATTTATTTGGGGGGTCGTCTAGGGGAGGGGGATTTATATGCTTACTTGTTCATTACAAATTTTTTAGAAATCATGCTTATAGGTTCGTCTTAACCACCTAGAATTATTATTTGTAGTGTTATAATCCAATCAATTTTTTGATGCTTTATTAATAAGTCTAAAAAATATAAACTAGATTCCATTAATTTTTAATGTTAAAAACAAATCATAATAA